>OU015747.1:123995627-124063024 GCA_907169655.1 Acomys percivali
CCCAAAAAAACAAAAAAAAAAAAAAAAAACAAAACCAAAAAAAAAAAAAAAACCCAAAAACAAAACACACACAAAAAAACAAAAAAGAACACAAAAATGAAACCTTAGTTCCGAGGAACGATTCTCCTGGCATAATCAGCAGGACCTCAGCAAACCAGCAATCCCACCAAGTTGCTGCTGGAACCTGGAGCAACTGGAACCTGAAGCCTCAGCTGGAGTCCAAAGCCTTGAAGTCTTCCCTGGAGCAGTTCTCTCTAGGAGCGTCTCTTGAAGTGTTGACAAACAACCAAAACAACCTCGAGTCCTCTCTCTCCAGCCTCTTGTTTTGGACTTACGTACATATCCCCTCTCAGAGTCTCTACTAGGATGTTTTCAGCTGGCAACATCCAAGCTCCCCCATGCTCCCCCACGAAATGGCTCGACTTCTAAGGGGATAAACATCCTGCTCTCTCACTAGTCTGTTCCCCATCCCACACTTGGGACCAACACAAAAACATCTTTATCTCTCCTACACTGAACGAGTTGATAACTTGCAGTAGTGGCCAAAGGAAGCTGCGTCTGGTACCTTCCAATTACCCTGCTCCTAGAATCTAAGAAAACAGAGCAGCTGAGGTCTTACATGAGCTCTGAAGACCCTTTGGAGCTGAGGCTACAGACCTGACCGTTTCCCTATCTATCTTCCACAGAGCCAGAGGGGCCTAGCAGTCTTCAGCCAAGCTCGCTAATGCCTGAGAGCTTGGAGAATAATTCTACAGACGCAGCAGAAGGTGAACAGGAGCCTGAGGCAGAGGCACTGGGCAGTACGAATTCTGAGCCAGGAACTCCACGAACCGGACGGTCAGCTTTGCGGGCTTCCGGTAGCAGTCGGGCCGAACGCTGTGCTGGGGTCCACATCTCAGACCCTTACAACGTCAACCTCCCACTCCACATAACCTCCATCCTCAGTGTACCCCCAAACATCATCTCTAACGTCTCCCTGGTCAGGCTTACCCGTGGCCTTGAGTGTCCTGCCCTACAGCCCCGGTCGAGCCCTGCCTCAGGTCCTGGCCCAGGCCCAGGCCTTAGCCCTGGCCCCCCAGGTGAGAACTCAAAGACCTCATAAGGCTGGAAAGGGGTCTGGGATCTGAGAACTTTAGGTTGAGGTTCTGATGCTGAAGTTGTGGCCTTGGAAGGTCAGAGGCCTCAGCCCTTAGGCTTTGTGCTGTCTTAGATTTGGGGTTTGGGAGTTCATAATATTATCAGGTTATACAAAGTTCATGGAGAGGGGAAATCTCTGCCAGGCTTCAAATCACTGATTTAGTAACCAAGAATGGGGTTGTGTGTCAGGCATCTAAGATATTTAGTAAATACAAGTATAGGTAAGTACAAAAGTTGGTGTCAAAAGTTCCTGCAAAAAGCTGGGTGTGGTGGCACAGACCTTGAATCCCAGCACTCAGGAGGCAGAGGCAGGCAGACCGCTGTGAGTTGAAGGCCAGCCTTGGTCTACAGAGTGAGTTCCAGGACAGCCAACAGTATATAGAGAAACCTTGTCAAAAACAAAACAAAACCACTGCAACGTTAATACTAAGACCTAACAAACACGTATCAACATGTAGCAAGGGCCACTTAGGCACTTTGCAGGCATTGGCTCATTTAGTTTTTCATAATATGAAGATAGACACATTGCTATTCTTTTTTGTTTTGTTTTTGGAGACAGAGTTTCTATGTGTAGCCTTTGGCTGTCCTGGACTTGCTTTGTAGACCAGGCTGGCCTCGAACTTACAGTGATCCACCTGCCTCTGCCTCCCGAGTGCTGGGACTAAAGGCATGCGCCACCATGCCCGGCTTGCATTGCTATTCTTTTTTTTTTTTTTTTTTTTTTTTTGGTTTTTCGAGACAGGGTTTCTCTGTGTAGCTTTGGCTGTCCTGGACTCACTTTGTAGACCAGGTTGGCTTCGAACTCACAGTGATCCGCCTGCCTCTGCCTCCCGAGTGCTGGGATTAAAGGCGTGCACCACCACGCCCGGCTTGCATTGCTATTCTTACATCACAGCAGCAGAGCCTGAGAGTTCTCGTCAACAGTTTACTGCTGACGTAGGTAGGAAGCAGCAGGGCTAGGGTCTGATCCATGCTCAGATTCCTACTCTCAAAGTGTCGCTGATGAGAAGTCCTGAGGTTGTGGGACAGAGGTAAACAGGACAGTTAAGTAGACCGAGGCTCAGATTTCGTCCACCACATAGTGACCCTGAACAAATTTGCTTTGAGCTTCAGTTTTTATTACATGCAAAGCAAGAATAAGGAGCCGAGGAGGCAGCTGAGTTGGTAGAGTGCTTGCCTAGCATGCGCACGGCCCTGGGTTTGATCCCCAGCAGCGCATATACCTGATATGGAGGCTTGTGTCTGTGACCCAACACTTAGGAGGTAGGGAGAGGAGGGATGGAAGCTGGAGGTCATTCCACAGCTCCATAGCTTGAGATCAGCCTGGGATACAGGAGAATTGTCTCAACAAAGCGTGTGGTATAACATCCTCCACACTAGTTCTTTCATTTTTGAGTGTATTGTGTGTAGGGGAGTTGCATGTACATGCGTGCACATGAACTTAGGGACCAGAGGACAACTTTAGGTGTTTATTCTTCTGATACTGTTCACACTTTTTTCCCCCCTATGACCGAGTATTTCACTGGCCTGGAACTTGCCAGGCTAGGGTGGTTGGCCAACTAGCTCCGTGGACAGGCCCACCTGCCCCCTCCTCCCAGCACTGCTGTATCCTGAGTTATTTTACCCGAATTCTGGGAAATCAAACTCCTGTCCTGTCCTGATATTTGCATACAATCTCTTTATGAACAGAACCATCTCTCCAGTCCCTCTCCATAATATTTTATTCTGCAGGGAAAATAGAAAAAATCATTATAAAAATATAAAAAATGCTTAGAGTTGGTCATGGTGATGCATGCTTTTAGGGCGGGTTTTTTTTTTTTTTTTCTTTCTGAGATGGGTTTTTCTTGTAGTCCTGGCTGTCCTGGATTCGCTCTAAGGACCAACTGGCCTTGAACTCAGATTGCCTGCCTCTGCCTCCTTGAGTACTGGGATTTAAAGGCGTGCATCACCAGCCCAGGGATGGTGGTGCATGCTTTTAATCCTAACACTCAGTAGGCAGAGATAGGTTGATCACTGTGAGTTTGAGGCCAACCTGTCTGAGTACTGCTGTGTAGTGACACCTTTCCTCAAACAAACAACAGAAAGCCAGGCAGGGTGGCACATGCCTTTAATCCCAGCACTCAGGGAGGGAGAGGCAGGCAGATCTCTGTGAGTTCGAGGCCAACCTGGTCTACAAAGTAAGTCCACAACAGCCAGGCCTACACAGAGAAACCCTGTCTGGGGGCGGCGGGTGGTGGGAGAAAGAAAGACACAAACAACCCACAATGCTTGACACTTGGGTGAGAATTAGTAAAGAGAGCTATAAGTAGTTGATCATTCTGGTCTGAGAGGACTATAACACTACGTATTATATGCCAGGAGTGTTGGGCCCCTAAGCATGTCAGTGTAAGGAATACCATATTGGAGAGGGTTGGGGCTGACCTTGACTTTTGATTCCTGGAACTATCTTTCCCTCAGCAGATGAGAAGTCGGAGGCGAGATCAGTCCCGGGTCCCCTGGTTGACTCAAGCCCAGCAGACATGACTCCTGCTCTGGAGGACACCTTGTCCCAGGAGGTGCAGGATTCCTTCTCCTTCCTAGAGGACTTGAGCAGCTCAGAGCCTGAGTGGGTGGGGGTGGAGGACAGGGACGTGGCCCAGGCAGGAGCCCCAGGAGCAGCAGGAGCAGCAGGAGCAGCAGCTTTCTCCCTTGGGGAGGACGACCCTGGGATGGGCTACCTGGAGGAGCTCCTGGGAGTTGGGCCTCAGGTAAGGAGGAGACATGTTGGGGATGCGGGGATGCGTAGCCCAGAGAGTGGACAGGGCTACCTGGTTCTTAGACACAATGCTATGCCTACAGGTGGAGGAGTTCTCTGTGGAGCCACCCCTGGATGACCTGTCTCTGGATGATGCACAGTACGTCCTGGCTCCTAACTGCTGTTCTCTTGATTCTGCTGGTCCCACACCTGAAGTGGAAGAGGAAAGTGGGGAAGATGTCTTCTTGAGTGCTTATGATGATTTGAGTCCAATTCTGGGGCCTAAACCCACAAACTGGGAAGGTGTAGGGAGCCTGGAGGAAGAGGAAGCAAGGTGTGGGAAACCACCTCCAACACAGGCTGAAGAAGAACCGGCATGCTGGGAAACTGGACAGGAAAAGGAAACGGAGCCCGGAAGCACATCAGATAATAGGGAAGAAGCAGAGGCAACGCCAGGGACTGAGGTTGAGGCTGGAAAGGCTGATGAGGGAGGAAAGGAGGCTGAAAGAAGCCAAAAGGTTGTGGATTGTTTTGAAGAAAAGAGTAGTGAAGAGGTGGAGGCCACGGAAGAAAATTCCAAAGGGCAAGAGGTTGAAAGTATGGAGGAGGCTCAGGATATGGAGAAAATACAAGGAGAACAGGCTAAAGTCGAGAAAGAAAGAGAGACTGGGGAAAAAGAAGAGGCTGAGAAAGGAGGGGACACCCCAGGAGAATCTGAAATGGATCCAGAGCATGTGGTCCAAGAATACCTGGATCCTGGGGAGAGCTGGGAAGGTATACACAAACAAAAGGCTGAGAAAGGCGGAAAGGATGTGATCAAAGGACAGGGGGGGAGGAGTGACCTTAAGACAAGAGGGGACCAAGGACATGGTGAAGATAATGGAAGTCAAGAGGATGATGATGGTGATGGGAAGGAAGAGGAAGTCAGCAAGGAACAAATACGTGTAGACGTAGACACCGAAGGCAAGAGAGCTGTTGGTGACCACTTAGAAGACGGGGCCGTCTCCGAAGGGCCAGGGGTGGAGGTCCTGGAGGTTGACAGTTCAGAAGTCAACGAACAGACTTCTGAAGTGGAACCAGTGCCCCCACAGCCATCGGAACCAGAGGGGATGGAGGCTGAGGGACAGCTCAGTCTCGAGGCATGTGACCTGTATTCTTGTCCCTGTGGTTCAGCGGGTGGTGTGGGCATGCGTCTGGCTTCCACCCTTGTTCAGGTCCGACAGGTCCGCTCTGTTCCCGTAGTGCCCCCCAAACCACAGTTTGCCAAGATGCCCAGTGCAATGTGTAGCAAGATCCACATAGCACCTGCAAGCCCGTGTCCGAGGCCTGGTAGGCTTGATGGGACTCCTGGAGAGAGGGCTTGGGCTTCTCGCGCTTCCTGGAGGAATGGCGGAAGTCTTTCCTTCGATGCTGCTGTGGCCCTGGCCCGGGAACGCCAGAGGACTGAGGCTGGGGGAGTTCGGCGGACCCAGACCTGTACCGGAAGTGGGGATTATAGCCTCAACTCCAGAACCTCTCCTTGTAGCACGATTCCTCCCCATTCTTCCCGACCTCTGAGTTGTCTGGAACTCCCGTCGCCAGAAGGCACAGAAGGCTCTGAGCCCAGGAGCCGCCTTAGTCTGCCCCCAAGAGAGATTCAACCCGCCGCCGCTGCAGCTCTTGTGGCCCCTCAGCGCCAGACATACGCATTTGAAACACAGACTAATCGTGGGAAAGACGAAGGACTGTGATTAGGGTTAGGACAAGAAATTACCATCAATCTGTGGAGTTCCTGCCTAGCTGTCTTTGGCGTCTCAGCAGCTGAAGAGTCTAACTCCATAGGCGTAACTCCAGCTACTGCTTGTGACCGTGTGACCAAGGGAGGCACTGCCTTAATGGGTTTACTTGAGTTTGTTATCATAAAGCACTTATCTCTCAGCAGAATCTTAAGAAATAGAGAAAGGTTTGATCCCGTGAAGTTCTGGTTATTAACCGAAACATAGATAGGTAGAAACTTAAGTCTTTTCTTTTTTCTTTCTTTCTCTTTTCTTTTCTTTTTTTTCGGGGAGGGGGGTCGGTGTTGAGACAGTTTCTCTGTACAACAGCCCTGGCTGTCCTGGACTCTCTTTGTAGACCAGGCTGACCCCGAATTCAAAGATCCACCTGCCTCTGCCTCCCGAGTGCTGGGATTAATGGCGTGTGCCAACCACACCCAGCTAATTTTTTTTTTCTTAATTATTTTAAACAGGGAGAGGGAATTCCAGCCAAACTCCTGCCCTCTTCTGAGGCTGTGAACTTTTTCTTCATAGAAGTTAGGGTAGATGTGGGAAATACAGGACCAGATATAGAATTGCTTACCCCTGTTTTGTTCCCAGATCTTTGGCTATCTCCTGACCCTATTAATTCCAGATTAGGAGAAACACGTCCAAGAAGCTCTTTAAAGTCCTCAGTGTTTGCTGAACAAAATGGATACCCTCTGACTTCACTTCTTCTACAGAAGAGGTCCAGTACAGATCTCTCTGGTTTTTCTTTTTCCCATTAGAATAACCTCCTCCCATTTTAGGAAAGAAGAATGTCATCCCAGTGGCCCTGGCACTGTTTCTCTGCACAGGCAGGGGCTACAGGCTCCATTTAGCAATGGTGATTGGTAATAAATGTTGATTTTTTAAAAAAAATTTAAATAGTGTATGGATTTACTCTTATTAAAGATTTGGGTGAAAAGTATCACATTTGGATGTTGCCAAAGCGTATATATTTTGTTTTTGTGGTTTTTTTTTTTTTCTTGTTTAGATGTTCTTCCTCAGTTGTCATGGAAACCTGTAGCTAGACAGTAGAACTGAGTTCATGATGGTTGAGAAATGGGGAAGAGAAACTTTATTTACATAATGTTCATCTGCCAGGATGAACTGCCAGGAACTGAGCTAGTTTATGAACATAAAAACTTTGCCCTTAAATTTACTTAATCCACCTAACTTGGTGAAGTTAGTATTGGCATTTCCATTTTACAGATGAGAAAATTAGGTTGTAATTAAGTAAAAATGCTTATCAAAGATCTCAGAGTTAAGAAGTGGCAGTTTCCAGGGTGTGGTTGGTATGTGCCTTCAGTCCCTGCACAAGGGGGGTGGGGTGGCGCTAGGGCAAGGCTAGAGAATCTATGTGTATTAGAGGCTAGCCTGGTCTACGTAGGACAGGACTACATAAAAAGAGACTATCTTTAAAAAAAAAAAAAGTCATTTTAGGGTTTGAATGGTTTTGTAATTTGAATTCCAGCTATTCTATATGTCACTATTCCAAATCCACTATGAGTAAACTCCCTGAATGAGAAAAATGGTAATCAAAATTGTATGTGTGTGAGCATGCCTTAGGAAAGCTGGAAGCTATAAGGTCTTTGGTGTATTGCTGACCTAATACAAAGGAATGTACACAAATATACGTATGCCCAGAAATGTCCCAAAGTCCACTCGGAAACCCCTCAAAATGATGCTCTGATCCAAGATGGCGTCCCACCTTGCCCTCGTTAAAGATGGCGCCTAAGAACGCCGTTTCTCCTCTACTTCCTTTTACTGGAACTAAAAATGCTCCGCCTCGCACTAAAATAGAAGTATATTTTGGTCGTTTCTTTCTGGTTCTTACTGAGAACAGCTAGGACTCTAGAGACGTCCCAGGGATATTATTTCTCTTCGGGACCTGTAAAAACTGACATAACCCCGTCAGCTTTAGCCCGCATCAAGTTTAGAGCGAGCGGAAACCCGGAGGCTCGGTGGCCAAAGGCTGGGCGGGTCGAGGAGACACTTCCGCCCCTCACCAATATGGCCGCAGGCTGGGATTGCGCATGAGCAGCTGTCTATGGCGAGACCTAGATCCAGAGAAGGAGAACGCTTGTCGGGGGACCTTGGCGACTGAAGCGGCCTGGGCCGGTGAGTGCGTAGGAGCCGGCCGGTGTCTGGAGACGAAGTGGACCGGCAAGGCGGGGGCAGCTTTGGTTTTGCTTCAGTCTCTCACGCCCGGCATCGCAGGCGCACGATGCCTTTGTTTTGGGGGAGGGGACAGTGCTTGACTCTTTATCTTCTGTCTTGCTTTGTGGGCCGAGCTCCCGCTCCCTGCCCGGGAGTGCACAGGTCCCACCCTCCCGCGGTGTCCTGCTGCGAGCCCACGGGCCTGGGGGAGGTCCCCGGCGTCCTCTCCTGTCTCCTCTGCGGAGCAGCCGGGGCTGGGCCGGCTGGGGTCACCGCGCGGGCTTCGGGGCGCGCGCCTGGCCGGGTTGCTCAGCTCCCCAAGCGCCTACGAGCAGTTGGTTGGCCTGCAGGGAGACGTCTCGTTCTCAGGCAAGGTCCCGGCGCCTGTTTTCTTTAGGAACTTGATTTGGGCTTTTTATTGCCTTTGCGTCCGTGCTTAGTGAGGGCATTTGCTGCCCCCCTCCCCCTTTTGAGCGTGCAAACCACAACATCCTATGCTGATTTCCGTGTCACATTCTTAATGCTCAGGAAACGCTTCCGGATGTACAACCAAGATTTGAGTAAGTAGCCTAACGCCGCTGCTGCGTGGCTCCAGAAGTTGCTCTGACAGCTGTGGGCTGTAACAGTTGCCTCGGGTGCCTTGCGGTCCCTTCCATTGCCTCCTCCTGCAACAAGCTTTGGATGGGCTTTTTCTCCTCGCGGTTGAGGATGGAGACCTCCTCCTAGGTGGTCCCCAAACCCTGCCGCTGCCTCCCTTTGCAGCGTTACCCTGTACAGTTTCACTTTCAGTTCCTTTTTGTTGTCACTGTTACCGTTCTGTTCTTTTTTGTTGTCACTGTTACCGTTTTCTTTGCACACGGTCTTTCCAAGGCTTACTGTCGTCTAAATTTAAGATTTTCTTTGTTGGATTAGAAAGGTTTGGGGAATCTTATGGATAGAGAATTTATACAAAAATCTTGATTCTTTCTTGTTGAGATTATTGTATTGCTTTGTACGGTGCAGCTGTTTCTTTCTGGAGGCATCTGTCTGCTTAGTTCTTTGTTTTTCCTCCGTTCTCTGGCGGGATGTCAAGAGTCCTAAAGCAGAACATTGTAGATAGATTCCCCCCCCCCCCCCCCCCCCCCCCCCCTTTCTTCAGAACCCTGCGCCTGGAGTTGGCTTTTTTCCCCCCCTTCCTCCTGAGCCTTAGTTGATTTGGAGTTGTCATGGCAACATTTTAGCAACTGTGTTGCTCGACAGGAAGCCTGGATGAATAAAATAAAGAAGCCTTGAATATGATGCATTTGGGCTCCAGTGTTTGTAACAGATGCTATAAATCTGGACTCCCCCAAAACAAGAGCCCCGACAGTAGAATGGTGCCCAAGAACCAAATCTAGGTTTTGTGGCTGCTGGTTGGTTTTCCAATGGCAAAAATACGTTTCAGTTTTTCCCTTCCTGGACTTTAGGGATGGAATTTCTTTTTTGTTATTTTATTTTGGGGCAGGTTCTCTCTATACATAGCCCTTGGCTGTCCTGGAACTCACTACGTAGACTAAGCTGGCCTCAAACTCACAGAGATCTGTCTGCCTTTCTTCCTGAGTGCTGGGACTATGTGCACCAAAAAACACCTGGTGGGGGGCTAGCATTTTTATTTATTTTTGGTTTGGTTCGGTTTGGTTTTTGAGACAGGGTTTCTCTGTGTAGCCTTGACTGTCCTGGACTCACTTTGTAGACCAGGCTGGCCTTGAACTCACAGCAATCCACCTGCCTCTGCCATTGTGAGTGTTGGGAACACAGGTGCGCCACTGCACCTAGCTGCCTTTTGTTTTGTTTCATTTTGTTTTTTCAGGTAGTCTGTAGACCAGGCTGGCCTTGAACTCAGAGATATACCTGCCTGTGCCTCTCAAGTCCTGGAATTAGGCATGTGACACTACCACTCAGCTTGCTGAGCCACCTTACAGCCTTTATTTTGGTCAGAGGAGAACCTTAGGGTGTCAGTTCTTGTTGGTCCACCTTGATAGAGACACAGCCTCTCCATCCTTACATCTCTACTGCTCATCTCTTCATCGAGGGGTACTGTGATCACATATGCTTGCACTACTGCATCCCTTTCTTGTGTAGGTTTTAGGTGTTAGATTTCCACTCCAAGTGCTTTTGCCCCTGAACCATCTCCTACTTCGTCCTGTTTTGTTTTGTCTGAGACAAATTCCTATAGCCCAATGTGGCCTGAAATTTGCTTTGCAATCCAGGATGGCCTCTACTTCCCAAGTGTTGGTATCACAGCCATGGGCAAGCTCACCTAGTATTCTCTCTCTCTGTCTCTTTCTTTTTTTCTTGGTGCTAGGATTACAGATGTTCCACAACGTCCAGCAGAAGAGTTGCTTTTTCTTATTTTTTGTTTTTGTTTTTTTTGAGACAGGGTCTCTCTGTGTAGCCTTGGCTGTCCTGGACTCACTTTGTAGACCAGGCTGGCCTCAAACTCACAGCGATCTGCCTGCCTCTGCCTCCCAAGTGCTGGGATTAAAGGTGTGCACCACCGTGCCCAGTAAGAGTTATTTTTTTCAATGGCTTCAGGCCAGCCCTTGCCACCAAGATTGGGGGGAGCTGACTGTCCCTTGCAGATGATCGGTTCATTTTCTTGGCTGTGTTTTCTTGGAGCCTAGGTTCCTGAACCTGGAAAGCTGTTCACTGCCTGGCCTCACTGCTACTCTGCGATTTCCACGAGGATTTAGCACTCAAGCCTTTGAGTCAGGAGATACAAAGACCTCCAAAAAAAGACCAGCTCCTCGGATGAGCCCCCTCACGGAGAGATGAAGGGGTAGGTGAAGAAGTTGTGTCTGGGAAGAGAGAGGGATGGCCTGGGAGGACGCAAAATGACTAGATTAGATTGAGGAAGACCTGAGTTCAGGTCCCCCCCGCAGCTCCATCACTTAACAGCTATATGTTTTAGCTTCCCTATCTATAAAACTGTATTTCATGTGCTATTATTAGTATCAAGATAGTATGCTGGGAGGTGGTGCTGTATTCCTTTCATCTCAGCAGAGGCAGGCTAATCTCTGAGTTCAAGATTAGCCTGGTCTACAGAACAAGTTCCAGGACAGTTAGGGCCAGATAAAGAAAAACTCTGGCTTGAAAAACAAAAAAGAGCTGGGCGTGGTGGCACACGCTTTTAATCATAGCACTTGGGAGGCAGAGACAAGCCTGGTCTACAAAGTGAATCGAAGACAGCCTAGGATACACAGAGAAACCCTGTCTTAAAAAACAACAACAACAACAAAAAAGTCCTTAAGTACTCAGGAGGCAGAGGCAGGTGGATCGCTGTGAGTTCAAGGCCAGCTTGGTCTACAAAGAGAGTCTAGGACAGCCAAGGCTACACAGAGAAACCTTGTCTCGAAAATTAAAAAAAAAAAAAAGTGCTTATAGCCTGGTGTCTATGTACATGGTAAAAACACTTAGTTACTAGTTTTTTGTTTTATTTTGGTTTTTTTGAGACAGAATATATCTCTACATAGCCCTGGCTGTCCTCAAACTATGTAGACAGTCTGGCCTCAAACTCACAGAAATCCACCTGCTATTGCCTCCTGAGTGCTGAGATTGAAGGAATGTGCCACCATGACCAGCAGTAATAAATACTATTATTATCTAACCTAACCTAACATTTGTTGTGCATGCCAGTGAGTTTGGGAACCATGCTATTAGGTCAGCAAGCTTCTCACGTCTTTCATTTGTTTTTTGTTTCACCACAAATAGGCAGCAGAAAACAACTGAAACTGAAGAGGGGACAGTGCAGATTCAGGAAGGTGAATATTCAAGTCAAGACCAAGAGCCCATCATAGCCTCTCTGTCTGTCTCCTCCATGCTGTGTACCTTTAAAATGACATGTAAGTAGAACAGGGAGAAAGGCAGTTAACTCACAGATCTGTCTTTGCCTCTCTTAATTTAGGTGCAGTGGCTACTGGAGAGGACCCAACTAGTGTAGCCATCGCCAGCATCCAGTCAGCTGCCACCTTCCCTGACCCCAACGTCAAGTACGTCTTCCGAACTGAGAATGGGGGCCAGGTAAGGGAGGGGGCCAGGTAAGGGAGGGGGGCCAGGTAAGGGAGGGGGCCAGGTAAGGGAGGGGGGCCAAGTAAGGGGGGGCCAGGTAAGGGAGGGGGGCCAGGTAAGGGAGGGGGGGCCAGGTAAGGGAGGGGGCCAGGTGGCTGCACATGTTACCTGGGGTTGAGGTTGCGAGGGGGTGGGGGGCGGTGCACAAACTTATTTTGGGGAGCTGCGGCTTGGAGAATGATATGAAACTGTGGGCTTTTGGGAGGAAACATTAATCGGAGGCTCGGAGATTGGTGTGGGGCTGGGTGTGCTAAAGCCCCAACATGGCAAAGAAGAGATAACAGCTGACTCTGTGTCTCTGAAAGACCGCAGGGAGTCGATACAAGAGGCACTTTCTAAGAGGGCCTGGGAGTCCGGGCACTTACTCTTGTCTTCTCTTCACCCCACCCCCTTCTTCTTCGCTTCTAGGTGATGTACAGGGTGATCCAGGTGTCTGAGGGGCAGCTGGATGGCCAGACAGAGGGCACTAGCGCCATCAGTGGCTACCCTGCCACTCAGTCTATGACCCAGGTACAGGGGGCTAGGCTGTGAGAGGACTAGAAAGCTCTTAGCGCTAAGGAACTAGGGAGCAGCCAGGGAGGAGGCGTGAAATCAGGAACAGTGGGGCGCACCTCAGGCTGCCTTGACCCAAAGCACTGGGTCCAGATGTGTTCAACCTTTTCTCATTAGACATTGCCTTGTCATCGACAAAGATCATGCCTAAAAGACATGCAACTGGGCCTGGAGAGGCGGCTCAGCAGTTAAAAGCACTTGTTCTTACAAAGGACCTTAGTTCAGTTCCTGGTAACTGCATGGTGGCCCACAACCATCTGGCTTCAGGGGCTCAAATGCCCTCTCTGATGTCCACAAGCACCAGACACACACAGTACTTACACATACATGTAGGCAAAATACTCATACACATAAAAATCTTTTTTTCTCTTTATTTTTTAAGATGTATTTATTTATATATATGAACACTATCTACATATACACCTGCCCACCGGAAGAGGGCACTAGATCGCATAGTTGGTTGTGAGCCACCCTGTGGTTGCTGGGAATTGAACTCAGGCCCTCTGAAGAGCAGACGGTGCTCTTAACCGCTGATCTCCAACCCCTTTTCTTTTCTTTCTTCCTTTTTGTTTGTTTTGGTTTTTTTCAAGACATGGGTTCTCTATGTAGTCTTGGCTGTCCTGGACTCACTTTGTAGAGCAAGCCAGCCTCAAACTCAAAGAGATCTGCCTGCCTTTGCCTCCTGAGAGCTGGAGTTAAAGGCGTGTGCCATCATGCCTGCCTTCTTTTTTTGTTTGTTTGTTTGTTTTTGTTTCTTTGAGACAGGGCTTCTCTGTGTAGCCTTCTGACCTAGACTCACTTTGTAGCCCAAGCTGGCCTCCAACCCGGAGATCCGCTTGCCTCTGCTTCTCTGAGTGCTGGCATTACAGGCATGTGCCACCACACCCAGAGATAAAAATAAATCTTAAAACTTTAGTTTTAGCTGGGCGTGGTGGTGCACGATTTTAATCCCAGCACTCGGGAGGCAGAGGCAGGCGGATCTCTGTGAGTTCGAGGCCAGCCTGATCTACAGAGAGAGTCCAGGACTGCCAAGGCTACACAGAGAAACCTTGTCTCAAAACCAAAACCAAAACCAAAAATATTTAGTTTTGTGTTGGGTTGCATTCAGAGCTATCTTTGGTCACATGGCCTTTTATGTTTCTCCTTCCTTCTGCTAAAGGATAGAAACTCAGGGTGATGGAGTGGGAGTAAGTCCCTGACTGACTGGACCCTGCTCTCATTTCCCTTTTCAGGCAGTGATCCAGGGTGCGTTCACCAGTGACGATGCAGTTGACACAGAAGGAACAGCTGCTGAAACACATTACACGTACTTTCCCAGCACCGCAGTGGGAGATGGGTCAGGGGGTACCACATCGGGGAGTACAACCGCTGTTGTTACCACCCAGGGCTCAGAGGCACTACTGGGGCAGGCAACCCCTCCTAGCACTGGTGAGACGCTGCACAAGGCTGGGGGGCTGGAGGGACAGGCCTGTGGGGTATGGTGGGGCCTCTGGGCTTTTTAGCACATGACTTTCAGTCATCACTAAGATTGATGTAGAGAGTCTGAGCTGCTTTCCAAGCTCGTGGGAGTATGTTCTCAAAAGGGTCCCAAGGTCCTGGTGAGGTTCCTAATCCCAGGTCCTGACTGACAAAACCTACCTTATATCTTCCCAGGTCAATTCTTTGTGATGATGTCACCACAAGAAGTATTGCAGGGAGGGAGCCAGCGATCGATTGCCCCCCAGGACCCATCCTTACTCCCCGTGAGTGAAATAGTCACTCTGATTAATAATAACTAATGTTAATAGTCTCAGTGCTGGCTAAATCTTATATAAGTCTTTACCCTAAACACCACTCTTGTTTTGTCTGCTTCTTTGCCTCTTCCTTGGTCCGGCTACCCTGAACTCTATTATCAGTAAGTCGGAGGCACCCAGGACAACTCGAGATGAGAAACGCAGGGCTCAGCACAATGAAGGTAGGTGATGTCTGGGTGTGAAGCCAGGAACAGCCTATGTCGAGTTGGGAACTACAGTGCGGAGGGGATAGGGCTGGTCATGTCCCGCCGAGTCACAGTATCCTTCACTTGGCCCCACAGTGGAGCGCCGCCGCCGGGACAAAATCAACAATTGGATTGTACAGCTGTCCAAGATCATCCCAGACTGTTCTATGGAGAGCACCAAGTCTGGCCAGGTCATGGCAAGACCCTGGTAACAGGCAGGGTCTCTTGGCATTGCTTCCAGAAATGGGGGCGAGTGGGGCGGATACGGCAGCCCTCTTTAAATAATACTCTGTGAGATGTTGCATCCCTGTTCTGCTCCTCAGTGCTCGTGGGAAGTAAGCGTGGTCCTGGAAGGCTTGGCCCTCATTTTCTTGCCTTCTTCTTCGCCTATGCAGAGTAAAGGCGGAATCCTTTCCAAAGCCTGTGATTACATCCAGGAGCTGCGGCAGAGCAACCACCGCTTGTCTGAAGAACTGCAGGGCTTGGATCAGCTGCAGCTAGACAATGACGTGCTTCGACAGCAGGTCAGGCTGAAGCCAGTGCGGGGTGGGGGGTGGGGGGGCGGGGGGTGGGGCCTTGGCAGCGCTGCAGCCGCTGACGCTGACCCAGTTCAGAGTCCCTAGGAAACGCTTTGCATTGCCCTTCTTAGCAGTGGGTGTGTGAGCGAGTTCAAGGTGCGTCTCCCTCTCCCCCCCCCCCCCACACCCCCTAACCGTTTCCATTACTGCCTCCTTTCTGTGCAGGTGGAAGATCTTAAAAACAAGAACCTGCTGCTCCGAGCTCAGTTACGGCACCATGGATTAGAGGTCGTCATCAAGAATGACAGCAACTAACTATGGGGACTCTGGGCTTTGGGCCCCAGAACTGCAGACAGCTGGGAGCAGCAGGCTAATCGCATATGCCCCTTCCCTCCACTGCCTCCTTCTGGCGTGGGACTGGGGGAGTTTGGCAAGTGTGTCTTGGAGCAGAGGCCCTGTGGTGTGGTAGTCTGCAGAGAACGGTGTGAGACACCCCGTGGACATGTACCGACAGCCTTGCTTGCTCCCACCGTGCAGTCCCCTGGGCGCTTGTGCCCCTTTTGCACATTGCATGTGCTGTCCCCTTGATGGACACTGGACACACTAAATCTGGGCTTGCCTGTGCTTGCTTAGAGTGCCCAGCAGAGGGTCAGTGGGCACTCTGCGGGTCTAGCACTTCACTGCTTCCTCCTCTGGAGCAGAAGCTAAGATACGCACCTCATGACTCTGGGGAGCAGGTGTATTCAGGAGGCAGGGAGGATGCTAAGTGGCTGCTATCCCATGAGTAGTGAGTGAGAGGGCTCAGCTCATGGAGCAGCTGAGGTCTCTGCAGAAGGCTCTGGAGCCAGGGAGGACTATAAGCAGGGGCTGACTGGGGGCCTGCCCCGTTCTGGGGTTGGTTCTTTTTATTTCTTTACTTTTTTTTTTTTTTTTTAAGATAAAATTGTTTAGAGCCACAGTTGTCTGTTTCCCTCCTTTTGTGGGTTCTTGGGGGAAGGGAGAATGCATACTACTCTTTGACCAGTAAGGCCTGGGTCAGCCTTTGGGTGGGGTGCTACGGAGCCTATATTCATTAACCAGAGCCCTGGTACCTGTACCAAACCTGGACGTCAATTTCCGGCCCACACTGGGAAGTCGTTAAAGGTTTCAGCTGTGGGCTGGTGTTAGCGGTATCACCGACAGGTACTCCTGGGCGCTGTGTGTGTGTCCTCCAGAGGCCATGCCTTTGCTTCCGGTTCCGGTCTCTGATTGGGCGCAGGGAGGGAGCGGGAGATGCTTCGGGTTACATTCCTGCGTCACAGTCACACAATTGCTGTTGCTGGAACCATGACTGGAGGTACCTGGGAATCCCCCGGGATGTGAGGGTGAGGTATTTGCTGTTCCTCATAAACAGCTCCACAGGGAGGGGGCTCAGAGGCCACAAGAGACATACTCCCGAGCCCTCTTTAAGTCTTTCCTGTCCTCTTTCTCAGTGCCTACCGTCTCCTTCTCTGAGCTCCGTTCACTCCTAGCCTCAGGCAGGGCCCGGCTCTTCGATGTTCGATCTCGCGAGGAGGCCGCAGCTGGTACCATCCCTGGGGCACTCAACATCCCTGGTACAGGATTTCCCGCGTTGGCAGAGGGACGGTCCATGATGGTTTTAGTTAAAGGGGCCTCACTGAGGACGGGGTGGGGACTGTGCTGGTAGAGATAGAGGCGGCCTTATATTTGCTCAAGCCACCCCTCGAGTTCCCTTGAGAACGGCTGAATGGAGCCGCATCCTGGCAGCCAAACTAGCGTATCCAGTTTGAGGGGAGAGCAGGTGGCCAGAGGAACAGCTCAAAAGCTGTATGCTTGACTTCCCTGAAGCTGTAAACTCTAATCCACTGACTCTCCACTGCCTCCTTACGACTCAGGAAGTGGCTGCTTGTTGGCCTAACTCCCCGCACTGGTAGGCTGTTCTTTTTAGAGGTATGGAGTGGAGGTGGCCGCTCGACATGTTTGGACAATCATTGCAGATTGGTCACCGTCAGGACCCTGGTTTTTCGGGCCCTTCTTGTGCACCTCAGTGTGCCATTGGCTTTTCGTTTTGTCTTCACTCAGTGTCTGAGTTGGAAATCGCCTTGAACATGGCCCCGGCTGTTTTCCAGGCCTCGTACTGTGCTGAGAAGCCAAAGCTCGAAGACAAGAATCTTATTTTCTTCTGTCAGATGGGCAGGAGGGGCCTCCAGGCCACACAGCTGGCACAAGGCCTTGGATACACAGGGTATGACAAAGGCTTGTTAGCTGGGAACTGACTGGGAACAGCCTCCTGGGCCTGTGCTTCCCTCAACACTCTTTCTCCTCCACAGGGCTCGAAACTATGCGGGCGCCTATAAGGAATGGCTGGAGAAAGAGGGCTAGGTAAAGCACTTCCGGGTTGTGACCTTTCTCATGGCCACCTTGCTGGCCTGGGCAAGTCACTGTGCTTCACATATGAAAAACTCAAATAAAGAGCATTTAATCAAGCACTAGAAGCATTTAATTTGTCCGGTGGGAGAAAAACGGTTCGATATTAATCTAATTCTCAGTTTTTCTCAGGATCCTTGTCCATTCATCTGTCCCCTACCATCCAGTTAGAGCAATCTGGACACCCAAAGTTGACCTAGAACAGCAGTTTCCAGCCCAGAATGTACATCAAATAGTCACTTAGTAGTTCTAAAAAGTCTTGGAGCTAGGTGTGTACAGTTCCAGTTAGTTGGGAGGCTGAACCTGGGGATTCAGTTCTTGGCTAGCCTGGGTAACAGAGCAAGACTGAAGAGTACTTGTGGCCTGATGTGGTGGCGCTCGCCTTTAATCCTAGCACTCGGGAGGCAAGGGCAGGTGGATCTCTGTGAGTTTGAGGCCATCCTGGTCTACAAAGTGAGTCCAGGATAGCCAAGGCTACACAGAGAAACCCTGTCTCGAAACACCCCCCCCCCCAAAGAAAGAAAGAAAAATTAGCACCTTTTTTGCTTGCAGAGGATGTGCATTTGGTTCTTGGCAGTCATGGGGATGGCAGCTCACAACCTAACTATGTGTAACTCTAGTTCCAGGGACTTGAGCCCTCTTTTGATCTCCTTGGGTACCAGGACTGCACATGGTGTA
The DNA here is from genome assembly GCA_907169655.1 of Acomys percivali. Lineage (NCBI taxonomy): Eukaryota > Metazoa > Chordata > Mammalia > Rodentia > Muridae > Acomys > Acomys percivali. The sequence continues at coordinate 124,013,673 of OU015747.1, forward strand.
CAGACGTACTTGCAAGCAAGCTATTCATACACATAACTTTTTATTTATTTTTTATTTTTATTTTTAAATATTTATTTATTTATTACGTGTGCCTGTATGCCAGAAGAAGGTACCAGATCTCAGTATAGATGGTTGTGAGCCACCGTGTGGTTGCTGGGAATTGAACTCAGGACCTTTGGAAGAACAGCCAGTGCTCTTAACCTCTGAGCCATCTCTCCAGCCCTAACTTTTTATTTTTTATAGAAGAAACTTCCTAGCTTTGTCTGGTAGGACATGTATAACTCCAGCCCTTAGGAGGAGGAAGCAGGAGGATCAAAGAGTCAAGGCCAGCATGGTCTGCATAGTAAAAGTTTACCTCTTCCCTGACCCCCAACAGTAACAAAAAGCTTGGGCATTTGTGATTTGATGGGCTATTCTGATGTTTTCAACACAAAGCTACAAACAACCACTGCTGTAGACCAGAGTCAACAAACTGCTGCCATTGCCATCCCTTTATGTATTGTCTGTGGCTACTTTTGTGCAAAAGTAGCAGAACAGTTTTGTTTTTTAAAAAATTATATGTATATAGTGTTCTGCCTGCACACCAGGAGAGGGCACCAGATCTGATTATAGATTATTGTGAGTCATCATATGGTTTTGCTCAAAAGTCACTGGGAATTGAACTCTGGACCTTTGGAAGAGCAGCCAGTGCTCTTAACCTCTGAGCCATCTCTTAATCTTACAGTTGATTTAACCTTAAACTTGTGATCCTCTTGCCTCAAACTTCCAAATAGCTTTATTATAGGCATGTGTTCTACCTATCCCTAGTGCTCTTTTTTTCTTTTGTTTCTTATGGTACTGCTGGGGATTGAATTCGGAGTTTTTCTAAACACTGCTCTAGGACTGAGCTGACCACTAGGCCTATAGTACTAACTGCATCCCAGAATCTGAAGGAGACGGAATTGTGCCTGTGGAGCTATAAATCTACAGCAACAATACAAACATTTTCTATAAAGGACCACATAGTGCCATTTAGGCTCTGAAAGAAAGAAAAGAAATAAAGCTGGGCGGTGGTGGCGCACGCCTTTAATCCCAGCGCTTGGGAGGCAGAGGCAGGTGAATCTCTATGAGTTTGAGACCAGCCTGCACTACAGAGCGAGTTCCAGGACATCCAGAGCTGTTACACAGAGAAACCCTGTCTCAAAAAACCAACCCCCCCCCAAAAGAAGTAAGGCGTCATGGCCCACACCTTTAATCCCAGCACTCGGGAGGCAGAGGTAGGTGTATCTCTATGGGTTTGAGGCCAGCCTGGTCTACAAATCAAGTCCAGGACAGCCAGGGCTGTTATGCAAAGAAGCCTTCTGAAGCAAACAAGACTTAAGCTCAAGACCAGCTTGGTCAACTCAGTGAGAAACTAAAATTAAAAAAGGACTGGGGATAGAGTACTTGAGGCCCCAAGTTCAATCCATATGACCAAATCAATAAATGTATAGAATAGCCAGATGTGGTGGCACACACCTGTAATCCCAGCACCCAGGAGGCTGAGACAGGTGAGTCACTGTGAGTTCAAGGCCACCTTGGTCTACAAAGCGAGTCCAAGACAGCCAAGGCTACACAGAGAAACCCTGTCTCAAAAAGCCAAAAGAAAAAGAAAAAAAAAAAAGAACAAAAATATTCCTTTAGAAGAACAGGGTGAGCATGGTGGCACACGCCTTTAATCTCAGTACTCAGGAGGCAAAGGCAGGTGGATTGCTGTGAGTTTGAAGCCAGCCTGGTCTACAAAGCAGGTCCAGGACAGCTAAGGCTACACAGATAAATGCTGTTTCCAAAAACAAAAACAACAAGAAAAGAGCAGGGTGGCTCAGATATGAATCCAACTTTTTAAAAAAGATTTATTTATTTATTATGTATACAGTGTTCTGTCTGCATGGAATGACTGCACTCCAGAAGAGGGCACCAGATCTCATTATAGATGGTTGTGAGCCACCATGTAGTTGCTGGGAGTTGAACTCTCAACCTTTGGAAGAGCAGCCAATGCTCTTAACCTCTGAGCCATCGCTTCGCCCAAATCCATCTTTTCAAGAGCTTAAAGCAATTTTATCAGACATGCCCTGGTTTCTTTGCTGTCTTATTTCCTTTTTCTCTGCCTCTAGCTATGGGTGGCAGCCAGCCCTCCTGCATCACCTCACAGTCCACACTGTAAACTCTTTCCATCCACCTGGATTCTCCAGTTTTCTTTCTCCTGGGCTACTTGAGTTCAGCCCCACATTGCTGGGTTTAGTTGTTTGCTCACGCTCACCAGGTGTTCACAGTGAGCCTCATTCACAGACCCCGATCTGGAGATAAGAGCGGTATTAACCTCAGCCTCTGGTAAAAGGCAGGTGCCAGTAACAGCCTGGGAAGTCTTTCCTGGGGTTTATTTAATTTTTCTCCTAGTTGTGGGTCTATTCACCTCTCCAATTATCTTTATTATAAATCATAACATTTCTTTTTTTCTCTTTTCTTTTTCTTTTTCTTTTTCTTTTTTTTTTTTTTTTTGAGACAGGGTTTCTCTGTGTAACAGCCCTGGCTGTCTTGTAGACCAGGCTGGCCTCAAACTCACAGCGATCCACCTGCCTCTGCCTCCTGAGTGCTGGGATTAAAGGCATGCACCACGCCTGGCTATAACATTTCTTTATGGTTATAATTATGAGACATAATTTACTTTCATACATACATTTTGTGAATGCTTAGTTCATGGAAGGATTTTGTTTTTGACAAACCAAATGGGCTTGTATACGTTAAACTTTTTATTTTAGTTTTTGGAGACAGGGTCTCATATAGTTGAATTGAACTTTGATATTCCTGTCTCCACTTCCTGACTGCTGAAACTGCATGCAGGTGCCATTTTATGTGGTGCCAGGGATCGAACCCAGCCCTAGACTGGTAAGATGGTTTAGTGGATAAAGGTACTTGCTGCCAACACAACCTGAGTTACATTCCCAAGACCCACAGGTGGAAGAAGAGATCCAACTCTTGCAAATGTCCTCTGACACACACGTAAATAAAATATGATTTCAAGAAGCACTTACTGGGGGCTGGAGAGGTAGCTTAATGGTCAAGAGCATTTCTTTCTTTCTTTATTTTGGTTTTTTGAGACAAGGTTTCTTGGTGTAGCCTGGGCTGTCCTGGACTCACTTAGTAGACCAGGCTGGCCTTGAACTCACAGCGATCCACCTGCCTCTGCCTCCCGAGTGCTGGGATTAAAGGCATGCACCACCACATGCGGCCAGGAGCATTTCTTACAGAGGGCCTGGTTCAATTCCCGCACCGACATTGCCCATCACAATTATTGACAATTCCAGTTCCAGGGGATCTGATACCCTCTTCTGACCTTCGCAAGCATCAGGCACATGCATACAAAGATATAAATACTCATTCACATAAAAGAAGCCTAACATTAAAAAAAAAAAAAAGGATTTGCTGGAATAAAATGAATTCTTTTCTTTTTAAACTAAAAAGTGCAGGGGGTGAGGCAGGGTCTTGCTGTGTAGTCCTGGCTGGCCTCCGGCTCATGGTAATCCTTCTGTGTCCTGTTCCAAATGCTGGGATTAGAAGTGGGAGGAGTCAGGATGCCCTGTTTGGTTTTTGTTTTGTTTTGTTTTTTTGAGACAGGGTTTCTCTGTGTAGCCTGGGCTGTCCTGGACTCACTTTGTAGACCAGGCTGGCCTCGAACTCACAGTGATCTGCCTGCCTCTGCCCTGGGATTAAAGGCGTGTGCCACCAAGCCCGGCTTCTTTTCCTTTTTTTATAGCTATGCCATCAGAACACCATGGCTTACCAGCTATACATAGTTCTTCTGTCATTTTCTGCTTTCTTTCTTTCTTTTTTTAAAAAAGATTTATTTATTTATTAGATATACAATGTTCTGCCTGCATGTATACCTGCATGCCAGAAGAGGGCACCAGATCTCATTATAGGTGGTTGTGAGCTGACATGTGGTTGCTGGGAATTGAACTCAGGACCTCTGCAAGAGCAGCCAGTGCTCTTAACCTCTGAGCCATCTCTCCAGCCCTCTGCTTTCTTTTTCAAATGAAAGGGGATCCCCACCCCTGACACACTTTATCCTACTTTGTCAGGTTAGTGTTTCCCAAGTGTTATCAAATCATTGTATCCATGACACTTCTTTCTTTCTTGTTTTTGGTTTTTGAAGACAGGGCTTCTCTTGTAGTCCTGGCTGTCCTGGACTCACTTTGCCGATCAGGCTGGCCTGGAACTCACAGAGATCTCCTGCCTCTGCCTTCCCCTAGTGCTGAGATTAAAGGTATGTACCACCATCACCCTTACACTACACTGTTTGTTCATTTTTGAGACAGGGTCTCTCTGTGTAGCCCTGGCTGTCCTGGACTCCCTTTGTAAACCAGGCTGGCCTCAAACTCACAGAGATCTGCCTGCCTCTGCCTCCCGAGTGCTGGGATTAAAGAAGCGCCACCTCACTCGCTCATACTACATCTTCTTGTTGCTTATTTCTCTGTCCTCAATGGGTGTCTTAAAGGTAGGAACCCTTTTTCTACCTCCAGTGCCTCCTCGGTAGATGTCTGTTGAGCCTTGCTAATCTTCTGACCTTCAGGATCTTCTAAGTTCAGCCCTTCCGAAGTATGGCTGCCTGCCTAACCTTGAAGTAACATTTGTTATCAGAGAGTTGATAATTTACGTCTTGTCTCTGTTCCCTAGTGACTGGAACATGTCCCATCTGGACTCTGAGTAATCTGTGGTTCAGATTTGCCTTCACCTGCCTTACCAAAGTGTCCTGTCAGGGCTTGCTCCCACCAGCCTGGTGTCCTTAGTGACCCCAACAGACTATATAGTCCTTTCTGACCCTGGCCTTCACTCATCATTTCTTCTGCTTGGGAAGTGTCCAGGCCTTCAAGCCCTTTGGATTTCGTAAGAACTAGGAGAATGTGTTTGGCAGGAGTTTTGCTGAGTTCAAGAGGGTTTTTGAATTCAGGAAAGATGAAAAATAACATGAAGGACGCAGATGCAAAACTGTAACCCTTACCACACAGGAGAATCACTTGGCTTGCTTTGTTTTTTTTCTTTTTAAGCTTAGCTTTTTAAAGAGAGGGATTTCATTGTTATAAACAATGAAACCAGAACATGGTATGCTTAGGTTAATGAGCTTAATAATTTTGAAGGGGAAAGTTAGAAATAATGGCAAGGAGTGTTGGGTTCTAGGTCTGGCTTACTGTAACTGAGTAGTTACCACCTAGGTGCTTTTAACTATTACATCTCTTTTATTATTTGTAAAATGGGAGTTATAAGATTTACTGCCGGTCAGGCTTGGTAGTGCATGCCTTTAATCTGTGAATTCAAGGCCACACAGCAAAATCCTGTCTCAAAACCAAAAAAAAAAAAAAAAAAAAAAAAAAAAAAAACCCACCAAAAAGCCAGGTAGTGGCAGCACATGCTTTTATTGGCAGTACTTAGGGGGCAAAGGCAGGCAGAGCTCTAAGTTCAAGGCCAGTCTGGTCTACAGAGCAAGCACCAGGATAGCCAGGGTTATACAGAAGAAAACTTATCCTGAAGAACAAAAGCAAGGGCTGGAGGGATGGCTTGGAGGTTAAGAGCACTGGCTGCTCTTCCAAAGGTACTGAGTTCAGTTCCCAGCAACCACAAGGTGGCTCACAACCATCTATAATGACATCTGGTGCCCTCTTCTGATGTGCATGCAGGCAAAACACTGTGTGTATATGACAAATCCTTGCTTTTGTTTTGTTTTGTTTTTGACACAAGGTTTCTCTGTTTAGCCTTGGCTGTCCTGGACTCACACTGTAGACCAGGCTGGCCTCAAACTCACAGTGACCTACCTGCCTCTGCCTCCTGAGTGCTGGGATTAAAGGTGTGTGCCACCACCACCTGGCCGAAATGGGGTCTCTTGTAGCACTGGCTATTGTCAGATTTGCTACCTGTTAAGGATAGCCCTGAACTCCTCATCCTCCTGCCTCCATCTTTATAATGGTGGGATTACAAGCATACAACACTATGGTTTTGTTTGTTTCCTTCCTACCCTGTAGAGGAATTTTAATTCAGAACATGGCTACTCTGGCAAGAGATCACATCCAAAGACCTTCTAGGTCTTCCTCATTGGGCTGGAATACAGACAGGTCTTTAAGCCAGGAGACAAAGGCAAACAGATCTCTGAGTTCGAGGCCAGCTTGATATAGAGCAAGTTTCAGGCAAAGGTCTTGGTGTGGTGTATAGGCCTTTAATCCTAGCACTCAGGAAACAGAGGCATGCAGATCTCTGTTGGGTTGAGTCAGTGAATTGAGAGGCAGTTCAGTTCACGGAATTTAGAAGGCATTTTTAGAGGAAGAGTTTTACAGAGGCGGGCCGAAGAGAGAGCAAGCCTGATGTAGGTGAAGGCAGAAGGAGCCAGAGAATGAGAAGGAGCCAGCAGATAAGAACAGATTGCCAAAGTTAGTATGAGGCCCAGAAGAACAATTCCGTGAGAAACCGAGAGAGCTGGGTGTGGTGGCTCATGCCTTTAATCCCCGGCAGAGGCAGGTGGATCGATGTGAGTTCGAGGCCAGCCTGGTCTACAAAGTGAGTCCAGGACAGCCAGGGCTACACAGAGAAACCCTGTCTCAAAAAAAAAAAAAAAAAAAAAAAGAAAGAAAGAAAGAAAGAAAGAAACTGAGAGAAACCAGATTGAATCAGTCCACTTGGAGAGGACTTTGAGCAGAACAGCTGAGTTGAATCGGCCGGCCAGAGCTCAGAAAGAGCTCGAAAGGGTAAGCCTATTCAGCAGAAAGTCAGGCTGAAAACATTCTAGGCCTAGATAAGACTGCACAGAGGCTAGAAGCTTCCAGGACTAGGCGTAGGTTAGCAGACGGAGGCAGTAAGCCTCCAAGAGGACACTTTACCTTAGGCAAAGGAGTAAGAGTTGCTTGAACACCACCCTCCTCCTGCTGCTCCTCCTCTTCTGAGACAGGGACCCCTGAATCCCTGGCTGGCCTACAACTTACTAGCTACCTAAGACTGGCCTTGAGCCCCCAGTCTTTATCTACCTCTGTGCTGGAATTAGAGGCGGCTGCTACTCTGTGGGATGGCCTTTTATACAGGAGGATCCAGATGTTTGAGGCCAGTCTCAGCTATGCCGGCAGCAGGCAGCCCTGGTGGAAGAAAACAAAAGCCAATGCAATGTAAGGCCTAGCGCAGGAGCCACTAACAGATCATATACTTTATTCCTAGTTCCTGTTAGGTTCATGGAGGAAAGCTGAGAAAATTCACTTAAATGGGGGCTGGAGAGAAGGCTGAACGGTCAGTACTGGCTGCTCTTCCAAAGGACCTGGTTCAATTCCCAGAGCCCACAGGGCAGCTCACAACTGTCTGTAACTCCAAGATTTGACACCTTCACACAGACATACATACAATAAAAATAAATTAGAGAGAGAGAAAGAGAGAGAGAGAAAGAGAGAGAAAGAGAGAGAGAGAGAGAGAGAGAGAGAGAGAGAGAGAGAGAGAGAGAGAGAGAGAGCGAGCGAGCGCAGGGTGTGGCAGCACACGCCCTTTAATCCCAGCACTCAGGAGGCAGAGGCCAGCCTGGTCCACAAAGTGAGACCAGGATAGCCAAGGCTACACCGAGAAACCCTGTCTCGAAAAACAAAAACAAATGAGAGAGAGGGAGGGAGGAAGAGATGGTTAATTCTTTTCTGCATCTGGAGAGGAAGTTGTAGTGCATATTTAAAGGGTGAAAACAGAAAGGTGTGGGGGACTTTGGTGAGTCTTGGAGGTCATTTAATTGAATTTTAACAGGATGGGTTAAGCAGGGGAGTATCTGTTAGAGACTGGGCTTGATCCAGGAGATCCAGGACAGCTGGCCTCAAGGCTCTTATTTCCCCAGACTTCCGCGTGGAGCTCAAGGTGAGAAGGAGGTCATCTGTAGTTAGTTCAGGGCTTAGTAGGCAATATATTTTTACAATGTAGGCACCTCGGTTATTCGGTTAAGATAACAGCAAGTTTTACATTTTTCTACCAGTTAACAGATAATTAGGAAAATGTTTCAAGGGGCTGGGTAGGAGCTGGCTCTGCAGCCTCGGGGAACGTGAGACTAGTCCCCTAAGCAAAATGAAGGAGCTGCTTTTGAGAAGACTGGGCTCTGTCGGCCGCCTCCTTAAAATCTCAGAACGTGTAGGTCAGCTTTTATTATCTGCATGCTTTTCTGTTTCCGCGTATTTAAGTTTCTTTTTGAGAGAAGTTAACGGGGAGGACAGAGCAACCCAGTTTGGGGTAGTCAAGGTATCTCAACCGGTCTCCCTACGCCTTCCCGTATTATGGTTTGCACCTACCAAACAACTTAAAAGTAATGGGGAAAAAAATAAAACAAGCATGTTCCTGCATCTCACGGGCCTGTTGACCTTTCTCACCTCCTCCTTACTCCTCCCTCCTTAGCGATAAGTATCAAAAGCCGGTCCAGTCTGAAATGTTCTCTCTGCAAGCTCGACTGCCCAATAGGGATGCCCTTACCTGTGGAAGAGGCGGCCTCGGCTTCTTAAGCGACAGTCTCCTGGGCCAACTAGAGGTCTCTCGGGAAGAAACGCACCAATCGGACTCAAGAGAGAAGAAAGTTCGGGGTTGCACCTGAGTACGGTGAGTCACTCATTGGAGCGCCCTCTCTTTTCACCAATCGGAACGCGGGGCGGCCGGGCGCCGCCCAGCGGGCGTGGCGAGAAAGGCGGGCCGGGCTCAACCTGGCAGGCGGACTCCAGTCCCAGCGCCGTGGATCGCGAAGCCATTCCCAGCAGAGTGGCGGCGCCCGTCGCGTCGGCGTTGTAATTGCAATGGGCACCAAGGGGAAAGCCGGGAGGAAACTGTTGTTTCTCTTCACGTCTATGATTCTGGGTGAGTTCCCAGAGCTTTTGGAGGAGTAAGTGGGTCTCGTTATAGGTTGGAAGGAGGCGCTCCCTACGCCCCCGCGGGAAGGGAGAAGTCCAGAAACCTGCCTTCCTGCCTGCCTCGCCCTTTGGAGTCCACTTTTCCGCCCGGGTCTGGTCACTCTCCTTTCCCCTCCCCCACCCGAAAACTGGCTGGCTCCCCTCCTCGAAGCGGATGGTCTGTGACTCCCACCTCCCACACCCGGGCCGGGACCTACCCTCTCCGCTGGAGAAATAACTGGGAGGGGTCCACGTTTCTGGGTTTCTCACTCTTGCCCGAGGACCCTTCCTACACGCAAACTGTGTCGCTAGCCATTCACCCTGGCCCTGCGACATCTTCGGACGACTCAGAAACCTTGAACCTCTCACCCCGGACCCCTTGGGCTTAAGTGTCCTAGGAGGAAATGTAATGGGGGTGGGGTAGGAAAGGTTTCCTTTCCCGTCCTTTTCTGAAAGGGTCTCTCACTTTTGTTAAATTGTGGACCTTCTGGGATTAATGTTGTGGTTCAGCGTCTAAAGAAGGGATTAATTCTCTTAAAATTTCTCTGATCATCGCATTGAGAATTCCTTTCTTGAACAACTAGTCCTTAATTAACGCTGTTGACTGAGTGACGATTTCCCTGGGGGAGACTGGGTTTGTTGGTTAACTGGATCTCCTTAGAGCCAGAACTCTGCCCTCCCCCTTGCCGGGAGTGAGAGTCTGTTTCTTTGTAGACTCCCTTTCCTGAGAAACAACCGGCTCGCATGCTGGGGCATGACTTTCTCGAGGTGTGTTTGTGTGAGGTTGAGTGAGGCTGGTTGGTTTGTTCCTTGGTCAGTGTGTTGTCAGCACCTGTATATTTACCGGTCTGATTTTCCCTGCCACCACCCTTCAGAGCTGGGGACCAAACCCCAGGCACTTGGGTGTGCTATGCCTGCTTCTTGAGTGTCACACACTACTGTTGTTTTGTTGGGATGTGTTCTGTGTGAATCTGTTTCCCTTCAAGGTTCGTATTCTAGAGAAGGTAAAGGAAATAAAACATTTTTTTGGAGAGCAGAAATTAGTCGCCCCTTTGTCTCTCATCACTGTAAACCCTTGGGTGGGCTGGTCAGTAGGTGGTGATTCTACTGCTTTCATTGTACAGAGAAGGAAATGAGCCTAGAGAGAGGAAATGACTTTAACAGTTTAGAAGGGGGTAGAAGCTCAGCTGGGGATGGAACCAGAGTCCTTTAACTGTCCCCCACTCCCGGAGATCCAGCAACTCAGGCATGAAGCACAAGAACTATCTGAATTACTACCTCAGAATCTGCTGTCTTGCCATTTAAAAAAAAAAAAAATATATATATATATATATAGTCTTTTCTCACTTCACCTTTAATTCGTTTCTCCTTTTCTTTGCCCACCCATCTCTTAATGCATTTTTGTTCATATCCTAGAAATGTTAGCCACACCTACATTCCTGGTTTCTGTACTGTCTCTTGAATCAGTAATAGCAGTTAGGCTTATAAACTTCCCCGAGCTTCTTCCCCCCCCCAACCCTTTCCTTCCTTCCTTTTCTCCTCCCCTACTTTCCTATATTGGTTCTAGTGCCTACTCCCACCGAAAGGATTGTGACAACAGCCTTTTGAGCAAGCAGCCATGCGGTTCAAAGGAGGCCGCAGGCGCTGGTGTATCTGGCGGACAGTGGGTCTTAGGGAATAACATGTCGGGGGGGGGGGGGGGGGGGGGGGGTGGGGAAAGTTAAAAAAAAAGGGGGGGCGGGGGGGGGGGGGGGGCGATTTGGTTAGTGCAAATGAAGATGGAAATGACAGTCTGGTCGCCTCTCTAGGAACTTCCGGCTTTGCTTTTTTTTTTTTCCTCCTTGGTCTTGTGACCTTAGGCTAGTAGCTCAGTCTTTTCTGATATAAAGCCGGAGTAATAATACTGGTCCTCCGCTTGCCATGAGGGTCAGTGGAGGTAATAGCTACATTACATATGCATGAAGGGATTCCTGTTGCACAGCAATTACTCCTTTGCGTTTTGTGAGAATGCAAGGATGCTGTCCTTACTAGAGTAGGTCAAAGGAAGCAGAGGAGGACTCCCCGTGGCAGGGCTTATTTTAATTATTACTAATTCTTAAAGTAAGGGCTCTTGGGGCATCTGCTCTGAAGCGTAAACAGATCGCCCCTGTGTTCTTTTTCCCCCCTGAGTCATTCTTCACTGTGGGCAAGATGGTTAAGTATGAGCCAGCTAAGGGGAAGTCTTGGCAGCGGTGGGCAGGGAGGGAGATACTCAGACGGGCTGGGGAGAGCTGAGCTTGGGGAGTGTGAAACTGGTGACCCAGAATGCTGCCTTGCCATCTCTAGAGTACCTCAACTTGGAAATGGTTCAGCTACCAGCAGTGGCCAGTGGGACGGGTCCACTCTGGCTGTAGGCAGAAGGGAGGAAGTGAGCCGGCCAGGGCTGGAGTGCTTACCTTTTCTGTGCCTCCTCTTCCCTGGGTGTGGACCTCACAGCCTTCTAAGAGGGGTGGGCTACTCCCCGCCCTGTGTTTTGGTAAGAAGACCCTTTTGAGTACTTCCAACAGTTCCGGGGCAGACCTCCCTTAAAACTATGTATTGGTGAGTCATGCCTACCTCTTCCTCCTGGGGAAATAATAGTTCTCTTGAAGGAAGAAAACTAGTGAGTGAGTGGCCCTAGCCAGAAGGAGGAAGTGAGTGGTGGCAGGACTCCCGCCAACGCTCTCACCTGTGCTATTTCTCTTCCGCACTTTGTGACCTGGGCTGGTCAAGGGCCGCAGCCTAGTTCTTCACCTTTGGGCAGAGCTGTTGTGATTCTAGAAATTGTTTATTCCAAGAGCATTGGTTGACAGGATTTGTGATTCAAAATATATCAAAGGGGCGGGGTAGCTCACTCCCATTCTGTGTCGTCCCCCCCCCCCCCCCCCCCCGCAGCTATACCCGGCAGAGCTCCTTAATGCATATCTTTCTTGTGCTTTGTTATACAGACACAGGTGTGTACAAATGTACATTTATTTTCTCACCCTTGTCTTGCACAAAAGAGACTTAGAATATGCATTAGATTACATTTTGTTTACCTTGCTTAATAGAGCCTGGAGATTTTTCTTGTTCTTCTCTCCTTTCTGCCCTCCCCCCACTCTCTTTCCCTCCCACACACACCCCTTCTTTCTTTTTTTGAGATAGAGTCTAGTGCTTAGACTTAGCTGACCTGAAACTTGCTGGGTAGACCAGACACTAGTAGTCTTGAACTCATAGAACTCAGGCTGTGTTTTGTTTCCATGATGGTGTTATAGGGGCTATGGCCTTGGCTGTTGGATCAGCCAACCTCTCCACAGCTGGAATTCACGGGGAAGGGTGCTGACATACTCTCTCCCAAGCTCCCCCCCTCCCCAAAGATCTATTGAAATGTTCCATACGTTTTGCATGATATATTAGGAAGCCAGGGGGCTTAATTCTCAGTGTCTGTTGGATTTGAGACTAGGGGAATCTCAGAACTCATATCTCTTTTTTTTTACTCTTCACAGGTTCAGCTAAGTGGTCAAAACAAATGTTAAGTGAGGATGAAGTTCCTCAGAATTGGGAGGAGGCAGTAGGGAGCAGTACGAACAAAGGCCTATTGGGGTTTTCCAGGCATTGAAACCCTGGAGTTCATCTGCCTGGGACTCCCTGATAAGCAGAGTTTCTGTCCAAAGTCCAGTTTGTGTCATCTGGTTTCCAGCGTGGGGGCGGGATTAGAGGAGGCAGCTGGCTGGCAGGAAGTTTGATGCCAGGTCCCTGGAGTGAGTTGCTGTCCTGGCAGGCATGACTGTCCTTTGCAATGGGGGAGGGGTCTGAACAGGTAAAACTGGAAAGTCTGCAGAAGAGGGCAGGAGGGGGACATGGAGTGAAAGTCACCCCCCTAACTGCCATTACCGATCGCTGCCATCTTCAGAGGGTTGAGCCAGCTGTGCAGTACTGACTCATGGAGCCTTCCTATTGCCCAGGCGATCTGTGTCTGATCACTCCAAGCTTTTCTTCATTCTGTCCAGAGCATCTTCTGAAGGTGCTGTGCCCAGATGTGAAATATCTGTGAAAAAACCAGAGGCTGCCTGGCTGGCGTCCTTCCCTCCTTTTCCTCCCTTCATTCCTTTTCAAAAATCAAACTCGTGGCCTAAAAGCATCTTGAGAAATATTCTAATAGTTAACAGGATGTGTATAAAGAGAAAACAAAGGGCTTCCTACTAAAACAGTAGAAGGAAGTAGCTGTTGTGCTCTGGTCTGGACCCTGACTTCCAAAAACATGGCGGTTCGGGGGCTCTGTTCAGTGTCTGCGGTCTTCGTCCTCTGTTCCGTGTCTGTGGTCTCAGGCCACTGTGTCAACTTCTCCCAACAGAGCTTCTGGGGGCGGGGCTGGGGCGCTCCACAGCTAGAGCCTGGGAGATTGAAGCCTTGTTTCTTTGTTTCCAAAAGCTCCAAGCATAATCCCTAAGTGGAGTATACAGCTGGGCTGTCAACAAAACACGGAATGTTTTGGCAGGGTAAGGCTGGCAGTGACTTTTGTGCTGGACTGGTGGCAGGTGTCAGTAATGTCGGCACACTGAGGCTGAGGTAGGACTTGTGACAAATGTCTTTGACAGTGCCATTGTGTACATTCTGATCATATTAGCTCCCCCCAGCCTGATCTCACTCCCACCGGTCTTTCCTTCCAACAAATTTCCTTCCCACTTTCCCATCTTTCCTTTTATTTTTTTAAGGACTACTTTGTTGTTGTTTGTTTGTTTGCTTTCGATTGTTTTTTCAAGACAGGGTTTCTCTTATGTAACGTCCCTGGCTGTCCTGGAACTTACTTACTCTGTAGACCAACCAGATTGGCCTCAGTCTCAGAGATCTGCCTGCCAAGTATTGAGATTAAAGGTGTGCGCTATCATGCCCAGCCTAGAACTAAATTTTTAAAAAGTACGTGTGTGTGTGTGTGTGCGCGCACGCATGTGTATAGAAGAACTTGTGTGAGCTGCCTCTCCTACCAGGCATAGAACACAGGTCCTCAGGCTGGGAGGTAGCATCTTTTGCCTGCTGAACCATCTCATTGGCCCACTGGTTGGATTTTGTTGTTGTGCTCCGTTGAGTTTATCTAACCAAGGCCTTGGGTGTGGTGCTATAAACTATTGGGTCTTGAGTAATGCAGCTGTGGCTACACCACAGTAGACAGTGACTCATTCTCCAGTAGGTAGCTACTGGGGTAGTGGGAGGAGCCCAGAAACCCCTGTCCTATCCCTGGCTGAGTCTCAATGGGTCCAGTCTTGGGCAGGGAACCACAGCTGCTCAGTTTAAGAGTGAAACAGTTGCCTGGCGTGGTGGCGCACGCCTTTAATCCCAGCGCTTGGGAGACAGAGGCAGGTGGATCTCTGCAAGTTGGAGGCCAGCCTGTTCTACAAAGTGAGTCCAGGACAGCCAGGGCTACACAGAGAAACCCTGTCTCGAAAAACCAAACCAAAAAAAAAATGAGTGAAACAGCTATGCTATGCCCAGAAGACAGCTTTTCATAACTCTCCTTCATATCCTCCAGCTATTACAGGTAAAAAAAAACCAAACTATTTGTAAAATTACATTTATTTATTGTAGTGTATATGCATATGATTAGAATGTGTGGTGGTCAGAGGCTAACTGTTGGGGACTTGGGGATTGGCTTCAGGTCACTAGGCTTGGCAGAAACTACCTTTACATGGTGAGCCATTTATCTCAGTGGTTTAACAGCTTTTACATTCTTTCCACCCCCACCCCACCCCACCCTTTTTGTGATACTCTCAGAGCGTTGGAGGGAGTGATATAGATTTCCCATGTAGAGATGAACACTCAGTAGTCATTTATTTTTAGCATCTTGATCAGTCATTAACTATCATCTGCTGCAAAAAATGAAGCGTCTTTGGCTAATATAAACAAATATTTAGAAGGTGGTTGAAGAAGGCGGGCGTGGTAGCGTATGGGCGTGGTAGCGTATGCCTTTAATCCCAGCACTCGGGAGGCAGAGGCGGGTGGATCACTGTGAGTTTGAGGCCAGCCTGGTCTATAAAGTGAGTCCAGGATAGCCAGAGCTATTACACAGAGAAACCCTGTCTTGAAAAACCAAAATAAAAAACAAACAAACCAAAAAAGAAAGAGGGGGCCTGGAGAGATGGCTCAGAGGTTAAGAGCACTGACTGCTCTTCCGAAGGTCATTAGTTCAATTCCCAGCAACCACATGGTGGCTCACAACCATCTATAACGATATCTGGTGCCCTCTTCTGATATGTAGGCAGAATGCTGTATACATAATAAATAAATCTTAAAAAAGAAGAAGAAGAAGAAGAAGAAGAAGAAGAAGAAGAAGAAGAAGAAGAAGAAGAAGAAGAAGAAGAAGGTGGTTGAATAGCATGTCTGTTTTCAGGTCTCATGGCCTATGGCCTGTGACCTTCCCAGCCCATGCTTTTGACCAGATGCATGGTACTGGGCTTAAACTCCCTCTGGTGGAGTGGAACTTTGATCTATACTATATAGTTGGTTATTCCTATAACAGTTGTGCCACTATTGCGCCAGTGGGTGTGGTCTGCTTGACTCATTGGTATTATAGCACACAAGGTCCACAGCTCAGTAATATACCATTGATTACTTTGCCTTTCCAGTTGCCTTTGTAGCACCTTCCAGCACTGGGAAAGTTAGCTAGCAGAGAGGAAGCTTTTAGCTCAGCTCCAGCTTGGTTTCTCTATACTCTTCAAACAACCTTTTTTGTTTGTTTGTTTTGTTTTTCAAGACAGGGCCTCTCTGTGTTAGCCTTGGCTGTCCTGGAGTGGCTTTGTAGACCAGGCTGACCTCTGAACTCACAGAGATCCACCTGCCTTTGCCTCCCAAGTGCTGGGATTAAAGGCGTGTGCCATCACTCCTGGCTTTGCAACCCACTTTTAACAGTGGAGACTTACTGTCCAGTTCTGGTGGGCAGCTAAGAGCAATGCGAATATGGTTTTGGGGCCTCACGCTTGGCACTGAGAATTCTATTTGACCCATGGGCATTTATCCATCTTTGCACAGTGCATCTGTTCAAACTTTTTATTGGTTTTGTTTTGTTTTTTTTTTTACTTACATGTGTATGCGCAATTGGCAATTGGTTGTAGTGGTGTCTGTTTGTATTCACAACACTGAGAAGAAGCTGAGGCAGGAGGATGATGAGTTGAAGCCTTGTCTGGGTTCCAGAGTGAATCACTCTCTATAAACAAAAGCAACACAGTGATAACCAGCTCTAGGTGGAAAAATGGGAAAATACAGGACTATAGAGAAAACATAGTCACATATACTTACTTTTTGGTTAAGCACTACTACTTCATTCTAGGCTTCTATGAATTAATGTGATGCATACATATATTAAAACTTTAACAAGCCAGGCATGGTGGCGCATGCCTTTAATCCCAGCACTTGGGAGGCAGAGGCAGGCGGATCACTGAGTTCGAGGCCAGCCTGGACTACATAGCCGAGTCCAGGACAACCAAGGCTACGTAGAGAAACCCTGTCTCAAAGGGTGGGGGGAGCCTTAAACAAAACCAGGTGTATTGGCACATGCCCTTAATCCCAGCATTGAGAAGGCAAAGGCAGTTGGGTCTCTGGGTTCAAGGCTAATGTGGTCTGCAGACCAAGTTACAGGGAAGCTAGGGCTACACAGAGAAACTTGTTTCAAAAACAAATGAAAACCTTGACCGAGATCTATTGTGTTGTATGACTATGCAGTAATTTAGTCATATACCTTTTTTATAGAGGTATTTAGGTATTTTTTCCTTCCCATACCATATAACATTAAATTACTTTTATATATTAATCTTTAAATTTACCTTTAATTGCTGGGGAGAAAAGAGATCATGGGACGTTTGAACAAGACCTTGAAGAGTAAGTAGATGGGTTTTCTTTGCTTGGCCAGTGGAGTTGAAGTGTAGTATAGAAGTTTTGGAGCCTCAGAAATGGACAGACTTGGAGCAAGAGATGGCTCAGGGATTAAAGGCACTGAGTGCTCTTTCAGAGGACTTGCATTTGATTCTTAGCACCCACATTGCCGTTCACAACCACCAGTTCTACGGGTCCAGTTCTACGGGTCCCGATGTCCTCTTCTGGCCTCTACAGGCGACACCAGCTACATACGTGGTACAGACATACATGCAGGCAAAATATCCATATAAAATAAAAATTACAAATAAATTAATAAACTGTTGGCTTTGTTTTGTTTTTTGGTTTTTCTTTTTCTTTTTTTTCAAAGATTTACTTCTTTATTAGGTGTACAGTGTTTTGCTTGCATCCACAGCAGAAGAGGGCACCAGATCTCAGTATAGATGGATGTGAGCCACCATATGGTAGCTGGGAATTGAACTCACGACCTTTGAAAGAGCAGGCAGAGCTCTTAACCTCTGAGCCATCTCTCTAGCCCTGCTTTTTGTTTTTTTCAACAGGGTTTTTCTGTGTCATAGTCTTGGAACTCCCTTTATAGATCAGTCTGGCCTCGAACTCACAGAGATCCACCAGCCTCTTCCTCCCCGAGTGCTGGGATTGAAGGCCTGTGCCACCACACCTGGCTGTTTTTCTTTTGAAACATAGTCTCTTTCAGTCGGGGTGGCCCTTCAACTCACTGTGTGTCTGAGGCTCGCCTTGAGTTCCTGATCCTCTTGGCCTCCACCTCCCAAATGCTGAGATTACAAGCATGTAGCTCCCCACCTAGCTAGTAACAGTACCCACATTAAAAAATACTCTTATAACAGTTTATTGCTATTACCTCATTGTGAGTTACTGTTGTTAGTCTTTTATTGTTTCTAAATTAGGAATTAAGCTTTATCATAGATGTGCACATATAAGAAAAGCCATCGAAAGCTTTTTTTTTTGGTTTAGTGTCTTTGGTTTCAGGTGCGGGTGGATCATTTTGGAATGTTATCTCCTGTGGATAAGGACTGGGGGTAGTCTAGCTGGGTAGGCTGCCAGCTCTCTTGAAATAATATCTCTTACGAAAATGCGTGCAGACTGACGTCATCGATATTTTGTGATTATTTGCGCTGTTTCCCCCTCTCTTCTATTCTTGGGCACACCCTCCCTTGCATGCTGTCCTGCCTTCTGCTTTCAGCTCTCAGTGTCTCCCGGACGCAGGCGCTCTGTTCTTCTTGTGCCCCCTTTTTCCTTGTAGTAGCTCGCGTTTCTTCCTGGTTGGTTACCTCAATTCACCGTGAATGTTTATTTGACCATTCTTCCGGTTCTGCTACAGTGTACCAGTGTGAACCGACAATGAATGCCTCCCCCTCTTTCGCTCCGTCTCTCCTCTCTTCTTCTCTCCTCTTGTAGTGCTGGAAACGGAGCTCAGGGCCTTGTGCAGCTGGAGAGGTGCTCTCTGTGCCACTGGGCTGCGCTCCCAGCCCTGCCCTCTAGTTCCTGGCTGTGCGTCTGCATCTCCTATTCATTTGGCCATGTTCCTTCTTGTAGTTTATCTGATTTTTACCCCTCCCTCCCTCCCTCCTTCCCTCCCTCTTGTTGTTTTGAGACAGGGTTTCACTCTAGTTCAAGTTGGCCTCACCTCCCAGCAGTCCCTCTCTGCCCTTCGCCTTTGGAGAAGTCTTTTCTTCCCTCTAGGTTAGTGTTTCTCAACCTTGGGTCCCAACCCCTTTGGGGGTCAAATGACCCTTTCACAGGGGTAACCTGAGGGCGTCAGAAACTGCAGATATGTACATTATAACTCATAATAGTAGCAAGATTACAGTTAGGAAGTAACAGTGAAAATTTTGTGGCTGGTGGTCAACACAACATGAGGAATTGTATTAAAGGGTTGCAGCATTAGGAAGATTGCTAAATACTACTCCAAATTATGATATTTTAGATACACCTATTTATTACAGAAATACAGAGCATGGGGCAGGAGAGCTCAGATATTGGAGCTTGCCGAGTGGAGTCACTTAGATTTTTAAATGTATATGCTTGGGCTATTTTGTTTGTTTTTGTTGTTGTTTTTTTGTTTTTTTTGTTTGTTTGAGACAGGGTTTCTCTGTGTAGCCTTGGCTGTCCTGGACTCACTTTGTAGACCAGGCTGGCCTTGAACTCACAGAGATCCACCTGCCTCTGCCTTCCAAGTGCTGGGATTAAAGGTATGCGCCATCACTGCCTGGCTTGTAGAATTTATTTTTAAATTATTTATATAAATTGAAGCATGCATTTAATCCTAGCACTCAGAAGCCATAGGAAGGCTGACCTGTGTGAATTCCAGGCAAGCTTGAGCTGCCTGGTCTACATAGCAAATTCATAATGAGACTAAAAAATAAGTGTGGGCATCATTTCATATGTTAATTCAATATTTTGGAGATATTTCTGTGTCAGTTCATATTGGCTTAAATTGGCTTTGGGGATGACACGGTGTTTTGTTGTTTTTTCTTTTTTTCTTCCTTTTTTTTTGGGGGGGGTGGTTTGGTTTGGTTTGGTTTGGTTTTGGTTTTTCGAGAGAGAGTTACTCTGTGTAGCCTTGCTGTCCTGGACTCACTTTGTAGACAAGGCTGGCCTCGAACTCATTGATTCCACTGCCTCTTCCTCCCGAGTGCTGGGATTAAAGGCATGCGCCATCACACCCAGCAATGTTGTTTTACTTAAGGCTATGTATGAGTTTATGTAGCCCAGACTTGCCTGTAGCTCTGTAGCTGGAGATGGGTGGCCTTGAACTCCTGATCCTCCGGAGCTACCTCTGTTCCCAAGCACTTGTTTTTGTTTTGTTTCGTCTGCCACTTCATTTATTGTCTTCACTTACAGAAGGAGGAGAAACACATTTTGAGGGTCATCTTTCTCTCCAGAACACGAGTCTTGTGGAGTTCCAGGCCAGCTGTGCTTACAGGTGAAATTCTACATAAACAACAAAGGGCCAGCACGCTTGCAGCTATGCCTTCAGCTTGAGTGTGGTTCCTGAGTTCACACGGTGGTAGGAGAGAAGAGTGCCACAGGTTGTCTTCTGGGTCCACACGGGCACATTGGCATGTGCATGTCCATGCACACACATACACACATGGGGGGGGTGTATGTATCACAGTAGTTGATTGATTCAGTATCATGTACCAGATAACATGAACTACAATTTTAGTTATGCCACCTGCTTGTTTTGTAACCTTGGACAAATTAATTTCTTTGCCCC
The DNA here is from genome assembly GCA_907169655.1 of Acomys percivali. Lineage (NCBI taxonomy): Eukaryota > Metazoa > Chordata > Mammalia > Rodentia > Muridae > Acomys > Acomys percivali. The sequence continues at coordinate 124,033,683 of OU015747.1, forward strand.
ACTTGCTCATTAAAGATGAGAGCTATAATTGTATCTGTCTCATAGCATTAGTTTAAGGTTAAATGAATTAAGTCACTGAAGGGCTTGGAGTGTCTGTACATAGAGAATATTCAAAACATGCTGTCATTGTTACTTTAGTCAGTGGCTTTCTTGGTCCCACTCAATGTTTATAATTCAGGAAATGATGAATTCACTGTATAGGGCACGCTGCTTCTGTCTTTGTGCAGATATGTCCTCCTCTTTCATCTGTGCGGCACGCAGATGCGGGGACACACAGAGGGACAAGGACCATTGGTGTTACTTTGCTGGGGCAGCTGTAACAACAGACACACAGGTTGAATGGCTTGTCAAAAACACTCTCGTGGTTCTAGATGCTGGAAGTCTAAGATGAAGGCACTGGCTGCCTTAGTCGCCCGTGAGACCTCTCTCCTTGTCTGGCAGATGGCTACCCCCTTGTCAGTATCCTGGTGTGCCTCTCTGTGCTTTGATCTACTATAGGGAGGCCAGTTTGATTGAAATATCCAGTAGTAACTCCATTTTAACATCACCGCCTCTTTACTGGTTCTATCTCCAAAGACATCCTGTGGTATTGGGAATTAGGACATAAATTTAAGAACTTGGGGAAAAGCCGGGCTTGGTGGCGCACACCTTTAATCCCAGCACTTGGGAGGTAGAGGTAGGCGGATCTCTGTGAATTCGAGACCAGGCTGGTCATGAGTCCAGGACAGCTAGGGCTGTTACACAGAGAAACCCTGTCTCAACCAAACCAAACAAAAAAAGGATTTGAGGAAAACAGTGCAGTCTATAGCATCTTTGGAGCTTACCTCAAAAGCAATGTACTGGCCAATAGTTTCCTTTTCTGCTGACTTGAGTTTAAACGAAAGGTTTGGGTTTTTTGTTGTTGTTGTTGTTTATTTTAAAGATGTATTTATTATGTATACAGTGCTCTGTTTGCATGTACACCTGCAGGCCGGAAGAGGGCAGTAGATAACATTATAGAGGGTTGTGAGCCACCATCTTGTTGCTGAGATTTGAACTCAGGACCTCTGGAAGAGCAGTCAGGGCTCTTAACCTCTGAGCCATCTCTCCAGCCCTACATAAAGGTTTTATTGTGTTTGGGTTCCTCTTATGGTCATGAAAACAATGAAGGCGTTGGGACTGGATTAATCTTTTTCCCCTATTTTTCCCCCCAAATAGAACTCACTTTTTTTTTTCTTCTAAGTAGTGAAGACACGTGCTTTGCCAGTAGGCAAGCAAAGCTTCTCATTTGTGGCTTGTTGTGTTGTTTTGTTGTCTTTGAAACTAAGCCCTATGAAGTGCAGGCTGGCTTCAGAGCTACCAAGTAGCTCTGGCTGGCCTTGACTTCCTCCTCATCTCCTCACTGCTACATCCCAGGTTCTGGGATTACAGGTGTGTCCCACTATGGCTAGCTTTCACTTGAGGTAGGACCACAAATGAATGAGAGTACTAACGAGTTTTATTGGTACTGGCTTTACGCGAATGACCAAGTGACAAGGTCTGACTCTTATTTGGTGAGTTTTCCAGCCTTCTCATAACTCTCACCCTTCTTCCCGCCCCGGTTTCCGTTGACTCGAGACAGCCAGTCACAGGCGTGTCTCCCACTTTCTATTTTATTTTAGACCCTGCACTAGAAGGTTTTCTGGCTCTTGTTCTACTCTTGGTTCTTTTTGAGTTCTTTCTCTGGAGGTCGGCAGGTACCGGTCAGTGTACACACCTCCGTGCAGAAACTGGTCTCTTCCGCTGTGTTTGCAACCTGCAGGCTCGTCGCATACCAGGTGCAGAGAACGGTTCCATATACGAAACAGTGGGAATTATGGGTAGAGAACATAAATGTTGCTTCAAGACAGTTAAATTTAAAATCAGTTTGTAGAGCCGGGAGGCAGAGGGCAGGCGGATCGCTGTGAGTTCGAGGCCAGCCTGGTCTACAAAAGTGAGTCCAGGACAGCCAAGGCTAACACAGAGAGACCTTGTCTTGAAAAACCCAAAATATATTTATATATCACTTTGTAGTCTGGGGAGGTGGGGTAAGCCCATCATCTCAAGCATTCATTCATGGTTCCAGCACTCACTCAAAAGGTCGGGGCCAGAGGATTTGTGTTAGTTTGAAACCAGCCCTTTTTTTCAGACAGCCACTTCGAGAACAGTCTGGGCTACACAGTGAAATCCTAGCTCAAAAAAACAACAAAAAAAAAAACTTCCTTTGTTTTTAAAATACACAACTAAGGGGACTGGAGAGGTTAAAGGCACTTGTTCTTGCTCAGGTCCCAGCGTCCTCGTGATAGCTCATTTCCCTCCATAGCATCCAGTGCCCTTCTCTGACAGCTGTCTAGGTTTTCAGACTTGAGACGGTTCAGTAGTTGAGAGCTGAATTTGATTTCTCGCACCAGCACTGGGAGGCTCACAACCATCTGTACCTCCAGCTCCAGGGGGTGTGGTGCCTTGTTTTGGCCTCTGTGGATATCTGCACACATGTGCGTGTACACACACATACAAATAAATAAATAATTTTTGTTTGTCCTTTTTTTTTTTTTTTTTTTTTTGAGACAAGGTTTCTTTGTCTAGGCTTGGCTGTCCTACACTTGCTTTGTAGACCAAGGCTAGCCTAGAACTCACTCATAATGATCCACCGACCTCTGCCTCCCTGAAAAATAAAGTCTAAAACCAAAACCCAAGCTAGGTCTCAGGAGCTGGGAATATAGCTTTCTGTATTTGCCTAACACATGTGAAAGCATGGATTCAGTCCCCAGTGATGTATGGAAACCAGGCCTAATGGAGTATTCTTGAAACCCCAGAATTCAGGAGGTAAAGACAAGAGACACAGAAATCAGAGGCTAGCCTGCTAGCGTGGGCTACATGAGACGCTATACCAAACAAAACAAAAAATAATAAATAAATAAATTTAGTTTTCTTTCTTTTCCCTGAAGCTAGAACTTTAGAAAAAAATTGTTATTAAAATATTACAGGGATGAAAAAAAATTGTTATTAAAATATTACAGGGATTGGGTTTTGAAACAAGTTTTTTTTTTTTCTTCTTTTGCCTTACCCCATCTGTCATGCCCATTTAAAAACTGGACTTGTTGGAACCGGGGGTGGTGGGGCACGCCTTTAATCCCAGCACTTGGGAGGCAGGGGCAGGTGGATGGATGGATCTCTGTGCGTTTGAGGCCAGCCTGGTCTACAAAGTGACTCCACGACAGCCAAGGATACACAGAAACCCTGTCTCAAAAAACAAAACAAAAAACTGGACTTGTCTTTGAAGATAAGCCTCAACAATAGGTATTAAAGTGAATGGTTGACTGTGACCTAATTTGTTTGTGTTCCGTGCCACTCAGCAAATACCTGGTACACAGTATCAGGCACTAGGGGTTGAGTGGTATTTAGAGGGACATGCCAGACATGCTGTCTGCTGTCGGCGCTTACTGGAGAGATATGGGAGTGTTTATACACAATAGCACATAAGAATAAGTGCTCTATCTGCATGCCAGGAGAGGGCATCAGATTCCCGTAGAGATGGTTGTGAGCCACCATGTGGTTGCTGAAAATTGAACTCAAGGCCTCTAGAAGAGCAGCCAGTGCTCTTAACCACTGAGCCATCTCTCTAGCCACTATATTTCCTTTTCTTTCTTTCTTTTTTGTTTTTGTTTGTTTGTTTGTTTGTTTTTGAGACAGAGTTTCTCTGTGTTAGCCTTGGCTGTCCTGGAGTTGCTTTATAGACCAGGCTGGCCTCAAACTCACAGAGATCCATCCACCTGCCTCTGCCTCCCGAGCGCTGGGATTAAAGGTGTGCGCCACCATGCCCGGCTCTTTTACTCTTTTGAGACAGGGTTTCTCTGTGTAGCCATGGCTGTCCTGGAACTCACTCTATAAACCAGGCTGGCCTAAAACTCAGAAATCCACCTGCCTCTGCCTCCCAAGTGTTAGGACTAAAGGTGTGCGCTGCTGCTGCTGCCGCCGCCGCCGCCGCCGCCACCGCTCAGCTCAGGAAATATTTCAGTGGTGTTTTTGCAGGGGATAATGAAAACCCAGGAAAGAGGCTCTAAGAGGACTAGGGTGTGGCTGGTCATTTCCTGGAAAAAAAAGAGAGAGAGAGAGAGAAAGGGATAGGTGCCAACCAGATAACGAGGGGAAAGTGCATTTTACATAGCAGCGCAGCTTAAGCAAAGCCAGGCATTGGGAAACAGCTGGGAAGTGGTTTTGTGCTGCGGGATGGCCAGCTGCAACCAGAGAGGGGGAAATGGCTAGCTTATCTATCACGGCCCAGGTAGTGCTGGAATTTTCTGACTTGCTGAATATTTTCCTTTTGCCACCTAGTCAGCATGGAATTGCCAAAAACCACACACAGATTGCATCTGCCTTTGGGGAATGGCTTTGGAGAGTTGAGGTTGAGAGTACCACCTTGCAACTCTTTTTTCTTTTTCAGTTTTTCTAGACAGGGTTTTACTTGGCTGTTCTGGGCTCTGTAGACCAGGCTGCCTTTAAACTCACCTATTGCCACACCTTAAAAAAAAAAAAAAAAGGATTTTGGGGGCTGGAGAGCACTGGCTGCACTTCCAGAGGTCCCGAGTTCAATTCCCAGCAACCATATGGTGGCTCACAACCATCTGTAAGAGTCTGATTTCCTCTTCTGTTGTGCGTGAAAACAGTACTCATATACATTTAAAAACAACAAACCTTAAATAACAACAAAGAAAAAAGTAGTTTTTTTTAAGTAAATGCAACTTTATAATGAAAAGGGTAAAATTTCCTTGTTTTGATTTACCGTGTACATTGGTAAGAGTATGTAGAAGGGTCAAAAATTACAATTAAGGTGGGGGGGGGGCGCTGCTGTGATGAGGCCAGGGTGAAACTAGAGCAGGAAAATCATCCATCCTGATGTAGTTGAGTGTCCAAGAGGGATCCAGGAAAGTTCTAGAGAAGGGCAGGCCTTCCCAAGGCAGTTACAGTGACAGAGGAGACAATTCAGTGGCCTGGGGTTTGCTTAGGCCTCCCTCATGTAGTACTTACTGCCTATTTAAATGTCTTGTTGAAGGAAACATTGATGTTAGAAATCGAGGCGTGGCAGGGCAGCTTGTGGGGAGATAGGCGGGTACAATGCTTACTTGGTGCCTCATCTTGGTCAGACACCGTTCTAAGCACTTTGGAGTTTGTTTCAAGGCGGGGTCTCACTATATACCTCTGGCTGGCCTGGAACGCAAGAAGACCCACTTGTCTCTGCCTCCCGAGGGCTGGGATTAAAGGCGTGCGCCCCGTGCCAGGCTAAGCACTTCATTTGTTTGGCCCTCACTTTGAGGTAGAAATGGTTGTCATCTCAGTTTTACAGACTGCCAAAATGTTTAAAATGGCTAAAGTGACCTTCCCAGGTCACATAGTCACGTAGGAAACAGAGCTGGCGTTTGCACATTGGTCGTCTGGTTCCGAAGATGTGTCAAGGGTGGCGAAGGGGACCGGGGGCCCCATTGGTTGAGGTGTATGGCGCATAAATAGGAAGAACATGGCGCTGGGGCTGGATTTGAATCATGCAGGACATCGGCAGGCGTAGTAGACATTAATTAGTTAATTTTTTAAGTTAATTAATCTTTGGGTTTTTTGAAATAAGGTTTCTCTGTGTAGCCTTGGTTTGTCCTGGACTTGCTTTGTAGACCAGGCTGGCCTCCAACTCACAGTGATCCATCTGCCTCTGCCTTCCAAGTGCTGGGATCAAAGGCATATATGCTGCCACTACCCGGCATCCTGGAGGTCTTTTTGATTTCATAGTTTCAAAGGACTCAAAATACAATTTTAGGTCCTCAGGAGATGGCCCAGCAGGTAATGAGCACTTGCTTGGTAAGCCTGACCTGAGTTTTAAATAGCCGGAACCCATGTAAAAAGCCAGATAAGGATGGTTGGTGCCTCCAGCACCCAGGAGGCAGAGGCAGGCTTTGAGGCCAGCCTGGTCTACAAAGAAGAGTCCAGGATAGCCAAGACTATACAAAGAAATCCTGTCTTGAAAAACAAAACAAAAAACCAGATTAGGGAAGTTTGTGGGCCAGCCAGCCTGCAGTACATAGCACAGTGGCAGAAACAAGAGACACTGTTGACCAGGCAGAGGGAGAGAAGAGATTACCAAAAGTTGTCTGTTGATCTGTATGTTTTTACCCCGGCACGTGCATACACACCCTCCTAACTAATTAACTAGGTGATTATCACACACTTTATTCAACATGGAAACCGAGTGAGGAATAACGCTCACACATTGTGAGTCGTGTGTGTGCATGGGAATTTCAGGCTGCTTTTCAGTTTCATTAGATGTTTGCTCGTCATTTGGGTGGTGTCGTGGGTTGGGTTCTTGAGAAGCCGACTCTAGATATAAAGACACTTTCTTAGGGAGTCGGAAGACACTTTCTTAGGGATTCACACCTGTGGAAAGGAGAGGAAGGAAACAAGACTGGGCCCAGGAGGGACTGAGGCACACTGACATCTCTAGGGAATGAAATGTAGGGGCTTTACACCACCCGCCTCCTGTCGTCGTCATACCGCAGCCAGGACCCTGGAGGGCAGGCAGCTCTCCCAGCAGCTGGTGCATGAAGTCTTTCATTCCTCATGAGAAAGCTGGCTCACGCATCACAGTGTGTGCACCACAGAAGGCAAATGGCAAAATGCCAGAGAGCTTATAGGACGAGATTATCAACATCCGGGCGAGGATGACTTATGAACCACGGGACCCTGGCCTGGAATTTACTGTGTAGACCAGGCTGGCCTTGAACTTGCATCAGCTTTCTTGCATTTTGCCTTCCAACAGCTGGGATTACAGATTACATTTTTTTTTTTAATTAGGTTTATTGTATGTGTGAATGTCAAAGGACAATTTTGTGGGGTTGATTCTCTCCTTTCTCCTTGAGGACCAAACTTTGGTGATTATACGTGCATCATCAAGGAGGAGTTGCCTTTAACCACTGAGCTTTTAATCCTATCCCCTAGGAAGACTTTCCAATTTCATGATGATTATTTGATTTAATTTTCAGATCTGCTGTTATATTTATATGAGTTCAACATTAAAATTATAATGAAAATATGCAAAGTGACAGTATTAGAAATAACTTACAGATCAATGAGTCTTGACTTTTTTTTTTAAGATTTATTTATTTATTATTTATACAGTATTCTGCCCTTATGTGTATGTGCTTGCATGCCAGTTTTCACTGTGGATGGTTGTGAGCCACCATGTGGTTGCTGGGAGTTGAACTCAGGACCTTTGGAAGAACAGACAGAGCTTTTAACACCTGAGCCGGGCAGTTTTGGCTTTTAATGTGAGCACTTGAGGCAGAGGCGGGTAGGTAAGAGATCTACCAAGGCCAACCCCTACAGAGCAAGTTCTAGGGCAGCCAGGGCTATACAGAGAGTGACAGCTGAGGGGCCGGGAGAGATGGCTCAGAGGTTACGAGCGCTGGTCTTGTAGAGGATCTAGGGTCAGTTCCCAGCTCCTGTTTGACAGCTCACGGCCACCTGTAACTTAGATCCAGGAGATCTGATGCCTTCTTCTGACCTCCTCTGACACAGTACACATCCGTACATGCAGACAAAACGCTCCTGCATCTGGGATGTCACTTACCATGTTAGACACTCTGTTAGGGAGTGTTCTGGGGATCCATGCTTGTCGGATGGAGAAGGGTCCAAGGTCTGGCAAAGGGGGAGAGTTGCCTACTGTGCAGGGAGATTCAAATCAGAAATGATCGTTCAGGGATTTCCCAAATTGAGAATTGGGAAGTAAAGATAAGAGGACCAGGAAGTCCGAGGCCGGTGTGGCCTACACGGCAGTCCTCTCTCCAACAAAGCAAAGCGGAAACCCAACAGAAAGAGAATAACTGGACTAACTCTCCATCTTGCGCCTTGCCCCGGCCTGCCAAGGTTTGACTAACACTCTGGAGAATTTTCCTGTATAGGGACAGAACACAAGACACGAAGAAGGGGGCAAGTCTGGATTCTGATCAAACCCCACTTATTGAAAAATTTCACAGAGTTTTTATAAGGCAGGGGGCAGGAAGCATATTGCTATGGCAACCCAGCTGTAGGCTATCTCAAGATGCGAGGAATTCCAAGCAGGCCACAATGTTCTGCCACACCGAATATTTTGCTATCTTCATTTAATCTAACTGCTAAACTACAGCAGGGTGGCTCCTTCTAAATCTTATCTTTAGTCTAACTGCCGAATCATGACAGGTTCAGCTTGTTTCTGGTAAATGGCAGACTGCTGGAGAAATAGGAACCTAGGGTCTGACAAGATGGCTGAACATTGGCCATATAGCCCGTCCCCTACAGTGTCTGACTGAGATAAATGCATATAAAGATAGCCTGTATGGGGGCTGGAGAGATGGCTCAGTGGTTAAGAGCGCTGCCTGCTCTTCCAAAGGTCCTGAGTTCAATTCCCAGCAACCACGTGGTAGCTCATAACCATCTGTAATGTGATATGGCGCCCTCTTCTGGCTTGCAGGAGTACATGCAGGCAGAGCACTGTATACATAATAATAAATAAATAAATCTTTAAAAAAAAAAAAAAAAAAAAAGCCTGTATGCCTGTATGCCTGGCTGAGTGTGTAGCTCAGTAGGAAAGTCATGCCGGCACTGCGCACGCCTGTCTTTGATCCCCAGCCCTGCAGAAACAAAGAAAGCACTCCTTGACGGAGAGTGTGGAGGAAAAGAGGGCGTTGGAGACCATCTGGTTCCAACCCTTACGTTTCGTATAATGGGAACCTCAGAGGCCAAGAGAGTATGCTTGGTTCTGTGGGTGCTTTGAGGAAGGAGAGCATACTTGAATGCGCTGTACTTAGCTTCTGCATTTATCTAAAGACTCTGACTTACAAAAACATTCTTCATGGACAGGCTCGATGGCGCACGCCTTTAATCCCAGCACTCGGGAGGCAGAGGCAGGCGGATCACTGTGAGTTCGAGGCCAGCCTGGTCTACAAAGTGACTCCAGGACAGCCAAGGCTACACAGAGAGACCCTGTCTCAAAAAAAAAAAAAAAAAAACAAACCAAAATCTTCATGAATTTGGATTTCGAAAACAAATGAAGGTGTGCACACATGTACTTGTGTATCCCCACAGGGTCCCCTGTCGTTAATACTACGGGGACTGTCCTGTGGACAGATTTTCCCACTCCCAAGTTATTTACTTAGCCTCCTGGCTCCTCGTACCTCTACCCTCAACCCATAGTACCTTCTCTTTTCTTTTCTTTCTCCATTTAGCAAGTATACAGCTCTCACGAGGGAATCTGAGATCACCCCTTGTCCTTGCCCGGTCTCCTGGCCAGCAGTGTGATGCCGCGTACCTGTCTTTACTAGTAGTCTTGAGTTCCTCCTGCAAAACTAGAGTAATAATCCTGGTCATGCTGAAATGTCATGCTTGTTTCAGGGATCAAACAGTGTAACATCCCTGAAAACACTTTTAAAAGCAGCTAGTGTCCTCCAGACACCAATTTGTCCTTCCTCCCTTCCCTCCCTTCCCCAGCCTGACTGGTCTTCAGCTTGCTGGCTTCCTTCCAGAATTGTTTTCACAAAGTGGCCGCAGTGTTTTGTGGAGCTTTTTCTGAGTCATGAAATGTCATTCTGGAAGCTCCCTTAGGATGAGTGGAGATTTAATTAGTGTACTGGGAGCCATAGAGGAAGCCATTAAAAATTAAAGTTGTATTTGAAAGAAATGTCTTATCCACCAATAGGAGTAGTACTGGTAGACCGGAATACAATACATTAAAAGTGTTTAGGCCCTGGAATACATTCAGAGTGTTTAGGGGAGCCAGGCAGTGGCGGCGTGCCGCCTTTAATCCCAGCACTTGGGAGGCAGAGGCAAGTGGATCGCTGTGAGTTCGAGACTAGCCTGGTCAACAAAGGGAGTCCAGGACAGCCAAGGCTACACAGAGAGACACTATCTTGGAAAAAAAACACACACACAAAACAAAACAAAAAAATCAGGATACCAGCCAGTTTGACTTGCCCTTCATCTGCTGCATTTCTTCTTTCTGCTCCATGGCACCTCGGTCTCCTGCTGACGAGGTCCCTCTTTCCGCCCCCTCAGGCTCTTCGGTACAAGGCAAGGGTGCAGTGTACACTTCTCAAGCTAATGGTGTCCAGGTTCCAGAGAATGAACGTGAGTGGCCAGAGCTGTGGAGGGTCAGGGTGGGGGCGGGGTCAGGAGGGCACGCATCCTAGCTTGTGCTTTGGGGGGGCGACGTCCTCCTCTCATTTTGACCCTGTCTGCAGCCATCAAGTTGTCCTGTACCTACTCTGGTTTCTCCTCTCCCCGAGTGGAATGGAAGTTCGTTCAAGGCAGCACTACTGCACTCGTTTGCTACAACAGTCAGATCACAGGTAAATTGTCCCAGTTGCTAAAATGGCAGAGTAATCATCAACAGTTGCCAGCCTGGATTTCCAGAGGTGGGGCCACATCCTGGGGCTCAAGGCTCATCCCTTTCCCGTAGTGGGGGATAAAGAATGTGTCTTGGGTACCACATTCATCTTCCCTTAGCCTTCCAGCTGACTGACTCTTCTGCCTCTGCTTCCGTCTCCTGGGTAGTTCCCTATGCAGACCGAGTTACCTTCTCATCCAGTGGCATCGAATTCAGTTCTGTGACCCGGAAAGACAATGGAGATTATACGTGTATGGTCTCGGAGGACGGTGGCCAGAATTATGGGGAGGTCAGCATCCACCTCACTGTGCTCGGTATGTGCCATGTAATCTCACGTGGGCTTAATTAAAGCCAGTTGCTTCCCTGAGCCTGCTAGCAGACTGCTAAGCTTTAGGCCTTGTGGGTGGCTCGAGTATAGAGGGGGTGAGCCCCCTGGTTTGATAGAAACTAAGGGCGTACGGGTAGTCACTATAACTGATTGGTTGAGCATGTCACCCTAGTTAGTTTCCTGCACCCCTGTAACCCTCTTGCCTGTGTATTCAGCACCTTTTTTTTCTTTTCCTTCCCAAGTGCCTCCATCCAAGCCGACCGTCAACATCCCCTCCTCTGTCACCATTGGGAACAGGGCAGTGCTGACCTGCTCGGAAAAGGATGGCTCCCCGCCGTCTGAGTATTCCTGGTTCAAGGATGGGATATTCATGGCTACGGATGCCAAGAAAACCCGTGCCTTCCTCAATTCCTCGTACACCATTGATCCAAAGTCGGGGAATCTGGTAGGAGATGGGAGAGAGGTGAACATCAGGGGGCGGGGCAGGCACAGAAGCCCTGAAGGTGGGAAGGAAGCAGCATCGGGGCCAACTTCAGGCTAGAGGCAGAACTAGCAGGACAGGTGCCTGGTTTATTCGAGCCAGACGCCAGCTTGCTCTCTGCCCTCTAGATCTTTGATCCTGTGACAGCCTTTGATAGTGGCGAATACTACTGCCAGGCCCAGAATGGGTTTGGGACGCCCATGAAGTCAGAGGCCATACGCATGGATGCTGGTGAGTAAGAGCTGGCTGTGGCCTCATGAGAGCTGGTATGTGATCAGAAGCTGGTTTCCGTGCGGCTGTTGACAGCAGTGTCAGCACCAGAGTTGCAAATCAAGGCCACTGACCTCTCCTCCTCTCGGTCTCACAGTGGAGCTGAATGTGGGGGGGCATCGTGGCGGCTGTCCTGGTAACACTGATTCTCCTCGGAGTCTTGGTTTTTGGCATCTGGTTCGCCTATAGCCGAGGATACTTTGAAAGTAAGTGTTAAATGTTTCCTCCTTTGGAAGCTTGCTTGCTTGCTTGTGATTGCACTGGCTGGCCTGAAGCCATACCCTCCAACTCAACAGTGATCCTCCTGCCTCACCCTTCCCAAGTGCTGAGGTTATAGGCATATGCTGCTATGCCCAGCTGGACATTCCTTCATCCCTGCATGTTGTGGGTGCTGTCTGAGTGTGGACCTTGCTACCATGTTCCATGTGTTGGCACCATCGTCCAAGGGAACGTGGAGACTTGATACCACTGCCTCCTAATTCCCGTGCTGGGCTGTGTTCTATTCTGATAGCAACCATGGTTGTAGCTGGTCTTTGCTATATTGCTATATTGTGGGTTCTTTTTTACCCCCCCCCCCATCCCCCCATCCCCAGTTTCACCTCCTAATACAGGAGAGAGAGGAATTAGGAAAATTTCTGAATCTAATTTTCCTTTTTGACCATGACTGCCAAGAAACCACAGCCAACCCCCACTGAATAATGACCACCAACTACTCATCCCACCTCTGGGGGCCTAACATTTATATATCCTCTGAAAAGTTCCCAGAATTCTAAACATCACACAATCGCAGACGCTATCTGCACTCAGCAAAACCACATTGCTGCTGGAGCACTAGGCAAATCATAGTCAGCTGCTGTCCCAAGTCCGAAGCAGCCTCATATCCCCACATCTGGGATTAAAATGAAAACATTCTTATATTTCTGTGTTTTTTAAAAGAAACCAAAATTCCAGAATTGTAGCTACATATGATCTTCCCCCCCCCCCCTCCCTTTTTTTCCTTTTTCAGGAACAAAGAAAGGGTGAGCTTGATGGTTTCCCAGGGTTCTCCTTAAGAACATGGACACATGTGGTTTGGAGCTAAGCTGAGCCTCTGGTTGGGGGGTGGGGTGGGGTGGGGAGTGAGCTGGAGGTAGTTGCTTTGGAGGGAATGACAACTGGACTTCTGTCCTTGTCGCCTGCCAGTACCTTCCTTCTAAACACACGGTTTTCCTGAGAAGTTCTCCATTCTGGCCACTGGTAGTGGCGAGGGTAACGTTAATTGCTAGCGCCTGAGCATCTCCCGTTTCTGGTTTGCTCACAGGACTGCACCGGGTAAAAAGGTGATTTATAGCCAGCCAAGTGCTCGGAGTGAGGTGAGTGTGCCTGTTGGCGGGAAGGCGGGGGCGGGAAAGGCCATCCCCATCAAGCGGATGTTTCTAGCCTGTTTGTGCATTTATGATGAGCAAAATGGACTGTGGAGTTGACTGGAGGTTTTGTTTCCCTAGGGAGAATTCAAACAGACCTCCTCCTTCCTGGTGTGAGGTGCTGCGGCGACGCTGTTTTCCACTTGCCTTACTCAGGTGCTACAGTTTCCAGCCCCTGCTGGCTGTAGCTGCACAGGATGCCTTCCTTGTCTTCGAGGCCCCAAAGGACCCCTCACTTTATATTTTAGCTAGGATATGATTTTAATACCGCCAGCTACTTCTCCCTCCTGTCTCCTACCCCTCCTCCCTTTCCTACCACCGTTTGGTGGCCTGAAACTAATTACAAAGTTTCCACCACCACCTCCCCCTCCTATGTGGGACTGGACTAGACAGCAAAAAAATGACGGAGGTGACAGGAACCCAAAACCTGTACCTGGCGGTAATGGCCTTTGAGTAAGGACCTCCAGCCTCACTCCCGCAGCTCGCTCCTACCCTGGTCTAGAGTGGAGACTGGAGAAAGGAGAGGCTGACCTTGGTGGTGACATGGGTGGTGAGCTCAGGTCTTTAGTCTCTGGAGCCTGCTCTAATATCTCTACAAAATGTGCCACTGGGATTCTCCTCGATAAAAGTAAACTGACACTGTGTTCGTACAAGGTGGGAGAAACTCAGTTAACTCCCAAGAAGACTTGGAGTAAGAAATATTTAACCTGATCTAAAGGCTAGAACTGGTAGCCGTCAGTCACCCTTCATTTGGCTGAAACTACTGCACATATGTATGCATTATAGTCTTGGCACTTTGGGCTGGACTGTGTGTGTGTGTGAGTGTGTGTGTGTGTGTGTGTATGTGTGTGTGTGTGTGTGTGTGTGTGAGAGAGAGAGAGAGAGAGAGAGAGAGAGACTGAGATTAATTGTATAATAATTGGTTGTTATATGGAAGGGCTTCCTAGCCCTTTGTCAAAGCTGTTTCTGTGTGTTTATATTATAGACAGATGTTGCTGGAAATAAAAACTTGGTTTGTCAAACTGCTTTTTGTTTGGTGGGTGGTGGTGGAAGAGGATGAGATCTCTAAAGGACTCTGGGCTGCTTTGTACAAACAGGGAAATACCTGAAGGTTTGGTTTCCCAGCAACTCCTGCCTGGCCCCCAGGGGACTGTGGTGAAGCTGCTGGACATTAGAACCTGGTTCTGTGGCCACCTGCCTCTAGGGTGACAGTGCTGCTGTGCTGCGAGGAAGTGGCAGGAAGAAAGTGCCCGTCCATCCCCCTGCCCGGCAGACATAATGAACAGCCCTAAGGCTTCTAAGGGGCAATTTCAGTCACTTTAACATTTAAAACAGCAGGGTTAACAAGACAGGTGTTGGGTTTATTTATTAACAATTAGACTTTATTATACAACCCAACTATCCTATGCAGGAGGGGAAAAAGATTCAAGAGAAACAAGAATAAACCTTCCGGGTATCAGCACCACTGGATGGAACTCTTGGTGTCTCCTGGCATGCACGCTGAGCCTCTCCCTATCTGATCCACACCCTCGTGGTCCGAACCTGCAGCCTCCTTTCCTCTCCACCAGCGTCTCTCTCTAGGTCATGATGGCCGGCCTCGCCTCCAGATCCCTCCTCCCAATCCCTCCTCCCATCGATGTTCGATTAGAAACACAATAGCCTGGCTTGAGTCCCCAGTCCTTTTCCTGAGTTCCGGACCCAGGATGGCTCCACTTAGTCTATCACAGTGCCAATCTCAGTTGGATATCCGTGGTGTTTCCAAGGGGCAAAGCCTGCCAAAACTGCTTTTACCTGGGACAAAACCTGCAGTCCTTCCACAGACAGGCCTGGTGGTCATGGCTATCTTTCATCTGGGCCCCTTTCAGCTCTTGGAAACGTAAGCAGTCACTTAAGGGTCTCCCATCAGTAGTGTTTTCCAGAGGAAGTAAAATCCAGATGGACAATAAAAGAAAAAAATTGAAACAGTTCAGTAAAGATAAGACTCAAGCCGGGCGTTGGTGGCGCACACCTTTAATCCCAGCACTCGGGAGGCAGAGGCAGGTGAATCGCTGTGAGTTCGAGGCCAGCCTGGTCTACAAAGTGAGTTCAGGATAGCCAAGGCTACACAGAGAAACCCTGTCTCGAAAAACCGAAAAAAAAAAAAAAATCAAGTATGTTTCAGCTGGGTGGGGTGGTTCACTGCCCTTTCACTCCTTGAGACAAATGATTCCCTCAGGCACTTTTGATGAGTCTGAGTCAGTTAACCCTGTAGTTCAGCTCTCTACATGCTTTAGAAATGCTGTGTCTGCTTTCATTTTACAATGCTGGGTGTGGTGGCACATACCTTTTATCCCAGCACTCCAGAGACAGAGGCAGGGGGATCGCTGTGAGTTCAAGGCCAGCCTGATGTATAAAGTGAGTCCAGGACTACAAGAAAAGCCCTGTTTCAAAAAACCAAAAAAATTAACAAAAAGTATATACACACACATGTATATTCCAGGACCACCAGCCCAGGGGCGGCACCACCCACAAAAAGCTGGGCCCTTCCCAGTCAATCACTAATTAAGAAAATGCTCTAAAGGCTGGTCCATGGCCGGCCAGGTCTTAGGTTTTGTTTTGTTATGTTTTGTTGAGTCAGGGTTGTTTCTCTATGTAGCCTTGGCTGTCCTGGACTAGCTTTGTAGACCAGGCTGCCCTCAAACTCAGAGATCCACCTGCCTCTGCCTCTGCCTCTGCCTCTGCCTCCTGAGTGCACCAACAGATCTTATGGAGGTGTTATGCTGAGATTACCCAGATTGTGAGGACCCTCCCCCAAAAAGACCACCAGGACTGGATACCAATGCAACATACACAGGGTATTGTATTACAGTCTCAGAGCTTTGGATCACAATCCTGACGCAGCAGGGTGGGAGAATGATACCGGAGCTTTAACGGTAATGGGTTTATAAGGAAAAACTAATTAGGGCTTGGGGTCACAGGAATGTAGGCCCTTAGGCAGGTTGGGAGGAGGATGGATCTGGAGGGGAAGTTTTTTTTTTTTTTAATCTCAGAGGAACATTGGGAGTTAATTGATTATAGCTTGTGTCAGGTTGCCATAAGTCTAGCCAATAGTGATTTTATAAAGCTCTCTAGATTATTAAGCTTTTCCATTGTATTTATTACCCCTTCTCTGGCACTGGCTGTGAAAAACGGTATCAAGCCAGAGGGTGGTGGCCCATGCTTTTAATCCCAGTACTTGGCAGGTTGAGGCAGGCAGATCTCTTGAATTCTAGGCTAGCCTGGTCTACAGAGGGAATTCCAGGAGAGTGACGGGAGAAAGAAAAGGGAGAAAAGAATAAAAAAATCTGGTATGGAACGGAACTGATTTTTTAAATTTCTGCTTTATGTAGATAAGAGATTTGCATATGTCTACGTGCATTGCTTGTGAGTTCAGTTCCCGAGAAAGCCAGAACAGGGTGTCAGAGCCTCTGAAACTGGAGTTACAGATAGTTGTGAGCCAAATTATGGGAATTAAACCTGGTCCTTTTGAGTGCCCTCCCCCTACCTCTCTGTCTGTCTTCCCTTCCTCCAGGCTCCCTGCTTATCCACTCCATCACTTCTTCCCTTTCAGTCTCCTACACTAGGTAGGAGAAAGGGAAAGGATGAGGGGAAAGGGTACATCTTTATAGTTAATCGCTTCTGCCCATTAGGGGTGTCTAATTCCTTGGGGCAAATTTGATCTTTACCTTCAGGCTATCTGATTTCTCTTTCTTTGCACAGAACATGAGGCAGATCATAGTCACCTGCCGCAATTAAAACAAAAGAATTTTACAATCTTTTTTTTTTGCATCCTATCTATCAGACAGGACGTCTCTGTAATGGCACTGGGGATATAGCTCTACTGGAAGAGAACTTTCCAGACAAGCTCAAAGTCCCAGGTTCAGTCCCCACTACCTTTACGAAAGCTGCAATTGTGGTCCATCTCCGTATGAAGGGAGAAAGATTACGAATTGAAGGTCATTTTTTTCAGCTGCACCAAGTTTGAGATCAGCCCAGGCAGGCAGTGGTGCACACCTTTACTCCCAGCACTCGGGAGGCAGAGGCAGGTGGTGAGTTTGAAGCCATTCTGGTCTACTGAGAGAGTTCCAGGACAGCCAAGGCTACGTAGAGAAACCGTGTTTTAAAAAACCAACCAAACAAATAATAAAACGTATTCACAAGCCCTGTGTGGTGGCACATGCCTTTAATCCCAGCACTATGGAGGCAGAGGCAGGTGGATCACTTATGCGTTCGAGGACAGCCAAGGCTACACAGAGAAACCTTGTCTCAAAAAAAAACAAAAACAACCCCCCTGCCTCCCCCAAAGAAAACGTATTCACCAGAGGATCAGCATAGGCTACATGAGACTGTCTAAAATAATTAGGAACTAATAATAATGCCTGTCTAAGAAAGTTTAGCCAAATGTTCTATGAATGTTTTCCTCCTCAGTGGTCCTTTGGGTCACTGATACCTACCCATGAGATTGTAATAAACACAGCTGGTTTTTGTGCTGTGTCTTCTGAATTCATTTGCTGGACAGCAGAAGCCAGTTAAAGTTTATTAGGGTTTCTGCTGCTATGGAGAGAAGCCATGACCAAGGCAACTCTTATAAAGGAAAACATTTAATTGGGGCTGGCTTACAGTTCAGAGGATTAGTCCATTATCATCATGGCAGTGTGTGGGCAGACATGGTGCTGGAGAAGGAGCTGAGAGTTCTACATCTTGATCTGAAGGCAGCAAGGGCACTGCAATTACATACAGAGTGTAGCCTGAGTGTAAGAGCCCTCAAAGCCCACCCCGACAGTGACACGGTTCCTTTAATAAGGCCACATCTATTCCAAGGCCTCCTAATAGTGCCACTCCCTATGGGCCAAGCATTCAAACACACAAGTCTCTGGGGGCCACGCCTATTCCAACCACCACACAATGAAATCCTGTAACAAGGTATTTTCTTGTTTTGCTTTTGTGTGATACATGTACATGTGGGTGTGTGCATGCATGTATTCGTGAGTGAATGTGAAGACTAGAGATGGCTGTTCGGTGACTTCCTCAATAGCTTTCCACCTCTCTCACCGAACCTAAAGCTCCCCAATTTGGCCCCGGTTGGCCTCAAGCTTCTTGTAAACCTACATCAGACTTCCAAGTACTGAGGTCACAGGTGTGAGCCATCATGCCCGGTTTATTTCCCTATTTTGTTTCATGTCTGTCTTAGTCACTGTTCTGTTGCTGTGAACAGACACCACAGCCAAGGCAACACTAAGTCAGAGACTTAGTCCATTGTCATCATGGTGGGAAGAATGGCAGCATGCAGGCAGACACTGGAGCTGGAGCTGACTTCTGATCCTTCTGATCCATAGGCAGAGAAATTCCGGGCCTGGTGTGGGCTTTTGAAACCTTGGAACTCACCCTCAGTGACATACTTCCTCCAGCAAGGCCACACTTAATCCTTTTCAAATAGTGCCAGTCCCTGATGACTTTGTATACTTTATAAACTAAACTCTCAAGATCCACAAGTGGCCAGGTCCTTTGCTTGAGGAGATCCAGCAGCTAGCTGTGGCCTGCCCCCCACTCCCAACCCCAGACTTCCCCCAAAGGCCAGAAAGGCCAAAACAGCTGTAATCGCTGTTCTAGCACCTCAAGGTGGGAAAGTGGCCAGGCCCCACCCCCCAGATTTCCCTAATGGCCCTAAAGGTTTTCTTTTCTTTTCTTTCTTTTTTTAATTTTTCTTTTTCTTTTCTTTCTTTTTTTTTTTTTTTTTTTTTTGAGACAAGGTCTCTCTGTGATAGCTTTGGCTGTCCTAGACTCACTTTGTAAACCAGGCTGGCCTCGAACTCACAGTGATCCGCCTGCCTCTGCCTCCCAAGGGCTGGGATTAAAGGCGTGCGCCACCACACCCGGCTTCTTTTTAATTTTTCAAGACAGGATTTTTCTGTAGTCTTGGCTGTCCTAGACTCTGTAGTCCAGGCTGGCCTCAAACTCATAGCAATCCACCTGTCTCTGCCTCCCAAGTGCTGGGATTAAAGGCATGCACCACCACACTTGCTTGGTTTAAAGGTTGTTTTCTTTTTAAAGATTTATTTATGTATTATTATATACACAGTGCTCTACCTGCATATACACCTGCAGGCCAGACGAAGGCATCAGATCATATTATAGATGGTTGTGAGCCACCATGTGGCTGCTGGGAATTGAACTCAGGACCTTTGGAAAAGACGCCAGTGCTCTTAGCCTCTGAGCCATCTCTCCAGCCGTAAAGGTTGTTTTCTAATGGCTGTAATGGCCATTCTCAGCACTGAGGAAGGAGAGTGGCCAGGCCCTGATGTACAAGGAAAAAAAATTCCCACCAATCTCTGAGCTTGCCCTAATGAGAGGCCACATACTCCCTACACTCCCAGGCCACCCTGGAAAGTTCTCCCCATGTCTTCCTCACCCCAAAAAAACCCTTTATGAAGGTAGACCCAGTTCTCTGCTGCTTCTCACCTGAGCAGAGGCAGCCACCCTCCTGGGTTTCTCTCTCTCTCCCTCCCTCCCCCCCTCTCTCTTATTTCCAAGACAAGGTTTCTCTATGTAGCCCTGGCTGTCCTGGAACTCACTTTGTAGACCGACTGGCCTCGAACTCCCAGGGATCCATCTGCCTCTGCCTCCCAAATGCTGGGATTAAATGCATGCGCCACCATGCCTGGCCCCCCCCCAAAATCTATTGTGTGAGGTTGTATTAAGTTCCTGATTTCCTGGATACCTTCAGAGCAGAGCTGTGACACTTCCCCTAGGGCAACTTTCCCTGCCTGCGCAGAGCAGCTTACAATTGCTTTGAGAAAACTTTCCCAGCAGCTGGAGCAGAACTTCAGTAGGGGAAATCTTCCCCTTCAGAGTTGCAACACTTCAAGGGCCATTTTACACCCCAGCGGCATTACCTTATATAGAAAGTTGTGTGTTCATGCCTGTCTGTGTGTGCATGAGTATGTGTGTGTGAAACCTCTCCCTGTGTTAAGCGCCTGCTCTGTTACTGGGTCATACTCTTAGTGGCCTACAAAGCCGGTTATGTTGAGTACTGCCTTGACCTGATTCAAATTCTTTTCACCTGTGAGTATAGGGTGTCTTGTAGGCCAGTAGTTTCTTTTTAGGTGCCTAGCAGAAAATGGTTGGATCTAAGATGGCTGCCAGATTGACTGCTAAAGACCCTCTGACCTCTTGATGTTGCTATCTGCATGCAAATAACGAACAGCGGACAGTTGCCATGACAACAATGGAAAAAACTATATAAACAGAAAAAAGAGGGAGCTCAACTTGTTACCAGAAGACAAATGACTATGATTCCTCGGCTGGGCGTGGTGAACGCACTTTTAATCCCAGCATTCAGGAGGCAGAGGCAGGCGGATCACTGTGAATTCGAGGCCAGCCTGGTCTACAAAGGGAGTCCAGGATGGCCAAGGCTACACAGAGAAACCCTGTCTCCAAAAACAAAAAAAAAAAAAAAAAAAGACTATGATTTCCCTTTAGGCCATTCTCTCTCCCTTCCTCCCTCCCTCCCTCCCTCCCTCCCTCCCTCCCTCTCTCTCTCTCTCTCTCTCTCTCTCTCTCTCTCCCTCTTCTGTCTCTCCCCACCTCCTACCTTCACCTCCTAAATTCTGGAGTATAAATGTATGATAACACACTCTGGTTTTTTCGGTTTCAGAGACAGGGTTTCTCTGTGTGATAGCTTCACTTTGTAGACTAGACTGGCTTCGAACTCAACAGAGATCTGCCTGACTCTGCTTCCCAGAGTGCCGGGATTAAAAACCACCACGCGTGGCTTTCTCTTTTCTCCCTCCCTCTTTCTTTCCTTCCCTCCCTCCCTCCCTCCCTCCCTCCCTCCCTCCCTCCCCATCCCCCCCTCCCTCCCTCCTCATCCCCCACTGGATTTCATTGTGTGGTTCTGGCTGACGTGGAACTGGCTAGGTGGACCAGTTTCGCAAACCTCCTCCTGTATTTCCAGTGTGCTAGAGTAGCAGGTGTGAACCGTAGCTTCTTCTCATTTCTTTTACTTGGTTTTTAAAACTTCCTGACAACCACACCCCCTGGGGTGGGGGAGATGACTGAGTAGGTAACGGTGCTTATTGAGCAAGCACCAAGAGCCAAGTTTGAATCCTGAACACACACACAAAAGCCAGGCGTGGTCTATAACCCCAGGGGCTGTGGAGGGCGGAGACAACAGGGTTCCTGGAGTCTGGCAGGCAGCCTACCTCAGTTCCAGTGACAGCCCAGGGAATAAGATCAGGTTTGGCCGGGCGTGGTGGCGCACGCCTTTAATCCCAGCACTCTGGAGGCAGAGGCAGGCAGATCGCTGTGAGTTCGAGGCCAGCCTGGTCTACAAAGCGAG
Source organism: Acomys percivali (assembly GCA_907169655.1). Classification (NCBI taxonomy): domain Eukaryota; kingdom Metazoa; phylum Chordata; class Mammalia; order Rodentia; family Muridae; genus Acomys; species Acomys percivali. The sequence continues at coordinate 124,054,920 of OU015747.1, forward strand.
TCCAGGACAGCCAAGGCTACATAGAGAAACCCTGTCTTGAAAAACCAAAAAAAAAAAAAAAAAAGATCAGGTTTGACAGAAGAAGATGCCCAATGTCCTCCCACGGCCTCTGGGTGGTCCTGGGCACCAGTGCACACACATGCATATACTCCTCCTGCCCACACAAAACAAAAGCGGGTAGAGAGATGTATCAAAATGCTCATAAATAAAAAATCTAAAATTAACAAAATTTCCTGATCCCTAAAGGTTAAGGACTTGATTGTTGAGTTTATCTCTTACTTCTGTTCTTGACCAATAAACATGTCCTTCGCTGTTCTGTTGGCATTCAGTCTTGTTATTATTAGTTCTGTGATTCCAAGAGGAAAGAGACCAAATTTGGGGAGCTTATCCGTAACAACCTTTTTTTTGTCTTCCTAGCCCTTTGGAATACTTTTTGTTGTTGTTGTTGTTTTTAATGGAATAAAGTGTTGTTGTCATTCTAGATTTGAAAATATAAGATCAGTTAAGATTTTAAGACTTAATTATTATCATTTTGCCTTTTGGCATATTCAATAAATATGAACAAGTTCAGGTAGGAGGGAAAAGAACCTGGGTAGTGGTGGCAGCAGGTGCTTCAGTAGAAGAATGGAGTCAATCCCAGGTTCCCTTGTAGATGAATATTAACAATTAATATTCATATATTAGTAAAGGCCAGTTACTCCTCAACCAGTAGTTTTCCCAAATAACTACACATTGAGACTATACTTATTAAGCTGTAGGTTCTAGGCTGGGCAGATTCTGAGGTATTCTAATCTTTTTTTTTTTTTTTTTAAAGACAGGTTTTCTCTGTATAGGCCTGGCTGTCCTGGACTTGATTTATAGACCAGGCTGGCCTGAAACTCAGAGATCCACCTGCCTCTACCTCCCTGAGTGCTGGGATTAAAGCTACCACACCTGGCTAGCTATTCTAATCTTACTACCCTTAAACCCACATAAAAGCCAATCACTTGGGCTGGAGAGATGGCTCAGTGGTTAAGAGCGCTGTCTGCTCTTCCAAAGGTCCTGAGTTCAATTCCCGGCAACCACATGGTGGCTCACAACCATCTGTAATGAGATCTGGCGCCCTCTTCTGGTCTGCAGGTGTACATGCAGGCAAAACACTGTATACATAATAATAAATAAATCTTAAAAAAAAAAAGCCAATCACTTGCCAATCTGATGACTCCTGGGTAGCTTCTGTTCCATCAGTCTGTCTTCATGGCCGCATGCTAATCACCCCTCTTGCCCCATGGTGACTCCTTAATCCCCAGCTTCCTCTCCTCCTGGTCTCACAGTCTCTCTACCCCAGGCCTGGGAACTTAAACTCCACCTCCCTCTCTTCTGCCCAGTCATAGGCTTCAGCATCTTTATTAACCAATCAGGGATAATTAGGGAACATTCCTTACATCACATGGGTAGGGGAGATGGTTCAACCTCGATGGTTCAACCTCCATAACAATGCCCGTAGCAGGGCAGTAACTAGATCTCTGGACACTGAAATCAGCTTCTGAAAAACCACCGTACAAGACCATCCTTCAACAGTCCCTAAGCTGTCCTCTCATATTATGTTTTAGTTGTTTGTTTGTTTGTTTGTTTTTTGAGACAGCGTTTCTCTGTGTTGTCTTGGCTGTCCTAGCCTTGCTTTGTAGACCAGGCTGGCCTCAAACTCACAGCGATCTGCCTGCCTCTACCTCCCAAGTCCTGGGATTAAAGGCATGCACCACCACACCAGATTGGTATTATGTTGTTTTTATTGGTATATATTAATTATGTAATGGTTTTTAAACTTTTTTTTTAGATTTATTTATTCATTATGTATACAATGTTCTGCCTGCATTTGTACCTGCCTGCCAGAAGAGGGCACCAGATGACATTATAGGTGATTGTGAACCACCATTCTGTTGTTGGGAATTGAACTCAGGACCTCTGAAAAAGCAGACAGTGCTCTTAACCTCTGAGCCATCTCTCTAATCTGACACTTATGTGTATATACTGTGTAGTGATCACCAACCCCTTTCTATCTTGTCTCATTCACATTGGTCTGTTTCCTCTTCCTAAATAGGCAAATAGGCCTCTCTTTCTCCCTCTCTTTCTCCCCCCCCCCTCTCTCTCTCTCTCACACACACACACACACACACACACACACACACACACACACACGTCTTTATGTAGTCTTTAAAAAAAAAATCTCTCTTGTTAAAAAGGGGTCTCAAAACGAAATAAACAAACAAATGTAGTGTAAATGTGGTAGTGCGTGCCTTTAATCCTAGCACTCAGAAGGCGGAGGCAGGTGGATCTCTGTGAGTTCAAGACCAGCCTGGTCTACAAAGGGAGTCCAAGACAGCAAGAACAACAAGAGAACCCCTGTCTCAAAAAACAAGAACAAAGGGGCTGGGGGTGGGGGTGGGGAGAATGTCTTTAACCAGTTGGTGGTGGCACACACTTTTAATCCCAGCATTTAGGAGGCAGAGGCAGGTGGATCTCTGTGAGTTCAAGGCCAGTTTGGTGAGTTCCAGGACATCCAAGACTGCATAGAAAAACTCTATTTTTGAAAAAACAAAACCAAACAAAAACCTCAACAACAACAGCAGCAAATGGTCTTGCAGTCTTGCAGTGTAGCCCAGCTCTGTGGACCACACTCCCGGCAAGAGCTTCTCCTGTTGTTTGATGAGCGGTGAAGTGGAAATCGGAACCCTAAGCACTTTGGGCTAAGATTCAGTATAGAAATGAGGACCGTGAAGGAGGTTCACCTGCCCTTAATTCACAGCCTGCTTATTAGTCAGCAAGCAGGTCTTTTCTTCCTTGCCAACAATGTGTGGAATGCACCTGGATCCTTATCGAAAGAGGAAAAAACCCCAGTGCATGGTATCTCCACAATGTTTGCAAGGATCTGTAGCTTGCATGGAAAAAAATCAGCTCAGACCATTAAGTACAGATTTTGTTTGTTTTCATTGTTTGATGATTTATTTTTGAGACAGGGTCTCACTGTGTATGTAGTCCTGACTGTCCTGGAACTCACTATGTAGGCCAGGCTGGCCTCTAAGTCAAAGAGTTCTGCCTGCCCCTGCCTCCCAAGTGTTGGGATTAAAGGTGTGTGCTGTGCCTGGCTCCAGAAATAGAGATTTTGTTTTGTTTTGTTTTGTTTTGTTTTGTTTTGTTTTGTTTTGTTCTTTGAGTCAGCATCTCTCACCCTGGCCCACAGTAGCCTGGGACTGCTCAGATAGTTGGCAGGCACCACCACACCCAGCTAACTATTAAAAATACCATCCTTATGACTAACAAAAACGTCTAGACCTCAGGCCACTCCAGTAGCCTGGTAAGTGCTGGTCCTATCCTTCTGTGGCCTCACTCTTCTGCAATTAGTCCCATGATTCCTCCCTTCCAATTAGAGCTTTTGTGTGAAAGCTTATGCACTGTTTCAGTTTTTATTTCTATAGTCACTGGGATGAAAGTTTCCGTGTGCCTGGTATTACTTTTCGCTTGCTTGTTTAGATAGGGTCTCGTGTATCCCAGGCTAGCTTCCAATTCCCTATGTAAGCAAGGCTGGCTTCTACCTTCCTTACTCCACCTTCGGAGTGAGTGCTGGGATTACAGGTATGTGCCACCACACTGGCCTTAGGCAGTGCTGGGGACCCAGGTGAGGGCTTCAGGCATGCTAGGTGAGTACTGAGTCATAGCCCCAGCCCAGATAGCACCAGTGATGCTTCATTCTTTTCTTTTCTTTCTTTCTTTCTTTCTTTTTTTTTTTTTTAAGATTTATTTATTATTCACACAGTTTTCTGTCCACATGTGTGCCTGCCCACCACAAGAAGACACCAGATCTCATTACAGGTGGTTGTAAGCCACCATGTGGTTGCTGGGAATTGAACTCGGGACCTTTGGAAGAGCAGACGGTGCTCTTAACCTCTGAGCCATCTCTCCAGCCCCTTTTCTTTTCTTTTTTTGGGGGGTTTTCGAGACAGGGTTTCTCTGTGTAGCCTTGGCTGTCCTGGACTCACTTTGTAGACCAGGCTGGCCTCGAACTCAGCAATCCGCCTGCCTCTGCCTCCCGAGTGCTGGGATTAAAGGCGTGTGCCTCCACTGGCCCAGCTGCTTCATTGTTTTCTATGCTCACCTATTTTAAATTTCTTCAAATTTGGGATGCTACACACACTAAAACATGAGGGAACGGTTAAGTTTTAATTTGGGGATTGTTTATTTGTCTTCTGTTTGGGGAAGAAGGTGTCATAAATGAAAACCTTAAGTGCAAGTCCTGAGCAAAGAAAGGTACGCTGGCTGTGGAAAAGAATCCCTTTCCTGCATTGAAGATGATGCCACCAGGTGGCGCTAGACAGTCCAGGCGAGGCCCTTCCAAACTGATGTTAGTTACCTGCAGGATTTGCTGGAGATAAGTTTGCATGAAGAATTAAAAATAGCCTGGCCTATCTGATTGGCAAGGAGTCAGAAGCTTGACAGCAGACTCAATTGGCAAGGTTATGAGACACAAGCACTCTCGTATAGTTTTGGAAGGAACACAAAAATGTGTAACTCTGGTAGAGAACAGTTTGGCAACACCTTTGCAGGTCTACATATGCATTCAGCCTGCGACCTGGCACCCTGTGCCATTTACCCTGAAGATATAGCTCTAACAATATGAATATACGTATTTACAAAATTATTCAATTACAGCATAATTGCATCATGCTAGAAATTATTTCAAAAATGTTCAAAACATAGAATATTGGTTTAATAAACCACAATGAGTAAAATGCTGTGCAATTGTTAAAAAAAATGACAGGGAAAATCTCTACAAACAAATTAGAAATGTTTCCTTTCTTCTTACCTTTCCCCGACCTCTTTTCTTTCTTTCTTTTTTTTTTTTAAAGATTCATTTGTTTATTATTATGTATACAGTGCTCTGCCTGCACACCTACAAGCCAGAAGAGGGCATCAACTCACATTCTAGATGGTTGTGAGCCACCCTGTGGTTGCTGGGAATTGAACTCATGACCTTTGGAAGAGCAGTCAGCACTCTTAACCCCCGAGCCATCTCTCTAGCCCCTGACCTCTTTTCTTCTACTTTGCTTTTGAGACAATGTCTCACTCCGTAGCCTCGTGTTTCACTCTGTAGCTCAGGCCTCCGGCCTGGTCTCAACACCAGTTGTTCCTTCAAATCCCATCAGAGATAAATGGGATGTCCTCTTCTGAGGGAGCCAGCCTCCAGGACCCAAGCAGGGGTGACTGTTTCCTGCCTAAACCACCAAACATCTGGGACTCCAGCCTTCGAGACCTACTGGAAACAAGAGACCCTTCGCTCCCACTGCTCCCGCTAGTGATCCGCCGGCTTGCTCTGCAAGGTTGGCTGGCACCTAGAAGTCCTCCGAGAGCTTTCCAAGGAGAACATTGGCAATCTTTCTGTTGGCACCTCTCAGTGTGATCTGGCTGAGACAGCTGTCATTTGGTTGATGTCTAAGTTTGATTCAGCTGCTCTGGCTGGCTAGGCGGGTGTCCCGTTCTTCCATCGCTTCGTTGTTTGGATCACTTGAAGTTCGAAGAAGACCTTTCTTTCCCACAGGGGTTGGGGAGAGTCTCAGACTCCGAACAAACTCTTAAAAAAATCCCTTCCAAAGGAGAAAGCGAGCCTGTAAAGGCACCCACCGGTGAACAAAGGACTGCGACTTTGGGGTTGTTTGTGAAGCGGGAGCCGTCTGGGTCATCTGCATACGGCAGGCTTTCTGGCACATGCTCTATCTGATACCAGTGGGAAGGTGGGGTTGGACTTAGGGTTCAGTTTTCCCTTGGACTGGTTTATTTCATATGCTAATTCCTAGCCTTAGTGTAAAGCCCTTTAGAAGTCATTCGTTACCGTTTGGTCTCCAGTCTTAAGGAGAGAGCTCACCTGGGGTTCTAATCAGCTCTGCAGTCAGCCTCCCACTTGCCCCAGATGCACGCAGCCGTCTTAGGTCATAGAAGGCGCTGGAGTATGTGAAGATGGAAAGGTGACTGGAGTTCGGACTCTTCATGGGTGCAGCTTTTTTAGTGGGGAAGGGCTCAAGACAGGGTTTCTCTGTGTACCTATGGCTGTCCTGGACTCACTTTGTAGACCAGGCTGGCCTCAACCTCGCAGAGATCTGCCTGCCTCTGCCTCCCTAGTGCTAGGATTAAAGGTATGCGCCACCTCACCCAGCCTGTGGGTGTAGTTTTTGTGGGTGGTTTCTCATGTTAAGAATAGAACTTACTTTTTTTTTTTTTTTCCAAGATAAGGCTTCTCTGTGTAGGCCTGGATGAGTTGGAACTCACTAGACCATGCTGGCCTCAAACTCAGAGATCTGCCACCTCTCCCTCTAGAGTTCTGAAATTGTAGGTGTGGATCACTACCATCTGGCAGGAATAAGACCTTTTTTTTTTTGTTTGCTTTGGTTTTTTAGAGACAGGGTTTCTCTGTGATAGCCTCAGCTGTCCTGTCCTCACTTTGTAGACCAGGCTGGCCTTGAACTCACAGAGATCTGTGTGACTCTGCCTCTTGAGTGCTAGGATCAAAGGTATGCACCCCACCTGGCCCTTTTTTGTTTTTTAAAAGATTTATTTATTTATTATTTATACAGTATTCTGCCTGCATGCCAGAAGAGGGCATCAGATCTCACTGTAGATGGTTGTAAGCCACCATGTGGTTGCTGTGAATTGAACTCAGGACCTTTGGAAGAACTGACAGTGCTCTTAACCTCTAAGCCATCTCTCCAGGCCAGGAATAAGACATTTTAGAGATGTGCTTCCTTGGAGTCATCCATATTCCCGTGAGTAGGGCTAATAAACTCACCAGCTCCCCAAACTGGATTCGAATGGAATCGTTTTTTTGTTTTGTCAATTTCTCTATCTGGGGTGAATAGTTTTTTGTTTTACTTTTTTTTTTTTTTTTAATATCTATATCTGTGTCTTCAGTAACAGTCATAAAATGGGATTGCCATGCTTAAACTATGACATCTATTAAAGGGAATTGGTCCACGTGCCTAGGCCATCTGGTATGTGAATTGATCCTATCTAGGTAAAAATGAACACTCAAAAAAAAAATTTTTTTTTTAAAGACAGTACCTTACACTGTAGCCCAGGCTGGCCTGGAAGTCATGTTGTAGCCTAGGCTTGCTTCAAAGTCATGGCAATCCTACCTTAACTTTTTTCCTGAGAACAGGGATTATAGGCATGAAACACCACACGTGGTTTATCTATGAGGTTTAGGAGATGCTGGTGTTAGAGTTAGAACAACTTCGCTGGCTGGGAGCTGCAGTAGGACTAATTCTCTTTGAACTTGAATGTTTGTGTTCCAAAGAGACTGGTCAGGGTCTGGAGAAGGCAACCAGAATACTAGATTTTAATAATTGATAATAATAATGATGATGATGATGATGATGATGATGATAATAAATATAAAGTAGAGAGCCAGGCACGGTGGCACACACCTTTAATCCCAGCACTTGGGAAGCAGAGGCAGTGGCTCTCTGTGAGTTTGAGGCCAGCCTGGTCTATAAAGTGAGTCCAAGACAGGCAAGGCTACACAGAGAAACTCTGTCTTGAAAAACAAACAAACAAACAAACAAACAAACAAAACAAAAGAAGTAGAGAAAGCAAGTTGTTGTTGTTGTTGGCAGTATTGCTAGTGGTGTTGTTGGTAGTGGTGTGTGTGTGTGTCTGTGTGTGTGTGCGTGTGTGTGTGCGTGTGTGTGTGTGTGTGTGTGTGTGTGTGTGTGTGTCTGTGTGCATCTGTTGGAGATCAAAAGTCCTTGAAAGCCAAATGTGCTGAGCCATTTCCCCATTTCTCAAGCAATTGCTCCATGAGGTTGCTCTGGGACCTGTCTTTATTACCAGGCTTGGACTGGAATAGACACTCAGTTTTCCTGGCAGCCCTGGGGCTTTGCAGGCAGGCATTTGATGGCATCATCTAGGGCTGGCCCAGGGACATGCCTTAACTTGCTAGAAGCCGTCCATGGAAGAGTCTAGTCAATAAATCTTTTGTGTGTGTGTCTGCATGTGGAGGTTAACCTCTGGTGGTGTTCCACAGGAACTGTTGAGAGAGAGAGAGAGAGAGAGAGAGAGAGAGAGAGAGAGAGAGAGAG
>OU015747.1:124068935-124091101 GCA_907169655.1 Acomys percivali
TTATTATTATTATTATTATTATTATTATTATTATTATTATTATTATTTTGGTTTTTCCACAGACAAGCTTTCTCTGTATAGCCTTGGCTGTCCTTGAACTCATTCTGTAGACCATCAGAGATCCGCCTGCCTTTGCCTCCCGAGTGCTGGATTACAGGTGTGCAGCACCACCACTGCCCATCCTTATTTTTTTATTTTTTCAAACAGGGTTTCATAGGCTCCAGGCTAGCCTCAGATTCATTGTTAGCAGAAGATGGCCTTGAACTCCTGATTCTCCTGGCTCCACCTCTTGAGTGCTTGGATTATTATATGCATGGACCATGGTGCCCACATTTTTTTTAGTTCTGCTAAAACCTGCCCTTTAAATTCTTAGTAGATTGAACCAGGCAGTGCACGCCTTTGATCCCAGCACTCAGGAGGCAGAGGCAGGCAGAGCTCTGAGTTTAAGGCCAGTCTGGCCTACAGAGCAAGTTCCAGGAAAGCCAAAAAAGAAAAAGAAAAAAAAAAAAGAAAAGAAAAGAAAAGAAAAAATTTTTTCCTAGGTTGGATTGGTTCTAAAGCAGTTGAGGAAGGTAGTTCAGCTTCCAGAATCACCCTGTGTTAGGTGGACCTGACTTCTTGCTTATCTCTAGTAAATGCAGAACGAAAGCAAACAAATACTTGCGTGCAGCATTTACATCGAGGACCCATTTTTCCTGTGTTAATGTTCAGGAAAACAACAATAAAAAGTGCTCAAGACAACGCCACTAGCCCCTACCCTCCCCAACTCAAACAAAAACCAGACAGACAATGCTGTGCCTCCACCGTGAAGGTGGTAAGTTTGGGGGGGGAGGGGGACTCTGTGGGTGAATGGGCTGGTGGTCACAACCTTTTGGGGACTCATTAGAGCAGCATGTTTCGGTGGCCGTAAAATTGTCCACACCCTGAAATCCAGAGATGGCTCTCATGGGAATAAGCCCTAAGGAGACAATTAAACAAAGCAAAAGAGCTTATACACACATATATGTGAAAGGCAGTCATTGTAGTGTGCTGCGTAAGAGAAACAAGCTGGAAGGAACCCAAACTCCCCACAATAGGCAGATTGTCAAACCAGAGCAGGTAGATGGATGGACGTTATCCAGTTATTGGATAATAATTACGGAGAACATGTAGAAACATGAAAATATTTATGATTTGGGGTATACACTTATTAAATAAAAAGAGAATGAAAGCCCAGTAGCGCGGCGCCTGCCACTAACCCCAGCACTCAGGAGGAAGGGCAGAGAGAGTTCTGAGGCTAGTCTGGACTATAGCAATAAATCACATATAAATTTTTCTTTTCTTTTCTTTTTTAAAAGTTTGCTTCTGGTTACTGACGCTTGAGAATCAATGACCAGCAAACTGTCTGGAGAGACTCCGTGCGAGGTTGTGTGGGTAATCCTGCCTTGTAATCAGCATAGGTCTCAGGAGATTCCGGAAACAGTGCAGCTCCACATCAGCCCGAAGGGTTATGACTCTTAGACGAACACAGGAGAACCTGGGCTTAGGTCCACTCCCTGCTCCAGCAGCGGTGTAGTGAGGCCCAGTAGTAGACTCCCCATATGGACACAGAAGAGGCTCACAGGGACTAAGTTAATCTAATAGTTGGCTGGGGGTGGGGGTGCACAGCTCAGTGGTTATGAGCACTGGCTGCTCTTTCAAAGGACCAGGGTTTGATTCCCAGCATCTATATGGCAGCTCACAACTGTTTATCACTCTAGTTCCAAGGGGTCCGACATCCTCTCCTGGCCTCCATGGTTTTTATATATGCACGCAGGCAAAACTCACACACATGAATAAATCTAATATATGTTAGATAAATGACACACACACACACACACACACACACACACACACACACACACACACGATAGGAAAAAGCCCTAAGAAGTTGAGGTCTGGGTAGTGGTGGCGCATGCCTTTAATCCCAGCATGCAGGAGGCAGAGGTAAGCAGATCTCTGTGAGTTTGAGGCCAACCTAGTCTACAGAGACAGTTCTAGGATAGCCAGGGCTACACAGAGAAACCCAGTCTCAAAAAACTAACCCCTCTGAAAAAGAAGAAAAGTGGAAGAAAAGAAAGCGTACGCCATAGATGACTGACGACAACGCTGCTTAGCATAGGGTTTTCTGCCCACAGCCCCTATATAAGGATTACTTTCCTATACCTGCGTTTCCTGAGATGGTCCTTTTGGGGGATGCTAGCTTCCTCCATCTCTCTGGATGCCAGTCCTTGAATAAAACTGAGTTCCTACCTGCTAGCCCTTGCTTCCTGAGTACCAGCTTTCTGGGTGAGCAGATTCATGTGTTTTGGATAACAATATTGCACTCTACGCATGCCTATACGTTGTTATGTCTCTTTATCAACACCACAGCTGCTCTCCAGTCTTCATGACAGCTCAGGGAGTGACACGATGCTTCCGGCTCCTGAGCAGACCAGTAGGGTAGTGTGAGTTTTCATCACGCTACTCAGAACCTCATGAGATTTGGAAACATGACTCTTTTTAAGCTTCTAGGAGTTTTCATTTCATAGTTTTGGATTGCAGTCTAACAGAGGTGACTGAAACTGTAGAAGATAAAACCATGGGTGGGAAGGGAGCTGCATTTTACACTTGATAGATACATGGCAAACAGCCAGAAAAATGAGTAAGTTTCAAGCAGGCTTTGAATTCAGGTTTTTAAAATACCATCTTTGGGAGAAACAAAGGAGGTGACAGTGAGAGAGGCAGGAAAAGCTGGTGACTAAGGGTAAAGTTTGTTTTGCAGATTTAAGTCCGTACTCTGTTGAAGTTTAGCTGCCATCCCCTTCCTGGTGCAGAGAGGAGACATTCCTGTAAATGGAAGTCCCCTTCTTGATGTGACTTCGCTTGCAAAGGGTGGGGTTTGGGGGGCAGCTTCTTCTCTGTGTTCAGAGCAGTTTTGAGGCTGGACGGTTGGATCCGTAGTGGACGCATGCGCACTTAGCAGGCGCCAAGCTCTGGGCTATCCAGGGCCAGTTAGATCTATAACTAGATGTTTTACTCCTCTGTCTGCCCAGGGAGGGATGGAAAAGCCTCTAGTTGGCTTTAACTTGTCAGGAACTCATGAACTGTGGCGGGTTTTATTCTAGAGAACAGTACGACAGCTCCCACCAGACAGGGACAATACTGGGTTTTGTCAAGAGAGTGGCAAGGAAACAGAACAATATGGGGTTGGGAAGATTTGCTTGGTAACAGGAGGTTACAGCTCCCCCTCCCCCAACCCCCCACCTGCCCCCTCCCCCTCATCCCGTAAGGATTAAAGCAGGCAGTACTTCCTCACTGCGGTGACTCAAGGGACTGGAATCTCCTGTTTGTGAGGAACATGGCTGTGTTTGGGGCGCTATCTGCTTCCTTAAGCAATCCGTCTGATTAAGTAGATTTATCTCTTTGGTTTGGTCTGATCTGTTTTGGGCCCCACAAAGAACTTGGTCCAAACCAGTGGCTTCTGAGCATTTCAGTTTACTACACTGAAAAAAAAAGTATTTCTTTTATGTGTGTGTGTGTGTGTGTATGTGTGTGCCCGAGTGTATGCATGTGCACCGTAGGTGTGTAGGAGCCCTGGGAGAGTAGAAGAGGGCACTAGATCAGCTGGAACTGAATTTACACGTGGTTGTGAGCCACCGTGTGGGTGCTGGGAACAGAACCTTAGTTTTTTTGTTTGTTTGTATTTGAGACAGGGTTCACTATGTAGCCTCGGTTGTCCTGACTCCCTATAGAGACCAGGGTGGCCTTGAACTAGAGATGTGCCTGCCTTTGCCTCCAGAGTGCTAGGGTTAAAGGTGAGGGACACTACACCCAGCTATACATCGCTTCCTGATGAGAGGAGTGCTTGTGTGCACAGAAGGCAGGGAGAGAGTGTGGGCGACATCTTTGGGTTCTGTTCCCACATCTACATTAGGTGAAACCTAATTGCAAGAGGAGTCGGGGCAGGGCTGAGGTGACACCTTGACCCTTGACCCTTGACCCTTGACTCGTTTTGAAAATTAGACATCGAGCAAATGGACGTATTTCACTTCCAGATGTAAGTGGTAGAGGGCTGCACCATCATGCAGATCTGTAAAACCTATAGTTTTTATTGCGTCTACAGCCCCAAAGACTTCAGAGTGAGCCGGTTGCCCTGCAGAATCAGGCAGACCTGCAGTGACTTTGCGTTACTAAGTAAAGCGTTACAGCCCTGTTGTATTATTAAGTCATTGGGGTTTTGAGTTTGTCTGGGCAGCACTATTTAACGAGCCCATCCCTATTACAACAGGTGGCTCACAGCCTTACCTGACACCCCCCCCCCCCCCCCCCCCCCCCCAGCTTAGTCACTGATGCTGCTGCTCTGACTTCCAGTGCCCTCTTTTTTTGAATTCATCCACTTGCGCGGCTGCCTCCCTCTGTGTTCTCTGGGTCAGCTTTGCCTGCCACAGCGTTGGTGCACAATACAGCCTTTCGCCTCTCAAGCGTTTTTCTTGAGCCAAATACGAACCACCATGGTCTAGGAACCATGGATTTAGGTCGCCTTGAAGAGCATGTTCTAACATGGAAGTAGTGTCATGAAGTTTTTATAGCACATGAAAATTTTTTATAGTGGTGAAACAAAAGAAAATCGTAAGTCAAAGTCAAGACAGTTTTCAAACACGTTGATGGGAACCCCAGGCAGCCATGATACAGCGCAGTAGGTTTGTGGAAGCTACTGGTTTGCTAACTTCGTATATTTTAAAGCTTTTTTTTTTTTTTTTTGATCTGATCGTTTAGAAGATGTTAAGTTAGATAAAAAGTGTAGGTCTATTTAAAGGGACTAAAGATAGCCCAAAATAATTTGGCTCTGAATCTGCAACAGCAGGCCAACAGCAGGAAGTTCTGATATGCCAACCAACCTTGAAGTTTTTTTTTTGTTTGTTTGTTTGTTTGTTTTTTGAGACAGGGTTTCTCAGTGTAGCCTTGACTGTCCTGGACTCGATTTGTAGGCTAGGCCAGGTATGTTTTTTTTTTCAAATATTTTATTTAATTTTAATTTATGTCCACTGGTGTGGGAGTGTCAGATCTTGGAGTTACAGACAGTTGTGAGCTGCCATGTGGTTGCTGGGAATTGAACCCGGGTCCTTTGGAAGAGCAGGCAGTGCTCTTAACCACTGAGCCATCTCTCCAGTCCCAGGTATGTTTTTAAATCTGGAAACTTCAACTTATAATAGCCCGGCCCTGGAATCATACAGCCTTGATGGCTGGTGCACTTACTGAGTTGGTTTTGGACACCACCAGGACCTGGTATAGAGAATGGAGAAAATTTGTAACCAGGGAATTTTTGTTGTTGTTGTTGTTTTTGTTGTTGTTGTTGTTTGTTTTGTGGCTGAGTAGGTAAGAACGAAGCTGTCCCAAAGCAGTAGTTGTTCCCTTCCCCTTCCTCCTTCTTGGCAGGGCCTCAAGTTGGCCTCGAACTCACAAAGATTCGCCTGCCTCTATTTTCTAAGTGCTGGGATTAAAGGCAGGCTCCACTACGTTCTCCCTTGTCCAAGGGTTTTAATGTGAAGAGTAATTTGGAAAAAAAAAAAAAATGAAAGGGGTATTTGAAAAGTTCGGCACCAAAAATGGACACAGAGAACAGTCTGCTGATGAAAGCAGGGTACGTGGCAAATCTGCAGCCGACTGTGGGGTGAGGTCGGAGAAGACGCATCAGCGGGGTAGATGGTCATGTGAGTCTTTATGCCGAAGGTGCTGGTGATTGGATTTGTGTAATCTCTGAAACTAAACTTTCACTGCATCATCAATTATTAACCCACATAATCCTGTAAGAGAAACCTTGGTTCTTTCTTTAGAGCTTGAAAATCAGGTCCTAGGCTGGCGATTGGCAATACTAAGCGGCAAAGCAGGCACTTGGGCTTGCTTTTGTGTTCATTTACATACTCTTATTGATGTTCATTCACACCGCCTTCTCAAGTCCTGCTGCGCTGGTGCTTTCAAACCTCCGTATCACAGAGCGTGTGCAAAAGGCTCATCTTTCCCTTCTATTTCTGGGAGTGGTGTCCCTTGAGGTAGCCAGTAAAATGCCGCCCTCTGGGGTGAGTGTGGTGCCTGAAGACTGTTTGTCAAGAATAGACACAGAAAGTGTATAAAAGAATCCACTCAAATAATATAGTCAATTCTGGTGTTGAATTGAGGGACTTGAATACATCACACAGGTATTATACTACTGAGATGAGCCCTTGTCTCTCAATTTCTCTGTGTTGTTCTGGCTGTCCTGAACTTACTCTGTAGACCAGGCTGGTCTCGAACTCACAGAGATCCACCTACCTCTGCCTCCTGAGTGCGAGTGCTGTGATTACAGGCATGTACCCTCATGCCTGGCCGTCAAATGAGAATTTTACCTGCTGTAAACATTAAATGGCTATGGGAACACTTTTGGATTATGTATCCCTATAAAAACTTATAGCCATCAGCGTTGCCTGGCATGAGCCGCAGGAGACACAGCCTGGAACTTGTGCAAGAAGCTGAGAAGTTTCTTATCATTTCAAGATGATCACTCAGTAAAGCCAGGTCCTTGGCTTTGTCATAGAAAAGAGTTTCAGGGTGAGTCAATGAGATGCAGAATTGGAGTTTTGCTTTGTTTTGTTTTTGTTTTCTTCTTTTTCGGAGACAGGGTTTCTCTGTTTAGCCTTGGCTCTCCTGGACTCACTTTGTAGACCAGGCTGGCCTCAAATTCACAGTGATCTACCTGCCTCTGCCTCTTGAGTGCTGGGATTAAAGGTGTGCGCCACTGCACCGGCAAGAATTGGAATTTTTATTTATTTATTTATGAAATACTTGCTTTATTTTTACTTGTGTATGTGTGTGTTTATGTGAATGTGTGTGTAGATGCTCTTACGACCCAGAGAGTTCCTTGGAACCGGAGTTACAAGGAGGTTGTGAGCTGCCTGATGTGGGTGCTAGGAACCAAACTCCAGTCTTCTGCAAGAGCAGCAAACGCTCTTAACCACTGAGCAACTCTCACGCATTCAGTGCTAAATAGCGTTTGCGCCATGTTTTAGAGAAAGTGTTACTCAGATTGTCCTGTTTGAGTCTCAGCATAGCCCTGTGGTGCTAGCCCCACCTTACAGAGCTTCCCCAAGGACAGGCAGAGGGTTCCTGTCTCACGTTTTCTCGTTGGAGTGATGTTTTTGTGCACTGTGTAAAGGTTGTCCTTGTATTATTTTGGGTTTTGGTTTTTAGACATAGGGTTTCTCTGTGTAGCCTTGGCTGTCCTGGAACTCACTCCGTAGACCAGGCTGGCCTCGAACTCACAGAGATCGGCCTGCCTCTGCTTCCTGAGTGCTGAGATTATAGGCGTGCGCCACTGCGCCTGGCTGGACGCTGGTATTGTTAAGCATCACCTGCCTGCCTTAATGTTTTATAAATATTGGTCTCCATCACCTCCGTTGGTTGAATACAGAGCTTACCAGCCTATAGCAAAGGCAGGAGAGAATAGACAGGAGTTCTGGAGTGACTAGAACTCTGGAAAAGATTTGCTCTTCCCATAGGAAGTTGGATGTATGAAACTGAGGATGGGTAAAGACCCACCTGACAGAACATAGATTAAATACAGATGAATATAAAGGGGTCAGCTAGTTGGAAAGAATGGTCAGCTAAGGCCTAAAGCTATTATGAATAAATATAAGCCTCCACGTTGGGCAGGCATAGGAAGGCCAAACCGTTTACACTTCTTGGCCTTAACTCCGAGTCCACATTTGCTTGCATTCCTGCTCAGAGGCCCCTCCCTGCTGGACTTGGTTTTCCTTTGCTCATTACCCCAGGAGTCTTCAATAAGGGCCCTTTGCTGGCATTAACAAGCTTCACTATGCTCTGTGGATAGGAGAAGACTCTCTTTCAACTTATAATAAAAATGGAAAATGAATCTATCAGTCCACTAAGATGTTCTTCAGGAAGAGTGACAAACATTCCTGGGACCCCTAAGGACACCCATTGCCCGACTCCTGGGTCCCCTGGTATATCTTAGGAGCTAAGCCCTGGCATTTTTCTTTGCCTCTCTCATCAAGCCACTCTTCTATTAATGTCCCCTCAGAGCATAGTGATGGCTGGCAGGCTGAGCGTGCGTTTGGAGCTCACACATCTAGTCAGACTCAGACGTGAATGCTTGGCTTGTCTTCCCACGCAACCAAGCAGCAAGGGGAATATGCAGAAATGGGAGGTGAAAGGACTCTCGTGGCAATTTTTGTCTTGGAGCAGAGGAAATGGGCTTTATTTAGTTCCTGAATTTTCAAGGCATATTTAATAATTTAGAAAAATTAGGGTTCTCCAGTTTTTGTCACAGATAACAAGGCAACCAATCATGAGATGGCGTTGATATTAATATTAAACATAGTTAATAATAAATGTGCTTAATGGAAACATGCATGGTATAACATTTTTTTTTCTTGCTTATCACACAATCCTTATTCCTTTAGGTATCAGAAGTATTTTACATGATGGGAACAAACAAGAATTTTGATTCCTGTTAATGTTGGAGAATGATCTAGAAATGTAGGTGCAAGCACAATGGTAATTTCCAGTCATGAGATGCCATTGACCTAACAAATGTATAAGACCAGCTGGTGATCCCCCCAAAACAAGGCACTGTGGTACATGTGGTCCCCGTAGTGTTCTTGCCAACTTGTCACATGCTGGAGTCACCTGAGAAGAGAAACCCCAGTTGAGAAAAATGTCCCTGTAAGATGGGCCTTTAGGAAACTCTACCGGTTATTTTCTTGATTAATGATTGCTGAGGAAGGGCTCAGCCCACCAGAGGTGGTACTACTGTAGTAAGCAAAACAAAACAAGACAAAACAAAATAAAACAAACCCCCTTCCTCTCCAAGCTGCTCTTGGTCATGGTGTTTTGTCACAGCAATAGAAACCCTGACTAAAACATGTAGCATAGACCTTGGGTTAGTGGTGGTCTTCTCTGACCCTTACTGTCATCTGGCCCCTCTTCTCCCAAACAAGAAAGCTTGCTTTGGCTTTCCTTTCATGGTATGCTATCCATGGATCAGGAGCTAGGGAGCCATCGGTCAGCCCAACACTTCAAGAGCTAAATATGATCTAAAATGTTCTCGGTGTGTTATAGCGTACAAAGTACTTGGCTATTACGCATTTGTAAACCTACAATCCACCAAAGAAGAGCCACATTCCATTATTGTGGGTTGTTTGAATGAGAAGTGTTCCCGGTAAGTGCAGGTATCTGAACACTTGGTCTCTTATTAGTGGTGCCGCATGCGGGAAAGTTAGGGAACCTTTCGGTGGTCCCGCCTTGTTGGCAGAAGTGTGTCAGCTGGGGGTGGACCCTGAGAGTTTATAGTCTTGCTTTGCTTCCAGCTTATTCTCTCTGCCTTGTGTTTGAAGGTGATTATGTGTTCGCTCTGCTTCCTGTTCCAGCTCCCTGCTGCTGTGCTTTCTCCACCGTTATGGACTCTCCCTCTGGGTCCCTAAGCCAAAATGAGCTGTTTGTTTGATTTTTTTTTTGTTTGTTTTGTTTTGTTTTGTTTTGGTCATGGTATTTTATTGCAGCAACAGAAAGGTAACTGGTGCAATTATGAGCACTTATACTCTGCTGCTCTGGGTTCCAGTGGCTGCGGTTGCAGTCACCTTTGCTGATTTGCTGCTTTACTGTTTAACGGTTCTCCTGGAATCCTTACTAGGAAGAGTGGAATCTCTCTAAGGGACTGAGTCTAAAAAGCTCTGCTTTTGTTCCCATGGCCTCTTTTCTCGCCTATCTGGGGCGGGGGGCGGGGAGGGGGGGTTGGAAGGGAGGTATAAAGCGTTAAGAATCCCAAATAAAGTAGGATTGAAAAAGCTCAAAGCCTACACCTTTGTTTTACAAACTCAGAAAATGAATTCCAGGGAGGCCAGAGGGGAGCTTTTGTTATAGGGCTATAGATGGGAGCTGTGAGAGAAAGCAAGCAGACAGCAGACGCTCTGCTAATTCTCATCTCAGGGACTTGCCTGCAGAAACTGGAGTGAGGTGTTGGGGAGGCTGATTATGAGTCCAGTTAACCCCAAACCAAAGACGCTTTGATGCTTCCAGGGTAAAACAGAACATTCAAGCAGAGCAAGGGCATTTCTGGCTTTTGGGATACTTGTTCTAGAACTTCTGGCCCCTTTATGTTACCTGTTCTTACTACGGAGGTAATTTAGACAGGTATCTCAAAGGGACAGTCTCCTTCCCTGAGGAAAGGATTTAGGTGGTAGGGTTCTAGTCCACGGTAGTTTGGGATGGGGGTGTCAAGACAGCATGCTGGGCTTTTTGTAGTCCCTTCCCACAGCTCTGAGGGAATCTTGGTCTTTCCGGTTAAGTGAGAATAGCTGCTGCACTTGTTAGGATATAGTTCTGTTTGTGTGTCTTTTGCTTGCATATGTGTGCACTTCCTGGTGCCGGTGAAAGGAAACAGGCATTAAGCCTTTACCCTAACCCTTTGGAAAACAAAAAACTATCATTACACTGTAACTTCCTTAGCAGGTTAACACAGTTACCCTTAATCTTTTTCGCTTGTTTTTTTTTTTATTTTAATATTCATTTGCTTACCGTGTGTACAGTATTCTGTCTGCACGTGCGCCTGCATGACAGACGTGGACACTAGACCTCATCGTAGATGGCTGTGAGCCACCGTGTGGCTGCTGGTAGCTGAACTCAGGACCTACTACTAGAACAGTAGTCAGTGCTCTCAGGCCCTGAGCCAGCTCCCCAGGATCCAGTCATTCTTATTTTGAACAAGGTTATTAGCCTTGCAAACGCAAGGCCTCAAAAAATTGGTTTAAGACTCAGAGTTGTTCCTCTCCACGGAAATCTTTAGTAAAAGGCGAAAGATTTATACGATCTGAAGAGAAACCAGAGTATGACCTTGTAGTCCTAGGGTACGGGTCTTGTGTGACTATACCTCTTAGTACACCAATGGTAACTATTCATCCATTAATGACAGTGCCTACTTTATTCATCTCAGATAAATATTTAAAATATCTACTATCCTAAGGACTAGTATGAGTAAAACACAGACAAAAACACGTTACTCTTTTAAATTATGCAACTACTCGAGTGCAATGCATTGTGGGTATGCAAATATCGCCTAGTGGCAGTGACCGCCTTCGGTTTCCGGAAGTGCGTTGAATTTGTCCCAGTCGCTGCGCCCCCACCAGGGGTCAAGAGCGAAAGCCAGATTTACAAGCGTTCAGACTGGTCCAATTTCAAAGTGTGACGTTGGCTTCCTGTGTACGCTTTTAATTCCAGCATTGGTAGGCAGATGCGCAGGCACGGGGATTTGAGACCTATGTAGTCTGCATAGCGAGTGTCAGGCCGGGTAGGATTACATAAGAAAAATAAATAAAACCAAAGCATGACTTTTATGAACCAGTCTACCGTAGAGCACGAACCTAGCCAGCATGGGGGAATGGGTTCCATTCGCAGCACATGCCTGAACTCTCAGCATTGGGAGGGCTGAGTGAGAAGGACAGTGAGTTTTAGTGAGGTAAGACTTAACTAAAATAAAATCAAGTTGCCAGGTGGTGGCGGTGCACCTCTTAAATCCCGCCAGCCTGGTCCTCAACAAATTCCAGGACAGCCAGGGCTTCAAAGAGTAAGCCAGCCTCAAAAAACCCTATATATAAAAATTTGGGATTTTTTTTTTTTACATCATGCACCCTGATTAAGTTCATTTCCTCCCATGACTATTCCTTCTCTTTGATACCCACTCCAAAGAAAAAGAAGAAACAAAGAAACAAAAAGAAAAGTCATTTTGTGTTGTCCATATACTCACTGGAGCGTGGACAGACTCCCAGTGGCCAGCCCCCTAAGGAAAGCTGAGTCCTCTACCCACACCCCTGCCAGAAGGCATCGATTGGCGACAGCTACATTTCTCATTTCAGCATCTCTATCACAATTATTATTATTTTTTCGTTGTTTTTATTTTTTCGGGACTGGGGTTCTGTAGTGGATATCTCTGTGTAGCCTTGGCTGTCCTGGATTTGCTTTGTAGACTAGGCTGGCCTCCAACTCACAGAGATCCTCCTGCCTATGCCTGGGATTAAAGATGTGCGCCACCATGCCCGGCTCTCCTATTACAGTTTTTAAGAGTTCTCTTTCATGGTTTGCTTTTTAGTGCGTTATTTAATTTTAATTTTTCTTTTTTTGGAGGGGGCGTTGGGGTGGAGGGAGGGGTTGACAAAGAAGTCGCCTGTATTTCTGGTTCGCAACAGTGCAGAAAAAGTAGCTTCCTTTCCCTTCCCGTGAGCGGGAGCACGGATCCTGCGCTTCAACATGGCTTCTGGCAACAGCGTAGACCACGGACATCCACATGGCCTTCCGCACCAGCATGCGTCAAGCCTCTTGGCGACCTCTCCCCCACCCCCCAACACCCCCCTTGGTCTCCAGGGGCAGTATAGCCCGAGGGCATCAATATGGCCCTTTTCAGAAGCAGAGGCCACAGACCAGCATGGCCTCCGTGAGAAGAACAGATCACAGAGGCCTTTCGAGGAGGTCCAATCCAGCAAATGGACTGTTCTTCACCTCCAGACAAAGAGCCAGGGTGATGGTGCCGCTTGTTGGGGGGAGGGCGGGGGCTGAGTTCACGCAGGCTTCAGGCTGCAGCGTCCCATCCTGCCGACCGTACTAGGGAGCAACCTGCTCCGCCATCAGCTAGAGCCTTCTCTCTCACGCTGCTCACAGCTGTTGCATCTCCATTCTGTTGGGCACACACGAACTCTCTTGTTCCTCCATCGTTTCCACCTCTCCATCTTGTATTCAGTCCTTGTAGTGGCGTTGGGAACTGCAGTGGGTCACACAGTATATACCCTTTTGCCCAAACAGCTTTACATGCAACTGTTCATTGCAATGGTCTAGCTTCTGGTTTCTGCCACATCAACAAGTGGGCTCTCTCACTGAGACTCCTACTGCATATTCTGTTGTTGTCCGGAGTCACGGAGATCCTGCAGCTCTGGGTCTGCAGGATCATGTGCTCCAGCAGTTCATGGATGGAGTAGATGTTGGGGTGGACCAACTACTCAAAGCCCTGGATCTGGGCCTGGCCTCTACCTGGGCTGGCTAGGGGCAGGGCCAGCCTTAACGCTGTTGGCAGGCCCCTCAAATCTTGTTTTTAAGGATTATTTAATGAGCCGGGCGTGGTGGCGCATATCTGTAATCCCAGTGCTATGTCCAAAAATTCGAGAGACTCCCCGAACAGACCACCCAAGAGCCGAGTCCAAAAGCAATGGCAAGGAAGTCTTTATTGCAGGTTCGAACCTGGACCACCCTCCAATGCACTGATGCAGCAGATGCAGGGCAGTGGCCTTGAGTCTCAATTGAGAGGTTTTTTTTTTTTTTTTTTATAGGTTTTAGACAAAGAAATGAGTTTTACAGTATATGATTGGATGGCATTTGGGCAGAAAAACTGCAAGCAGGGAGTTACAAGCCTTGGCATTTTGTGGTTGGGTAATAGGCGTAGGGGCAAGTTGGCCTATAGAAAAGATTGGTTGGAGCACTCATGGGGGCATTAGGAACTTTGGCCTGGTTCCTCCTAATTGGTTGTTGCTGTGTGCCAGACCACCTGCCAGTCAGCTTGACCAGCAGAGAGTATTTTGGATTTTCTCAAGGGGGAGCTGATTGTGTTGCTAGGGAATATTTTTCTGTTTAGACTAGTTTGTGGTTTTTCTGGAATCTGGGTTCAGCCCTTGGCTAGATTTAACATACAATGGAGTTTGTCTGGTCCTTACAGCAACACTCAGGAAGGCAGAGACTGGTGGATCTCTGGGAGTTTGAGGTCAGCCTGGTCCACAAAGCAGGACAGCCAAGGCGACACAGAAAAGCCCTGTCTTGAAACACCCCTCCCCAAAAGATTATTTAATAACACAGAAAAGTGCTCTATGGTTTTGTAAAGATAGATAAAGACCCCTGGACCGCCACACTTATTTGTTTCCAGTGCTTAGGGTTGAAGGTTGGGCACCCACCGTCATGAAGCTACATCTCACCTCTGCTGTGGTTGGAGAACAGTGAAAGGTATTTGTTTGTTTATGAGACAGATCGGGAGATAGCCCTAGAGGGTTTGGAACTCAGGGTGATCCTCCTGCCTTGACCTCTCCCTGGTGCTAGGATGACAGGTGTGACCCACTGGTCGGATGTTACAGTATTTTTTTTTTTGTTTGTTTGTTTGTTTTTCGAGACAGAGTTTCTCTGTGTAGCCTTGACTGTCCTGGACTCGCTTTGTAGTCCAGGCTGGCCTCGAACTCACAGCAATCCGCCTGCCTCTGCCTCCCAAGTGCTGGGATTAAAGGCATGCGCCACCACGCCCGGCTTGTTACAGTATTTTATATCCGTTCGGCCTACAAAGCAAATAACTGACACAGGGAGACTAAAACGTACTTTAAAGCTGCCAGCACTTAGCTGGCCAGAGTCTGAACTGATTCTAATCTACTCGTAAACTAAACAAACTACTCTAAACCTTATAACTTACATATATTCCAAGCACTTGCCACTATGACCCCTGCGCTGGTCCATGTCCAGTTTCACCGTCCTTCTCCACCCGTCCAAAAATCCCTCTCCCCCCAACCGTCCTTTTTTCCGCCCTTCCAGGAAGTCCCACCCTCCACTTCCTGTCCTTCTGTCGAGCTGATTGGCTAAACAGCACTTTATTG
This sequence comes from Acomys percivali, assembly GCA_907169655.1. Classification (NCBI taxonomy): domain Eukaryota; kingdom Metazoa; phylum Chordata; class Mammalia; order Rodentia; family Muridae; genus Acomys; species Acomys percivali. Next base: position 124,083,599 of record OU015747.1, read on the forward strand.
ATGGTTGATACATTCACTTAGCATTCCTCCACAGTCGGACTTCACCCGAGGATGATCTTCAATTCCCGATAGGCTATCCTCTCTTCTTCTTCTCCTTCTCCTTCTCCTTCTCCTTCTCCTTCTCCTTCTCCTTCTCCTTCTCCTTCTCCTTCTCCTTCTCCTTCTCCTTCTCCTTCTCCTTCTCCTTCTCCTTCTTCTTCTTCTTCTTCTTCTTCTTCTTCAGGACTCGGATTAGAATCATGTGTTACTGTGATCAGCATCATTGATTAAAAAAAAAAATGTTCTGCAATAAATATTCAGGGAAGAATAGGAGAGCTGGGTGCCGGGTGGTGGTGGTGGTGCACACCTTTAATCCCAGCACTTGGTAGGCAGAAGCAGGTGGATTGCTGTGAGTTCGAGGCCAGCCTGGTCTACAAAGTGAGTCCAGGACAGCCAAGGCTACACAGCAAAACCTTGTCTTGAAAGACCAAAACAAAAAAACAAAAAAAGAATAGAAAATAATCATTTAAAGAGATTTTACGTAGTAAACAATTAATATGCATATGTAAACATGGTATCAGTTATTGAATTGATCCTATATAAGAATGCATTTAGACTAACAATAGTGGCACACACCTGTAGTCCTAGCATTCTAGGATGCTGAGGCAGGAGGATTGCTGTAAGTTCAGTTATTCTGAGTTACACAGGAAGGTTGAGGATGGTCTTAGCTAGACAGTGAAAACTAGTCTCATAAATAAATAAATAAATAAATAAATAAATAAATAAATTGCCAAGCCGGGCATGGTCTTTAATCTCAGCACTTGGGAGGCAGAGCACTTGGATCACTGTAAGTTCGAGGCCAGCCTATTCTACAAAGTGAGTCCAGGATAGCCAAGGCTACACAGAGAAACCTTGTCTCGGGGAAAAAAAACCAAAACCCAAACCCAAACCAAAACAAAAACACACACACACACAAAAACTAACCAGCCAAACAAACAAAAAACCATCCCCCCAAAAACCCAAACAAACAAACAAACAAACAAACAAACAAAAAAACCCAAAAAACCCCTTCCAGGCAGTGGTGCCTTTAATCTCAGCACTTGGGAGGCAGACTCTATGAGTTTGAGGCCAGCCTGGTCTACAGAGAGAGTTCCAGGACAGCCAGGGCTACACAGAGAAATTCTGTCTCAAAAAAACCAAACAACCAAACCAAACCAGACCAAAGCAACCCTCCTGTGGCTGACTCCTGAGTGCTGGGATGATTAAAAGTCCACTATACCCCTCCCCCCATTTTTATATATTTTTTAAAGCAGGATATTGCTATGTAGCACCAGCTCAGTGGTCAAGGGCAGTGGCTGCTCTTCCAGAGGACATGGCTTAGGTCCCAGAATACACATGGTAGTTCACAACTGTCTGTGACTCCAGTTCCAGGGGATCTGATGCTTCCTTCTGGTCTCCTGGAGCATCAGGTACACATATAGTAGACATACATACATACAATACATACATATATACATGCATACACCCATGTAGGTTACACACACATACACACACACACACACACATACACACACACACACACACACACACACACACACACACATTTTTCTTTCTTTAGTATTTTAAAGCTTAGGCCTTCTAGTTGGGCAGACTCCCAGACAGTTTTCCAGCTTAACCGACTAATCCCACCACTTTCCCGCCATGTGGCTAGCTTTACCTCTTTGCTTCTGCTCACATCACTTCCGTTCACCTTCCTTCCTGTCCTGCTGGTCAGTCTCCCACCTTTGCTTTCTTCCTGAGTCCCTCTCTCTCCCAGAAGGTCTGCCCTCCACTTCCTGCCCAGGGCTATTTATTACAACCAATAGGCAAGTGAAGAAGGATGAATGTTTATAAATAAAAGGCCAGAGATGGAGCTGGGGCATTGAGGCCTTTGATCCCAGCACTCAGGAGGCAAAGGCAGGTGGATCTCTGTGAGTTCAAGGCCAGCCTGGCCTATAGAGTGAGTTCCAGGACAGACAGCAACCCTGTCTTAAAAACCAAAAACAAACAAACAAACAAAAAACCCAAATCTAAAATTTCAAATTTAAACATAAATTTTCAGGATCTGAAATATATTTCATGATCTCTTTAATTGCTTCTAGTACATAAAACACAATGTCTCTGTCTGACAACTGTTACCTAGATACCCCATAGAATTACTACTATTGTTTGTTATATCTCTTATTTTGTCACATTGTTTTGTTTTGTTTTTTCCAGACAGAATTTCTTGGTATAACAGCCCTGGCTGCCCTACACTTGCTTTGTAGACCAGGCTGGTCTTGAACTCACAGAGATCCAACTACCTCTGCCTCCCAAGTGCTGGGATTAAAGATTTGTTTCACCATGCCCAGCTTGTCACATTGCTTTTTTTCTTTTTTCTTCTAACACGCTAGAACTTTGGTGACTAAATGCTTGCCTTAGTTCATTCAGGATATATTTATATCTCCTCCCCTACTAACTTTCCTTAGAAAGTCACTACCTAAGAATTCTCCGACACTGGTGTTAGGTTTCAGTATGTGGGTTTTGAGGGGGACAGGGACGTTCAGACCACAGCAGCCCTGGACATTGGACACAAATGTGTGACTTTCAGGGAATATAAGGACAAATGCCCATTCACCCCAGGTAGGGCATAGATGATGGACCAGATATGATTCCTTCCAAGACCAGTTTAGTGAATAAATGAGTTTATTGGGGTCTTGCACAGGAGTACAGGTGAGGAACTACTTACAGAAGTAGAAATGACTCAAAAAGGCAGCTGTACTACACCAAAGTTCTCTCTCCTCACTGTGGCTGACAACTCATAAACCTGCTTCCCAGGAGATCTCTGCAGGACTAGGAAGCAGGTTAGCTCACCAGAAGATCTCTTTTCCCAGAAATTCTTTTTTTGTTTGTTTGTTTTGGTTTTGGTTTTGGTTTTGTAGACAAGGTCTCTCTGTGTAGTCCTGGCTGCCCTGGAACTCATTATATAGACCAGGCTGTTTTCGAATGCAGAGATTCACCTGTCTCTGCCTCCTATGTGCAAAGATTAAAGGCATGTGCAACCACCACCTGGCTCCCAGTTACAACTTTTATAAGCTTGGAGCCAGACCTTGTGAACGTGTAACTTTCAGGACCTTTCTGAGCCTTGTAAGTTGTGTTTACTTCCTAGGTCTTCTATGTTTCTTTTACTTTCAGAGTCTTAAGAACCAATTTTATCTTTCCAGGAAGGAGTGTTTCAGTCTAGAGAAAATAGCTCTGGCTTATGAGTAGATAAATAAACACACAGAAAGAAATATATAGACACAATTTAAGACACAGGCTACAGAGGTGATTAAGAGCAGTACCGCTTTTGCAGGTTTGGCTCTAAGCACACATGTTGGGCAGCTCGCAACGTCTTGTCACTCCAGATCTCGAGGCTTTAGTGGCCTCTTCTGGATTCCATGGACACCTGCACTCACCTCTACACATCCCACACCTACACACATACAGATATTTAACAAATCCTGACGAGACAAGATGATGATTGATTGTTATTGTAAGTTGAATTATGGTCACCAAGAAGATATGCTGTAGTCCTTATCCTAAGTATGTAATGACGCAATCTTATTTAAAAACAGGGGTTTGGAAATGTAATTCTTTTTTTTTTTTTTTTTTTTTTTGAGACAGGGTTTGACTGTTCTGGACTCACTTTGTAGACCAGGCTGGCCTTGAAGTCACATCGATCCACCTGCCTCTGCCTCCTGAGTGCTGGGATTAAAGGCGTGCACCACCACACTAGACTAGAAATGTACTTCTTTAAAATAAGGTTAGCTGGGAGCACACTTGCAATCCCAGCACTTAGGAGGCCGAGGCAGGTGGATTTCTGTGAGTTCAGAGGGCAGCCTGGTCTACAAAGCAAGTCCAGGCCAACCAAGGATACACACAGAAACCCTGTCTCAAAAAAAGGAAAAGAAAACAAACAACCACAGAGGAAAAAAAAAAAGAAAAGAAAAGAAAGAAAGAAGAACAGAGGAGACACAGAGACACATAGATGGAGGATGGAGGATGGTCACATGACTGGTCCAGGGAGCCAATCTCATCAGGTTGGCTATCAGACTCCCTAAGCTGCTCCTCTTTCGACTTTCTTCTATTGATTTATTTATTTCATGTAGTTACAGACAGTTGTGAGCTGCCACATGGGTGCTGGGAATTGAACCCAGGTACCCTGGAAGAACAGCCAGTGCACTTAACCACAGAGCTACCTCTCTGGCACTTCTACTTTCTTTAACTAGACCTCTAGACTTCCTAAAATTTCCAGAGCCACCCCACATAGTGTCACTGGCTGGGGACCAAGCACTCAATATATGAAACTGTACTAGACATTTCATAGTCAAACTGTAATACTTCTTTATATCAAGGGTCAAAATTCTGGGCTACAACATACAGCTGGTAAACTTAGGCCACCTGCATATATTATGGGCTTGTGTGTGTCGGGGGTATATGAAGAATACTTGGCTTCTCCATCTCTAGAGGACCTAGCACTCTCTTCTAGCCTCCTTGGGCACATGCATCCACAATCAAATAATAAAAATAAACCAAGAAAAACCAAAAACCAAAAAACAAACAAACAAAAAAACCCAAAAAAACCAAAACAAAACCCCACACCCTAAAATTGGCCATTCAATGATCAGAATAAACGAGGAGGAATATTTTTTTTTTTAAAACTGGATGTAAAATCAACATGGAAATCAGCTGTATCTAATTAGTACCAGACTCTGGATTGGAGCTCAAGTCTTCAGGCTTGCAGGAAGGTCCTTTTTTTCCATGATAGCCACTCTCTGCCGAATCTAAGACTTCACGAGTGAACCACACAGTTCCTTTATATACTATGCAGGATGAATCGCAAACTACAATATGCCACCGACTGAACATGAACCACCATTAGAAACAGTCAGGTGCTAATGCTCCTGTTACAGGAAGTATATACATTTTTTGAACACTGTTCTTAGACCCAGATGTAGTTCAATTCTCTCTCTCTTTTTAAGCATAGATAGAGAGGTGTAAATTTACAAAGAAAACATTAGCTTAACAAGTACAGCCTCATAAAAGTTTCCTCGGAACTGCCGGAGGAGCCATGTAAACAATGCAATGGCCATGTGATTGCAGTAATTAATATAGCCCTGTACACAAGGCAGGAAGCGACACCCAGGAGGAAGGGATTCGTTCCACTGAGGGGAAGTGCAAGGAACAGTGATGCTCAGAGAACAGAGGCATGGCACTGGGGCAGGAGAAACAGAGCAGGTAACAGAGCACCAGAGGATGTGTGTATTGATTAGTGGGGACCGGTGCCACTTGAGGACGAGCTGGTTAAGCTGCTCAGCAATCTTATTCACTTCCCAGGTGATACCTCCTCTCCAAAGTTGCTGCCTGTCTATCTCTGGGCACAGCTGATCTCAGTGCCCTTTTTTCCTAGGAGAAAAACAAACAAACAAACAAACAAACAAACAAACAAACAAACATGTTAGTTTTAGTTGCTTGTCTCCTCTGCAGTGGGGAAGAAGATGGGGGATGGCATTCAAAACCCGGTGGTGTCTCTAGCATGGCATAGAGGTAGGGGTGTTCTTCAGCTTTAGCAGAAGGACGGCGTCAGGGATCAAGTCTCCCTGTGGCACCAGAGAAACACCTCTAAGCAGGGGCTCCTGGGTGGTGGAAGAGCTCAGGTGAAAGCCATGATAAGAAGTGGGGGAGGGCCGCAGTAGGGATGGCCATTATGTAGGCTGAGTGAGTGCTATGTTCTTCTTGGACAGGCTGCTGCCTAGGGAAGGGCTCCCCGGCATCCAGGCCCTGCAGAGGACTTCAGGTTACTCAGTTGGGAGTTCTTACTCCAGGCGCTGCTGTGGGATCACTGGAGTTCTGTGTCTTGCAGATAGAAAGTTAAGATCAGGCCATTTATCGTCTCCTGGCAAAGTGCTGATGAATGCAATGTGAGAATAAAGATAAAATGATCATTTGATAGATCTGAATTTACCCACTATGAAAAATGGGCTCACAGGGGCCAGTGACTCATAAGTCACTTGCTAAAAGGCTTGCTGCATAAGCGTGAGTTTGGGTCCCCAGCTCCCATATAGAGATTTTGGCACAGCGGTGTGTTCCTGTAATCCCAGGGACAGGGAGGTGGAGATGGGGAGGCTCCTGGGGCTTGCCAAATTGGTTGTAGTCTAGCCACATTGGTTCAATGTGAGAGTCTGTCTCAAAAAGAAAAAGCATGGAAAGTGATTGAAGAAGATAACCCATGTTAGTCTTTGGTCACTAAATGCATGCATACACATGGACACATGAACAAGTAGACACAACCTCCCCCCAAACACACACAGAGGCTCAAATTTATTAATAGAAAATTGAACTTTTGTTCATGAAAAATTAAAATAAGATGGGAACTTTTAAAATCCAATAAAGGTTACTCATAAAAAAAATAGGCAATCTGGGCCTAGAGAGATGCCTCAGTGGTTAAGAGTGGCCACTGTTCTTCCAGGGGTCTGGAGTTCAGTTCCCAGCACCCCTGTCAGGTGGCTCATAATTGCCAGTAACTGCAGCTCTGAGGGATGTGAGGGCCCCTGCACACACCCACATATCCACACATGCATACACTTAAAAATAAATCTTAAACATACATAACAATGTTATACTTAGCTACACAGCACTGAAATATTTCCTTGTATGATGGGGAAGGATGGCATTTACTTCCTCTTAGAGACTAGAGACATTTAAGAGGTGATATTTGTGGTAACACAAGAGAAAGAAAACACAGGGCTTGGTAAGGAAGTAGTCATTGTTTTCAGATGTGATAATGTCATGCAGGAAATCTGAAAGAATTTGCAGATCAATGAACAAGAAAATATTTTTACTAGATATAAAGTCTATATGAAAACCAGTGTGCTACTCCATGTGCACACCAAACAACATGAGACTGAGATTTAAAAAGGAGGTAGGTGGTGGTGGTGCACATCTTTAATCTCAGCACTCAACAGGCAGAGACAGGCAGATCTCTGTGTGTTTGAGGCCAGCCTGGTCTACAGAGTGAGTTCCAGAACAGGCAGGACTACACAGAGAAACCCTGTCTCAGAAAAAAAAAAAAAAAAAAAAAAAGAAATATATGCAGTAATATAAAAAATTTCAAGTGGTTAGCAATCCCAGCTTTTAGGAAGCAGAGGCAGGGGGATCATGAGTTCAGGTCTAGCCTGGGATAGATAGCTTGGGACATAGGCCCCGAGCTGTCACTGAGTGGTACAGAGCTTGTCTAGCATTTGCAGTGACCTAAGTTTGATTTCCAGCACCACAAAAATACTCAGAGTTTGGGCTACAAGTCAAATATTTAGGAATAACTAGAAAATATATAAATCTATAGAGAGAAGTAGTCAATCATTATTATGAGAAAGCAAAAAATCCAGATAAACATGAAATTGCTTCATTCAACATTCTTTCTTTCTTTCTTTCTTTCTTTCTTTCTTTCTTTCTTTCTTTCTTTCT
>OU015747.1:124093606-124131433 GCA_907169655.1 Acomys percivali
CACACACACACACACACACACACACACACACACACACACACACACACGGTGGGTGAAGCATGGTTCCATAATCTCCAACAACTTTTTTTTTCTTATCCCACAACTTATATATCCTAGCAAAATCTTTCAAGCATTCTATTTTTCTTTAAGTGAATAATTACCATGCTTAAAAAAAAATCCATCATGTTCCCTAATACCTTGATTAAACATTTTTTTAATGAAATATAGGAAAAAAAGACAAATTATTCCCAAGAACCCACATGTAATCATATCTAAGCAACTTGCTATGGGTTAACAAAGTGTAAGCAAGCAAGGTATTTTTTTCTCAGCCAGTTTCTGTTAATGGCAGGCTGCAATTTGTGGTTTTACAAAGAAGCAATCAATCATTTTTTATTATTTATCTTAAAAAGCAATCTTATAAAGAATCTTCAGAGAATCACAAATCTAAACTCTTATATATAAAACACAACCAGGGGCTGGAGAGATGGATCAGTGGTTAAGAGCACTGACTGCTCTTCCCAAGGACCTAGGTTCAATTCCCAGCACCCACATGGCAGCTCACAACTGTCTGTAACTCCAAGATCTGACACCCTCACATCAACACACATAAATTAAAAATAAATAAATAAAAAATATTAAAAAAAAATAAAACACTATCAGTCATTTGTACTTTAAATCCTCAAGGAGCACATCTACTCACCAACAAGTTTTCTTAAATCATATCAGGAAGCTGAGGGCAAAACTGGGTACAAGAAATTAATCATTATCTTGATCACCAGCCCAGCCACAGCGGGAGAGTCATGCCATCATTGTTCCTGTGCTGTCATCATACAAACACCCCTCACTCAACAATCAAGAGTCTGCCTCTCTGAACTTTAAATTGTTCCCCAAGATGTTCTACATCAAGGCCACTAGCAAAAACATCTTAACCTAACTCTGCTAACAATCTACACTTCTAAATTCTTTCTAACGGTGGCGGTTTAATCATTAGTCTGCCCCAGCAGATCAATTACTAATAATGCAAGTGCCAGTGGCACTGCCCAGTGAGGGGCTGGGGACCCCCTTAGAGTTTTCATACAGCTCATAGACTAAAAGGGACATGATGACCACAAGGGCAGCAAGCAGAGCTTCCACAAACAGCATTAAGTCCTCAGGACACACAGTCCTCTGGGCTCGGCCTCTCCCAGGCATACCCACTGTGTTTGTAGTAACTGATGAGTTCTAAGGCTGTTTTGCTGTTCCTCCTGTACAGCCCCCCCAACTGTGGGCTACACGAGACCTAGTCTCAAAAACCACCACCACAAAAACTCTCACCATTATCACCATCACCTTCGCTAGGACCTCTACCATCACCACCTTCACCACCACCATGCCCACGACCACTTCCATCACCACCTCAGTTACCACTACCACACTTTCATCACCACCACTACTGCCACCACCACTACCACCACCACACCTTCCATGTCTACCACCACCACCACCATGAACACCACCACCACCACACCCTCTGACTCTACCACACCACCACCCCCTCCACCAAGACCACCATCAACAACATCACCACCATTTCACACCTCTACCACCACCGATCATCTCCACTACCACCACCATCACTTCTACCACCTCCTCCACCACCACCATGACCACCGTCACCACCACCACCACCACCATCACCACCATGACCATGACCACCACCTTAACCACCTCCACTGCTACCATCACCACCAAAACTACCACCACCTCACACCTGCATCATTCTCTCCACCACTAGCACTACCTCATACCACCACTACCACCACCACCACTATTACCTCTACCACCACCAACATCACTGGTAAAAGTTTCCTTTTCCTGAGAATAATGATTATGGTAGATGTTAGGATTAAAAAAAAAAATATATATATATATATATCATACAGGAAAGATACAAATTGATAACCAGATCCAACATCACTTCTTGGAATCTGGGAGTGATTCTACTAGGCCCTAGGGAATATTTGTCCTATAGACAAATATTGTCACTAACCACAGAATTAGCCTGTAATAAGCACATGCTGTATTTGCACTGAGCATCCTGCCAGAAGGGAAGCTTGTGCACCACTGGGCTGCCTTATCCCATAAAAGGACCAGAGCCTCACACATACAGGAGCCTCAGCAGAAAGGTTCTCTGTCATTACTCAGCTGGCAACTTGCAAATCCTGCCAGGTACAGAGGGAAGGTGGCTGCTGCTTGTTGAATAGGGGGGAAAGGATTTTGGCTCAGATTACTGTTAGGGCAAAGATGTACTGAGTTAAACAAGGGAAGGCGCCTTTGAGTAGCTGAAGGACTGGACAGGAGCTGAGACAGGGATAAGGGGGAAAGATGGTCAGGAGAGAGAGTGACCTTCTTCTTGATTCTCTCTAGACGACCATGACCCACCTCAGCTTCCTGCTGCTCATCATTGCTGCCACCACAGGGTGCAGTGCAGGTGAGTCTTGCTACAGGGGCAGCTTCCCCAGGTCACTTCTAGCCTTAAAGGCAAACAGCACTGGACTAGCTGCTTCCAGGATCTGGGTCTCTGAGGGTCAGAAATCATGCCTTTCCCCCCTCCTTTCTTTCCAAGACAGAGTTTCTCTATATAGCTCTGGCTGTCCTGGAACTCTCTCTGTAGACCAAGCTGGCCTCAAACTCAGAGATCTGCCTGCCTTTGCCTCCTGAGTGCTGGGATTAAAGACATGCACCACTGCAGCTCTCCTGATCATGCCTTAAATTTTTTTCCTCTATCTCTACTCTCTACCAAAGTAAAGGCATCTTTTTCTTTAATTGTGGATATATGTATTCTCAAACATATAAATACTACCTAGTCCAGCCTCATAGAGATAATGCTTTTGAGATATAGGCTGGATGCTCATTGCTTCTTGAAGAAATTGGTCTGTGCCAGGGAGATTGCTGAGGTAAGTCCTGGACCAGATTCTGTGCCTGTGTGCAGCCCTCTATAGAGGGACTTCTGCAAGAACTGTGTCCCATCCCAGTCACTCCTCAAGCTTAGGACCTTAGCTTTAGGGTTTCAGTGGCCAGAGAATGTTTTCCTCAGTTCTATTCTCTACAAGAACTCTATAGTATTTTAAAACATGTAATACTTTTTCACTCTGTTTTTTATTAAATTTTTTTTTTATTTTTAGTATTTTTAAGGAAAGAATAAGTCCCTAAATGCCATCTTACTTGATCTCCAGGAGCTGGTGTTTTTCAGCCTGACTGTAGGCTAGGCACTAGGGAATACAGGAAATGCAACCCCAAACTACTTGGTTTGTAGCTACTTACACCTGAGTACTTCTGACGTCAAAGCTCTTGTTTGTTCCCACCCTTTGGGACTCTCAGAGGACTTTGCAGAGCTGGAGCTAATATGCAAAGCTCCTCATTCTGTGGTCTCTTGGTCAAGTCTCTGCACTGTTGACTGCAGTACCCATGCTTCCAGCTCACTAGGCGACTCACTGCATTTCTTTCTACCTGCAAAGCTGGACTTCCCTTTATTCAGGACCTTGGACACAACGCTGCCCATGACTTCAAATCTCTTGTCTTTCTTTCTAGTTACAAATCTCATTGATTCTCAGAGTGAGGCCACGAGGACTCGCAGAATGATTTAGAATGAATGATAAGGGGAGGCTTGGTGTTGCATACGACTGAAACTCTGCATCTTTTCTCTTTAAAGATAACCTGGATACCAACAAATTGGCCCCTCCTTTGTCTTCTCTGTTCAGAAGCTGCAAGGAAATCAAGCAGGAGAACGCCAGAGCACAAGGTGAGTGAGGAAACATTTAAACAGCACACTGAAATCCTAGCACTTGGTTGCCTAAGGCAGAAAATTGAAAGCCACAGGCCCTGGCTCAAAACCGCAAACAAATAACCCAGCTAGGAAACCAGGCTTTGTCCCCTGTCATTCATATCTATATATATCTATATATCACATATAGTTTATTTATTATGTATATGGTGTTCTGCCTACATATATGCCTGATGCCAGAAGAGAGATCCAGATCTCATTATACATGGTTATGAGTTACCATTTGGTTGCTGGGAATTAACTGAAAATTCCTAGAACAGTAGCCAGTGCTTTTTTTTTTTTTTTTTTTTTGCCCCCAAGACAGGTTTTCTCTGTGTAGCCTTGGACTCAATTTGTAGACCAGTCTGGCCTTGAACTCACATCTATCCACCTGCCTCTGCCTCCCAAGTGCTGGGATTAAAGGTGTGCACCACCACCGCCAGGCTCTGCCTTCTCTTTTTTTTTTTTTTTTTTTTAAAGATTTATTTATTATGTATACAGTGCTCTGTCTGCATGTACTCCTGCAGTCCAGATGAGGGCACCAGATCTCATTGTAGATGGTTGTGAGCCACCATGTGGTTGCTGGGAATTGAACTCAGGACCTTTGGAAGAGCAGACAGTGCTCTTAACCTCTGAGCCATCTCTCCAGCCCCTCTGCCTTCTCTTAAAAAAGAAGGTTTATTTATTATGTACAGTGCTCTGCCTGCATGTACACCTGCAAGCTAGAAGAGGGCGTTAAATCATATTACAGATGGTTCTGAGCCACCATGTGGGTGCTGGGAATTGAACTCAGGACCCCTGGAAGAGCAACCAGTGCTCTTAACCGCTGAGCCATCTCTCCAGCATTCTGCCTTATTTTCATCAGCATGCTTCAAGGCTCACACATGTTGTAGAATAGTTAAATTTGAAAGATATTATTATTACTACTATATGTACATGTCTGCATGTGGGCATGTGTACATGTGTGCACAGGTACCTACAGAGTCCTGAAGAAGGCATCTAGTCCACAGGAGCTGAGTAACAGGCAATCTTACACTACTGCCAAGTGTGAGTGTGAGTGTGGGAACTCAACTCAAGCCCTCTGCTAAAGCAGTGCTTGTCCCTAACCACTGAGCCATCTCTCCAGCCCACTTCATGCTCTTTGATCTATTGGATATACAGGAAAGCACTCAATACTTCTTCTGTATAATATACAGCACACTGCATTGCTTATTGCTTTTTCTATAGAGAAATACTTGGGTTGTTGCTGCCTTTCAGTTCTTGTGACTGGACTGTAATGCACATGTGTGTATATATCTGAGTCCCTGTTCCCAGTTCTTTGCATATATAATGAGTGGAGTTGCTAAGTCCTTTGATTATACTGTTTAACATTGGGAGAAACATCACTGTCAATTTATGTAATCCTGTGTTCTGCCTCAGTGACAGAAGCATGGCTCTCTGACTCAGACAAATCCCAGTATCCCCAAGGACACATGTGGTAGGACACTCAGCGTGAGGCGTTAGCCATGTTTGTGGTTCCTAGAGCCATTTTGCTTCTGGAGCTGAGATGGACCATGAGCCCCCATGCCGGAGGACTGTGGACTGGTTCTCTCTACAGATGGCCTCTATTTCCTTCGCACGAAGAATGGCGTCATCTATCAGACCTTCTGTGACATGACCACTGCAGGCGGTGGCTGGACCCTGGTGGCCAGCGTGCATGAGAACAACATGCATGGGAAGTGCACGGTGGGCGACCGCTGGTCCAGTCAGCAAGGCAACAGAATAGAGTACCCAGAAGGTGATGGCAACTGGGCCAACTACAACACATTTGGGTCTGCTGAGGGGGCCACAAGTGATGACTACAAGGTTGGTACACTCTGTAGCTACTTGAGAAAGAGTGAGACCGTGAGTGTACCTCAAGGTTGGAAGGAAGGTTGCCTTTGACATAGGGCTGGGGACGTGAAAACGACTTATCTTGGATCCTAACTTAACCCATCTAGACATATAGGTTAAGTAGGCGATGGCAGTGGGACCTTGGCAGTTATCCTTGGAAATTTAGGTCTCTGAGCATGGCTGGCTGGCTGTCCATATGGAGTCCAGAGATATCGGCTCTGCTGAGAACTGGGCATGTGGATCTTTTGCTGAGTGAAATCTCCCGCTCTGCTCAGGCTCAGTGTTGGTTGCTTTCCAGAACCCTGGCTACTTTGACATCCAGGCTGAGAACTTGGGGATCTGGCATGTGCCCAACAATACCCCCCTGCAAAACTGGAAGCAAAGCGCCCTGCTGAGGTACCGCACCTTCACTGGCTTCCTGCAGCATATGGGCCAGAATCTGTTTGGCCTCTACCAGGTAACAAGACGGCTGGCTGAGGCTGCTTCTCATGGGTGTGGAGAGAGGCAGGAGTTTGAGGCTGGAGCCATCATCCCACAGGCTTGTTGTATTCCATGTTTGTCTAACTCTAAAGTGTCATGATGCTTCCCTTAGGAATGTGGAGCCAGGGAGGGCAAGGGGTAGTCTGTGGAAAGGAGGAGAGGAGGAGAGAAGTGAAAAGAAGGGAGCAGCATGAAGAGGGAAGGAGGAAAGAGGAAGAGATGGGGGGAGGGGAGGAGACAGAGCAAGGGAGAGGGAGAGGGAGAGGTCTCGGGTGTGGGAGAGACACAAAGGAAAGAATTTTTTCTTATCTGACTGGTTTGGAAACAGTCTCAGGTATTGGGCACATGCTGTGCCTTCCATGAAGGGCAATGTTCCTGGGAGTCCCAATTCTGTGTCCTTAACCCAAGCAATATCTATGTTCCTTGTAGAAATACCCGGTGAGATACGGAGGAGGAAAGTGTTGGACTGACAATGGCCCGGCATTACCTGTGGTCTATGACTTTGGTGATGCTCAGAAGACAGCATCTTATTACTCCCCCCTTGGCCAGAGTGAGTCTCTAATGCTCTTCTGAACCCTCTGCAGGACATGTGGTCAGTTCAGTGTTGATAAGTAACAGCCGTTTACCAACCACTGCAGCCTTCTTCTCTTCCACGAACGGTTGTGTTTGTTGCACTTCTATCCCATGATTACCCTTGCACTCTGAAATATTACTAACCCAGTTAAGGCGACGGGAGAACTGAAGGTTCAGTAACTTTCCCCAGAGCACAGGGCATAAGCAGGAGAGTTGGTATTTGTACTAGGGACACTTGGTTCTGGAATGTACTCTTAGCAACCCTAATACCAGTCACAGGTTCCTTAGGAACAGGCCAGGTTCATGTGCACCTGTTGTGAGCAGAGATTGTTATGTTATTTACTATAAATCCAAATATACTTTACCTACCAAGAAAGTGGGTCAGAGGGGAGAAAATCCTATTGAGACTTTAGGGGTGAGAAGCCTGGAAGAATGAGGAAATAGAAGGATCCAGTGGGTCCTGGAAAAATACAGGCGGGTCTGGGCCCTCTAGTCCTCCTCAAACTATGGCACCAGCCAAGGAAAATATAGCAGTAAACTTCGAACCCCTACCCAGTCTAGCCGATGGACAGGACATTCTCCACCGTTAAGTGGAGAAGGGGATCTGACTTTCACACAAACTCTGGTGCCCCATATCGGACCATGTCCCTTGGATGGGGAGGCCTGGTGGCACTCAGAGGAAAGATAATAAGTCACCAAGAAGAGACTTGATACCCTAGGAGCATATACAGGGGGAGGAGGTCCCCCTCAGTCACAGACATAGGGGAAGGGAGTAGAGGGGGAAACGGGAGGGAGGAAAGAAAGGGAGGATACAAGGGATGGGGCTAACAATTGAGATGTAATATGAATAAATTAATAAATAAATAAATAAATTAAAAAAAATAAATCCAAATATAGCACGTATAAATGTTGAGCCTGTTGCTATATAATTCAAAGCTGTTCATATTTAATATTAGGATGTAAGGCTTTAAAAGAAAACTTAGCAAGATAAATGTGACAAGACCAGGATGAATGCATTTGCCAACTGCTGTGACAAGCCCTGGGAGATACTCAGTAGAGCATTTCCTGTTTTATAAATTTCTTCATTCAAGCTCAGACAGATGAAGGCATTTTTTTTAAATAAGGATTGGTCCTTGGGCTCTGGGGACGGGAATAGATGAGGCTCTTCCAATGTGTGATATGTTAGATATATTCTACTTCTGGCATCATCAAACTCTGGGCTCACACCTATTTCTAGCATTTTCCCTGAATGTTGGTTTCTGTCTCTCATTTTCAGGAGAATTCACTGCAGGATACATCCAATTCAGAGTGTTTAATAATGAGAGAGCATGCAACGCCCTGTGTGCTGGAATGAAGGTCACTGGATGTAACACTGAAATTGTGAGTCTGGATAGTGACCAAAGAAGCTCATGAATAAGACTGAGTTTGCCAGGGTGCATCTGTGTACACTGAACATGGGAGACTGTCATGTTAGTATATGTACCTGTGTGAGAGCGTGACCTTTCCTTGTACCTTGCTTGGTCTCAGGGTTCAGACCTTCTCTAGATACAGTTATTCTGTCTTACTAAAGACCATAATCATCATTAAAAAGTTCTAATGCACTGTTGCTGTTTGCTTAGATTTTAGGAGAAACTATTCATTACCTAGAGTTAGGATGGCATTTGTATTTAGGAAGTCTTGTGGAAGGCTTTGGTGATGAAATTGTTAGAGAGATACCTGGTATTGTCACTTTCCACCCAGGCCTGAGATTTCAGAGTATCCTTTCCAATTCCTTCCAGTGTTTGTACAGATGTTCATTATGTTGAGGTTACTAGAAGACTACTGGACATCTGTAGACCTCACTCAGGCTCTTCTCTTCCCATCCTATCACTAGGACCTTCTCTTTTTGGATGTTGGCATCTCAACTAACTGCAGCAACCCAATGTCCTTCTGAGCCTGGGATTATTAGACTCATGCTTTTTTGTTTTGTTTTGTTTTTTAATACTTTGTGGCCATAGGCAGGTGAAGATGGATCCCTTTTATTGTCACAGTGAAAGCTGTAATGATTTATCATGTTCTATCTAAGCATGGCGGTACACATCTTTAATCCCAGCATCCAGGCAGTGGATACAGGCAGATCTCTGTGAGTTTGAGGCCATCCTGGTCTAGGTAGTGAGTTCCAAGTCAACTAGAGCTGCATATTAAGACCCTGCCCCCCCAAAATTAGTATATTCACTGGGATCTAGTTCTCCTGAAAAACTTCAGTGTTCATTCATTCCTCAGCCATTAGCTTGTCCTTCACTCAGTCAGAATGAGGCAGCTTTGCTGTCAAGGAGAACCTTGGGCCTATTGTGGGGAATGATGAAATGGGGAGAGTATGTGGTGTTGAGGGAGTAGCAAGCTGTTGTCAATGTTACTACATACAATGGATGTGGGATACAGGGTGATCTCATTTTGGAAATGGTAACATGGACTAGCTCAGGAAAAGACTTTCATATCACAGCAGTGGTTTTTGGACTATATAAGTGTTGAGTACCACCTCAATGTTTTAAAGGGAAGATAAGACTGAGTCAAGCATTCTTTTTCTCAAAAATGATACTGGTAACCTAGAAGAGACAGATGCTAAATGGAAGAAAGACTAAGCACAAGGAAACAAGTGTAGAAATGGCTTCCATGGTCCAAATGGAAACCTGAATTAGTATTATAAAAATTTGGGGGGGGGTGAGCACTAATGAGTTTCAAAGATTTTAAATTTATTAATAGTTGAATACAGAGAATGGGAAGAGAGAACATTTTGAATACTGTCATGGTTTTCATTTCTGTTTTTTTGTACACACACACACACACACACACACACACACACACACACACACGGTTTCTCTTTGTAGCCTTGGCTGTCCTGGACTTGCCTTGTAGACCAGGCTGGCCTCGAACTCAGAGGTCTGCCTGCTTCTGCCTCCCTGAGTGATGGGATTCCAGGCATGTGCTACTGCATTCAGCTATTCTCACGGTTTTCATTTGAGTGAGTGAATTATCAAGTAGTAAATCAAGATGTCTGGATGTTGATTATGTTTTGGTTCATGGAGGGATATACATACATGTGATGCCAGATATTTTAAAAACATATATTTGATTTTTATCTGTATATGTGCACACATGTGTATCTGAATTCAAGTGATCACAAAGGTCAAAAGAAGACAGTAGATCCCTGGGATTGGAGTTAAAATCTTTTGTCTGGGTTCTGGGATCTATCTGAACTTCCGTTATCTGATAGAGTAGTAAGATGTCTTAGAACCATCTCACTAGCCCCTATATTACTTGCTTATTTGGATGGGACTTTATTTTGTCTTGTTTTAGATGTATTTATTTAATTTTATATGTTTGAGTGTTTTGCCTGCACAAGAGTTTCTGGTACCCATGAGCCAGAAGAGAGCACTCTATTCCCTGGAATTGGAGTTACAACAGTTGTGAGCCCCATATGGGTTCTGGTATCCAAACCTGGGTCCTCTGAAAGAGCAACAAGTGCTCTGAACCACAGAGCTGTCTCCTCATCCTCAATGTTACACAGTTTGATTAATGATAGAATCTGTTTATGATGGTGTTCCCACAAGATTTGTATTGTCTACTAACATCATAGTCATTCTAGCTTCTGTAAGTATACCCTATGATATTTACAATCATAAAATTGTCTGTGAATTTCCCCCAATTAAATCCCTACTCTTAGGTCATGTGTGGCTATAGTAACTGGGTTTTTGTTGTTGTTTGTTTGTTATCATGTGAAGTAGAAGGCCCTGAGCAGTGCTTTGAAATGGTAGCCTTATCTTTAAGTCTTAAGAAATATCTGAGCTGGGCGGTGGTGGCGCACGCCTTTAATTCCAGCACTTGGGAGATAGAGGCAGGCAGATCGCTGTGAGTTTGAGGCCAGCCTGGTCTACAAAGCAAGTCCAGGACAGCCAAGGCTACACAGAGAGACCCTGTCTCGAAAAACAAAACAAAACAAAACAAATATACATACATACATACATACATACATACATACATACATACATCTGGATGGGAGATAGGGATTTTAAGCCATCAATGAATTGTTCTTAAATAAAACCAAAGGGGTTACACAAAGTATAAGGAGGGTTATAAATGTGTCCCCATCTGGGAAGTGGCACTTAAGCAATTCATGAAGGAAAAGTCTAGGCAGGGAATCTGAGAATGAAGGTTCAGAGACGTTGAAGGAAAAGTAGGAAGAGGCAGTGATGCACTAAGGTGAACAGAAGGGTTTTTTTTCAGTCAATTATGTCAACACTGCCAATGGGGAGCCTGGTGAGGGACAAGGAGTGCACAGAATTTGGCTACTAAGGCGTCTCTGGACTCATCAGTTTTTGCCTCTGATCAATTCTTGAGAGAAAGAATTTAAAAGGAAAAAGGTGTGATGCCTAGTTTTATGTCAAATTGACACAGCTATAGTAATCTGAGATGAGGAAACTTCGATTGAGAAAATGTCTCTATAAGATCAGGCCGTAGGCAAGCTTCTAGAGGATTTTCTTTAATTACAGTTTGATGAAAGAGGGCCCAGCACATTCTGGGTGGTGCCACTCCTGGGCTATAAGAAAGCAGGCTGAGCAAGCCATGAGGAGAAAGGCATTAACCTATACTTCACTATGGCCTCTGCATCAGTTTCTGCCTTCAGGATACTGCCCTGTTGGAGTTCCTGTCCTGACTTCCTCCCATGAAGAACAGTGCTGTGAAAGTATAAGCCAAATAAACCCTTCTCTCCCCAAGTTGCTTTTGTCATTATGTTTCATCACAGCAATAGGAACCATGATGAGACAAAGGGCTTCTTTAGATCTATGGTTTTTGAGATTTTAACCCATGGTCATTACCTCCATTGCTTCTAAATCCACAATGGGGCAGAAACAGGCAGAAAAGACATCACAGCAGTATGGCTCACTTCAGAGTGACAAGGAAGCCAAAGTCAGACCAGGAAAGGCCAAGGCAAGATACCCTTCAAAAACATGCCACTCACTCCTTCGGTGATCTATTTCCTCTAACCAGACTCCCCCCCAACTTCCACAGCTCCATCAACTCCCAAGAGTCAGTTCAAAATTGTGGACACAACAATTAACCAATTGGTGTAGGCAGAGTTCTCCTATTCAATCCCTTCTCCTGATGTGATTATTACTTACACTGGGGATGGGGTCTTCAGGACATACACCATTTGGGAGGCAGCTCATATCCAAAGCATATCTCTAGCTGACCCTCTCATTCCTTCTTCCTCTCCTTGTGTTCCAGCACTGCATCGGTGGAGGAGGCTTCTTCCCAGAAGGTAACCCCAGACAGTGTGGAGACTTCTCTGCATTTGATTGGAATGGATATGGAACTCACACTGCGTACAGCAGTAGCCGGGAGATAACTGAAGCAGCTGTACTTCTGTTCTACCGTTGAGAACTTTGTAGGATGGGACCCAGGCTTCTCCAATCTGTGAACTCACATGCACGGAGAAAAAAACTTACCTAGTAACTTGAGTGCTAATGACCAGTAAAGGAGAATAAATCATTGCAGGCTCATTGTCTTCATAAATTCTCTTTTGTGTATGGTTGGGAGATTTCAGAAGTTTCTGCTGCCCTGGTTGGTTGTCCTTGGGCTACCAGGGCTGGGGATCCTGTGACCGCAAAAATCTTTCTTGTAGCCCCTCAAACATCCTGAGTGACACAGAGCAGAGAGAAAACACTTACCCCACTACTTCCTCATTTTATTTGGGTTCTTTACTTATTTTTGGTTCTTTTAGATGGGCCTTGTGTATTCTGTGCTTGGCACAAACTCCCAATGTAATACATACTCTAGGTAAATAAAAACAAATATGTTCATAGTGTTTTAATAATTTGCTTAAAGGGCCAGAGAAATAGCTCCAGGCTAAAGGTGCTTGCTAGCAAACCTGATGGCCCGAGTTTCTACATGGTTGAAAGAGAGTCAACTTCTGAAAGTTGTCCTCTGACCTCTGCATATGTGTCAGCTTGGTCTACACAGAGAGTTCCAGGACAGCCAGAGCTATATAAAGAAACTCTGCCTTGAAAAGAAAGAGAGAGGGAAAAAAAAAAACCCCATGATCTTTGGCCCTCAGAGACCTGGCCTTTAAGGCTAGAAGTGACCTGGGGAAGCTGCCCCTGTAGCAAGACTCACCTGCACTGCACCCTGTGGTGGCAGCAATGATGAGCAGCAGGAAGCTGAGGTGGGTCATGGTCGTCTAGAGAGAATCAAGAAGAAGGTCACTCTCTCTCCTGACCATCTTTCCCCCTTATCCCTGTCTCAGCTCCTGTCCGGTCCTACTAAGGTTCCTTCCTTTTCTTTAAATTCCTCACATCTCTGGCCCCTATAGCAGACCTGAGCTAGAATCCATTTTCCTTACTCCATCAAGGGCAACTACTGTCCCTCCATACCTGACGAGAAACTCAGAGTTGCCAGCAGAGTCGAGGTGAGCCCCACTCTCTCTGTAGAGTCTCTGGTGTGGCCACAGAAAGATGCTTACCTTTATATAGGAAAAGCTTAGTGGGGGAATAGCCCCGACTTCTTCCAGGCTCCCCCTTTCCTGGCACGGAGCCACTGGAGGGGCAACTATTATTGATTGCAGGATAGTTCTTTGTAATGTGATGACTCATTTTACGCAAAGGTTCTAAGAGATAAACATTAAATGCCATGTCCTAGCACTGTCACCAGGTTTGGGGACTGTGCATTGATCTGTGTATTTTCCAAAAAGGGACTAGATGAGGAGACTTGCAACATTTGGCAATTATTTGGATTGTGTGTGTGTGTGTGTCTTTCTTGCAAAGTAATATTTTAAAAACCCAAATGTTTATAATTGCCCTCACTTCATAGGAAAAGGAAACTTTTGGTGGTGGTGGTGGGGAGGGGTAGGGGGAGAAGTTAAAAGAGCATTTCATGTAGCCCAGGCCAGCTTCAAAATCACTATTTAGATAAAGATGCCCTTGAATTCCTGATTCGCTTTATCCTGCCTCCCAGATGCTGGGATTACAGGCACACAGTATCAAAACTGACAGTAGAAAAGGAAGCTTTAACAACAAAATAGTAAAAGAATCATTTACAAATAAATATAAGCCATTAAGCCTGCCTAAATTTAGTTCCATACAACTCTTCCTATTTTGCCCTTGATTTTCTCAGTTACCACAAAATGGTGAAATGTTACAATAGGCTTCATTTGGGTTCAAATCACTGAAACCCCCTCTGATGATGCCCCTTTGAACTTTGCCCTCTATCTTTCTCCAGTTCTCAGGTACCATGTTGGGCTATAATGGAATGAGCTGCCTCTTCCTCAGCAATGCAGCACGCTCAGTATGGAGCTTCGTTATAATACTGATAATATTGCGATCCTCTTTAAGTTCAAATGACTGATTTACATACTATAATGAGGATAGATTGGTAAAATAAAATAAAATAGAGACATGTAGCTAAGCTGGTAGAATGTTTGCCTTGTATACATGAGCTATAGGTTCAACCTCTAGCATCATATAAACTAGATGTGGTGCATGCCTGAAATTCCTGAATCTGAGAAGTGGAGGTAGGAGGATCAGAACATCAGTTATCTGCTGCCCAGCCAGGTTGGAGGACAGTACATAAGATCCTGTAGTGGGGAAGTACTGTTCACACACCATGAAAATCAATGCATCTTTTAGTGAGTAAGTTCAACGCTATCCTTGTCTACATAGTGAGCTGGTAAGCCACCCTGGGCTACTACTACTTTATTTTATTGATTCCTAGATGAATTTTTTGTCTTTCGTTTTTGTTTTTGTTTTTGTGACAGGGTTTCTCTGTGTGAAGGGGAGATAAACATGTTTTTGATTTGATCCCAAGTGTGGGATGGAGAAGAGAGCAGGATGTTGACCACTTAGATGTGAGAGGTCAGGATGTTTTTCCACTTAGATGTGAGAGAGCAGGATGTTGATCACTTAGCTATGAGAGAGCAGGATGTTGATCACTTAGCTATGAGAGAGCAGGATGTTGATCACTTAAGGTGTGAGAGGTCAGGATGTTTACCACTTATATGTGAGAAGTCAGGATGTTTTTCCACTTAGAAGTCAAACCACTTTGTGGGGGAGTTTGGTTGTTGCCAGCTGAAAAACATCCTTGAACAGTTAGAGAGGGATATGCCCAATACAGGAGGCTGAGCTTTTTGTTGAGACTTGGTATTATTTGGCTGTTCATCACTCCACTTTGAGACATTCCCAGAGAGAACCGCTCCAGGGAAGGCTTCAAGGCTTTGTCTGAGACACCAGGTTCCTGTTGCTCCAGGTTCCAGCAGCAACTTTGGTAGAATTGCTAGTCTCCTGAAATCCTGCTGACTATGCCAGGAGAATTGTTCCTAGGAACTGATATCCAGGTTTCATTCTTATTTTCCTTAATCTTCCTTTTCTCTTTTTTAGGCTAGTCAGGTTGTAAGGAAGGTACTCTCATTTAATGTTTATAATAACGTATAATTGTTAAGGGAATTGAACCTACATCTGTGTAACAGCTCTAGCTGTCCTGAAACTTGCTCTGTAGACCAGGCTGGCCTTGAACTCACAGAGATCTGCTGGCCTCTGCCTCCCAAGTGCTGGGAGTAAAGGCATATGTCACCACTGCCCGGCCCTAGAGTTGTATGGAATTAATTATGTGTGTGTGTGTGTGTATGTATAATTTTATTTTTAAAAGATTTATTATTATGATACAGTGCTCCACCTGAATGTAACCTGCTTACCAGAAAAGGGCACCAGATTACATTATAGATGGTTATGAGCTATCATGTGGTTGCTGGGAATTGAACTCAGGACCTCTGGAAGAGCAGTCAGTGCTCTTAACCTCTGAGCCATCTCTCTAGCCCCTTAATTTATATTTTGACATCTTTGTTGTCATTGTATATCTCATTCTTACTGGTATATAAAGGATAGAACAGCCTACAGCTTGCTTGACCCAAGAGTCTAAGAGAATCTGGGCTATTTGAAGGCTATCACCTTTTCTAACCACCAGCGTCAGATTTGTAGCTCCTGCTTCCTGTTACATCTGTTCTTCATGTGGCCTCACACACACCCCACAGTCCTTGACATTTGTGTTCATCAGGTATGGATGTGTTCAGTGGTGACTAATAGACATGCCACTTCAAAGTAGTTTTAAAAAGTAAATCTGTTGGGGCTGGCGAGATTGCTCAGTGGTTAAGAGTGCATGACACTCTTCTAGGGGGCCAGAGTTCAATTCCTAGCCCCCATGTTAGGTGGCCTTAATGCCAGTGGCCTCCATGGATACACACACTCGGGTGTGTATGAGGACACACACACACACACACACACACACACACACACACACACACACAATGCAATAAAAAGTAAATATATCACTTCATGAAATAAGAACTCCAGAAAGAGAGAAGCCTTCAGGCTCACCTGACAAAGCAGTTAGTCGCCATCTTGTTTCACTATGACTGAGCTCAAAGTAGCGACTGTTGTCCCATGTATTGCCACAAAATGCGGAAGAAGGGATCCTTTCCTCCTATGTCCCCCCTCTCCTGCTCCAGGAGAGGGGAAGCATTTTCTAGGACCCCCATGATGACTTTTCTCATTGGCCAGAAATGGGTCCCATAGTGCAACAGTGCTTCTTTAGGGAGCTGTCAGATTAAGTGGCCTACACACTGTCACCTTATTTCCCCACAGCTTTGGTATCAGCAGGACCCTCATTCCAAGGCCTCCCTGGTAACCTCGCGTAGAGAGCCACCTTCTCACTTCATTGTCTCACAGTTTCTTATCTGTGTGCATTTATTACTGGTGTCTCTGTGCTCAAATGTTCTTATCTTTAAAACAGACCAGCTGTATTGAGTTAAGAGCTGTCCTAATCACTTACTGTTCACTTAATCACCTTATTAAAAACCCTATCTCCAAACATAAACACACTCCGAGGCATTGTACAAGGACATCCACATGAAAATCACCAGAATTCATGCTAATACGTAGCTATTTAGGAAATGATTACTGTCCAGGGAGGGAGTGAAACATCTGCCTTGAGACAGTGACTGGGTATGGGACAGATGCCAGTGATGTGCACAGCAAGACTTTGGCCTCCATTTGAGCATTCTCACTCTTTTGTTTTTAGTATTGGCTGACTCCAGTCTCTCTCTACACTGCTGCTAACAAGGATCCTTAGCTGTAGCTTAGCTTAGCTATAGCTAAGAACGATGGCCCATAACTGTAATCCTGGCATTTGGGAAGTGGAGACACAAAGATGAGGGGTTCAAGGCCATCCTTGTCTACTTAGTGATTTGTAAACCATCCTGAGCTATAGGAGATCCTGTCTGAAAAAAAAAAAACCAACCAACACACACACATAGACATATACACATGCTCACAGACACACACATATGCACACAGACACACACACAGACACATACACATGCAGATACACACAGTCACACATACACACACACACACACACACACACACACACACCACTGCCATCATTGTCATGATGATTCTTGTGATCTCATTGAAAATATTGTTGTCACCTGTATCAGTTGGGGTTCAAAGCCAGTGTCATAGGGGTCATGTCAGTTCCCCATCTCCATGACTTAGTGACTTATGACAGGAATCACTACTTTTCTCTATGAGGCTAAATTTTGAGCAGCACTTAGGGGGCATAGCTAGCTTCTCTTGTGCCTGGTATCTGCTGGGCTGGTACCATGCTTTCCCTCACCTTTACTGTCAGGGTGGGATTTTAGGGCTGAATTACTGACACATCTGAAAGCAAAGCAAACCGGGTGCTGGTGGTCAGTGTGGGTTGTATAAATGCATGGCAGATGCTCTCTCCAGCCTTTCTCTTTCTCTCTTTGGAGCTCAAGTGTAATTTCATTTCGATCAACTTCCCTGCTCACTGCGCTTCCTTATGCGACAGCAGAAGAGAACCAGAGGTGTTCATAGTGTGACTGCAGGGCTAGGGAGGGGGTTACATCTACTGTTGGTGGTGATGAGCTGGGGAGTGCTGGGGAGTGGTGTGGAGAGCAAGGTCAGGAGACAGAAATTGCCCCAGTTGACTAAACCAGACAGAGATTGGGTCTCTGCTGTGTGGACTGGAAGTTTTGGAGAGGTGAGATCATGATGACAAGAATACGAAAAAACTAGAGCCTTGGATTTGATTCCTAACCTTAAAAAAACAATGATGAGTAGGGGATAATATGTTTAAGGTGTGCTTCATCATAATTGGCCTGGCTACCTTATTTAGAAAAATTTAGCACCCCCACCACCATCTTGGTAATGGGCAAAGAGAAACCTTGTTGATGGTGTTGTTCTTATGTCAGTCAGGGGAAGAGCAGCTGTTAGTCCTTTGTTCATCCTAGCTTGATGCCTGGCTTGGTGGCCAAAGCTATTTTATGCCTAGTGTGAGGAGACAATCGTCTGAGTCCAGCCATCTCAAGGACAGCCCCTCCATCTTTCTGGCAGAGTCAGACAGAGCTCATGCTCCCAGGCCCAGGAACCAACGCTGATATGATTGTTCCAGATGTTTCTTGTCTGTTAACCAGTAAAAGAAATACAAAGAAAGAAATTGCCTTTATCTAAACTAGGGCAGACAAGTTGTAAATGTATATATAACTGATCTCCTTCATGTCCTAATTGATTACTTGTGGCTTGCCCACTCCTTTGTCCCCTTATTATTTTGAGTTATGGGCCAGATGTTCAGGATGGAGCCTGAACACCAAGGCTCTGAGTCAAGGATTTTGATACCAGGTGGCCTGGATAACGCCCAATCACCAGTGTTTACTTGGTTGGCCCAAGTCAAAACAAAACCATGATGGAGACTCCCTTGCTCAACACCTTGTATCAAAATATAATTGAACAAAGCAACAGCTCTCCCCACTCTCTCTTGCTGTATAATTTTCCTTCAGGGATGTGGTATGGATCCCAACTGGCTGCCTCCTTGGAAGCACAGAGAATAAAGCTTTCATTTTAAGCCTCTGTCTTTGAGATGAGTTTTCTTGGCTCCCTCCCTAAACCCAACACTAGGACACATAGAAATCAAATCAGATCAAATCAAATTAAATTCAGGCAGCACAGCATGGGACGAGGAAGACGGACAGAGGTCTGCTTTCTGTCACCATATGAGGTGAAGCCTGGGGAAGATGCTCACAGACCTGCCCTCTGCCCCACAGCACAGGTGGGACACAGACACACAGAGCTCAGTCTACCACCACAAAACACAGAGAGGGAGGAAGAAAGAGATAGGTCTGTCAACCATCATGCCACCCACAGACCTGCCCTCTGGTGTATGGCATAGGAAGGCTGTAGACACCTGCTTGCTACCAAGCCAAACGCTGCAGACTGAGATGTCACCCAGAGGCCTTCCAGCTGTGTGGCCAGCCTGCAGTGGGAGCCACCACAATGTGCAAGTCAGGGGTGGACAAATGAGAGAGAAAGAGAAGTTGAGCAACTTGAACATTATGAGGAGAGATGGAACTGGGGACATCAGGGTAGAGAGGAGTGGCCAGCCCCATCACCTGGAGCTGTGGTGAGGTCCTGGCCTGAGCTGCTGCTGAGGGCCATGTCTGGGTCTGTGGCTGGGCAGCGGCAGGGCTTGATGTTGATGCTTGTGGGTCATATCACCACTGGAGACCATGGGGATGTCGGGGCAGCTGCTGGAGACCAGGAGACCATGTAGATGTCTAGAAGCTGTGAAGAACTGGCCCCACCCCTCACTGGCTGCAGCCCCCAGCTCAGCTACCACCCAGGCCCAGATCCAGGGCTCTGAGTTGGCCCTCCCCAAAATCTATGCCATCTGAGAAGGTTTAGGAAGAGAGAAAGGGCCAGTCTTGCTGATCCAAAGCTGCAGGATCTCCATGACACAGGGCAACAACAGGATAACTGGGAGAAGTCCCAGTGAAGATCCAATATTGGTGGTGTCATAGAAGCCAGACACCTCGAACCCAACCAATGACTCATTGCAATGAACATCTCCAAGTAAAGATGTGTGGACAGAGGAATATACTGTGGGACACGCTGTGATATACTATAGCTTTTTAAAAAATTATTTATTTATTTGCATTGGTGTTTTGCCTGCATGTATATCTGCGAGATGGTGTTGCATCCTCTGGAACTAGAGTTGCAGTTACAGACAGTTGTGAGCTGCCATGTGGGTGCCGGAAATTGAACTCAGGACCTCTGGAAGAGTAGCAAGTGCTCTTTATCACTGAACCATCTCTCCAGCCCCAACTACAGCTTTCTTAATGAGATGTTTTTCTATGCTTTGTTTTTGTTTCTTTGTGTATTTTTTATTTTTGGGGGGAGGTTGCAAGAAGGAAGGGTAGACATGAGGGGACTAGGAGATGAGCTGGACTGCGATGCATGATGTGAAACTCACAAAGAGTCAATTAAAAAAAACCTTTTCCTATTTATTTATTTGTTTATTTATTTAATCACTCTACATCTCCATCCCAGACCCCTCCATCATCTATTGTTTTATTCTAAACAGCAAGCATTGAAGCTTCCTGGTTTCAGACACGTAGGGCTTGAGAACTTGAACTTACCTTATGATCAAAATGGAGATGGGAATAAAATGGCTTCTGATATGCTAAGAGTGATAGCTGGTGCTAGCAGAGGAGCCACAGTTATGTTAGGAACTAAAGTATTTCTATAGAGTTTAAGCAGGTTAAACAGATGACAACACTCTAAGCATCACTGCTCCTTGTACTTCCCCTCAGTGGAATGGATCCCTTTCTCCTGGGTGTTGCTTCTTGCCTTGTGCACAGGGCTATATTAGTGCTATCGCATGACCATTGCATTGTTTACATGGTTCCTCCGGCAGTTCCTAGGAAACTTTTATGAGGCTGTACTTGTTAAGCCAATCTTTTCTTTGTAAATTTACACAGCTCTATAGATGCCAACAAACTCCATCTGGTTCTAAGACCAGTGTTCAAATAAAATGCATACTTCCTGTAACACCAGACTTAGCACCTTACTATCTCTAATGATGGCTCATGTTCATCCAGTGGCATATTGTGGTTTGTGATTCCTCCTGCACAGTGTAGTTCATTAACATGCCTTACATTTATTGAAGAATGCAGCGAGTTGCTACAGTGGAAAACAGAACTTCCCACAAACCTGAAGACAGCTCAAACCCAGAATTTGATACTACTCAAATACAAATGATTTCCATGTTAGCTTTGTACCCAATAAAAATGTTCCTCCTCTTTCATTATTTCTGATAACTGACCATTATATCATCTGGAGAAAATAACTTATTTCTCCTCCTGTTTCATTTCTCTGAACCTCATTATTCACACTAAACATTGACAACAAACTCTACCTAAGGGAGTGCTGTGAGGAGTGGGAGAAAGAGAGCAAATAGAAAATGCATGCAAATGTTGGTGTATTTTTTTAAAAAAAATCTATTTTATTGGGTTTTTATAACTATACCTCCCTTCCAACTCTTATTCTACCCTAATCCCTTCTAACCCTTGAACACTAGGTAGGAGAAAAAGAAGGCTAGAGGGGAAAGGGGCATAGACCTCTATAGGCTACTTCCTGTTGAGTTCCTTGAGGCAAGTCCAATCTTTGTTGTCAGAATATCTCCAGTTTCTTCTCCTCATCTCTTTGTTCTTTGCTTATGAACACCTGACAAACTACAGCAACAGCAACCGGAAGCAGCAGGTGGAGCTGCAGTTACCTTCTTCTTTGGAGCACACACCCATCCCTCTCTGGGCTCTGGCATTTATTCCCTCTCCAGAATTGTCAGAATTAAACTATCCGCAGCTGGCAAAGATCAAGCCCCTGCTAGTGCATGAGACAGTCATAGTTAATGTCTGTGGACAAACAGAAGCAGCCCACATTCCATACTTGGAATAAAAAAAAACATATTCATAAAACATAACTCACTTCATGCAAGCACATGAAAGGTATTTCCATTAGGAAGATGACCTTGGACCGGCAGGTTGGGTAAGCCAGTTAAGTTGCTTGCTGCTGAACCTGAGGACCCTAGTTTGATTCCTGGGGCCCAAATGGTGGAAGGAGAGAACCAACTCTTACAAACTGTTCTGACCTTAACATGTGCACATGCATACACACACACAAATAAATATATGTAGATACTATTACTGATAATAAATGAAGATGACCTCAGAAGTATAATTCCTATGTTCCACCACGGACACCAGTGCAGATCACTACAGCTAGGAAAGCCAAAAACTCAGCACTCAAGTGTGTACAGCACGCACATTGCACATGGAGCCTTCTGCCTTGTGATACCAAGGGAGAGCAGCTATAGAGAGAGCTTAGGGGATATTTACTGTAGGAAGGAACGCTAGCATGTCTGCAACTACAGAGATAGACAGCAAGCATTTCTGCTAGAGATGTAGTAAGACAGAAGTTCGCAGCCAATTGTATGATACTCTGTTATTGTGTGTGTGTGTGTGTGTGTGTGTGTGTGTGTGTGTGTGTGTGTATGTAAAGGGTTTCACTGTGTAGCTCTAGCTGGCCTGGAACTCACTATAAAGACCAGACCTTGAACTCATAGAAATTTGTTTCTGCTTCCCTAGTGCTGGAATTAAAGGTGTGCTCCACTATTGCTTGGCTTCTGTTATTATTTTTTTTAAAGATACATTTATATATATATCCAAAACAAGAGGCTGGAAAGAGAGAGAGAGAGAGAGAGAGAGAGAGAGAGAGAGAGAGAGAGAGATGACTTGGGATTGTTTTGGCTGTTCATTCCTGCACTTCGAGAGACGCTCCTAGAGAGATCTGCTCCAGGGAAGGCTTCAAGGCTTTGGGCTGCCTCAGCTGCTGTTCCAGGTTCCAGCAGCAAACCTTGTTTGAATTGGGGGTTTGCTGAGATCCTGCTGACTACACCAGGAGAATCGTTCCTCGGAACTAATAACCTTAAGGTTTCATTATTGTGTTCTTTAATCTCCTTTTTCTATTGTTTGGGTTAGTCGGGTTGTAAGTGAGGTACGCTCTGTTAGTTAGTTCATAATAAAGTATAATTATTAAGAAAATTGAGCCTACAACTACCCACAGCTGGCAAAACCACACCCTTGCTAGACCACCGGGCAAATCATAGTTAGCTGCTGTGAAGCAGCCCCATATCCCCACACCTGGGATTAAAACAAACTTCAGAAATTCCCACCACCCTAAAGGGATGATCTTTCTTCCTTCCAGCAATCCATAATGCTGGCAGATATCCTGGATTTAGTGAATTGAATGCTGCAGCCCAGAATTCTGACTCTTGATGTAGAAAAGCAAAATTTTATGTTTTGAATATGTAATGTCCATTATAGGTGTGTGTGTTGGTGTTGAATGCTTGGTCCCCAGTTGGTGTGCACAGAGGCTGCAAGGCATTAGATTCCCCAGAATGAGAGTTGCAGGCAGCAGTAAATCACCTGACAAGAGTGCTGGGAATCAAATTTGAGTCCTCTAGAAGACCAGTGCATGCTCTTGGATGCAGTGGAATTCTAGTAGAATCATTTGTATTTCGGGTAGACATCAGAGTGAAACAGTTGTTTTGTAGAAGTACTTTGACCTTGGAGAATTCATTGTAGAAAACAGTGATCGTTTTCTGTTATCTATAGAGTTGTTTTCTGAAGGAGCTTTATAGCCTTTGCATGGCTTTGGTCACGAGACGGTCCTGGCACCCCTGGAATGTTTTGTATTGTTGGGTACAGCAACAAGGACTAAAGTTGCTTTAAGTGACATTTACTTCATGAAACATATAGATTAGATTAGGAGGCTTTGGTATGAGGAACTTGTTTTACCCAAAAAAAGCAACTTTTGAGTAACAATCAATCAATATGCTCCTGCACAGCTGTTTGAAGTTCAGTCCATTGAGACTGTTTTTTCCCTGCTGCTTCAGAGCCTGAATTAGATTCCGGAGTGACCCTGTTTGATCGACCTATGCCAACATCATGGGCTTGGAAAAAGAGGGGTCTGGATATTCCAGGACTGGAGGTAAAGTGAGCTTAAGTGAGGTTAGGTGAGGACTCTAGCATTTGTCAGGGACACAGGGAATTCTAATTTCCCATCTTAGGAGCGACAAAATGTACAGTTGCTAGAATGCTTGTTAAAAGGAGAGACATTAACTACACATTTGCGTAATTTCTAGATACACATAGGAAGGTTCCAAAGACAAAGACTACTAGAAGGAAAAATTATCTTTCTGCTAGGAAAAAGGGAAGGAAAAAAGATTTTCTCACTAGAAGAAGGGGAAGTGTTTAACCAAGGCCTATAAGTGGAAAGGCTCCAGAAGCAAGCAAGCAAGCAATCAAACAAACAAAAATAAAGGAGAAAATAGCTTCTTCCTGTTAGGAATAGAGGAAGGAGAAAGGCTCTTTCCAATATGTTGTTATTAAATTACAAGTACTCCCAAATAATGTTTATTATTAGGCCTATACTTATCATTACAACAGTATTTTCTAACCTGCTAGCAATCATCAAGACACAGATACCTGTTTATCTTAAAATAGCCTTAGTTAACCTGGGGCAGGGCACATATCAATCCCCTAAACTACTTCCCATCTTAAAATAGCCTTAGTTAACTTGGGGCAGGGCACATATCAATCCCCTAAACTACTTCCCATAATGGGGCAGGATACCTGCCCCAATCCCATGCCATCTGCTTCTAATAATTTCTATCAAGCTGCCTCCCATCTATAATCCCATATACTTGCTAATGTTCTTCATCTGGGCCAAATCCTCCATCCATGGTGGCCATGTGCTTCTCCTCCACCTAACTCATGATGGCACAAACTTCTCCTCTCCTCTCCTCAGCTCTCCCTTCTTCTTAAGATTCTGTGTCTCTTCAAGCCGGGAAACCTTAGCCATGCCTATCCCATTTGCCTTGCTCAGGTGTGATGGCCTTTTATTAATTAGCATCAAAATATATCAGACCAACCTCAACAATTCCCCTTTTCTGTCTAAATAAAAAGGCCATTTTTATACACAATAAGAATAATTATGAAAAATTATAAAAACCAATAAGTAAGATTAGTCACAAGATATTTGGCAACCTTGAAGAAATATTATTTGTTTTATCTTGGTGAGTCTAAAGTTTTGGACCTAAATCAATATCTATCAAACTTTTTATGTATCAACCTAAAAATATCTATCTAGACTTAAAAGTATCTTCTCAATTCTTAAACAACTAAGTTTAATTTTAAAACTATCTGGTCTTGGGGCTGGAGAGACAGCTCAGTGGTTAAGAGTGCTGCCTACTCTTCCAAAGGTCCTGAGTTTAATTCCCAGCAACCACATGGTGGTTCACAACTATCTATAATGTGATCTGATGCCCTCTTCTGGCCTGCAGGTGTACATGTAGGCAGAACACTGTATACATAATAATAATAAATAAATATATAAATATTAAAAAAAAAACTATCTGGTCTTCAATCCCATCAGAAACTTGAGAAGGAATAAATTTAACTTCCTAAGTAAACAGGAAGTGCAGGCTGGCAGCTTCCAAAATGAACAGAATGACTCTTCACTGCCTGAACAGTCACCCAAAACTCTATAACGGAGCATCATCTTCAGCCTTCTGGCCCAATATTTGTGAAGCAGGAACTATTGAGAACTTGCTTAGCCTGTCTTGGCAGAGTCTGGCTGTCAACTCTGCCTGTATCCAAACTTGTCCATTTTTAGGCAGAGCTCTGTCTGTGGGAGAAACGAGGACATTTTTGTCCAGTGGCTGTTTTGTCACACCCGAAGCCATCTCTATAAGGAGGGTTTTTGGTGTTCATCATCTTCTTTGTGGTAGGCTGGGTGTTGCCAGGAGTTTACCTGTCTTATTGACAAAGAATCCTTACATTAATAAAAACATTTAAAAATGTCATATTCTGCAGGTCTCTGAGGTTTTTGAAGACCATATATAACTGTTTTACTTTATGTATTTGTAGAATCATACCTATTTGTTAAACCTAGGATGTATATTTTTGTACTTGACATGACCATGAGTTGATCAACTAGCAATTAATTTGTATTATTTAATTATCCCAAACAGCCTGCAATAGCACTATCAGAGTATTGGAAGTAAACCATGATTAATTGAGTTGTATGTATACAATACCTATTAGAGTAGAAATATAATGTGTGAAGAAAATATTAAATTTGAATTTTATTTTAATGTATCAAAATTAAACTTATTTTGCATCAATATGCAAAATGTTATATCAATGAATTAAAATTAACCTTATGTCTAAGTAACAATTTAGGGCTTAAGTTGAGGAGTAGATTCAATAATCTACTTTTTGTCCTATCATCCCTATATATTTCTATACCGATAGAGGAAGAAGAAGAAGGGGAAAAAAAAAAAAAAGGAATTAGTGGGAGCTGGAACTCAGAGCTCTCTGGCTGCCAGCTGCCTGTCAGCTCTTTCTGCCAAGGGCCAGCCAGAGTTGAGGCTCCAAACCTGAATTCCAAGGAATGATGGGCCAGGCTCCACTGCTGCAGCATGGGTAACAGTTGGCCCAGAACTTAGAATTTTCTTGCTTGTTTGCTTGATTTTTGTTTAAATGTTCCTTATTTTTCCCTTTCAATGGGAATAACTCAATACTAAAGATTCCTTTGTGGGGAATGTTTTTTGTTTCCTCCCAATAGCAAGAACAACTAGTATCAATAGTTCATTATCAATAGATCATTATCAATGATCCCTTCATGGGAGAAAAAAATTAAAACACACCCAACTTCTAGTACAAAAACAATCACAACAAGGGAATAAAACACTAAGCCAGAAAAGGGACACCAGAGTTCGTGTGAGAGTCAGATCTCCCTCTCCACTCAATGGTGGAGAATATCATGTTCGTCGGCTAGGTCTTGGTAGGGGTTTGAAGTTTACTGCCTATATTCTCCTTGGCCGGTGCCTTACCATGTCCCCTGGATGGGGAGGCCGGCGGCACTCAGAGGAAGGATAGCAAGTTACCAAGAAGAGACTCGATATTCTAAGAGCATATATAGGGGGAGGAGGTCTCCCTCAATCACAGACATAGGGGAGGGGAGAACGGGGGAAGTGGGAGGGAGGGAAGAATGGGAGGAAACAGGGGAAGGGCTAACAATTGAGATGTAATATGAATAAATTAATCAAAA
The DNA here is from genome assembly GCA_907169655.1 of Acomys percivali. Taxonomy (NCBI): domain Eukaryota; kingdom Metazoa; phylum Chordata; class Mammalia; order Rodentia; family Muridae; genus Acomys; species Acomys percivali. The sequence goes on from OU015747.1 coordinate 124,120,394, forward strand.
AAGAGATGTAATATGAATAAATTAATAAAATAAAAATGAAAAACAAAACAAAACAAAACACTAAGCCAATGCTATTTAAATTTCCAGGGGCATTATTCATTCATTGTATGGAGGATTTTCTCTTCTCTTGATCATTAAATAATTGCTTAAATGTTTACTTTTCATAATAAAGAGAGAGAAAAATTCATAATCTTAATCTGTGTCATTGGGTACGCTCTTATCTGTTTATCACTATTGAGAATTTGCCACTGCTCTTTAAGTTTCTTTCTTGAAACTCTTGGATAAGTTCTATAAAAATGTAACACCTGAGGGGGCCTAGAGAGATAGCTCAGCGATTAAGAGCACTGACTACTCTTCCAAAGGACCCAGGTTCAATTCCCAGCACCCACATGGCAGCTCACGACTGTCTGTAACTCCAAGATCTGATACCCTCACACAGACATAAATGCAGGCAAAACACTAATGCACATACAATAAAAGTAAATAAATTATTAAAAAAAATGTAACACCTGAAACAGAATAGGTTAGTAGCTTATCAAGTAATGTGGCTGCTAAGACCTTAGCTCATAGAAATAATCGTTTACTGATAAAAAGCCTAAAAAAAGAGTTAATTTAGTCCTTGGCTTTGAAGGATGCAAATGCAGAAGGAGAGAAAGCCACAAGCCTTTGAAAGCTCAGGGAACTCCACTAGAGGAGTGGATTAGAGCTACTGCTGACATTGGACATACTGCTTACAATGCTAATACGATTGGAAAAAAACTTTAGCTCAAGGTCTTTGATCTTAAAATATATGATGCTTTAACTGTGGATAAAATGAGACATTTAAAGAAAAACTGCCGGCCATTCCAAAAAGAAATGTTTCTCTTGAACATAATCAAGGAAAAGGGCCTCAACCCCCAGGAGTTTGTGGGAGGTACGGAAAGAGGAGACATTTGACTAATGAACACCACCGATCAGTGAGAGATATGCATGGTAATCCTTTACTGTTGGGAAACTCAAAAAAAGGGCTGAGCTCGGGCCCTGGAAACAGACAACACAAGCCACCAATACACTCAGCAAAGCGACCACGAGGAGCACTCAGGCCCAGTATTGGAGATTTAATGCTACTTCTGGAAGTGCTGCTTTCGCTTTGGCAGCAGGTGAACATCTTACGTGAGTTCTACATGTTCCTTGTTATAAAATAGCCTCTGGCATGTATGGTCCTCTTCCTTCAGAAACAGTAGAATAATTGTGGGGAGAAGTAGTTTAATATCTCAAGGATTTGTTGTACGCTCAGGAATTATAGATGAAGGAGAAATTAAAATTATGGCTTATGTAAAAATATTATGCAAATAGAAGCTGGTGCAGGAATACTTAATTATTATTACTCCCATATCTTGGTAAAGCAGGTCCAATGCATAGGACAGGAGGGTTAGAATGTACTGGAAGAAAGATATTTTGGGAAACAATCATTATTGATGAAAGGTCAAAATTTGATGGGCATTGCTGGGTGAGGTCAAAGTCCACCCCATCTGGTTAGCCTGTCTAGGGCGACTCCCTTTTGATCCCAGTGGGATCCTAAATCCCATCTGGTAAGAGGTGTCACAGACTTGGTCCTGCTCTGATAAAAAAACAAAACAAACAAACAACAAAAAAAAAATCAAAGCAACCTCCAGATTACCAAGGGTTGTTCTCTCATGCTAGAGATAAGGCTCTCAAGCTACTTCCTATAAACAGAAGCCTTATCCTGGGAACACTTCTTCTTTTACGACTCCCAGGGCTTAAAACCCCGGATTTGAAAGCAGGGGTTGTCCTTTCTGGTCCAGGCTTTATGGTCCTTCCCTTTTGAGCCTTATGGCCCCCTGCCCTTCTCTCTCATCCTGCCTTTTTGGTCTCTTTTAATCTTTTGCCTTTTGGCTCAGTTTTGACTCTTCCTTTCTACACTGGATACATGAGGCTCAGAATGTACAATAAAGTTTTTAGTTTATGTTTTTTTCTGCTGTCTCTTTTTAGCAGGGACTTCCCTTCCTGCTTGAGAAAAGCAAGGGAGCGATGGGGGGCAGTGGGGACACTTCTTCCAGAGAGGCATTAGAACCTGGATTCTCTCTGCCAGAGAGAAGGCCTATAAAGGCCTGCGCTCCCTCGAGGAGAGTCGCCATTATGTTTTGTTATAGTCCCTTGGCCTAGGATGCTAAGATCCCCAATCTTGTTCATCTGGTTCTCCAGGTTGCCTTGGAGCTCTTCCCCAAGCAAGCTTCCTCAGAGCTCAGAGAAATGGAGGAGTGAAGGATGACAAAAATTGAAATGAAAAAAAAAATGGCTACAAACAGGAAACATGACCCTGGGAAAGAAAGATAAGAAAGATATAGAAAGTCCTTGAAACAGATGGCTGATCCTCAAACCTGGGGATGACTTAAGAAACTGTCTGACAAAGGGAATTGATAGTTTGACTGGCTGAAAACCTTTAAATGTTCCAACTTTGTTCCTTGCTATGCTGTCTGTGGTCACTGTACAGGTCATAGGGGCTAAGCATACATATGGAGCCTCTAGTCTCAATCCTCCAGTTCACAAAGGGGTCAGCTGGGAAGGTAGAGATAGTCCTGTTGTGGTCAATGAATCCTCTCTGTCTACTTGGTCCTTATGACCACAGAGGACCTGCTAAGCCTATGGAAGAGGGTAAGGAAATCATAAATTATACTGTGGGAATGCAAGGAATTCCTATTTGTCTAAGTAATGGAATTCATGCCTAAATATAACTTTTCAAGTGTGGTTATCTATAGTTAATACTACTCAGGCTTTAAAAAAATGAATTAATCAATTAATTAATTTACTTATATCCTGACCACAGTTTTTCCTCTTTCCTCTCATCCCAGGCCTTTCCCATAACTAGCCACCCACCCCCATCCACTCCTCCCCCCTTTCTCTTCAGAAAGAGGAGGCCTTCCATAGATATTAACTAGCCTTGGCATATCAAGTAGTAGTAAGAGTAGGCACATCTTCTCCTATTGAGGCTAGATGAGGCATCCCAGTTAGGAAAAAGGGTCCCAAAGGCAGGCAACAGAGTCAGAGACAGCCCCTCTTCCTGCTATTAAAAGTCCAACATAAAGACCAAGCTATACAACTTACATATGGGCAGAGGGCACAGGTCCAGCCCATGCATAGTCTTTGGTTGGTGGTTCAGTCTCTTTAAGGTCCCATGGGACTAAGTTAGTTGATTTTGTAGGTCTTCTTGTGGGTGTCCTTGACCCCTCCTGTTGATGTTATTTTTATAAAACAGTGTTTGTTTCTCTTAGTCTATTTATTAACCCAGCTATCACACAAATAATTGAGACTCCTTTATAATTGTTTATAGGGCTTCACAACACAGTCTTGAGCAGTTTAAGTCTTTTCTTAACCCTCTATGTTATCATGATGCTATCTTTACCAAAATCCTCAAGTTACTTGCTTTGCTCCACCTGAATCTTCTTCATCTCTCCTGCACCTCTGCCTGTGGCTGAATCCTCTGCTGAATCCCCTAATTCCTCCTCCTCTGGCTGGCAAGAAGTCCAGCCCTATTCTCTCCCCTGCTCAGCGATTGGCTGTAAGCTGCTTTATTGACATATCAGGGAACAACTGGGAGCAGTATTTACACAATATTAACACAGGAGATTCTGAGAACAAGGATTGCAATCAGATATGGGCGTGGGGGTAGGGGGTAGATACAAAAGACAGCATTTGACTTACACAATAACTGTATGCCAACAAACCCTCCAGTCCCTCAATCCTTCCCACAACTCTTCCAGAAGACTCCCCGAGCTCTGCCTACACTCAGCAAAGCGACCACGAGGAGCACTCAGGCCCAGTATTGGAGATTTAATTCTGTTTCCATCAGCTACTGGATGAAGTCTCTTAGAAGATTGTTATGCTAGACTTCTGTCTGTAAGCATAGCAGAGTATCATTAATAGTGTCAGAGGTGGGCTTTCCCATGGAATGGGAAGTTGGACCAGCCATTGGTTGGCCATTCCCTCAATCTCCGCTTCATTATTATCCCTACATTTTTTGTAGGCTGGACAAATTTTGGGCCGATGGTTTTGTGAGTGGGTTGGTGTCTCTCTCCCTCTACTGGAAGTCTTGTCTAGCTATAGCAGGTGGTGACTTCAGGCTCCATACCCTCTACTTCTAGGAGTTCCAGCTAGGGTCATCACATAGACTCCCAGAAACTTCCCTCATGCCAGAGATGCCCACCCACCAATTTCTGTTTTCTCACACAGTACCCCTCTCCTCCTCCCAATCCCCATCCCAGCTCCCTTCCCCATCTCCTCTCCTACCCAATTCTCCCCCTCCCTCCACCTCCAATGCCTAGTTTGTTTTTCCTTCTGAGTGATATTCAAGCATCCTCCTTTGGGCCCTCCTTGTTACTTAGCTTCTTTGGGTCTGTATTGTAGCATGGTTATCCTGTATTTTATGACTATTATCCACGTATAAGTAAGTATATACCATACACGTCTTTCTGGGTTTGGGTTGCCTCACCCAGGATAATATTTTCTAGTTCCATCCATTTGCCTGCAAATTGCATGATGTCTTTGTTTTTAATAGCTGAGTAGAATTCCATTATGTAAATGCACCACATTTTCTTTACCCATTTTCTGGTTGAGGGACATCTAGGTTGTTTTCAATTTCTGGTTCCTACAAATAAAGCTGCTATGAACATAGTTGAGCAAGTTTCCTTGTGGTATGTTGGAGCATCTTTTGGGTATAAGCACAGGAACGTGGGAAGGAAAGTTAAACATTAGTGATGGTAAGTATACTTGCTCTTTAATTAAATCAGGGTCACTCCTTGTAGCATGTGTAACATTACCTTATGTATTACTGAAAGGGGCTGTACAATAACTATAGTATTAACTGTGAACAATGTATTAGTGATAGTATGTCTTTAAATGTCACTTCTGAAAGTTTATACATTCTTAGGGAAAGTCCAGCAAGTATAGATGGTGAAACTGGGAAATCATTTTTACTATATATACATATATAATTTATTTATTTATTTATTTATTTATTTATTGGGTTTTTTTGAGACAGGGTTTCTCAGTGTAACAGCTCTGGGTGTCCTTGAACCCACTCTGTAGACCAGGCTCGCCTCAAACTCACAGAGATCCGGCTGCCTTTGCCTCCCAAGTGCTGGGATTAAAGGCATGAGCCACCACCGCCCGGCCTATATTTTATTTATTTTGTGTGCATGTGGGTGAAAGCCCATGCCACAGTGCATGCACAGGGATCACAGGACCACTTTTGGGAATTGACACTCTCCTTCCACAATGTGGGTCACAGGGAGGCAGTCGTCTTTTACTTCTCTCTCTCTCTCTCTCTCTCTCTCTCTCTCTCTCTCTCTCTCTTCTCCTCTTTCTCTTGTCTCTCTTCCTTCTTCCCTCCACTCTGCCCTCCTCCCCTCTTTTCCTCCCTCCCCGTTTTGTTGAGATATGGTCTGTATATGTAGCTCAGGCTATCTTTGAATTTTCAGTCCTTTTGTTCCAGCCTCTCAAATACTGGGTCATGAACTTGTCCCATTACACCCAGCTAAAGGCATCTCTTTGCTAATAATACATTACTGAAGGCAGCTGCCACTGTGTTGACACTGTTTTCCTATCCCCCCATCTTTGTAGACCAGAATGGCCTCAAAGTTGGTATATAACCAAGGCTTGCCTTGACATCCTGGTCCTCCTGCTTCCCCCTTCCTGGTATCGCAGGTGTGCATTATGCCTTTCCTTAGCACTCAAGTGCAGTAAACACAGCCAAGCTCTGCTCACCCGCTAGACTGTGGTTTGCATGCTTCACTGTGCTATCCCAGTACTAACTCTCTTACCACTAAGGCTAATAGCACTAAGGCTAATAGTGTCTCATTCTGTGTCTCTGGGTGGCCCGAAACTCACCACACAGTTCAGGCTGTTATTTAACTAATGGTGGTCCGATTGCCTCTGCCTCCTGAATACTAGAATTACAGATGTACACCATTAGTGTTGGGCTAACATTTCTCTGGCACTTATAAACAAATCACCAAGCTGAATGCTATGGTTTTGTGTCTCCCAAAGGCTCTGGGTTGAAGGCTTTCTTGCCTATCTGTGGTGCTTTTGGCAGGAAGTGAAACAATTAAGAAGTGAGTGATACTAGGAGGAAGTTGGGACACTGGAGGTGTGCCCCTGAAGGAGATGTGGGGGCCTGGCTTGCTTCCTGCCTTTTTCTTTCTTTGCTTTGTGGTCACCATGTCTACCGCATGTTTCCAACCCTCACATTTTCACCACAGGCACAAGGAACAGGGCCAACTCACTACTGATCGAAACTGCAGCCAGAAGAAACTTTTCTTCCTCAGGAATTGTCTCAGGCATTTTGTCACAGTGACAGAAAGATGACCAAGACTCCAAGTACTCTACATTTTAGTTATTTATTGAGTTTGGAAAATAGATTGATGTCTTGCCTTCCTCAAAGGCTTCAACCACAAATTGACTCTGCTTATATGTTGTGGCTAGAACAAATGTATAGTTCAGTTTAACTTCAAAGAAAGGAAGTAGTACTCATGTGCCTTCTGGAGGGATATTTATGATTACCTGAGATGATTTATGATGAGGTGATATTCTTCATGGCTGGGAGGGAAAACATTAGAGATGTGTGATATAATAGTATCAGCTTCTTTCTTCCTCCCTCCTTCTCTCTCTCCCTCCCTTCCTCCTTCCCCTCCCTTCCTAGTTCCCTCCCTCTCTCATTCCCTTTCCTCCTCATCCCTCCCTCCTTCCTTCCTTCCCTCCCTTCCCCTTCTCCTTCCTTTCCTCCCTTCCTCCCTCCCCTCCCTTCCTAGTTCCCTCCCTCTCTCATTTCCTTTCCTCCTAATCTTTCCCTCCTTCCCTCCTTTCCTCCTCTCCCTTCTTTCCTCCCCTCCCTCCTTTCCTCCCCTCCCTCCTTTTTTCCCTCCCTCCCTCCATCTTTCTCTCCTTCATGGCTGACTGCCTGCCTACATTCCATACTTATAAGCCATGTCATAACTCAAAGAATTAGAGTGCTATTAGTGACTATAGTAGTAGATTCAGGGTACAGATGTGTCTAAATTTCAGTTGGGTATATGAGTTTATAACTAGAAGTCAAGTTTCTAGGTCATTAGATTGGTGAACATTTGACTTTATAGGTAGTTTCAATTTATTTTTAAAAAATGATCCAATTAGCACTGCCATCAGCAACGTATTATGGATCCAATTAATCCTTCACCTCTCAAAAACTTGGTGGCATCAGACTCCATTATTTTTGATGATTAAATGCTCTTGATTTGCATGTCTTTAATTGTTAGTGAAACTGAATCTCTCTCTCTGTGTGTGTGTGTGTTATATGCATATGTGTCACTGATGTGTGGGATGTGCTCTCTGGTGCATGTGCTTGGGGAGGCCAAAGGATGATTTAGGGATGTCTTCCCCAGTTGTTTGTTTACCTTTTCCCCCCACAGGGTTTCTCACTGAACCAGGAGCTAAGCTGGCTGGCCAGACAGCCCCTGGAATCTGCTCCACCCCCACACAGCATTGGGGTTATAGGCATATTGCGCTACACCTAGCCACTTGGCTTCTTAAATGTAGTTTCTGGGAACCAAATTGAGGTCCTCATGGTTGTGCAGCAAACACTTCACCCACTGAACTATCTCCTCAGCCCCAGAGATTGAATGGCTCCTCATGGTTTATTGGATGTGTTTTTTTTCCTGTAAAAATCTCATTCATGTCTGCAATTTTTTTTTGTTAGATTGTCCTTCAGCCTTGGTCTTATTAGCTGATTAATAGAAATTCTTTTAAAATGAGTACTACCTGCTATTTATCCTTTGATATGTGTGTTAAGACATACTTTCTCATTGAATCTTTAGTTTTAATTTTACTGATGGTTTCATTTGAGGCTTTGAGGTATAAAAATTCTTAGGGTTAAAGATTGATTTTTAGTCTTTTATGATTAGCACAGCATTAGGGAATAAAGATGTTATAGTTTATAGTAGTTGCTTTTTTTTTTGAGACAGGCTTTCTTTTTCTTTTTTAAAATTAATTTATTTTTATTTTATGTGCATTGGTGTTTTGCCTGCATGTATGTCTTTATGAGGGTGTCAGATCTTGGAGTTATAGACAGTTGTGAGCTGCCATGAGGGTGCTGGGAATTGAACCTGGGTCCTTTGGAAGAGCAGTCAGTACTCTCAACCGCTGAGCCATCTCTCTAGTCCCGAGACAGGTTTTCATGGTGCAGCCAATTACCATATTTTTCGCACCATAAGATGTACCTGACCATAAGACACACCCAGTTTTTAGAGAAGTAAAACAAGAAAAACAGTAAAAACAGCAATTGGATCATAAGGCGCACCTTAATTCCCCACCCACCACACTTTTTTTTTTTATGGGGGGAAGGTACATCTTATGGTCTGAAAAATACGGTATTCCTTATCTTTTCAAATACTTAATGTCATCAGACTTCATTATTTTTCCAATTAAGTGCTCTTGAATTTCATGTCTCCCCTGCATGTTTGTGTATGCCGTATATGCGTATGTTGTTCCCTTTAGGTTTGCCTAGAACCTGTTATGTAGACCAGGCTGGCCTCAAACTCACAGAGATCCACTTGCCTCTGCCTCCTGAGTGTTAGGATTATATCTAGTAGTTGCTGATATTTTCTATGCACAAATTTCTTATTTTACTAAAAAAAAAAAAAAATCACCTGGCTCTTTTGTGAACAACATTGGTTTATTAGAGAGATTCACTGTAAATTCTGATGACCCAGAGAGATTAAGTTTGGATAAATCTCTTAGCAACAAATACGCTAAAATATATTTAAAGATGTTGGCAGGAGGTACCAATGTGCATAAAGTAGAGGAAAGACTTAGATGTGAGAGGTAGAGATGGTGTTTTACAGATATGGGGAAGGGAATAGTACTCCCAAGTCCTTAAAGTTGGGCTTATATAGACTGGGAAGGGATCTCAGAACTTAAACACATGGCAGAAAGAGTCTCTGATCAGGATTTATGCATCTGAAACAATGCTTTAAGGGCATCCGTTTCAAGAAGGCATATGCATTTTGTTTTGTGCACCCCAGCCTTTCTTGTACAGTCCGTCTATCTGCCGCGTGCTGTTGCTCTGCCCAGAAGAGAAGGCAGGAAGGAAGTACTGATGGAGAACAGAGCAAGAGGAGGCTGCAGTCCTCAGAGGCCCGGCGTAGCAACAAGGAAGCTCACAGATGTGCTAAGGTCCATGATCAGAGGTAGCTGGAAGGACAAGATGTGCCAGAAAACTCAGAGGATTGCTCATGAAAGTCCTGTAGGAAGGTGGGAGTGGGGTAAGAACCGAGAAGAAAAAAGAGGAACTCTGGGGGACCGGAAGAGGAACTGAGGTCTAGTCTCTTAATCTTTTGTGACCTTGTGTGGGTGTGTAAACATAACCTGTGTGGTGTTCTCAGCAGCACACAGAGTCAGGCAATCTGTCAGCTCCATTATGGATTCTACAAGATTGAGAAACAAAAACATGAAACAAGAGTTCAGTCTTCCAGAATGTATGTAGCTGTGTTGTGTAAAATCAGTTTCATTTAGGGTTAACTGTGAATGTCCATCATTAAAATGATTTAACTTGATGGTTTTTAGGGGTTGATGATACTGAACTCTGGTCATGTGTACATGTTTTTAGGGGCCTTTCGGGAGGCACAGTGCAAAGAACTAAAGGGAACATGGACTTGTACAAGTTTCTTTATCATTAAAACTTCAGTTTTTCTGTTATACTTAGAACTTTCAAACTAGATATAATTTATAAAGTAGACAATAAGGTACCCAGAGGTCGTTGTGTGTGGTATACATGTTGTTGGACCATAGAGTCCACCCGGGTGGGGGGTCATCGCGAGAGACCACCCGAGAACCACAATTTTGGTGCAAAGGCACAAGGTTTACTTCTGACGCGCGTCAGGGGGCCTCAACACTCTCTCGGGAGGGAGGGAGGAGGCGCACCCCGAGTCACTGCTACAGACTTTTTAAAGGCTAAAACCACAAAGGTTAGGAGGGGCTGCGTGCCCTATGTTAGGATTGGCTCTGGTGGTCGCTAAGGGTGCTTGTCTAATTATTATTGGCTATTGCAGGGAGGGGTGTTGGGTAGTTTCCAGAGAATTTCCAGATGGTAATTGTTTACCTTAGTTGAAATTGTTTATCTCGGTTGGCCACCTTGATCTCAGAAACTGAAGCTGAGCTGGCCTTCAATTCTTTTTGGGTCATTTTCCTAAGCTTGCCTGGGTCACGTTCCCAGGCTGGCTGAGAGAGAGAGGGCCTTACAATGTGTGTTTGAAAATATTTTGGTGGGGCTGGAGAGATGGCTCAGTGGTTAGGAGCACTGACTGCTCTTCCAGAGGTCCTGAGTTCAATTCCCAGCAACCACATGGTGGCTCACAACCATCTATAATGTGATCTGATGCCCTCCTCTGGCCTACAGATGTACCTGCAGGTAGAGCACTGTATATATAATAAATAAATAAATAAATAAATATTTTTTAAAAATTAAAAAAAATTTGGTATATTAATATGCCAAACCTCAGAGTATAAAAACTTCAGAATGTAACTCATTACTAAGTCAAATCTGTGTCCATAAAGTATAATAAAAGTATAAATGTGTAAGACAAATTTATATTTATCTTTATTTTAAAAATTACATATTTGTTGTGTGTGTGTGTGTGTGTGTGTGTGTGTGTGTGTGTGTGTGTGTGTATCCTAGAATCAAACTCAGGTCACCAGGCTTGGAGGAAGGGGTCTTTACTTGAAGAGCCATCTCTCCAGCTATTTATCTTTTCTTGACACTTGGCAAAAGTCTTTTATTCATCTTTTGTGCAATTTTAAGAAGCAGCCATACATATCATTTTTACCCCATGTTGCTAGTGCCGGGGAGGAAACCTCAGTTCTGCATTTTCAGGGCTGCTTCTTAGTTGAAGCTGGGAGCAGCAACTTTCCCATGTTAAAATTCTAAGATGAGCCGTGTTGGCTCATTGTACTTTGTGCTTCCCTTCCAGGCTCAGATGCTGGTGTGCCAGGCTCAGATGCTGGTGTGCCAGG
>OU015747.1:124131443-124176612 GCA_907169655.1 Acomys percivali
TGGTGAGCCAGGCTCAGGTGCTGGTGAGCCAGGCTCAGGTGCTGGTGTGCCAGGCTCAGATGCTGGTGAGCCAGGCTCAGATGTTGGTGTGCCAGGCTCAGGTGCTGGTGTGCCAGGCTACTTGGTGCCCCATGTATTGTTTGAAGATGCTCCCTCTTCTACCTTCCTTACGAGATCGCTACATTCCTTTAAGCTGAAGCTGAAAGTCACCATAAGCAAAAATAAATAAATAAAAAAAATAAAAAATAAAAAAAAATAAAAAAAGGCTAACTGCTAGGAGTCTCGAGTGCAAGTGTATTGTTGCTGTGATCCCAATGTCTTAGCACCCTGTGTCTGGCAAAGCTTTACTTAGGTCTGAGTGTGAACGTTCACAGTGTGCAGAAACTGTCCGTATGCGGACACACACACACACACACACACACACACACACACACACACTGGGAAACACTTTTGTAGCCCTTTTGAGAAATAGAGACTAAAAAAAGAACAGCTGCGTGTCCAAAGCTTAGTGGTGATGGTGAGCTTTGGACATGGTTTGATTGCGTCCCCCAAGGACTCATGGTTCAGGTGTGCTGAGAGGCGACCCGGCCAGCAGGAAGAAGGGCTTAGTGAAGGTTTTTAGATGATGTGGAGGAACTGTGTATGAAAGAGATCAAGGCACATCTCATGGACCTGGTATGGTGGCTCATGCCTGTAATCGCGGCATGTGGGAAGCTGAGACAGGAGGATCCCTGTAAGTTTGAGGCTTGCTGGGATAAATAATGAATCCTGGAATATATAGAAGGAAATCCTGACTCAAAAACAAACAACACAACAACAACAACAACAACAACAACAACAACAACAACAAAAATCCCCTAAACCCAAAATGAAGAAACAAGCAAGAAAAAAAAATCTAACACAAAACAACACAACAATAGAGACAAACACAACAACAAGGGAAAAATGGTGCTTCTCATGGGAGCTCTGAACTGTCCCCAGCACGTGCCTAACTCCTGAGTGGCTTTCTGGCTTTCTGTTTAATGATACGATTGCTTACTCCTGTGGGCCCCACGTCACTGTGATATCATCCTGACGTTCAGACAGCATATAGACAGTAACGAGTTGGCTAGAAATAAAGATACGGAGCTCTCTCTTAGTGTCTGTGTCATAGTGGCTAACTATTTAATTCTTAAAAAACTGGCTAAATACACCTATGAAGCTAGGTGGGTCCTTTGTGAAAGACTCATCTTTAACTGCCTGAATAATTTTCTCTCTTGAGATGAACACAAAAGGATTAACTTTGTCCAAAGAAAGGCCTGGGCTTTCCCCTTGGCTCTTAGGAGGTAATTTCTAAGCCTTGGAATTTTGCTGACTAAAGGTATCTTCATTTATGGGATCTTGGACCACGACAAAGAGTCTGTGCCAACAAAGTGACTTACTGTGGATGATTTGGTCCACTTAGCATCTTATCAACCTCTGAAAGGTTCAGAGAATAAGATCAGCTGTGTGCACGGAGAGCCTGCATGTAGGTGACCAAGTACAAGAAGTCTATACACAAGGCTTGTGAGCTTTTCTAGTGGCAATACTGCATACATATCATCACATACAATTTTAGAAGTAAGTTCTTTTAGAAATTTTTGTTTTTGTCATTTATTTTATATTGTTTAATTGACTCTTAAAATTAGTGACTTTAATTATATTATTAAATCATATTGTTACTGAGAGACATTTGATTGAACTTAGCATCATTTTGGGGACAATTTTGCACATATGTACAGTGTACTGTAACCTTTTTTTTTTTTTTAAATTTAAGAATTCGACTCTGTCTGCCTAACTCTCTGAGGACCAGGAGTTCTGTTCATTGTCACTTGGTTTGGACCTCTCCACTATGTTCTTTTCCCCTTGCTCCATTTGGTCTGTATTTTTATTTGTGTTACAAACCAGATTAAAGTAGTTTTTAATGATTTTCCTACTGATTAAATGAGTTTTTCTACCGAATTAACACACTTAAGGTAGTCTGTGGCTCCCAAGTTTGCAAAGCGTCTTGGAGGTGAGCAGTCGTAGGTGTGGTGAAAGCATAATTTGGGAAAAGGAAAGGCGAAAGGATAGAATTTGAGTAACCTTTGATCTCTTGTTGGCAACTGATTTTCAGAGCCTTTGACTGAGCCTCTGTCACAGACTTTCAGAGACCTGGGGATTCTCTCTCTCTCTCTCTCTCTCTCTCTCTCTCTCTCTCTCTTTCTCTCTCATCTATCTATCTCTCTATAATCTATCTATCTATCAATCATAAGACAGAGCATAAGATAGAGAACTTCTTGCTTCTATTGCCCTGCCTCAATATGTATCCCAAGCTGACCTCTGACTCAAGGCAATGTCCTGCCTCCTTCTCCAGGGTAAGAAGACAGCTTTTAAATTCACTGCTGTTCATTGGACCTTGTCTTCCATCTGTCATGTGAGGAACTTTCCTCCGTCGCCCTATATCTCTAACATTACCTCTCAAAGCCAAGGATACTGGTAGGTAACTGTGAGGGAGCCAGGGGTCGAGGGCTGCATCTTAGGAGGAGATAATGTAGAGGAGAGGGGAAAACCATGGAACTGGAGGGAAGGTGTGCAGGCTGATGGAAAAGAGAAAGCAGAACCTCACTGAAGTCTGCTTGGGTTGTTCAAACACCATGCACATTTATCTCTCAGGTCCGAAAGCGACAGTCCAAGCTCAGCGTGCTCTCCTAGTCAGGCTCTGGGAAGGCTTTTTTTTGGGGGGGGTCCATTTATGATAGAATGAACGAGGATGGAGTCTGTGGGGTTGCCTGACTCTGCTTTTTAAAAAAGAACATTAATTCAACTCAGGAGAGTTCTGTTCCAAAATCTGATCACTTCCCAACACACTCCACTTTCTAATACTGTTGATTAGATTTCAAGAATTAGAAGGGTAGGGCACAAACACTCAGATTTATTTATATATTTATTATTAACTGTGGGGAACTGCAGCTGTGCTGGTACTGACCTTTACTTGTTTTTGTCTGCCCTTGAAACATTATTTGTTTTTCTCTGCACTTGAAACATTGTGCTCCACTGGTTGCCTTCATTTTCCTTGTTTTGAGTCTCATTATTTGGCCCTTGGTTTGCCTCTTCTTGGGGACTTTCCACAGTGTTGTTCTATTGCTGGTTCCTCACCTATATAAGCAGCTCTGTTACTCCCAATAAACGACATTCTCTTAGCATGATCATCTTTTCAATCCGCAGACCCTCGCCATAGCCTAGACAAGCGGGCGCTGCAAGTGGAGGTTCTACTGAGACATGGAAAGCAGGGAAAGTCTGACGGATCACCCAGGGAAGCTGGCCCGTGCCTCTTGGAGGTAAGACACGGGTGTATTGGGATGGGTGCTGCTAGCTCTTCCACCGTTCTGGTGGGGCAACTAGTGAAACTGCTTAGGGAACAAGGCACAGGGATTAAGTATAAAACAGCAAGAGATTTCATCCAAATTGTGGAACAGAGCAGCCCGTGGTTTTTAGTCTTTGGGGGCCTAGATCTTTTTGACTAGGACCAGGTAAAGCCAGATGTGCAAAAGGCCTACATAAGGAAGGCCCAGAGACGATTCCTATAACTACCTTTTCTCTCTGGAGGTTAGTGAGAGACGCTTTACTTAGCAAAGATAGGAAAGTGAAAGAAAACCTGGGGAAGGCAGCGATACCAGAGGATTTGCAGAGAAGTAATTGTTTCCTGCAGACATGCCATCCGTGCAGCTGTTGGACTAATGAAGAAACAGCTGTTGTTTGAGTCCCTGGGATTGTGCCTTTACCTTGAATCGAGACTTTGTTATCACCGCAGCTATAAGTTGTCAAGGGAAGCTTCCAATGCTTTGGCTACTCAGAATCATTTGAATTCTATAATACAGTATGGCATTTTAAATTTGAATCAGTAAACTGCGTTGTTTCAGGAGCAGTTTGACATGCTGTGGGACATGCACATGGCTACTTGCTCCCCTGTGCACTCCCATACTTGTGTCACCCCTGTTCCAGCCACTCACGCTTCCCATCACCTTCGCATACCCAATATTTGGCAGGACCTTGGAATGTAAAGTTTACAAATTATACAGGGCAATTGGCTTCCCAAATTGTTAAAATTAAGGAGACTCAGATTCCTCCTATTACAGGAGGCACATTTTTGCAAGGATTGCAGGCTTTTGGCAACCTGATGAAGGAGTGGGATGGAACCTTGGCCATTGATACTATGGCTTGTGGCATAGGGGGCGTTTCTCCCTTATGCTTCTATGTCAACTCCACACACACACTGCTCAACAATTCAGGCTAAAGCAAGCAGTCTTGTCCCTAGCCACTTCCCAAATCTGAATAAATGAGTCTTCAATGACAGGTAAGATCCGGGGGATGTGTGATCAACCTAAGACATGGGCTCTCCCATGACGGATAAGCCATACATTGACATCCCCGATGACCTAAGACAGGAGCTCATTTTAAATACAGAAGGGGGACCTGTGGGGAACTGCAGCTGTGCTGGTACTGACCATTACTTGTTTTTGTCTGCAGTTGAAACATTACTTGTTGTTCTCTGCAGTTGAAACATTGTGCTCTACTGGTTGCCTTCATTTTCCTTGTTTTGAGTCTCATTATTTGATCCTTGGTGCTCCCTCCTGGGGACTTCCCACAGTGCTGTTGGATTGCTGGTTCCTCCCCTATATAAGCAGCTTTGTTACTCCTAATAAACAGCATTCTGACCCACTGTTGTGCCGTCTTTTCAATCCTCAGATCCTTGCTGTAGCCTAGACAAGCAGCGTGGGTGCTGCAATTAGCTTAAAAGATTAATACATCAGGGCAGTGGTGGTGCACATCTTTGATGCCAGCACCCAGGAGATGGATCTCTGAGTTTAAGGCCAGCCTGGTCTACACAGTGAATTCCAGGACAGGCAGAGCTATAAAAAGACCCTGTCTCAAACCAAAACCAAAACCAAACCCAAAAGTCTATTTGGGCTGGAGAGATGGCTCAGCAGTTAAGAGCACTGACTGCTCTTCTGGAAAACCCTTTTTCAGTTGCTAGCATCCACACGGCAGCTGACAATTGCCTGTGAATTCAGTTCCAGAGGATCTGATGCCCTCACACAGACACAAATGCAGGCAAAACAACAAATGCACATGAGATAAAAATAAATAAAATATTAAAATACAAAGCAATGGGTTTTATTATGGCATTTTTATACAAGTGTTTTATATTCACATTCTCAAGGATAGCTTTACTCTGAAAACTATCTAGAAGGAATGCCAAGTATTCAAATATCGCTGATTGTTAGGAGAAAAAAAAAAGCATACATTTGTTTGTGTGTGTGTGGGTGTGCACGTGCGCGCTCACCTACATTTTGAGTGCATGGAAAGGTCAGAGGTAGAGTCAATTCTCTCTGTTCATCATGTGGATTTTAGAGATCACAGAGAGGTCAAAAGGCTTAATGGCAGATAACTTAAACTACTGAACCATCTCACCTGCCCAACTCAGAAAGTAATTTGGTCAGCACCACGCAGGTTGTAAGTCGATGAGCTGCAGTTCAGGTCCAGGTCTTTGACTCCAAATTGATTGTCTTATCCAGAGCATCTATGCAGCCTCCACTGGCAGCCAAGTGCCTCATTGACGTCACTCTTACTCAGTTTTGGTTAGTCTAGAGGTAGATCTAAGGATAGAAAAAGAAGATTGGGGGGAACGGTGCTGGAGAGATGGCTCAGCTATTAAAAACGCTGACTGCTCTTTCAGAAGTCCTGAGTTCAATTCCCAGCAGCCACATGGCGGCTCACAACCATCTATAATGCGATCTAATGCACTCTTCTGGCCTGCAGGCATACATGCATGCAGAACACTGTATACATAATAAATAATAAATCTCAAAAGAAAAGAAAAGAAAAACAGGATGGATTTGGAGGGAGCCACAAGTGTTTGTTGATAAGGGAAAAAGCAGAAGGAAAGAGGTGGTGTGTGTGTGTGTGTGTGTGTGTGTGTGTGTGTGTGTGTGTATACACATACATATATATGTATATATAAGGGCTCTGCCCTTAATATAAAGTGTTCTGAGGGAAGAGGGGGTACCACTGCTTCCATCCCTCCGTGATGTTCAGACGGATCTTTGTTGCCTGCTCTTCTACAGGATGGAATCCAGCTGTGGATGGGGTGAGCAACTCAAATGCATTCACTTCCTTTCTGGGGACCGGTTAAAGGAGGAACACAATTTTCATATGTTGAACATTTGGTATCATAGACCCCCTAGGCTGGTTAGATATTTCCCAGCAAGACTCTTCCTTAGCCTGCCTGCACACTCCTCTCCTTCAACCATAACACCCAGTTACTCAGCTCACCCTAATCCTAGGTTCCTTCCCACTTCTCCTTCCACAGTGTGTGGTGGTTTGGGGGCAGTCTGGGATAATGGCTGTTAGTTTCTCTCCACGCCACCAGAACGGTTGAGGGCCAAGCACCAGGTTGAGGCAGACTAAGCGCTAAGAATACGCAGCTGGTTCTGTGAGTCACTGTGCACGCTGAGCACACGCCCTCCGGAGGCAGCTTAGCTTGTGGAAACTGGTAGACCCAGTGGAGGGCCTGAGGCTTTTTTTCAGTGGCCTTGTTAGTGCACAGCAGAAGTGAACAGCCTTGAGTTGAGGAAATTGTGGCTGGACAGGCAGGGAGGCAGATCTGACTGGTAGCTGCAGTGCCGACTGACATCTGAGTGCTTGAAGAGGAGAAGGGACCCATTAGCCTGCTCCGTCCTGTGGAGGATGTTGGGGCAAGCTGTCTTGCTTGCATTCTTCCTGCTCCTCAGGGGCCATCAAAGCCAAGGTAAGGATTCCTATGCTGGTGTGGGATGGGGTGTGGCATGAACTCATGGGTGTATGTGTCTGGGATATCAGAGCTCGGAGCCTCTGGTTGTGCCTTCCACATAGTCACATGGAACACAGGGAGCAAGATTAGAGAAGGCAGTTGAGGTTCTACAGGCGCATGGCGCTTAGTCTGTGTGAGGTATGGAAAGCTGCAGTGATGTGTGCACTAGGCTGCCCTTTTCTCTTCCTGAGAGCTACTTCCTCACCAGCCACGGGCTTTCTCCTTCATCCTGTCACAGTTTTGCCCAAAAGCCACCTTGTCACAGTTGTCCTCCCCACTGAGAGTGTCATCAATCTTTCACTCCATTTTCTCCCATTTCCTGTCCCCACATTACATAGCACAGTGCGTCTTTACACTATTTTCTGCCCCTTCAGCGTCTTCTTCAGCCCACCAGAATATAAACTCTTAGAAACCAGGACTGGAACCTTTTTGCTTCATTGCTGTTCATTCTCAGCACTCAGAATCACCTCTGGCACAAGTAGATCTTCAACACACATTTATTTCCACACCCACAGCCCCCTCTCTGTTCCCATGCCCCCCCCCCAATCTGTTTTGAGCAATGCTGAATTGGGCCGGAGGCTAGTCATTGAGGACTATGGTTGAATAAATTCTTTGTGTGTGAGGTCCACACGCTGCCAGCACAGAGCCATCCATGCCTCTCAAAGCGGGTATTCAAGGTACGATTGCCGAGTGAGCAAGTACATTATTTTCTGTAACATGGAGGTGGATGAGGATGATAACTTGGGTCAGATAGGTAAGAACAGAGTTCATCTGGGGCCCTGGATTTGGATTTTTTTGGTTGTCCATTCTGAGGGAAAAGATGGGTTAGGAGTTTCAAGTGCCTGGATGCTTTGGTCTGGGTGAGATAAGGTAGATTAGAGAAGGAAGGATGAGACATGAGTGTCTCATCAGTTAGCGCTGAGGCTGCTGTGCGTCACATGGGTAGTGTTGAGCCTTGCATTTCTCAGTGACTGGTTTCTAGTTGTCACCGCTCTGGAGGGGTACCCCGGGGAGGCCCCAGCAGGCCAGAGTCATTTTCACCCAACTTCTGCTCGTCATGCCTTCACCAAAACAAGGGGTGAGCAGAGAAGCAACTGGGTGTGGGAGAGATTTTGGCTCAGGGACCCAAAGAGGCTCTGGTTCTGCAGAAATCACTCCAGGGGACAGTCAAATGGTGTACGTACAAACAAACCTTCCTTACTAAAGTGTGAGCTATGTCCAGAAACATTGCTTCTAGGCAACTGACTTTTTGTTTCTAGGGCCTGTGAACAGGAAATGAAATTGCAATGTCATAGCAAAAGGCCAAAGGCAAGGGGTCCATACTTTGGAACTTCTTTGACATTTTGCATGAAATCTCTATAATACAGCCACTCTTGGGAGTTATATGAAAGACCACCTTGAATTATAAACAGATTCACTACGGGCTTACTATGTTCTGAGAACTAGGCAAACATTTGCAAGGAAACCGTTGAAGCCGACGTCTTATTTTTGTTTTTAAGATGGAATGCCATGTTTCCCAGGCTGTCCTGGAATGCAGAGCTTTGGTCATGGGAGACAAAGGCCCTACTAACTGAACTATATCCCACCCTCAGATTATATTCATGAGAATCTTCCGGCAGGCAAACAGATGTGTACAATATCCACTACAAGGGAAGGCAGAAGATACCCTGGGACATTTAAGGGGATCTGAGAGGATGATGGATTCATCGAGGTGGAACTACAAGGGGACTGATCTGGAATGATAAGAGCTCAGGAAACTAAATAAAGTGGATCAACGCAGGCCCAAGAAATAGCCTAAATAAAAGCAAGAAAAACCCAGAGTTTGAGTGAGAGGTATAACACAGTAGTTATCTTAGAGAAAGAGAGATACTTCAGTGAACTGGGAGTGGGAGAGAGATATGGGCTACTTTAGTTTTGACAGAAGAGCGAGAGTCAGCTTGCCTGAGAAGAGACAGCGGTCAGTCAGTACAGAATTAAGAGGAGAGGAAGAAGGAAGTAGGCTGCGGCCTCTGGGGTTACCTTGGCTGCTGCTGGCTCTCCCAAGAGCTCACGAGCACTGACCCGATCTGTTGTCTCCCCCCCTGAACCTGGTAGCACAAGCCCAACTGAGAAAAACCACAACATCCTTTTGCAGGCTGGTGGGATTATACCCCGCCCTCCCCCGCACCACGCTCCCACGCACCCCCACCCCTAGCCATCGGAGACTTTTCCCATGGCTCCCCTCTCAGGGACTCAGGGACTCAGACTTCCCAGCTTCCTGTGGGCAGCAAGTCCGGGCTGGAGAAAGTTGAGCTGACTGTGATCCCTGTGGAGTGTCAGTACAGGGTGCCACCTCTCCTTGCTGACTCAGACAGTCCCCTGGACCTTTCCTTCTTGCTGCTCACTTCCCCAAGCTGCAGTGGAGTTAAACCGTCGTCATTCTCCCAAGCTGCAGTACTGGCTCATCAAATGTCCCCTGGCCTTTTATAGACTTAATATTTTACCTTATCCGTTCTTAATCACCGGAAGAGAGCCAAGGCTGTGAGCAGCAGCAGTGGTTGTGGAGTCCCTGACCACCGGAACTGGCTGTGGCCACTCCCTTCTGAACTGGCAGTCACTCTTCATCTTGCCCCCTTTCTCACTCTGAGCATGTAAGAACTTGTGAACTTCTTTCTTTCTCTCATTTTTTTTTTATATTAACATTTCTTTTTTTTTTTTTCCTCCCTTGAAATGTTACCTCCCTGGGATGATGACTAGGGTCTTCTGTCTTGCACAGTTCTTGTCTATCTGTCTGTATCTATCTACCCATGCATGCCCCAGGGTATGGCCCCTCCACAAAGTCCACACCAATTCAATTGCTTTTCTCCTTTAACTGGGCTGTTGAGACCTGCAGGAGTAAATCCAACAAAAACCAGGCATACATTCAGTCTCTGAGCTCAGTTGAGCCCTTAATGTCCTGGGAGTTCCTTTTCCCCCTTTGGAAAAAAAAAATCAATTTATTCTTTGAGAAATTTATACAATATATTTTGATTACATTCTTTCTTCTTTCCCAGCTCCTCCCAGATTCTCCCCTACTTGCCAATATACCTACCCAACTTTATGTTTTTCTTCTCACTTGAAAACAACAGAAACACACACACACACACACACACACACACACACACACACACACACACACACACACTCACAATGTTGGTCAACTACTCTTGAACATGGGTCCTTCCTTCCCTGGAGTGTGGTTGATATACTCAATGTCGGTTATTAAAGTTCTTCCTGCCTCTGGCAGTTGTCTGTCTTAGGTAGGGGTGCCCACTTCCCTCTGGGAATTCTTGTTTGTTTCTGGTCTGCAGAGTCTTTATCCTCCCAAAGGTGGTTCTGTTTTCAGGGTTGCTGTTTAGCTGCTGAAGGCTGAAAAGCCCAGAAAATGCAAGCATGGTTAGGGATTTTTTTTTTTCTGTCCTACCCGCAATTTCCTGGTGTCTGTCTCCTACCTTGTCTGCTCCTGCACACAGTCACTTGGAGAATGTGGTTGCTCCAGTTGTTCTGTTTTTGGCCAGCACTAGCTTTCCACTCTTAGTCAAGTTTTCTCCCATTTGAAAAAATCCAAACAAACAACTGTAAGGACATCTTGGGTCTGTCTAACTTTCCCAGCCCTTCTTAGACAGGGCCTCATCAGTCCAGGCTGGTCTCAAACTTGTAACGTATTTGAGGTTGATCTTGAACTTCTGCTTCTTCTGCCTTAATGTCCTAAGTATTGGAATTATTAATGAGTGCCACCATGCCCACATTATGTGGTGCTGGGACATCCCTGTTGGGCTAGTTCCAATTATAAGTGAGTATATACCATGTGTATCTTTCTGGGTCTGGGTTAACTCACTCGGGATGATCATTTCTAGTTCCATCCATTTGCCTGAAAATTTCAGAATTTCCTTGTTTTTTTTTTTTTTAAATTATTTATTTATTATTTATTCAATATTCTGCCTGCATGTCAGAAGAGGATACCAGATATCATGTATAGATGGTTGTGAGCCACCGTGTGGTTGCCGGGAATTGAACTCAGGTCCTCCGGAAGAACAGCCAGTGCTCTTAACCTCTGAGCCATCTCTCCAGCCCAATTTCCTTGTTTTTAATAGCTGAGTAGTATTCCATAGTGTAAATGTACCACAGTTTCTTTATTCATTCTTTGACTAAGGAATATCTACGTTGTTTCCAGATTCTGGCTATGAGCATGGTTGAGCATATATGTCCTTGTGTGGTGGAGTATCTTTTGGGTATATTCTAAGGAGTGGGATAGCTGGGTCTTGAGGAAGCCCATTCTTAGTTTTCTGAGAAAGCACCAGATAGATTTCCAAAGTGGTTGTACAAGTTTACACTCCCACCAGCAATGAAGAAGTGTTCCCCTTTCTCCACATCCTTGCCAGCATGTGCTGTCACTGGAGTTTTTGATCTTAGCCATTCTGATGGGTGTAAGATGGAATCTCAGAGTTGTTTTGATCGCACTTCTCTGATGACTAAGGACATTGAGCATTTCTTTAAGTGTTTCTCAGCCATTTGATCTTCCTCTGTTGAGAATTCTTTTTTTAAAAAAATATTTTTATTTAATTTGTGTGCATTGGTGTGAGGGTATCAGATCTTGGAGTTACAGACAGTTGTGAGCTGCCATGTGGGTGCTGGGAATTGAACCCGGGTCCTTTGGAAGAGCAGGCAGTGCTCTTAACCACTGAGCCATCTCTCCAGCCCCTGTTGAGAATTCTTTGTTTAATTCTGAGCCCCATTTCTTAATTGGGTCATTTGGTTTGGTGGTGTTTATATTTTAGCTCTTTATATATTTTGGATATTAGTCCTATGTCAGATGTAGGGTTGGTGAAGATCTTTTCCTAGTCTGTAGGCTGTCGCTTTGTTCTGTTGACAGTGTCTCTGGCCTTACAGAAGCTTCTCAGCCTCATGAGGTCCTATTTATTAATTGTTGACCTTAAGGCCTGGGCTGTTGGTGTTCTGTTCAGGAAGTTGTCTCTTGTGCCAATGTGTTCCAGGCTCTTCCCCACTTTTTCTTCTAACCAATTTAGTGCCTCTGGTTTTATATTGAGGTCTTTGATCCACTTGGACTTGAGTTTTGTGCATGGTGACAAATATGGGTGTAATTGCATTTTTCTACATGTAGACATCCAGTTAGACCAGCACGATTTGTTGAAGATGCTATCCTTTTCCCATTGAATAGATATGGCTTCTTTGTCAAAAATCAAGTGTCCATAGGTGTGTAGATTTATGTCTGAGTCTTCAATTTGATTCCATTGATCAACCAGCCTATTGCTATGCTAGTACCATGCTGTTTTAATTACTGTTGCTCTATAATACAGCTTGAGATCAGATATGGAGATTTCTCTGGAGGATCTTTTATTGTTTTTTTTTGTTTTTTGTTTTTGGATCTTTTATTGTATAGGATCGTTTTTAGCTCTTCTTGGTTTTTGTTTTTCCATATGAAGTTGAGAATTGATCTTTCAATGTCTTTAAAAATTGTGTAGGTAGTTTGATAGGGATTGCATTGAATCTGTAAATTGCTTTTGGTAAGATGGCCATTTTTACTGTGTCTCCCAATCCGTGAACAAGGGAAATCTTTCCATCTTCTGATGCCATTTTCAATCTCCTTCTTCAGAGATTTGAATTTTTTTCAAACAATTCTTTCACTTGCTTGGTTAGAGTTACTCCTAGATATTTTATATTACTTGTGGCTATCAGGAAGAGTGTAGTTTCCCTAATATCTTTCTCAGCATGATTGTCATTTGTGTACAGGAAGGCTACTGACTTTTTTGAGTTAATTTTGTATCCAGCCACTTTGCTGAAGTTTATCAGCTGTAGAAGTTCTCTGGTGGAATTTTGGGGATCACTTATGTACACTATTATATCATCTGTGAATAGGGATAATTTGACTTCCTCCTTTCCCATTGGATCTCCCTTTGTTGTCTTATTGCTCTGGCTAGAACTTCAAGAACTATATTGAAGAGATATGGAGAAAGTGGGCAGCCTTGTCTGGTCCCTGATTTTAGAGGAATTTCCTTGAGTTTCTTTCCATTTAATTTGATGTTGGCTATTGGCTTTCTGTATATAGCCTTTATTATGTTTAGGTATGTGCCTTGTATCCCTGATCTCTCCAAAACTTTAAACATGAATGAGTGTTGGATTTTGTCAAAAGCTTTTTTGGCATCTAAAGAAATGATCATGTGGTTTTTTTCTTTCAGTTTGTTTATATGGTGGATTACATTGATGGACTCCCATGTATTGAACCATCCCTGCATGCCTGGAATGAAGCCTACTTGGTCATGTTGAATGATGTCTTTGATGTGTTCTTGGATTCTGTTTGCAAGTATTTTATTGAATATTTTTGCATCAATGTTCATAAGAGAAATTGGTCTGAATTTCTCTTTTTTTTTGAGTCTTTGTGAGGTTTAGATATCAAAGTGACTGTGGCCTCATAGAATGAGTTTGGTAATGTTCCATTCATTTCTGTTTTGTGGAGTATCTTGAAGAATATTGGTATTAGCTCTTCTTTGAAGATCTGGTAGAATTCTGTGCTGAAACCATCTGGCCTTGGGCTTTTTTTGTTTAGAAGACTTTTAATGACTGCTTATATATCTGTAGGAGAAATAAGACTATTTAATTCGTTTATCTGATCTTGATTCAACTTAGGCAAATGGAATTGATCAAGAAAATTGTCCATTTCCCTTAGATTTTGAAATTTTGTGGCATATAAGCCTTTGAGTAGAACCTAATGATTCTTTGTACTTCTTCCGTGTCTGTTGTTATGTCTCCCTTTTCATTTCTG
The DNA here is from genome assembly GCA_907169655.1 of Acomys percivali. Lineage (NCBI taxonomy): Eukaryota > Metazoa > Chordata > Mammalia > Rodentia > Muridae > Acomys > Acomys percivali. The sequence goes on from OU015747.1 coordinate 124,145,093, forward strand.
GTTTTATTGATTTGGGTAGTGTCTCTCTGCCTTTTAGTTGGTTTGAATAATGGTTTGTCTATCTTGTTGATTTTCTCAAAGAAACCGCTCCTGGTTTTATTGATTCTTTTAATTCTTCTCTTTGTTTCTAATTTATTGATTTCAGCTCTGAGTTTATTTCCAGCCATCTACTCCTCTTTGGTGTTTCTCCTTCTTTTTATCTAGGGCTTCCAGATTCACCATTAAGTTGCCTATGTGAGATGTTTCCAATTTTTTAATGAAGGCACTTAGTGCTACAAAGTTTCCTCTTAGCACTGCTTTCAATGTGTCACATAAATTTGGGTATATTGTACCTTTGTTTTCATTGAATTTTAGGAAGTCCTTAATTTCTTTCTTTATTTCTTCCCTGACCCAGTTGTCATTAAGTAGAGAGTTGTTTAGTTTCCATGTGTGTTTATGATTTTTGTTATTTCTGTTGTTGTTGAAGTCCAGCTTTAGTTCATGGTGATCTGATAGGATACAAGGTATTATTTCAATCTTCTTGTATCTGTTGAGGCTTGCTTTGTAACCTACTATATAATCAATTTTGGAGAAGGTTCCATGAAGTGCTGAGAAAAAGGTATAATCTTTTGTGTTTGGGTGAAAAATTCTGTAGATATCTGTTATATCCATTTGATTCATCACATTGGTTAGTGTCATTATTTCTTGGTTTAGTTTCTGTTTCCTTTGGTGAAAAGTGGGTTGTTAAAGTCTCCAACTATTAACATGTGGGGATTGATGTGTGGTTTAAGCTTTGTTAATATTCCTTTTACAAATGTGGGTGCCATAGTATTGGGGAGTGTAGATGCTCAGAATTGTGATATCATCTTGGTTGAATTTACCTTTGATGAGTATGAAGTATCCTTCCTCATCTCTTTTGATTGATTTTTGTTGAAAGTCTATTTTCTTATATATTAAAATGGCTACCCCAGCTTGCTTCTTGTGTCCGTTTGCTTGAATACCTTTTTCCGGCCTTTTACCCTGAGGTAATGTCTATCATTGTGGCTGAGATGCATTCTTGAATGCAGAAGAATGTTGGGTCTTGTTTATTCATCCATTCAGTTAGTCTGTGTCTTTTTATTGGAGAATTGAGACCATTGACATGGAGAGATACTAATGACTAGTGACTGTTAAGTCCCTTCATTTTGATGTTGGTTGCAGCAGAGTGGGTTGTGGTTATGTTTTGCAACAGCGAATTTATCTATTTCCTGTGTTATTTTGGTTGTAGTTTGTCACTTTGGGTTGGAGTTTTTCTTCTATTAGCTTCTGGAGGACCAGATTTGTGGATAGGTACTGTCTGAATTTGTTTTTGTCATGGAGTATCTTGTTTTCTCCATCAATGGTTATTGAAAGTTTCACTTGGTATGATAGTATGGGCTGGCATCTGTGGTCTCTTAGGGTTTGCAGGACATCTACTCAGTCCTTTCTGGCTTTTATGGTCTCTGCTGAGAAGTTGGGTGTAATTCTGATAGATTTGCCATTATATGTACTACTTAGTCTTTTTCCCTTACCGCTTTTAATATTTTTTCTTTGTTCTGTACATTTTCTGTTTTGATTATTATGTGGCAGGAAGATTTTATTTTTTGGTCTATTCTATTTGGTGTTCTATAGGCCTCTTGAACGTTTACATGCATCGCCTTTAAATTGGGGAAATTTTCTTCTATGATTTTATTGAAAATATTTTCTGGGCCTTAGAGCTGGGCATCTTCTCTTTCCTCCATTCCTATTATCCTCAGGTTTCATCTTTTCATGGCGTCCTTGATTTCTTGGATCCTTTTGTGTCAGGAATTTATCAGATTTAACATTTTCTTTGATGGTTGCATCAAGTTTTTCAATTGTATCTTCTAGTCTCAAGATTCTTTCCTCCATCTCTTGAATTCTGTTAGAGGCTTACCTCTGCATTTCCTGCTTTCTAAGTTCTCTTGTGACCAGCTTTTTTTTGTCTGTGCTTTTATCATTGTTTCCATTTTCATCTTCAGATCTTGAACTGTTTTATTGATTTCCTTCATATGATTTTTTTTGGTATTTTCCTGAATTTCTTCCAGTTATTTCTTCATTTCCTCTCTATAGGCCTCTTTAATATCCTCAATTTGTTTGGCTGTATCTTCCTGCATTTGTTTATGGATTTTATTCATTTCCTCCACTATCATCTTCATTACTAAGGATTTGAGGTCATTTTCTTGTGCTTCAGTTGTGTTTAAGTTCTCAGGGTTGAATTCTTTGGGAGAGCTGGGTTCTGGAGTTGTCATATTGTTTTGGTTTTTGTTGTTGTGTTTTTATGCTGGCCTTTAGTTTTCTTGCTTTCTCTGACATTGGGAGGTAGTTTCTGGTGTCCTTCAATCATTGTTGAGAGCAGTTCCTTGGTGAGTGTCTATAGGTTGAGAACCTTTACTTGTGTAGATCAGAGAACCCTTCCCTGGATTGGGCAGGTGACCTAGATTCAGCTCCAGGGAACTCTACTCTGCTCCACACCCTGGGCTCCCCACTGGGTCAGCAGAGACTGGTGCAGGTGCTCTACAGGTCAAGGATCAGTTCAAGGTAGTGTAGATAAAACCAGTTATCCTGCCTTTGGCTGGGCTTAAGAAACCCTGCCCCCTGGCATTGGGCTTTGGGGGCCTAGGTCCAGTCCAACCTGAAAGACAAGATATCACCCTCTAGCTTGTGGTGGTTGCCTAGACTTCTGTCTGATAGTGCCAGAACCATTCCCCCATGCCGCCCCCACCCCCAGTTGTAGCAACTGGCTAGGCTTCTGCCTGATCTGTTTAGGCCAGTTCAGTCTTACCCAAGTGTGTGGCAACAGTCCACTGGGGTGGCTGGCTAGGTTTCTGCCGGATCTGTTCAGGCCATGTGGCCTTAGATCAGTCAACCTGAGAGTGTGGCTATGGAGCTGTATCTGGAGAAAGTGTCATCAGCCGCTGGGGCCCCGGGTGGGCCCTGGGTCTCTCTGTGGACTGGCGGGATAATCTGAGATCAGATCTATCTCAGATCCACACACTGATGCTGTTTCTTTGTAGCCCACTGGTCAGTCAGAGAGGGAGAGAGAAAGAGTGTAGGTACAGCAAGATAGGCTGCAGTGGGCTTTGGCTACTGTGCCCCTGTGGTTGCTAGCCTCTGGGGCTTTCTGTTGTTTGGTGGGGCGGCCTCCGCCGAGATCTACACATTTTTTTTTGGCTCTCCCCAGGCCAGCAGATTCAGAGTCTGGTGCTTCACAGCCCACAGCTTTGTCCCAGATACCAAGTCTGTGATACCAAGCACGGCTGTAGTTCACAGGTGGGTATGGGTCCAGACTCTGGGGACTGGGTACTTGTCCTCCATGGGCCAGTTGGATGGTCTGAGGCCGGAACCACCTGTGTTCTGCACTGTGTGGACCTCTCTCACCTAGGGCTCTCCAGGTTTTGTGGTCTGTAGCTCCTAGCTGGGTCCCTAGTCTCTGTCTTGCAGATCAGATACTGTGCCTGTTTGGCGTTGCCATCTTGGATCCCCCAAGATTTTGGATTTTTAGAGAGATTGGATATTTGTTTGTTTGTTTTGGTTTTTTGAGACAGGGTCTGTCTGTGTAGCCTTGGCTGTCCTGGACTCACTTTGTAGACCAGGCTGGCCTCAAACTCACATCGATCCACCTGCCCCTGCCTCCCTAGTGCTACGATTAGAGATTGGATATTTTAAAGAGACTGAACTTTTAAAATATTTGAAATTTTAAGAACTGTGAGACTTTTATAGTTATTATCTCATTTTGTGATCTTAATATTAACATGCCAACTTAGGGATAAATGAGAAAGATTATAATTGAAAAATGATGTGTTCATGTGTCAACTTGATGAGGGGTCAGTTGTAATAGTTACTTTTATGTCAACTTGACACAAGCTAGCATCATCAGAGAGAAAGGAGCCTCAATTGTGAAAAGGCCTCCAAAAGATCCAGCTGTAAGGTATTTTTATTAATTTGTCATAAATGGGGAAGGGCCCGGCCCATTGTGTGTGATGCCATCCCTGGGTTGGTGGTCCTGGATTCTACAAGAAAGCAGACTGAGCAGGCCATTTGGAGTAAGCCAGTAAGTAGCACACCTCCATGGCCTTTGTATCAGCTCCAGCCTCCAGGTTCCTGGCCTGCTTGAGTTCCTACCATCACTACTTTTGATAATGGACTGTTATATGGAACTATGGAGTGAAATAAACCCTTTCCTCTGTTTTTCGTCATGGTGTTTCATCATAAAAATAATAACCTGTTGTTGGAATATATTAAAAAAAATATAATAATGTTTATATTAAATGTCAGGATTATTGTGATGCTATTATCTAACCCACAATCATAATCAATAAAAGACAGAGACACCCGTTTATTTTAGAATAAGCCTCATTTTACCTGGGGCTGGGCAGATATTAACCCCCTAAACTACCTCCCTTTATCTCCCAGACCCCATCCCAAGCCATCTGCTTTAATTGTTTCTATCTTGATCTGGGTTGTTCCCCATCCATAATCCCAAAATCCTTGCTTATGCTGGTCATCTGGGCTGCTCCTTTTCATGAACAACTTCAGAGTTCCTCCTCCCATGTGGTTCTCTCCTATCCCATAGCAATTCTGTTCTTTCTCGCCTTTGGTATGTTTCTCTCCTCCCATGATCTTTTTCTCCTCAAAGCTCTACAACCTTAGCTCTGCCCTTCATTTCTGCCCTGGTTTTGGCCTTTCCCCCCTGTAAACCAATCAACTTTAAATTAGGTAGAGCCAGGTTTACACAAGGACAGGTGTACATGAAAATTGCTTGCCTGGGCAGCAATCAGATCTCAGGTAGCAAAATAATAACAATCAAATACGAAGCACCAGGCCATGCTGTTACAGTGACCGTAACTAAGCCAATGGCCTCATAACTCCATTCTTAGAAATGGTAAAAATGCAAAAAAAAAAAAGCCAAAACAAAAAACAAACAAACAACAACAACACAGGTGCAGGGAAACAGCCAATCATAACAGACAATCCAGAGACATCCTTGTTGATATGCACAGATGTGAACTTCTAGCCTTGCCTTTGAGCTAGTGAGATGCATCCATGCACCAGCTAATAAAGTTGGATGGTTATGGCTCCCAGCCACTACCCTTACATTCTTCTATTTCTGTCCATTTCCACTGACCAAGATTTCATTTGTTATTAAAACCCTGCCCTGCCTGTGGATTTTTAATTCTCTGGTGAGAATTTCAGGTTCTTTTCTCCAAGTCTCTAGATTTGGCACTGCTGGCTGCTCTTGGCATCTCTTCCTGTAATCCATCTATACTCTCAGTCGTATGTGGGGTGGAGCTTTCAGCTTAGCAGATGGCTGATGAGTTGCACGTCACTGACACGGCTGCTTTTCTACTGGATCTTGCTCTTGACTATTCTTGTGGCTGGTACTGCTGGTACCAGTGGTCAGTCCTGGCTGCCTCAGGTCTGCACCTTCTTCACTTGATTGCCTGTGTTCTGAGAGGAGAACATCTATTTTTTTTTTTTGTGTGTGTATCAACCAATTAAAAACTCCCATCCAGCCCACTTACTCAGTCTCCTCAGTGTAATCTGCTTCCTATCCCCTTTTCTTTCTGTAGCACACTCAGTCTCCTCAGTGTAATCTGCTTCCTATCCCCTTTTCTTTCTGTAGCACACAGAGTAATGTCCTGCTTCTCGGAAGGAAATCTTACAACACGTGACTATTTCTTCACCAGTGCTGACAATCACAAGCCTTGCTAGGCCTGGTTATTTTACCCCTGATGTTCTGCATAGGGGAGGAAAGCTTGCCTCTCATGCATGAGGACTGGGGTTCAGACCTCAATACTGAAAAAAATCTGCAATAGGTTCATGCCCTCTGCTTGGTTCCTTTACCCCAGAGGGTTTAAACTTGTGATTCATGTCTTAGAAATGTTGTTCTAATAGCTCTTCTCTTGGCTAGGGATCGTTCTTATTTTCGCTTCTCAGCCAGGCACATGATAGGAAGGAGGTCTTCCTTGACCAGAAATCTATAGAAATCACCATACTCCTTCAGACACTTTGGTGTCACTTTTTAAATTACAAAGGCTTCTTTCTTTCTTTCTTTCTTTCTTTCTTTCTTTCTTTCTTTCTTTCTTTCTTTAAAATCATGGCACTTAGGCTTCTCTGAGAAATCTTGTTGAATTTCAGCTTGTTTACAGCAAGCACTCCAGCTGGAATGTGAGCTTCATGGGAAAAGAGACCTCGACTCTCTTCCTCATGTTCCACCTCAACGGCCAGAACAGCACTTCTCAATGAGGACAGTTTTCCTCTAGGGGACATTAGGCAACGTCTGAAGACATTTCTTTATTTGTCATAATTGAGCCTAGGGTACCACTGGCATCTAGTGGGCAGAGGCAAGGATCCTGGTAAATGATGCACTGCACAAGGTTCCTCCCAATATCAAGCAAGGTATTCTTGGGCTCTGATGATGAAGGCTTGAAGTCACGAAATCCTGTCATGCCTGGCAGAAAGAGGAAATCTGATGCCCTCTTCTGGTTTCTGTGGGTAACTTCATATGCCCACACCCACACATAACTTTTCTTTCTATTTCTGCAGAACTTTCTATTTCTGTTTCTGCATAATTTTGATATGGCTTGCATAAATCATTTTAGGCAGTATGGCCATTTTAATAATAATGATGATTCTTTGAATCCAAGAATGTGGCATGCCTTTCTATTCTTTTGTCCTTTTCAATTTCTTCCATTATGTTTTATAAATTTCATTATGGATATCTTTCACCTCTTTAGTTATATTTATTCCTAGGATATTTTTTGGTAGTTAGTCTGTTCTATGATAGGAGTGTGGCTACTCTCTTCTTGATTCTATTTTCATGGAAATTTTTATCCTACCCTTTCATTTTCAGGTGATGCATGTGTGCTTTTTCTTTCATTCTTTTTGAGACAAGGTCTCACATGTCTGAGGCTTGCCTCAAACTTTTAGGGAACTAAGAATAACCTTGAACTCTTGACCCTCCAGCAACTACCTCCAGAGTGCTACGATGCACAGTTTATGTAGTGTTGGAGTGTAGGGAAACCAGTGACATCCAGACTGAGTGAATGCATGTTTGACATGAGCTGGCCATGCTAAAAACTAAGACCTTGGGCCCCTAAGAAATTGGCAAAGCCTCTGCCCTGTGTCAGGTTGTGTTGGTGAACCAAGATTGATGCTAGCCTGGGTCATGCTTGGGTTTCACAGTTTCAAGGACCTGCACAGCCTTGGGGGATGCACAGGGACCATGGCACAGCTCGGGGTGACATAGGCTAGAATACACATCTGGCCCCGTAGTGCCTAGGTCTTCATTTGATACAGGGCTTGTGTGTATGTACCTTGTCCTGCATTGCTGTTTCTACTTGGGTCTGGTTGTTACTGTGACATGTTGGTCACTGAGCTCTAAGACAAGCCTGCCTACAACCCAGCCACTGGAGGCTTACTTCCTGCCCTGCTTCTGGAAATTACTAGAAGGGAAGTGGAACATTCAGGCCTAATGTGGTTCCGGCAACTCAGTCTGTGTTATTGGTTTGGTGGTAGGAGTTGTGGGGGCTCTGTAGCCAGTGGATTTCACTGCGTCAGGCCTGATACAAGGTTTCCTAAAGTCCGAGTTTAACTCGTTCATGTTCCTGAGTTGGAGACATCCTATTTTATGCCAGACTGGTTGGAGTTGGGCTGTGTGTATGTGACATGGACAACTGTTTCTTTGTGTATTTGCATTTTGTTATAATTGGCCACTGTGGACACTCACTGGGTTTTCTTAGGTTTGATCAGGGTAATTTGGTATGGGGAGAAGATGCTGGGAGATCTTACCTAGCCACTATCTTGTTCTCCCTCTGTCTTATTTTCTTCTTAATGTGATACATTATTAAGAACCATTTGTATAACCACCTTTCTCTCTTGCTTTATTCTCTGATCCCCTCTACCTCCACTGCACTCTCTTTAACCTAAGACTGTCATTTTTGTTGTCTACAGCCTCTGGGCGATGCTACATAAAGTTCCTTACCAAATGGCTTCATTTACTGCTCTGGGCTGCCCTGAGGTAACTATTTAAATTCTACCACCATATTAATTAAGTCACATCTTGATCCCTAGAAGGGGAAGGGAAGACATACACCCTGGAAAGCATAGTTTTAAGTTGTTAATGAGTATTTTTGCAGAGGCCTTCTGGTCACTAAAATGATGGCCAACATTAGTAAGGACTGCCCACCACGCAATGTGCTCAGTGCTTTGAGAGGATTGTCAATCTGTTTCTACTGTACGACACAAGAAGGGCTATGAATTCAGCATTGTTGTTGGTCTTTTTAAAAAATATTTGTTTATTTCACATATATGAGTCCTCTGTCTTCATGTACACCTGCATACCAGAAAAGCACATCAGACACCATGGTGGCTGTGAGCCACCATGTGGTTGCTGGGAATTGAAGTCCAGACCTTTGGAAGAGCAGACAGTGCTCTCAACCACTGAGCCATCTCTCCAGCCCTCAGCATTGTTTTTGTTGGGTCTCATTGGCAGTTCATTGTTGACCACGTGTGGTTGCCTCAGTGTTCTGGGAGTCATACTTTTTTTTTTTTATCACTGTGACTAATACCTGGATGGGTGAGGGGGGCAAATTTAAAATGAGGAAAATTTGTATTTGGCTTATTTAAGAGTTTGTATTTTCCCTTTCTTTTAAGATGAGGTCTCACATTGCCCAGGCTGGCCTCTGACTTGCTATGTAGCTAAGGATAACCTAAAATTTCTGATCCTTCTGTCTCTACCTTCTAAGTGATGAGAGTGCATTTGTGTGCTACTATTTCTGGTGTTAAGCAGGGCTGAGGGTTGAATGCAGGGCCTTGTGCATGCTAGGCAAGCATGGTACCAACAGAGATGTATCTCTAGCCGTATTTCAGATGTTTTAGTTCATAGTTGGCTTGGTCCTTTGCTGAGGGCCTGTGGCGAGGCAGAACATCATGGTGGTAGAGTGTGACAAAGCAGAAGTGTTTACCGTCTAGCAGTTGGGAAGCAGAGAGGGACAGTAAGGAATGAGAAAGACATAGCCTTTGAAGATGTGTTGTTAGTGATCCACTAGCCAAACCCCACCTTTGTGTAGCTTGTTGGTGAAGTTAGTGCCATCTCCCAATGATGTCATCATCTGAGGACCAATCCTGCAGCATATGAATCTTTGGGGGGGAAACTTGACAGCCAAATTACAATGGAGTGAGTCCTATCGGTAATGTGGTGCTTTAACATTGTTGGTTATAAAATTATCCTCTAGGAGCTGAGCACAGGGGAACATGTCTGTCATCCCAGCTACTCAGTAGGGTTGTGAGTTCGTAGGCAGCCTAGGCTATGTAGGGAGACCCTGTCTCAAAAATCTGAAAACAGCACATGCAGTGATGTACACTTGTAGTCCCAGCACTCTGAGAGGCAGAGCCAGGTGGATCTCTGTGAGTTCAAGGCCAGCCTGGTCTACAAAGCAAGTCCAGGACAGCCAGGGCTACATAGAGAAACCCTGTCTCGAAAAACCAAAAACCAACCAACCAACCAAAACAAACAAACAAACAAACAAGCAAAAAAACAAAAAAAAAAAAAAAAAAGAAAGAAAAAAGAAAAAAAAAATCCAGAAACAAGGGTCTAGGGAGAGGCTTAGTGGGTAATAGCACTGGTTCTGAAAGCAAGAAGAAGTCAGCCTAGTCCAAGCAATGAGTTTCAGGGTTAGTTAGAGCTCCTGTCTCCAAAAATAAGGCAGAGGGCCAGCAAGCTGGCTCAGTGCGTCGAGACGCTTGCATCACAATCCCAACAACCCGAGTATGATCCCTGGAACCCACAAAGTGCCGATGTGGTGGCTAGCATCTGTAATACTAGTGCTTCTACAGTGAAATGGGAGGCAGAAGCAGGAGAATGACCTGGGAGCTCACGGGCTAGCTAGCCTGGAGGACGCAGAGTGGGAGAAAGAACAAGAGAAGCCCCGCCTCAAAAACATGTGAAGGGAGAATCTGTCTCTGAAAGTTGTGCTGTGGCTTCCATATGTGTGCTACAGCCTGAGTGTGCTCCACAGTCTCATAACCACCCCCCAAACAATGTGGAGAACTATAAAGAGTCCTAACATCCACCTCTGGTCTCCATATGCACAAGTGAATGAACCTGTAAACACCTATGTACATATATTCCACAGTAAATTATATTAAAATGAGAGCTGAACCAAAATGTCTTACTAAAGTCAAATCAGCTGCTTATCATTTTGCTGTATGGTTGGGGTTATGTACTAAATGATTTTCATATATATGTATGTATATATATGTATATATATATAATTTTACGTTCGTTGGTTGTAAAATGTGTTTTTAAATTTTTTTCCTTTAAATATTTCTGTTAATGTCTCCTTTCCTTACAGTGAACAGTTCTCTTAACTCCTGGCTAGCCCTCCTTCCAGATTCCAGGCCAGCCCCTTCCAAGGTTTCTTCCGACTGTTCCTCCCTCAGCTCTCCATGGTCTGCTTCAACAGTCCCGTCTCCCAGTTTCCCCAGTACCAGCAGCTGCAAACTGTAACAGCTGTTTTAGCCTATCTGCTCAGCTTCTCCTGGCTCAGCTGCCACCCACTCTTCCTCTGCTGTCCCAATTCACTTTCAACTGTATCTTCTCTGGCTCAGTTGCCTTCTCTTCTCCCGCTACTCGCCCAAACCCAATCCCAACCCTCTTCCTCAGCCTCAGCTGGCTTTTTAATATCCTCTCCTGGTCTCAGAAATCCAAGGGGAAACCAACACTGAAGGTCATAGGGCCAAGCAGTTCTAACAGCTAAGAGTTCTTTTAAAAAATTATTGTAAATTATTCACATCACACCCCTCACTCTTATCTTCCTGTTCTGCTCCTACCCTCCCTCCCTCTTCCATTGTATTCTTCTCCCCTAGACCTCTGACAGGTGGGGTCCTCCTCCCCAGTGGTCTGACCACTACTTATCCTGTCTCATCTGAATCATCTAAGAATTCTTTTTTTTAAAAAAGATTTTATTTTATTTTATTGGCATATATATTTATATTATTACACATAAGTAGAAAAATTACACACAGCAAGAAGAACCACAAAACAATCAGAGATCACATGAATGTTACATTCATTGTGTTTTGGCCAATTGTGTTTGGCAACCTTGTAGAAAACATTTTTCCTATCTTGGTGAGTCTAAAATTCTGAATGAGAATCAATATCTATCATATCTCATCTCTATCAACTTAAAACCTCTGTCTGGACCTAAAAACATCTTAACAGCTAAGATTAATTGTAAGACTAAACTATCTGGTCTTCAACCTCATCAGAGACTTGAGAAGGAATGAAACTTAATTACTTGAGTGAACTGGAAGTGCAGGTTGGCAGCTTCCAATATGAGAAGGAAAAAAAAAAATGTCAGAGACAGTTTGTTGCCTGAACAGTCACCCCAAACTCTGTATAACGTTGGAGCATCATCTTCAGCCTTCTGGCCCAATATATCTGACAGACATATTTGTGATGTAGGAACTTTTGAGGACTTGCTTACCCTGTCTTGGCAGTTTGGCTGCTAACTCTGCCTGCATCCAAGCTTGCCCATTTTCAGGCAGAATTCTGTCTGTGGCAGAAATGAGGACATTTTTGTCCAATGGCTTGTTTGCCACATTTGAAGCCTTCTCCATAAGGAGGTTCTTTGATGCTCATTATCTTCTTTGAGGTAGGCTGGGTGTTGCCAGAAGTTAACCTGTCTTGTCGTCAAAGAATCTTTAAAATACAGAATTCTTAAAGGGCCAGCAACTGTGACTAGCAAGTGTGACCAGCACAGTTGACTAGCAATTGTGAATCCTCTAAAGGGCCCAGCACACAAAATAAATCACACTACAATTGGTGTTTTGCTTGACTGTATGTCTATGTGAGGGTGTCGAAAGCCCTGGAACTGAAGTTACCGACAGGTGTGAGCTCTCATGCGGTTGCTGGGAATTGCACCTGGGTCCTTTGGAAGAGTAGCCTGTGTTCTTAATTGCTGAGCCATCTCTCCAGAGACTACTTAAGTATTTTATAACTCAGTTCTTTACCTGTAAAAATGAGGATAATAAATACCTTCCCAGGCTTTTTGTGAAGTTAAGTACTTGCAACACATTGGAAACTTATCTGCCACATAGTCTGTGCTCACGAGAGTCTAGTTTGGGCCTGAAGAGATAACTCAGCAGTTGAGAGTGTAGACTGCTCTTTTAGAGGGCCTGAGTTCAGTGCCTAGCACTCATGAGGTCAGCTCATAACTGTCTGTAAACACTAGCTCTAAGGGATCCAGTGTCCTCTTTCTGGCCTCCCCTGGGCACTGCCCTCATGTGCACAGACCCACACACAGACACACATGCATGTGCACATTAAAAATAAAAAACAAATCTTCAAGGGAGATTTTAGTTGTTATTGTTGGTCAGTGAGTTCCTTTGGACTAGAGGGAGAGCCTGGGGACAAGGAGCCGCAGCTGGGGTTCTGGGCCTCCTCACACTGCTGCCAGATCCTTAGTGTGGGGAAATCCCAGACAGCTGCCTACAGGCCTCAAGGCTCATTCTCTTTCAATCCCCTTCAGACCAGGCTTTCTTTCCTAGACTGCTCAGATCTTCCTGAAGATGTGCTGGGTGTCTCAGGAGAGACTCTCTGGCTGAAGCCTTCCAACATAGAGGCAGAAAACTTTTCTGTTGATTGGAAGAAGACAGTAGGCAGAGCAACTAAGGAGGTGATCCTGAAATGGCCTCCCCCCTGACGACAAGGCGCTAATTAACACTTCTTCTAAGACAAACAATAGTAGCTATGTTTTTAAGACTGAGGATTTTTCTCTGGGTATCCAGTCAGCGAAGAAAGGTGATAGCGGTCATTACCATCTGGAGATTACCGACAAAAATGGAGCAGTTTGCAATAAGAAATTCCAGGTTTTTATATTTGGTGAGTGTTTTTTTTTTTTTTTTTAAGCACTGCCCACTCTGCCCCTCTGATTCCTGCAAGACTTGTATTTCTAAAACCCTCTGACTAGAATCTTTGCTTCTAGATCGTGTTGAGACACCTCAGCTGCACCACCAGTGGAAGACCTGGGCCAACGGGATGTGCCAACTGTCTTTATACTGCTCTGTGCCCAACGATAACAATGTGACCTATACTTTGTACAGAGGAAACACACTGATCTCAGATCAAAGGAATGGTACCTACCGGGAGAACCAGACTGATGCCAGCAGCCTGCACACATACACCTGCAATGTTAGCAACAAAGTTAGCTGGGCAAGCCACACCCTGAGCCTCACCCAGGGCTGTCAGAGTGTCCTTCTGAGTAAGTGGGGGCATTCTAGCCCACAACATGGACCCTATAATAAGACTCACATGAGACCCTGGTATGAGGTCGCATGGCCTTCTGGCCCAGTGCCTTGGGTGCTTCGTCAGCAGATGCCTGGCCTCTTAGGGGCACAGGGATGTCTTAGCCTGGGAGGATTTATATTTTCCTCTTCTGTTGGAAATAGTAGTTTTCCTTCCTTGTAGGGAACACCTAGTTGTTTAGTGACTTTTGTGATTCCCTGAACATCATCTTCCTAATTTAAGAGATTGGAGACCCAATTTCTTCTGAGTGATATTTTACCTCAAGCTGGAGAATTTTCTTGGAGGTAATGACACTGGACCATGTTAGTTGGGGCAGCAGGAAAATGCCAAGGTACTTAGTAGAGTTCTGCATTTATTGCTTATCCCAAGTTACCTGAGTTAAGGTTGCATCACCTTCTATCAAATAAAGGCTTCATGTGCTAGCACATGATACTTAAAGGAAAACCAATCCAGTTCCAACCCAGTCCAATCCAACCCACACAGTAATCTACCCAACCCAATCAAACCTACCAAACCCACTCAATCCAAACCATTCAACTCATTCCTACCCACCCAATCCAACCAACCCACCCAACCCACTCAACCCAACCCAACCCAACCTACCCAACCTACTCAATCCAATCTTACCCAACCACCCCATGTTACCCAACCCAATCCATGGAGTCTCTATACATAAATCTGCAACAGAAACTGTGTTCAGCTCCTGACTTTGGGCTCAAGTTTTTTCTACCATGCTAAATTTAGGTTCATGTAGTGTATTTTCTTATCTTGAGATCAGGCACATCTCCCCTTTCTCAGAGGAGGAAAACACTGAAAAAGCAGAAGGAATAAGTCCTTAGAATATTTCCCTGGATCAGCCCTTGGGGTTCTCACAAGGCTGGACTTGAAGTATTCCATGTACCTTACTCAGGCCTGGACTCTAAATGCAGAGAGTCCTTAAGACACAAGGACAATTGGCATTGCTATTTGCTGCCAAGGAAGTGTCATGGCAGTGTCCTGTGTCACTACTCCACCCAGTGGCCTGTGCCTTTGAGCCTCCTTACTTCAGTGGGAGATCCCAAGGGAGTGCAGTTTCCAAATTCTTAGTGAGCAGTCAGAGCAAAATGCCCAATTCTTAGCCTCCAGAAGTTCATGGCTGAGAGAACAGGGAATCCCTCCTGTAGGAATCCTGAGCTAAGGTCCCTCTGTGAAACTCTATACCTGAACAGGATTGACTCAAAGTGTAGATGCTGAAGGAGAAAACAGAAGCAGTAAACTAACACTATAAAGAATCTCCCTGCTGATAAGTTTGCTTACATATATTGTTACTCAAAAGAGAATGCAGCGGAAACATTGCTTTCATTAGGCAGTTGAAAGGTCACTCACAGCTGACCATGAGGCTCCTTTCCCACACCAAAAAGAGCATGCCTCTGCTGGGAGATTTTGAGAAGATGACCTTGGCTGATAGATGCTCTTTAAGCCCTCTTTCCACCTGTTATCAGGGAAAGCACAGTTCTGCAAGGCAGACAAGGTGACCGTTGCTAACAGCTTCCCTGGAAATCAAGAAAACTGAAAATATCTTTTCATCGTAAATGTCCCCAAACAACCAAACTTGCAGTTCCTGTCTTGGTAAAACATGTTTAATTGTTCAAAGTCTCTGGGATCTAAAAGGCATTTAAGATGAAAGAGCATGTAAAACTTCAGTGTTATAGTTAGAGCTTATATAAATGGTGAAGAATCTCTGGTCAGGACCAGTTCTCCATTGTGCGTTAGCCAGAGCTGGTTCTACCCTATTGAATAATACAACTTTTCCTCAAAAGGGAGGAGGGGCAATAAAACTAAGTTATTCATGGGCAGGAAATAAACAAACAGGACTCAGGCAAGGTGTAGTAACACTGGTTTGGGGGCCTAGATCATAATTTCTTCATTTATTTATTTATGATGAAGCATCGTAGTAGCTCTGTGATCCCAGGCAGATTAATTAACTTCTGGGAGTTTTCATTTTCCTGTTGGGCAAATGGAAGTGATAATAAGAGGTACCTCACATCATTGCTGTTAAGGTCAAATGAGATAATACTTATGAAAAGCTCCTTGGTGGATAGCTGTAGTGTGAAATTCCTTACCATTCTCTTCTTGTTGATTGGATTACAAATCACAGTCCATGTGTAAAACAAATGGTGGATATGAAGTTCATATGAGGAGAGGCAGCAAGGGCAGAAGAACCAGGTAGTAGTAGGTGTGCGGTGAGTCTTTGCTGGGTTAAAACAGTAGACAGATGTAACACTTGCTGCACAAGATGCTTTACAGGTATCAGATCATGTAATTAGCTCTTAGAGGAAAACATTACTTTTTTTCAGGGAGGAAAATTACTTGAGAAAGGTAAAAAAAGTAGCACTGGTCCTCTGGAATGTATAAGCTGGACCAGTCTGTCCCCCAACTGAGGAGGAACAGCAAGGGTAATGAATTCAGAGGATGTGAGGAGAGAGGCCACATGAGAGAGGACAGTGGGTTTGGGGATAGTTCCTGAAGCTAACACATGAGAAAAGGAGGGCTCAGTCCTCCTACCTTTTGTGTCCACTCAGAATTCAAACTTCTGGCTTTGGTGGTGCTCACCGTTATTCTGGTCACACTATTTCTTGGTGCTATCATTTGCTTCTGCATGTGGGCTAAGAAGAAGAGGCAGTCACGTAAGTTGAAAGCTCCTGAAGGGATGCTGTTGCTTGAGGCATCAGGTCGGGTGGGTGGGGCCTGTGTCCATGGGCTATATTTTAAACATGGCATCTCCTTTTCCTGGGAGAGGTGTTGGGATATATGTGAATATGGATGGGGGAGGAGGAGGGCAACCAATGTCTGAAGCCTCCTGTTCACACTATCTATGGTGGCGTCAGGACAGTTACAGCATGGTCCTCAGTGTACCGGTTTATCTAAGGTGCTGGGTTTGGTTGGTGACTTCCTAGCATGGTAGCAAATATATGTCAGGGATAATTTCTCTACTGTTCTCTTTGGGTACCCTGGCAAGAGCATCAGCCTGCCTGTTTTCTAGAGCCATTTTAAAGATCTTCACCATCCTAGGGAGAGGTGTGGCTTATGATATGGAAGTCTGGACAGAAAACCTTCTGAAGGCTTCTGAAGTTCTAGTCTTTATTTTCTTCCTCACACAGAGTCCAGCCTTAAAGAAAATTTGACAATATATGAATATATCACAGACCCACAAGTCAGGAGGGATCAACGCAGACATTCCAGGGCCTCAGGATCTTCCTCCTTTGTCCAGGAAGATGAAAGGGGACAAAGAGAACGGGACAGCTGTCTTTATAAGGTAATCTTCAGCTCTCTTCTTTTTTTTCCTCCACTAGTTTCCTGGCTCTGCCTAAAGAGAAAAAGGGGGAAAAAACCAGCAGCAGAGAAAATGAAAACGAGGCAGAAGGGCATCATGGTGCTGTACTGTATCTGCTGAGATGGGGTGGACTTGGAAAGAAGTCAATAACAGAGGGCTGAATGTGTCTACCATGCCCTTCCAGACCGCATCCTGGCATCTTCCTCATTCTAGCTCAGTCTTACCAGTTGGGCTGAATGCCAGGATGAGTGCAACTGTCATCAGGTTATTGTTTGCAGTGTTATGGTTGAACCTATCTAAATGGTAAAGAATCTCTGCTCAGGGCCAGTTTCCCTTTGTGCATTAGCTGGCTGAAGGCAGCTCCCTTGTCCCAGCAGTGGAATACTGAACTGCAGAAACTAAAAAGAAGATGGATTTTTTCCCACTGCTCTTGGGCCTTTAGGGTACATGCACCCACCAGATACCCAAGTGCTTATTAAAAACAAACAAACAAAATGTCATAAAATAAAGATGACATTAAAGTAGATCAAATATAGGAGCTAGAGGAAGAAATATTATATATATATATATATATATGTATGTATGTATGTATAAAATAACGGCCTCTTGGGAACTCAGGCTGTTGACCACTTTTTTCTTATGACCATTTATCAGGATAATAGCATTAGGTTATCCTCTCAGCTCTCTCATCTAGTCAGCCACAGGCTTTTCATCTACTTATTGGTATGAGGAATTAGTTTCATCTTTTTTTTTTTTTGGAGTACATTTTAAATACAACCAGAAGCTGATTGGTGAATCAAATGACAAGCATAGCATTGTTTATGTCAGTGGGCATATCTTTTCAGGCCATTTGTTACTGTACCTTACAGGATTCACAGCCATGTAAGACTTGTTGACCACCTTTTGACTTGGGGTTCCTCCCTGCCTGACCTCAGCCTGGTGTCTCCTCACTATTTCCAGGTTTTGACTTGGAGGCCTCCACCCCAAGTTTCTTATGGCCTCTCTTTGGGCTGCAGATCTAACCTTTATGGAGACACATTCACATGGGTTTGGACAGAAGAAAAAAGCAACACTCTCCTGTTGACTTTCTAGCAGCCAAGAATGGCTGATGTTTCTCTGCTTCTCAACCTCTTACTTCTAGAGAGCTCAGCTACTGAACTCTCGTAGTCTTCCTGACCTTCTTGGCAGCCCCACTTGGCACTGTGTTTTGGGGGGCATGCAAGATGGAATACTTCCATTTCTAACTGCCTGTGGAGCAGAAATGAAAGGAGGCAAGCAGGAGGAGCCAGTACAAGGTAGCCTCTGGCCTCTCTAGCCCATCCCATTCCAGCCTTAGAGGGCTTCCTAAGCCTCACTTAAAGCACACTGTTGGATGGAGAATGAGGCATTGGTGTCCCCTGGGGTCTGGAAGACACCTTCAGGTGCTTCAGCAAGTTGTTTGAAATGATCAGTGCACTCAGAGTGCGTTTATAACTTCTCTGAGGTTGGACTGAGGCCAAGAGTAAGCCAACCATGAATCCTGGATCTAGAGAGGGGCCTTAAGATTGCCACATCTTTTTTAAATGTTTGGACCCTTTGAATTTCAATGTCCTGAAGAGGAAAGGTTCAGGCCACAAATCTGCCTAGAGCTCTGCCTACTGTCAGTGGTTATGTTGGCAGCTCATACTCAGAAGTCAGCAAAGGTGAGAGGGAGTTCTAAAGTTGCTGAAGGGAAGGAAGAGACATGGAACCTGTTGGACTGTTGACTCCTGGGTGGTTCCTTGCTGCTGGTCTACTGCAAAATCACTTTTCTTCCCATTGCTTCTTGGGTGTTTGGTGATGAGGCCCTCCCGGCTTTGCACCTGTCTCCTACTGGAGACCCATTCTTCTTTGTGATGTCTCTCACTGCTCAACCCAAGTCCAGACAGAGATTAGTTTGTGCCCCTTTACTCTTTTCTGTGCAGGATCAGATGCTGGAGCAGAAATCCTCTGGAAATGAAGGAACCATCTACTCTATGATCCAGTACAAGGTACCCTCTGGCCTCTCTAGCCCATCCCATTCCAGCCTACAGGGCTTCCTACACCTCACTGAAAACACACCGTTAGATAGAGAATGAGGCATTGGTGTCCCCTGGGGTCTGGAAGACAGCCTCAGGTGCTTTAGGAAGCTGTTTGCAACGATCATTTCTTCACATCTAGCAGAAGTCTAGACTAGGTTGTCTATGGGAGAGTGAACTTTGTTACAGGATCCAGTTTATGGTTTTCTCTGATTATTCTAAAGGTACTATTAATCACTATCTCTGTCAAGGAAACAATAAATGTGTATTGGTCTTTTCTAAAACTCTTATTTAGATTTAACAGTATTGACCATTTTCTTAATAACTCCCACTTGACAATCTTGGGAAGATTACAAATGAAGAAACCAAGATTCAGTCTAATTGACGTGTTCAAGGACACATAGCTGAATAGTAAGAAAGTTGAGCAGAACAGTTTTTCAGTTTTCACCCCTCCTCTTTTTGCCATACATCTAACTCCTGATAATATAGAAGTTCATGCATGAATTGTAAAGATATTCTCTAGTATTGGCAGAGGCACGATTTCACTGATTACCAGTGTCAAGTGTTCTCTTCCAAGGGAAAATGCTTGGTGATGGACAGCAGTGAAAAGTTCCTGATAAAACCTTCTCATCCTGTTATCACCTTTTCCCTTTTCTTCTCCCCTCCTTTTTCTTCTTTCTCATCTCTTCTCTTCACCTCTCATTTGTCTTTCTTCTTTTCCTCTCCTCCCCTCTTTAAGGACCAAGTCCAGGAAGAGCAAAGCCCTCACTTAGCTTGTTGGTAAAATTGTATCATAAAGCAATCCATCCTAAAAGTGATCAGTACCTGCCAGTTCTCTGGCTTTAGGCACATTGGGCTCCAAAGAGAATAAATTGAATAAATTCAAAGAAGAACTTATCTTGATCAGGGTGCTAAATGAAAATGCGACTCCTCCTCTGGAACATCTGACCATGGAGAGGGTGCCTGCCCTGATGAGCATGCAATGCACTTCAGGTCTAGAAAAGGAAGACATTACCAAAGGGAGCCATTGAGCTGTTAAGGAGACCCTGGAAAATTTTGGGTTTGAATTCTTCTACTGTGTGTCATGGTCATCTTTGTCTTTTTCTCCCTCCACCTCTTCTTTCTCCTCCTCATTCTTCCTCTTTACCTTTCCCTCCTTCTTCTGAATCTGTAAACTTGCTTGTGGCAGAAGGAACATTACCTTTTTTTTTTTTTAAAAAAAGGAATAACATAAGGGTTAGGAAATAAAATATATAGCTGAAATAAGTGCACAACAAATAGTGGTAATTGTTACTAACAGTAACAGTGGGACTAACGCCAGTCGTTATGTCCCAGCTACTCCAGGCTTCTTCTCATTGATTATCAGAGCTCATAGCTTTCATTTAGGCAGAGCTCAGGCAAAGTGTTATGCTCGATCTATATTTCTGAAATACTTTTTTCCCCCCTCATTAGCCTTCTGATTCCACATCACAAGAAAAATGCTCAATATATTCAACAGTCCAGCCTTGCAGGAAGGTGAGGAGTCTAGTCCTGTGGAGGGTTCTGTTGAACAGGAGTGCATCCTTGTGTGTGTAGTCTTCAGGTCTGTGCTTGCAGAACATGTATATGTATGTCTCAGTGAGCTGCCTTCCGTTCTGTGCAGCTGAGTGGCTTCTGCTAAATGGTTATGTCTAAATGTTAAGGGCCTGGGAGGGAGAAATGCCTCTCCAGTTTCACCTGGAGAAAAGGAGCAGTTCCGAGATCCCGAGAGCATCAGGCTCTAGGATTTTCTTAGACTTCTTGTGGTAGGTGAAGGATAGGGACAGACAAGTAGCGTTTTGTACAGGAAGATCCCAGTGTTGTTTCTAGGAAAGCTGAGGTTATTGTGAGAGCTGCTGGAGAGGTTTCCAAGGTAATGGCTTGATGCCTGGAGCTGAAGGTGTGAACTGAACTAAGAAGGCACAATGTTGACATTCAAAGACCAAAGGTTCTAGCCAGTGCTACCAGTGGAGGCTCCTCATCTGAAGCAGCCTGCCACCGTGCCCTTGAGTCAAGCAGACTCAAGGCCTGCTCAACCTCAGCTCTCAACATGTCAGGGACCACAGAGTCCTGGGCTCATGTTTGTCCATTCAGCTGGTAAGAGGGAGTAGGCCGAGTGGTGTTGTTGTGGCTGGAACCACAGAGTAGAGCTACAGGCTATACCTCAGCAGAATGGGGAGTTAGAATTCCACAAAACTGGGAATCTGTGCAGGTCAGGGACTGTGGTTTGAAGGGGTTTAGGACAAGTTTTTAGACTTCGTTTTCTTCTAATTCAACAAGTCATCAATCCACTTGGATTCCACTATGAGACATACTTATTTTTAATTACATGCTGTGATATAAGCACACATAAATGTTCATAGGCACGGTGGCATGGTTTGGTATTCTATTAAAAAAATCTTAGGGCTGATGAGATTGCCTAAACATATAAGAGCACCGGGTATGCAAGCCAAATCACCTGAGTTTGAGCTCTAAAACCTATGGTGGAAAGAGCGAACTGACTCCTGAAAAGCTGACCTCTAATCTCCACATGCAACTGCAGCACACATGCCCATACATGCGCTATATACACAATAATAAAAACTACTACGTACTACTCAGAGCATAGCTAATGATTCATAAAACCACCGTGCTCAGGGCATGCTCTAAGGATAGCACACTAGGTCTGTTTATGTTAGAGGAGGGTGCACTGAAATGATGCATTGGTTCAGGTGGTCCTGCCTGAAGGATATGGGTGTGGATGTGTGAACACTAGGAATGAGTGTCTCTGGATTGAAGGGCTGTATGGGTATGGGACACTAAATTCTGACTTTAGCTCGTAAGGTCATATCATAGGCCAGAATGCATTGGACTTCTCCTGGTACTATCAAGTATCACTGTTGACTCTTGCCTAGTGGGCTTTCTCCTTAGGATTTTGCATGTGAGTCAGGAGTAAGGCATCTCTCATCTTAAACTTAAACCTTCTTATCCCTCAACTTCTAGTCTGGATCCAAGAAGAAGAACCAGAGCACTTCCGCAAGTTATTCTGTGTATGAAGAGGTAAGATTCTGCAACTCTTCTTCACAGTGGGTTTAGTGTCTGTGGACTCTTGAGATCCAGCCAAGGGGACATATTTATAACAAGATCATCCATATGGCCTCAGAGTTACTGGGGTTCTAGGGACCCTTCATGAAGATACTGAGGTCCCAGAAAACTGAATGTCTTAACTCAAAGTCCTATCATGTGTTGAAGTCTGGGAAGCCTGGGTTCTAAACTAGGGCCGTCCCTAAGCTATTATCTACGAATGTGTTAATGTTGAAGGTTATATGTGAGACATACAGAGGATAATCCGAAAGGAGAAAATAAAGGACTGTAAATCATTTCCTAAAATTAGGAAGTCATTGGGAATCATTTTAGAGTGTGGGGGATCTTAGACTTCTAAAGAGGATGTCCTTCAAATGTGACACTGAATGTTATAGTTAACTGAGGGTCTTAGTGTTTATTAAGGTGATACTCCTAAGGTATAGAGCAAGTTGGCACTGCCTGGGTATAAATTGCCTCACTTAATGTTTGAAGGATGCTGTAAGGTAGGTATAATCTAACCAGACCCTTCATTTGTTCTTCTTAGTATTAGCTATGGAACACAGGACCTTGGGTGTGCTAAACAAGTATTCTGCCAGTGAGTGATAGCCCTGTCTCTATGCTTGCAGTCTATATCCCGAGAACTCAAGGCACAAAGAGCACCCTAAGAATTAGCTTCATACTATAATCAAAACACCCAAGGTCTAATACAAATGTTTTTAGTCACGTGATTGCCCATGGGGATTCTTAGCATTACAGTGGTAGCTCAACCTTAATGCGGATCTGACAGTCCAGAGTTATAAAGGAGGCAATGGCCAGGCCAGGCTGGGAGTCACCAAAAAGCATGGAGCATTAAAAACAGCAGCAGAACTGAAGTGAAGAGTGGATTCAAGTCGTGCCTTCACATCCCACTGATTACTGGCCTTGAGGAATGTGTCATAATGCTCTGATCTTTTTTTTTAATTAGTCTGTAATATGGGGACAGCAGGCCACACCCTATGAGATTATTTTAAGGATAATCCAGAGCGAAGGTCTGAAGTTTCTCCCTTTCCCCTGCAGGTTGGAAAGCCGAGCCTTAAGGCCCACAACCCTGCCAGACTGAGCCGCAGAGAGCTGGATAACTTCGATGTTTATTTCTAGTTGTTGGCAGGGTGCTCATCCTGTGTTATGATCAGCATTGACTTTGGAAGGGAGCACAGAAAATGATGATGAATCTGCATGAGTCTATGGAATAGCTTCTAGGCTGGAGAAAATGTAGTTTATTCATGGTTCATATTTTATATTTTATTTTATTTTATTTTATTTTATTTTAGGCTAGATCTGACATAGCCCAGCATGGCCAGCATTTGCTAAGCAGCCAAGTAGGACCTTAAACTTCTGATTCTCCCGCCTGTACTTCCCAAGTGTTGGGATAACAGGAATGTACCACTATATATGGCTTGAAAACAAATTTTAACAGCCACTGTAAGATCAAGATTGTTAAAAAACAACAACAACAACAACAAAAAACCAAACAAACCAAAAAACAAACCTCCCAAACTTAAAGACCAGACAAGAATGGGTAGACAGGTTGTGTTGGCCACATTCTGCGACACTGCAATCTAGGGTTGACATTTTATAATATATTATAAATTGTATAATTTAAAATTACACAACACTGTATAAATGTGCTGCATAATCGTGAGTCTCTAAGACGTTATCCACCACCCTGTGGCAGCATTAGTATGGCATGCCTTTCCCTTACCCAACTTCCAAAGCAAGAACAGCCAGAGGTGACGGTGACTCAGAGCGGGAGGAAGCATGCTTCCTCTTTGAGGCTGCGCTGTCTGGCTGGGAGCTAGCTGGCACTTCTCCCATGGAAGCAGGAGTCTTGGCTTCTCTCAAATTCAGGAAACCTCTGATCACCCCACATCTTTGTTTCTGGTCAGTTGTCCACAAGCGACAGTGGGAAGAAGTGCAGTAGAGGGTGTAGGGTCAAGCAGGTCTCTGGACGGAGGAATCACCTGGAGGGTATGCCATCCTGGGTAACAGTTAGCATCAGTGTTGCTCACACTGTGATGGTTGCCTTACAAAATCCTATCACCAGAAATCTATCTTGTCACTGTCTTCTTTGTCACCATCTTCATCTTCTTCAGGACAGGTTTTTCTCTGTGTAGCTCAGGATGGCCTGGAACTCACTATGCACACTAGACTGGCCTGAAGTTCACAGAGATCCACCTGCTGTGCCTTCCGAGTGGCAGCAACAGTGCTATGTGCCACCATACCAGCCCATGTCGTCTTCTTTGCAGAAATCTCTCAGGAACCCAAGCTACCCAAATTCAGAATCTTGAGGAGTGCTCCCTGTGGGAAGGTTCAAATAGTTGATTGCTGCAGATGAGGCCATTGGGGACTGCATGCCATGCTGTCTCTCTCTTCAGGCTAACTCCTTCAGCAGTGCAGGAGGAGCAGGCCCATGACTCTGGATGAGCTGAGGAAAAAAAGCATGAACTGAGAGAGGACAGGACTCAGAGTCAAGGGTCTTTTTTTTTTTTTTTTTGAGACAGGGTCTCACTGTACAACCCTAGCTGTCCTGGACCTCACTGTGTGGACTTGAACTCACAAAGATCCTCCCTCCTTTGCTGGAATTGAAGGCACATGCCACTATCCTTGGCTCAGACTCTTGCTCTTGCTCTTCAGGAATTTCACCTTGTACTTATCAAGGGAATTTGACATGAACGTTTGCTCTCACACAGAGTCAGTGTTAATCCTTTGCTTGGATTAAATGGATGAACTTCTCTATACTCAGCATGTATGGGTCATTGATTAACATTCACTCGCATGTCTGTTTAAGTTCTGCTGGAGGTGGGGATGACTTCCTGGCTTACTGTTAGTCTTGTTCTCTCAGAGATAGCAGAGAGCAAGCCGCCCAGGCCTATGCAGCCTCCTGAAGGACAGCCAAGGCATGTGCTCGCTTGTGCTTCACTCGATCCCTCATCCCTATACACACCTAGTAGGCTGGCCTCCCCTTAGGTAGAAACACAGAGCACATCTTAAAGCAAGTGCTAAGAATGGAATATATTTAAAAAGAGTCTGTGGGCTTAATGCAGATATTAGGAGGTGAGTTAAGGAGTTTGGTAAGCAGAGACAATAAGAAATGATGGAGAAGCCAGGTGCGGTGGCACATGCTTTTAATTCTACCACGAGGGAGGCAGAGGCAGGCGAATCTCTGTGAGTTCGAGGCCAGCCTGATCTACGGAATGAGTCCCAGGACATCCAAGGCTAGACAGAGAAACCTGTCTCAAAGAAACCAAATAGAAAAAGAAATGATGGAAAGAAGGGGGTGGACAGATGGCTCAGTGTTTAAGAGCACTTGCTGCTCTTCCAGAAGACCCCGGTGAAGTTCTTAACACCCACAACAGGTGGCTCACAACAGGTTGTAATTCCTCCTCCAGGTAATCCAACGCTCTCTCTGGACCTCCACATGTTGTACTGCATGCATGTAGTGCACATACATACACACAGGCAAAATGATCATACACATAAAAGAAGATTTTAAAAAGATGGCATCAGAACATTGCAGATGAACACCAATGATACTAACATTGATTTCTTTTTTTTTTAAATACTAATACTAATAATACTAATAATAATATATTGGTGGGTGCGTGCCATGCATGTAGAGCTCACAGGCCAACTTTGTAGAGTCGATTCTTTCTTTTGACCTTTTCATGAACTCTGGGGATTAAACTCATGTCTCCAGGCTGGGCAGAAAGGACTTTTACCCACTGAGCCATCTTGCCAACACTATCATTGATTTCTTCTGGTCTTTGAAGTGTCAAGGGCTGTGTAGCTCTTGAGAACAGAGAGAAACGCTAAGGCCCAGGGGTTTTTGGAAGGCTGTGTTGCATGCACTGCCATTGTATCGTGTGTCTGATTGTTGAGCTCTTGCGGTAATGCCTCACAGTGACCCACACATCTAAGTAGTGAACAGTTGGTAATTAAGATCTTGAGTATAAACACAATCTGAATGCCTAGGAGCACCCATGTATTTACAGTATGGCACAGCCATGTAGATTTCAAGGCCATATGGCTTTAAGGGCATCTGCAGGAGAGCAGGGGCACAACACTGAAGGACAGAGGGCTGCAAGATGCACGGGACATGCAGGGACATGAATATATGCCACACACACTTCATCTAGATAGGGGTTTGGTTGCAGCCAAAATTTGGGGAGAAGAAGTAATCCAGTCTGATAATAAGGAGGGAGCTCTTTTGGCTGAATACAGCTATCATTCATATATATACACATACATACATACATACATACATACATACATACATACATACATATACTTTTGGGGGGGGTTTGAGGCAGATTTACACATGTGCATCACAAGCTGTGATCTTTCTGCCTCAGTTCCTGTGTAGATGTTACAAGCATGTAACACCATGCCTGGCTTAAACATTTTAAGGAACTATCAAGATAGGTGTTGTGGAGATGGCTCAGCTGGTCAAGTATCTACCACACAAGCATGAAGACCTGAGTTTGGAACCCCACCACCCCACTTAAGAAGCTGGGAGTGTCAGTACACTTGTATAATCTCACTGCTGGCACAGGGTCAGGGGATATGGGAGATGGGAGAGGCCAAGACAGATGTATGCTTGAATCTCATTGGCCAGCCAGTCGAATCCAATTGGTGAGCATCTCCAGGTATTTGCAAATACCCCAACACAAACATATACATATATGCACAATTATAAGTGAAACAAATATTTTAAAAAGAGTTATTAAAACACACGTAAGTTTATTTTTAATCAAGCAATACAAAAAATTATTCAATAAAAAGTCTCCTCACTCTGATTCTCTGTGGCTCTTCTGGAAGCAGTCACTGAATTTGTATTTCCATTTAGACTTACCATGCCTACATAAGCATGTAGATTTACAGTCTTCTAATCTGTCGGGTGCCATTCAATATATACTGCTCTGGACTTTGCTTTTCACACTCAACAACGTATTCCATATAACACATTAGTCTTTGCTTCCTTTACAAATTGGCCACTGTTTGGGAATGTTTCCACTACATGGGCACTTAGGTCATTCCACATTTTCTTTCTTTCTTTCTTTTTTTCCTTACGGATCAGACTTTATTGGTTCAACAAGAAGAGGCAAAAGGAAATGTTAACCATCATTTCGGGGGCGTCCTCCATAGACGTGAAAGGAGCCTTTCGAAAGCCCCATTTTCTATTTTAAATAATACTAGAGTGAGCTCCATTTCACATAGACCTGTGTACTCATGTGTGAAAATACGTGGGTTCATTTTGGGGGGCTGTCTAAAAGAGGGTGTGGAGGAGGATTAGTCCTGGTCTCCTTCAACATCATTTGACCAGAAGAAACCCTACGCAAGTAGTTATTTTTGGATGCTCTTTTCTGATACACTATTATAATTGTGTATCTGATTGCGGAGCCGTTACTATGATACTACACAAAGAGTGATACCTGTGATGAGCTGACAAACTGTCTGTCAATGTTCTATTGCTGAGAAGAGACAGTGTGACCACAACAACTCTTATAGGAGAAAGCATTTAAGTGAGGCCTGCTTACAGTGTCAGAGGTTTAGCTCATCATCATCTTGATGGGCAGTGAGGTGGTACACAGGCAGACATGGCGCTGAAGAATGAGCTGAGTGGTGTACATCTCGAACCCCAGTAAGCAGGAAGAGAAAGCCACTGGTCCTGGCTGGGCTTTTGAAACCTTAAAGTCCAACCCCAGTAACATACTTCCTCCAAGAGGGCCACACTTTCATTCCTTCTCAAGTAAGCATTTAAATATGTGGACCCATGGGGGCGATTTTTATTCAAAAACCGTACTTCACTCCCTGGCCCCCATAAGCTTACAGTTATAGTATGCAAAATGCATATGGTTTAACTTTAAATGTCCTCATAGTATGTCACAGTCTCAAAACTGTTTAAAACTCCAAAATTCAGAGTTTTTTCTGAGACCAATGGTTCTTTCTTTCTTTCTTTCTTTCTTTCTTTCTTTCTTTCTTTCTTTCTTTCTTTCTTCCTTCCTTCCTTTTTTTTTTTTTTTTTTTTTGAGACAGGGTTTCTTTGTGTAGCCTTAATTGTCCTGAACTTGCTTTGTAGACCAGGCTGGCCTCGAACTCACAGCCTCTGCCTCCTGAGTGCTGGGATTAAAGGTGTGCACCACCACCACCCGGCTTCATGGTAATTTCTTAACTGTTATTCTCCATAAAATTAAAAAAAAGCAGATCATATATTTCCAACATACAACGGCATAGGATATACATTTCTGTTCCAAAAAAGGAGAAAAGTGTGCATAGTGAGCAAATACTGGAGCAAAACAACATGAAAACCAACAAGACAGACTCTGACTTCTGTGTCTCCATGTTTGAGGTCAAAGCTCTGTTGACTCCCACATACTTCTCTAGCTTGGGCTGGTTCCATGCCCAGTCTGCAGCTCTTCTTGGAAGGTATCCCATGGCTCTGGCCTCTCCCGCACCTTGGGGTTTCCAAGGCAATCCAGACTTCATAGCTTCACCTTCACAGGTTCATGCAATGGCCTCTCAGGGTCTCCATGTAGGGACACCCCTCATTCTTCCCTCCTGAAACTTCTTGAGCTGGGCCTCCACAGTTCACATCCGTCTCAGTTCATGCTCCTACTAGATGGCCCATTAAGCCCTGCTTAAAGCATTCAACTACTTTCCTAATCCAAAGTCCCAAAGTCGTCCATATTCCTTCAACAAACAGCTTATTCAGGCCTGTCACAGCAATACTCCGCTCCCTGGTATCAACTTCTGTCTTAACCAGTGTTCTATTGCTGTGAAGAGACACCGTGACCAAGGCAACTCTTATGTGAGAAGTCATTTAATTGGGGCTGGCTTACAATTTCAGAGGCTTAGTTCATTGTCATCACGGTGGGAAGCATGGTGGTATGTAAGCAGACCTGGTGCTGGAGAAGCAGCTGAGAGGTCCACATCCAGATGCCCAGGGAGCAGGAAGAGAAAGAGAGACCTCGGTCTTGGAATGGGCTTTTTGAAACATCAAAGTTCCACCCCCATTGGCACACTTCTACTGACAAGGCCATATCTACTCCAACAAGGACACACACACTCCTAATCCTTCTCAAGTAGTGCTATTCCCCCCTTCCCCCACCAACTGATTAATAAGCATCAAGTATATGCCTATGGGGACCGTTCTTATTCAAACCATCACACTGGTCATACATAAGCTCCTACTGAATATAAAGCTCTGTCTGAAAGACTAGACACACCTATGTATGCAATACAGGCACAGAAGACATGCGGATCCAAGGCCAAGTGCAGGAATGAACTCTTTGTAGGGTTTTAGAGACAAATAAAGCAAGGAGGTTGAAAGACTTTAGGCTCCAAGGAGTCTCTGTTTGACTTATAAATGGGCTAATGAGGTAACAGGGACTGGAAAAAGAGGAAGGGATCAAATTCAGGCAAGTCTGAGCCATGGCAGGAAATTCCAATGTGCTCTTTTTGTAGAAACAGCAGGATTTATGAGGTCTCTTTTTCTCCAGATCCTCACTCCAGGAAAGATAGCAGCTGCTTTTTGCTTCAGGTGAAATTCTCATAGGTCTGGCTTCCAGAAAGCTTGGCGTCTTGCTGTGGTGTTTGCGCCATCTAGATGAGTCAAAAAGGACATGTGAGAGTGAAGTTAACAAAGCCTTGGGGAGCCCGACTCTGTTTGTGCTGGTAAGATGCAAGGCCAGGACAAGGATGCCCCATCTTGTAATTTGTGGTAAGTATTCTAGTACTAAGGGCAATGGGCTGGATACTCCCCAGGGGAATACTAGACAGTTAAGTGCAGCAGATCTAGCACTTTAAAAAGTACCTTGCATTTCAGAAGCTACCATCGAGTCCCTGCCCTTAACTGGAGGAAGAAGGCAAACATGTCTGTAATAATGTAGATGGAAGAGGTTAGGTTCGGGTTAGACCAGTTCTAGGGGAATAAATGGCAAATACCCTACAGTGGAGATGCAACCTGAGCTGCTGCTGATGGGGAGAAGGTTAGGTTGTCAAGACACTGTCCGGAGATATGTGTTAGAAAATGGTTGATATAGGGTCGAGAAATTACTGATCCAAAGATGATGGCTTTGGCCCAGAACTACAACTCCTCATCCTAGAAACTCAGAAGACATCTTGATAAATTCTGTCAAGAACATAATTGAGGGAACACACTGGTTTCTCCTTTCTGTGGATTATGGTGGGAATGCTGGGCAGACCTGCATGTGTAGGATGGGCATGCTGTGTAGACCTACTTGTGGTGGCTTGTGGGTGACGTTAAAAGTCAGAGCAATGAACAATCAACATTCTTGGCTTTAAGTTTGATCCAAAGAACTAGACTGGAGAGGAAAGCAGCTCTGAAGTGTAATGAATTATACAGATAAATCCCCAAAATCTACAGCAAAATCCCTAAGCATCAAACCATAGGCTTGAAGTCGGAAGGAGAGAGAAGATGATGAGCTAACTGTCTCAGTAGGTATTTATTGAGTCTGTTCAATCTTCTTCTTCTTCTTCCCCCTTGACCTGGTTTTGCTATATAGCCCAGTTGGCCTAAAACTAGCAGTTCTCCTGATTCAGCTATGTAAGGCCATGCCACCGTACCTGGCATAGGATCCATCTTTAAAAGCCCAGCTCAACTTTCATCTTCTAAAGTCCTATCTGCTCTATTCCTTAGTGCAGTGACAGCTGCTACAACTAACATCTGAAGGAAAAAAAAACCCTTGGAATTTCACAAACAACTTATTAAGTGATCATAGACTGTTTTTCTCTCCTCCCTCTGACAGATTCAACTCTAATCTCTATTAAGTGACAGGTAAAATGTCAAATCGTCAGGGTCACGGTGCTGCTGCAAACACATCTGAATCCTCACAGTGCCCATCCAACTATGAATAAACGGCATTCAATAAACATTACTGATTGGGCCATTAATTACATTCAAGTAGCAGACAAGTTTTAGAGTTAAAAAATTCTTATTGAATGCTTTACAGGAGGGTGGGTGAAATATGGGTGTAGGTCCGAAAGCAAAAGCATTAGACCACTCAGTGTTTTTAGGAAAGTGAGAATGAAATAGCCAGATTCAGAGGAAGAATAATTAGTGAGGCATATTTAAGAAAAAAACTCTCAAAACTGATAAATACTTTCAGCAAAGGAGAAAGATACAAATTTGACATACAAAGTCAGTAGCTTCCCTACAGACCAGTGGCAGACACGATGAGAAAGAAATTAGGAGAAAAGTGCCATCACAATTGCTACAAAGCAAACCAAACCAAACATATAGATCCAACAAAACAAAACAAACCCTTGGAATAAAGCTAACCAAGGGAGTGAACGGCATCTGTAATGAACACTTAACAGCAACTAAACAAGTTGAAGACACCAGGAGACAGAAAGCCCTTCTTTGCAATCTCCACCAAACTCCAGTACCATACCATTCTTCACACACACACACACACACACACACACACACACACACACACACACACACACACACACAATCTTAAAGTTCACATAGAAGCACAAAAACATCCACAGTCATTCCAAATAAGACGAATAATGCTGGAGGTACCACAATATGTGACTTCAAGTTATAGGGACTAAGGCCAACAATCAACAAATGGGACCCATGAGGTTAAAAAGTCCGAGATTTGATCACCTCCTCTTGGCAGCAAGGCCCTTCTGGCACATAGAGGAAGCAGGTGTGTGTGTGTGTGTGTGTGTGTGTGTGTGTGTGTGTGTGTGT
>OU015747.1:124202022-124219714 GCA_907169655.1 Acomys percivali
TCTTCTTCTTCTTCTTCTTCTTCTTCTTCTTCTTCTTCTTCTTCTTCATCTTCTTCTTCTCCTCCTCCTCCTTCCTCCTCCTCCTCCTTCTCCTCCTCTGATGAAAGAGTCACAGCAAGAAGTAAATCTCTTAAATCCAGGAGAGGAGAGATGAATCCAGGAGTGGGTGCCTCTGCTCCAGAGGGGAGACAGTAGAGAACTGGGCAGACACAGCATTTACATTGTGTTTCTTAGGGGTCAGAGCATCCTGGGGCAGGGATTTCCAGAGTGTGGATTGGTAGGATTTCAAGACTGAGCTGGGGGATGCTCAGGGATTTTTTTTTGGTGTGGACTTCTGACCTCAAATTAACATAACCTTGGATGAGTCCTACTGAGGGCCTGGAGATGGCAGTTACAGAGGTCTGGGGCGGGCATGGGTGGGATGGCGTGGTGGAGCTTTCTCAGGTAGAGGTCAGGCCAATTTTCTGCCTTGAGGGATAACAAAATACACAATGTGTCCACAGTTTACAAAGAATGAAGGCAGTAGGCTGAAGCAGGAAACAACAGCTCCTGTGGGGGCGGCAGCAGGCTTTCTGAGGCAGGAAAGGTGTCTGGTTTTCACAGCAGTAGGCTGAAGCAGGAATAGTCACCATGAACAGCTTCCATGCAGGTGGCAGGAAAGAGTCAGCCAGCTGTGGCAGGAATAGTGGCCACATCCCTGAGGTGCTGACAGGAGCATTGGCCATGTTTTCTCCCTGTCTCCACAGGCCCAGGGCAGAAAGGAGAAGCTGACTGCCCTAAGTCAAGAAGGAGGTCTGGCAACAAGCTTGTGGAAGGTATTCTGTCACCAGGTTGTGTGTGTGTGTGTGTGAGCAGTGGATAGTAGCAGGCTAGTGGAGAAATCACTACATGAGTGTGTGTGTGTGTGTGAGTGTGTATGAGTGTGTGTGTGAGTGAGTGTGACTGGATGTCTCCAAAGCCTATCCCCTTTGCTCTGGATGAGGCCTCAGCCACCATTGCAGTGGCAGTGGTGGCCTCAATCTGGCCACTGCAGTATAGAGGCTGTGGTGGCAGCAGCCTTGATCTGGAAGGCAGTGACTGGCCACTGCCACAGTGGCTGAATGCCTAAATCTTGTTTCTTCAAGTCTTATAGACTAGGGTGAGTTGGAAAAAATGCATTTTGGGCAGCATAATTTCTTTTATCTTTCCTTGAATAGCTGACCAGATTTGTTCTTCCTTTGTTGTTTGCCCTACAAAGGTCCTTAACTATTGCATGTTGCCCAATGTCACTTGGTGAAGATGATCTCCTTTACCTGACACACTGGTTTAAAAACATCTCACCCAAAATTAACATCTTATCAAATCACTGGCCATGCATTAGGCCAGTGAAGCTGACCTATAAAATTCACATTTATAAGTCTACCCTTGTCAACTTGGTATGCCCATATTTCAACATACACGCTATTCTCATACAAAGGGAATAACAATGTCATGCTACAACCTAATGTGACACAACAATCTTTCACTCAAACAAAAAAAAATGCACGAACCCATTTCCCATAAGAGGAGGTCAAGTTATGAGGTAATTGCCTATTAGGCGAGGGCTAAGGGAGCTAGGAGAGAGAATTGGAGAGTTTGAATATCATTTAAGAATGTGTCTCAGAGGTTACGTGTTAGAGCTTGATCTCCAATATGGTGATACAAGGAGGTGCTGAGGTTGGAAGGTTAAGATGAGGAAGCAAGTGGACAGTGGTTAGGACAGCGGGGTCACTGTCACTAGGGAAGAAGGTTGCTCTCATGGAGTGAGGTGGTGCACAGGAGAGTGGGTTCTAAGCCAAGGCTGAGCTTCCCTCCTTGCATTTCCCACCTCTCCTCTCATCTCATGATTTCCTTTGCATGTTCTGCCACTGTGACACCAGTAGCTAAGTGGTATGGCCAAGAAGGCCCTCAGCAGAAAAGAATTTCAAGACGAGTCAGAAGCAAAGTTAGAGTTTACTGAGAAAAGAAAGTACCCTAAAAGAGAGACTGAATCCTTTGTGGAAATTCAGAGTGATGCAACCCCAGTGCCTTAGCAGTAGCTGTACGCATCTGACTTTGTGGTTTTTGAAGTTCCATTGAAATATGCAGTCTATGTTTGGGTTTGAAGATTAAATAAAAATGTTTTGGTATGTATATTTTATCTAAAGTATCTTTCTTTTGTAGATGAGATTACAAGGTGGTGTCTGAGGTTCCTTGTGTTGGTTTCTAGATAAAGTAATGCTGGCAAGATAAGAGCATATCATAAGAGTCAAGGGAATTCTCTCTATGTGTGGGTCACAAGAAAGTCAAAACTATATTTTGACTGTAAGTATGATTCATTAATTGTCTTAGCAATCTTGTTTGTGGGGTTGTCTCAGAAAGTTAGCATAATCCTTTGCAGATAGTCCTACAAGTGGTTTAGTCAGCTGTGTTGACCTTTTTGACTCTTAGTCCGTGGAACACTTAAACTACATCCAGTGAAGTCATCTCTTCACTTTTCCATGACTTTCTATCATGCCTCCAGATTTTGGTCCTAATTTCACATATCCAATCAAACAACAGAGATCTCTAAAATCCTTGGATGCCATGTCCAATGGAGAAGTCATCTTAGTGAGCCCATATCATTACAATTGGCTTGATCCAGCTTCAAGTTCCTTCCACCATCATTCCTCATCACCAGTGACTATTCCTGTAGATGTTCCTTGAATCAATGCAAAGACTGCAAGTAGTTCTTTTGATGTGCCTTCTCATGGCTCACCCTGGGTACCTTCCTGTTGTTAGGTACAAGATAGACATGGGCAAGAAAGCAGGGAGAAAGGCTTCCTAAAGCACAGTTCAAACCCTATTCTTGTCTGTACAACCCATCAAACTGTAAAACTTTGGTCCTAACTCTTGTGATAAAGCTTCAGTTGATAGAGTAACAGGATGTCTTAACCCCATGGGGGAAGATTGTCTTAACTGATAGACAGCAATAGAGTCAATCAAGAAACCTTGAGAATCCCAAGAAGGAGTTGGATACATTGTAATCAAGAAAACTACAGCTGTGTCTTGGTATCCTGATGGCTGTCATGTCTCTTTGTGTTGACTGTCCTTTGAGTGAGATAGTTTGTTCCTGATGTATCAAATACTAAGACTCCAGGTCATTTTTTCACACATGTGTACAAGAAAAGTCGCTCTATTCATTACAGATATGAGAAGCTCTCTCCCATTCCCACATCCTTTGTAGAGGATATAGGAAGAAAAACCCTCCAAAACGAGTTCTGACCCACCATGCTTTGAAAGGAGCAAAGGGTCATTTTAGTCCACAAATGTACCATTCATCTTAAAAGTCTTTATTTAAAAACTTAAGATTCCCAAAACAGAAACCAACTTCTGGCTACCACCCCCCTCGAGACAGCTCACTCTAGCCTGCCGTTGGAGTGCTTTGATAATAAATTTCTGCAGCAGTTGTCTGTGACTCTTGACTGAATTCTTTCTCAGAGAAGACAGAAAGAGCCCAATCTCACCCCAATATCTTTAAGAACATGCTGAGGCTTATGTCTGGTTATAGATCTAAAGCTGCAGAAGCTCGGGGAGATATGTTCTGAGGAGAATCCGCATCCTGTTGTATGGTAATTGTCTCCAGGAGAGCTGTTACTGTTTCCTCAGACAGTGGACTGCGAATAGTCCCAGACAAAGGTAGAGAGGTGGAGATCCATGGGTGTAGAGGTGCCTACAGCACTGCAGTTGGTGAGGCAGATGCTGCCATTGAGGCAGAGCTACTGGGCTCATGTGTCCACTTTTCCAGGTGACAGTGCTGCTTCAGTGCTTGTGAGAAGTCACTTTCCATTGGGAGAAATGACTCATCAGATTTAGAGGCTCGGTATCCCAAGAATGATCTGTTTTTCTCTTCACACCTTCCAACCCACCCTATAAGATCCCATTCTCTCCAACTCTAGCCTGCTCTGAAAGTAGCACCCTTTAAGTCTCAGCTCAAATTGCATTGTAGTTCATTCAATTGCTGAAAAAGGCTTTGGGCTGAATTTTCAGTAATTTTGTCCTTGTATGTGGTGATAGGAGATAGTGCTGTCATCCTTTCAGGCCCATCTAGAGGCCCTACATTTTTTTTTTCTTTTATTGAAAATAGATTTTTTTCATACAATATATGCTGTTCATAGTTTTTCTGCCCTCAGCTCCCATTCCTCCTTACCCACCTCTTATCCAGCTCCACATTTTCTTTCTCCCATTAGGAAAAAAAAAAAACCAAACAAAACAGGCATATAAATAATAATAATAATAAAAGGAGGAGTGTGAGCCCCTAAATTCTAAGGAGTGCATTTTGGCCAGTAGAAGAGGTCTCCCCAGGATCAGTGAAAGTTTCTGTAGAATTGCTGTCTCCAACCAAGCAAAAGTGCCTGAAAGTTCTGTAGAACTGGCCTCTCCACTTGAGTGGTGGTGGTCTCTTACCAGGCTTACTCTAACAAGACTGTCCACGTCCAATGATCTCAGCCTTTCCTCTTCAGTCTGAGAAGACTAATTCTGCATTGCCCACAGAAACTGAAATAACTTGTGGGAGGCAAGAGAGTGCCAGTTCACCTCCCTTCCCACCTCCACTCCTTCACAGTAGCAACTAGGTTCAACTCGTGTAAGCCCTTCAAGGTGAAGGACTAAGGAGGACTCGCTGGTAATGCACTATATTCTCTAAAGAACCACTTAGGTTTGTTTCATTTACAGTGTTGAAGTTAGGGTGGGACTAGTTATCAAAGCTGTGGAATAATTGTGGAAGGAGCATGAATTTGAACCAAGCCAAATTTAAAGATACAGTGGCATATACCGAGATCCTGGATTGCATACTGCCACTCTTGAGTTAAAACAGAAGGTCTCTGACATTTGCCTGATTTGTTGAGTGAAACATGAACCAAATGACATTTTCTGAGTTGGCAACCCAGCCCCATGATGACAGTGGATTACACAGCACTTACAGCTCTCAGCATGAAAGGGGCAGCATTGTGTTCTTGCTGGAAGATACAGCGTAGCTATGAATGCGCTTTTCCTAGACATAAACATTCTCCCCATTTTGTTTCTCCATTTGTTCCAATGTCTTTTTCAGGGTTCTCTGGTGTCTGGTGTGATCTTCCTGTTGTTCTCTCAGGAGCATAGCTACAATGGAGATAAGAACCTAACAGTGATGTGTCTCCATCCTGTAACTTTGGTCCCGCTTCTCAACTTCTAGACTGTCTTATCTTCTGGCACCTTGTGTTTGGGAGGTCTGTGCTGAAGGCTCTTCATCTTTGCTCCCAGCTCTGTGACCCTTTGGCTTGCATCCCCAACATGGGCATGCAGAATGCAGTGTTCAGCATAGTCTGTCTTAAAGTCATGCTCATAGGCCTGTTGTTGCTCTGCAGTGTGGATGACTCTGCTTTGCAGGAGACCAAAGTCCTGCTTGTAGGCCAGGCAGTGGTTAGGTTCTGAACATTTTTGTTCAGACTTTTCTGGCTGGAAAAGGAAGGCATCTGTTGGTCAAGCTCTCTTTTTTTGCTCTTTGTGGGTCAATGTCCAAGGTTTTTGGAAGACCTCTTCTGCTCAACTCTGAGATGTATTAGTTTTGATGGTATCTACAACCTTTTGTTTTTGTATAAACATAAACAAAGCAGCAACCCCAACCCAAAACATTTGCTGAATTCCACTCTGATGTTAACACATCTTTATAGTATATAGGAGAATTTAATTCCACAGGTATTTTCTATAACCCAGTGTCTCTGAGTCAGTCAGCGTTATATAATTGGTCTGATTGCTAGTCAGTCAGAGCTATGAGATGCCCTGAACATGTTTGTCTAACTCACTTCTCCCTCCCCTTGCCACCTCCTTATCTCTGTGTGCAGCCCTGTCACTAATGACCCTAATCTGGGGAAAGCCCCAAGCATCTGGCACCTGAACAGGGATCTGTAGAAGTAAGTCTACTTTTGGTATGGATAAGACTTCATCAGAGGCCTTCCTGAATCCACTGGGTAACATATGGGAAACATTGAAAAGTGTGAAAAGACAAGAACTATAAACAAGTCATGGGCCATAAGCCATCTAAAGAAATAAGAGTCTTTATAGAATTATACAGCATACTTTAAAGGATAGGAGAATCAAAGTTAGTACTTCTCAATGAACTACTTTATTAAAAGTTGTGCAGCAATGTAGCTCTTGGTTCCTGGACCACAGGAGTTTGGATTTAGAAACCTAGGAAAGGATATTCAAGTTTTGTATCAGAAGAATAGATCTAAGAATGGCTCCCCTTTATTGGAAAAATTTTATGCAAACTTTAGATACTGATGAGCTGCAAGAAAAGGACACTTGGCCTTGCTCTTCTGTAGGACACAACGATGGAGAAGATACTCCATCATAAGTTGGTAAGATTAAACATGAATCCCCCACTATATTCTCTGTTTCCCATAAGCCTTTTAAGATTCAGAATGATAAAGTGGAGGGTGACGATGAGAAAGATACAGTTTCTCCTAAGGAAAAGACAGATTTAGAGGAAGAGGCACAGAAACAATATTCCTCCCCAACACAGCGCAAGTCCCTCCTTTTCAGCAGTCGGTAAGTCTGGTGCTCTCCAGTTTTATAGAACAACCCCTGCTAGAGAGGTGATCTGTTGCTCAAGGGACTTAAGATTGCCTGTGTTGGAAGCCATGGCCTAGTCAAGCTTATCCTGGAAGCTGTCAGACAGATGTGTTATAAGTCCTTTTGCTCTGAAAACATACAAACTTCATTGTAGCTACATTTCTGTATTAACACAAGTGTGGAATGTGCATTGTGCACAAATCAGTTAACGATGATTCTCTGCTATATGTTTGAGCAGGTGAAAGGCCACTCTCAGCTTCATAAGTTCTTTTGGAGTGTATAACCAAACTGTAATATAAGTCTCCGTCCATGCCATATGAAAGGCTGGCATGTAGGAAGTCATGAGCAGCAGGTGGCTGACAAGATTATTGGCGATTATAAAGACATTTATATGTCTCAGTTATTTCCATGTAAGGGATTCAGCATTTATGTCACCCATTTTGTTGTGTTTCATGTCTGCAATCAAGATTTTCAGTGGGTCTTTCCTTGTCAAATCTAATTTTTGTTAACTTTGAAGGAATCAATAGCTTTTTGATTTCTGTTGAAACAAGAGCGAAACTCTTTCCTGATGAATGCAAGACATTTCCTGACCTTCATTCTGAGGTTACACATATTTTTCAAGGATATAAGCTGATTTAATTCATCAGTCCTTTCCAAAATCCAGTAGTTTTTGTTTATTTTGGGTTTTTTTTTTGCAGCTGATCTACCTGTCTCATGGACATTTGAAAAGTTTAGAAGTCAATAAAGCATCACTTAATCTATTCCTGGGAGACTTTATATTCTCCTTTTGTTTTATAAGCATATACTTTAAGATGCACTTAGACCTTTTTATAATTGCTTGATCAATAGCATTTTTAAAAAAGGATTTATTTATTTATTTATGTATACAGTGTTCTGGCTGCATATACAACTGCATGCCAGAAGAGGGCACAAGATTTCATTATAAATGATTGTAAGCCACCATGTGGATGCTGGGAGTTGAACTCAGGCCCTTTGGAAGAACAGCCAGTGTTCTTAGGCTCTGAGTTATCTCTCCAGCCCCATAAGATTTTTGTTTTTGTTTTGTTTTGTTTTGAGACGGGGTTTCTCTTGTAGTCCTGGCTATCCTGGACTCTATGGACCTGACTGGCCTCCAACTCACTGGGCTCCACCTACCTCTGCTCCTAAGTGCTGTGATTACAGGCCTGCTCCACCAAGCCCAGCATACCAGCAACATATTTTATGTTACTATTGGATACATATATTGGTGCAGTACCAGTTTTAGTCTGTAAAAATAGTCCCATGACAGCTATTACTTATAATAAATGTAATTATAATATAACTGAATCTGTCTTTTTAGAACTCAAGGCAGGAGACCATTGAAATCCTGAACAGTTATCAATTTTGTGATGTACATATTTTAGTTTTCCAAGATCTGCAAAATGAAACACATCCATCTACCCAATTTTATGTCTTTGGGTACCTTTAGGGTTACTTTCAGCATATAATGAAACTTGATTATATAAAGAACAAGTAGGATAATTCTTTATACTTTCCTTGGCTTATTATCTGGTTATATCTGTATAAAAGGTAGACCTTGAAACAAATTGGTGTTTGATCATATGTGGAAGAATCCAGTAGTTTTCTTTATAAACTAAAGTTGCTTGGTTTCAGGGTATTTGTTGCTAATCTATCCTAGATAATCAACAGAATTCCCTCCCTGTATTTCTTTAGGAGCAATCTACAGTCCCCAATAAGGCAAAGTTACATTTTATTTCATCAAACATTTTCTTTAAGGTTATCTACATCTGAATCAGCCAGTAAGATATTCTCCATGTAACGGATGCTTAATATCTTTGGAAATTTAAGCAGCATTGGCCTAGTACTTTATGTTTTATGTTTGGTTTTGGACCAGAAGTCTAGCTTCCCTGGATTTTTTTTTTTTTCATGAAGTGATCATTGAAAATTAGTTATTTGTGTTATTACGGGGAAACCCAACCAAACAAAAAACCCATTTAAACAAAATCAAGCAAAGAAGCAACAACAGGCTAAGTTCTGGGCTAGCTGCATTGTCTCAAGCTGTAGCAGCAAACCCCTGTCTGTCATTCTTGTAGTTGAGGTGTTGTAGCTCTGTCCTTGTGAGCCCTTAGATAAAAAGGGCGACAGGCACCTTGCTGCCAGAGGCCTCTGGGTACCAGCTATAATCAACTTCTTCTTCCAGTGGAAACCTTTGCAGCATCTGAGACAGACTGTCTTGGGGGCACTGTGGATCCCTCACGGGGAGGGTCTTTTTGTTTTCTGTTCTTGCTGAACCTTTCATTCACATAGTATCCTCTCTTTGCATGCTGCCAGCAATGGTTGTCAGACCTTCTGGCCACAAGTACCAGTGGAGCCTTGGGGTGAGGTTGGCAACTGAGCAAGCATCCACCTTGCTAGTAAGGTTCAACTGGGTCCAGGACCAGTTGCTAGGAGTTGGGGGTAGGGTGGGGTGCATCACCGGTGATGCCTGACCATGAATGCTACAGGTCCCCAGCAATGGCTCCCACTGAACTCTGTGGAGGATTGGGTGGGGCCAGAGCATTTGTGGGGAGGAGGGGCTTTTATTTCATTTATTTATTTATTTATTTATTTTTAGGAGATAAGAGAGGGTGGAGGGTGCTTTTGGGAAGGGGGAAGAAAGATCAAAGCATGTTAAGATGACCTAAAAAAACTCTGATGCAAGAGTTTGATCTCTGTATAGTGGCTCACATTGTTTAAAAAAAATTGGGCTGGACAGGAAGAGAGACAGTTGTCTTGCCAATCCTGGGCATGTTATGGTGGCAATTTGACATTCAAGGAGGGATTTAGTCAAAGGGGTGAAGGTGGG
The DNA here is from genome assembly GCA_907169655.1 of Acomys percivali. Taxonomy (NCBI): domain Eukaryota; kingdom Metazoa; phylum Chordata; class Mammalia; order Rodentia; family Muridae; genus Acomys; species Acomys percivali. The sequence continues at coordinate 124,211,456 of OU015747.1, forward strand.
ATGCCCCTACGATGGAGAGAAACTTGTGACAGTACAGAAGCAGTCTATCAGATGCCTTGGGCCAGCTGGCTGAAGACTGGATGCCCCAACAATGGAGAGGAACTTGTGACTGTCCAGACAGTCAGCTCTCTGTCCTGTCAATACTTTTGGAAGTTGCTTGCCTGCTCTTCCTTCATATTAGATAGTTTTCTTTCTGGGGTCTCTGATGGGGTTGAAGACTAGATAGCCACAGTATTAATATAAGTTTAGTAAAAAAAAAAAAAACTTTAGACATTAGGATAAGAATCTGTAGCATAGGATAATGGAATAATTTCTTAAAAATAGTTAACTACAAATGGACTGGTCCTTGCAAATGTTGACTTAATGGGTAATTCTTATTTTGTTGTATATAGCTTATTTTATTAAATAGAAAGGGGATGATGAAGGAGAGATAAACTTGCTTTTTATGATCCTAAGTGTGGGATCAGAATGGTCTTGTGAGAGAACAGGTGAGGTTAATCCACTAGAAGACCAACCACCTCATGCCGGAGCTTGATTGTTGCCGGCTGAAAAGATCCCGTGAACAGACTCGGAGAGGAGATATATAAATGAGCCCAGAACTGGAGGCGGGGTTTTTGGATACTTGGGATAGTTTTTGGCTGTTCATTGCTCCACTCCGAGACACTCCTAGAGAGAACCACTCGAGGGAAGGCTTTGGGCCTCCGGGCTCCTGCTGAGGTTCTGGGTTCTGGTTATTCCAGGTTCCAGCAGAAGAAATCCTGCTGATTACGCCAGGAGAATCGTTCCTCGGAACTGATATCCTTACGGTTTTGTTGTTGTGTTCTTTAATCCTCTTTTCCTATTGTTGTGGTTAGTTGGGTTATGAATGACATATGTTTGGTTAATAAGTTGTAATAAAATATATTGGTTTAGAAAATTGAGCCTACAAAGGGGCATGGCTGCTGTCTTCCCTGACTGCCTGTCTGAACTCTTTTAAATCTGTACCCTGATAGGGATACCAATTAAGCGGTTTAGCATTGACTAGGAATGTCTGAGATTCCGGTTTTGTTTTGGTTCATGAGTAGAGGAGGAGGCAGAGTTAGTTAGAAGCTTAATTGGCTTAAGAGCCTAAAAGAGAGGCGATAGCTATCCATGAGAGTACCACTTACTAATAGGATTAGTTTGGAGGATAAAAGGCCCATTCCATGTAAAAGCTACATTAAATCTAAAGAAAACTCTAAGATTATTTTCAGGGAACTTATAAATGTGTATCAGGCATAGAAGTACCAATTTTTATATATAAAAACAAGATAATGATAGTTACAAAGTACCAGATATTATGTTGTAGAGGAGTTTATTGAATAAGCAAGGGTGGAGAAATAAGGGGATGTGTGCCCCAGGGGATGGATGGATGGATGGAGGGAGGGAGGGAGGGAGGGAGAGAGAGAGAGAGAGAGAGAGAGAGAGAGAGAGAGAGAGAGAGAGAGAGAGAGAAAAGAGAGAGTGGGGAGAGACAGCCCTGGGCAGGGCCACGCCCGCATGGCAGGTAAGCAATGACATCATAGGTAGGCAGACTGAAGCAGAATCCTAACATTTTTACCTTTCCTTATAATTTAAAATGAGGATCATTGGATTGTTTTTATATAAGGTAAGTTAAAGTATATAAATGTAGGGAAGGGAGAAAAGAGAGAGAAAAGCAATAGTAACAAAATGTCTAGATTATATGATGAAGAGGAAGGGACAAGTTCTACCCTGAAAGTTCAAGGTAGAGGGCAGGCTATGTCAGCCATGTCCTGCAGCAGATAGGGACGGAGGAATGCTGGGAGAACCTGGAGCTGTTTGTCCTGGGCCTGGAGCACACCATTTCAGCCTTTTGCAAATGGATAAGGGGCGAAGTAATCATCTTAACTACTTCCTGCTGACAGTAGAGTGGTGATAGGGGGTTTAAAAGGCTGAAATGGGCCAGGTTCAAGGACAGGCTGTTGATTTGCTGTCCAGGGTCTGAGAACATCTGCAGCTTGGAAGGGCAATGCAAGTCTGAGGCTGGACGGGAGCACTTGGGGGGGAGCTGCTTTGACGTTGTCCCAGATGTAGGAGGTCTGGCAGGATACTGGAACATATATGTGGGCAGAAGACGAAGTCAGTAGGTTAGGGAGAAAATTCCCTTTAGGAATACATTTGAAACTCTTGGGAGAGCAAAGAAAAAGTTTGAACATGGGAGAGCAAAGAAAAGGTCTGGATATAGGGACCTTCCTTCCATTTTTACCTGATTGCTGACAGTAATTAAAAGGCTTTAGTTTGAATCTGCCCAAGTTTGGTTACAGAGGCATGTAAGCTTAGAAGCTCTTAGTGTGGCCATAGGGATTTGAAATTCTCAGAAGGTATCCCAGAGGAACCCGGAAAAATGGCGAATGGACTATTTTTCATGGGCAGTGGGGGCTGTGGCTGCAGCAGCAGAAATGGAAGGAGAAGCAGTGTTAGCAGAAGCAGCAGTGTCACCCAGTGAAAAATGTCCTAGTTGTAGGTTAGTGAGAAAAAACAGTCAGTCATGTAGACCAGGGCTGTCAGCTGGTATTGGGTGGCAATCAGGTTAGGTGAGGGGAGATAGGTGATAGGTGAGAAACTTAGGCTTTGGATTGACAGTACTTATCAGGTTTCCATTTGACCTGAGAGATAGATTTCCTATAGCTTACAACAATCCTTTTAAGTTCATAAAAGGTGATAATTTTAGACATGTTAACATCATCACTGTTTGTAATCTGCAGTGAAATACACATTGTTAGACACGTACACATTGTAGGAAAAGGCAGTAGACATATAGCATGGTAGAGGATTGGGAAAAGAACTTTGTGTTAAAATCAAATACTCTGAGGCATGCTTAGGAAAGGCAGAAGCCTTTTTGACCTCTGTGGAACAGTAACAAGGGACGGACAGAAATTTCCTGTAGAGCAGAAGGCAAAAACTCAGTTTAACATCAGTAGACATCATGAAAGAGGGGCTTCTTCCCTCTGTTTATAAGACTGGATAATTTAAGCACAATGACAGACATTTTAAGAAAAACATGAACAAAAGGAAATTTAAATCTTGATCTTGGGACTATGATAGGATCATATAGCGGAATTTTTTAATAGTTCAATTAATAAACTAGAGCTCCATTGATCAATGTCAAACTCTGAACAATGAACACAACAGTAGGATTGCAACAGGATGAATAAAAGATCTTTTTAGACATTTTGACCTTCATAACTTGCATTTATCAACATAAAACACTTTCCTAGACCTTCTAGCATTTATAAAATACCTTTTTGGAAGCTTGAAGACATGGGTGAAACTGTAGTAGTTATTGTCTTTTAACTAAAAGAATGGTAACAAGGTAGACTGTTTCTAGACCTGACAGTTAAAAGTTTGGTCTCCTGCACATGAAGAGGCCTGGGAAGGTACCTGAAGAATATATATAAAGATATATATCTTTAACTAGCTATTGAATTGACCAATGAACTAACATGGCAGATAACTTTGGGCTAAGGAGCTAATTGTCTGTTTTCTAGCTATCAAGCTAACATCAGCTTAGCCATCAATGTGATCAGAGACCTGAGAAGGATAAACTGTAACCTAAAGGAATCTATGTATTAATAAAAATGACAGAGATGACCACTTAAATCATATCCCAGTAAATTGAGAGTGTCCCAGTTGTCTCCTGTGGCAGCATGGCAGGATGGGCAGAGACAGTCTTGCACCAGGCACAGAGGATGAGAGGCTGTTTCTTTCAGTGGAAGGTGAATATAGAAGAGACGGACCTCACCTTGTGTTCAGCAACGTGAGACAATGACTCTTTGAGTGTCCAGTTTGTCCACAGGTTGATCCATAGCAGCCGTTGGGAGTAGTTTTGCTCCATGGCTAGAAACCACAACCCAGGTTTGAAGTGACTTGCCCCTGTGCCCAAGCCCAAGCCCAAGCCCAAGCCCAAGTTCAAATCTTCTGAGAGCTTGGGAGCTACTGTTATGATCTGGGAATCTCTGTTTCTTATAATAAATTTACATGTGTTAAATGCCATATTCAGCAGATCTCTGACAAGTTTGAGGGTTGGCATATTTGAGTTAAGTGATCTTTATATCTAGTTATCTGCTCTGAACTATACTTTTAAAACATAAAATAGAATGTTGTGATCTCATTCTATGTTTGACCTTGAAAATATAATTAATTATACTGGTTTTTAGCATGGCTAAAATACATTTTGAACATGCTAAAGGGCTTGATCATTTATAAGACCTTAACAATTAAAGCTAGGAGTTACACCAAGAGTAGAACAGTTTCCTGTATGATTAAGAACATCATTTAGAATTTTAGGCTAAACATTTTTTAAGGCAGTGATTTAAATTTCAACATTGTAAACAAATGAATATTATTAATACAGTAGAACACTATAAAAACCTTATCAAACCCATTAGCCAGGAATGATTGAATCCAGATTTGTTGATGACAGGCGGAACAGCATTTATCTTGTTAATTTGAATAGACCTTTATAATTTTGAAATAAGAAACATTTAGAACATGGTATAGCTGCCAGTCGCTGGTCACTGAGTGGAGAAGGTTAACTCCGCCCCTGGCCCACCTTTGGGCAGGCGGGACTCAAAGGGGCTAGAAACAGGGCATGTGCACCTCCAGCAGGCCTGCGATGGTAAAGGGGGGAGGGGTCAGGAAGATAGCAGTTCAGTGGTAGGTGCAGAGGGGCAACATGGTGACTAACTGTGTAGCGGCAGATTTAAAACCAAGAGGCTATAAAAACTCAGGGTGGCTGAGCGCAGCACAGATAGGGAAGCAGAGCTGTGGCAGCCCTGTTCCATCCAGTCTCAGATTTGTGTGGCCTGTATAGCAGGAACAATCCAAATAGAGACATGCCCGAGGTGGGGTGGGGGGGTAGGGACAGTGGTAGGGTGTGGGGCAGTACATGTGGCTGTCAGAACACGCCAGTGGGGCAGGGAGCCGCTAGGGGCCTAGGCAGGATGGGCCATTATTGGCCTCCCTTGGAATCAAAGTAGACCATCTGAAGCAGTATGCGTATTCCAGGGGGCTTGGGTACCCAGCCCAATCAGAGGAAATCTGTGTGCAGTAACGCCAGAGAAGTCCATGGCCAATGGAGAGCTTACCAAAAATAGGAGGGGTGGGGTTATGATTTACAGATAGCTTACCAAAAATGTAGTAGGCATGCAGGCAGCACATGGGGGAGACAAGTTACTCCAGATAGAGGCAGTCCACTGGTTTACACCCAGGTTTACTGTGAACAGTACCATTGGGGGAGGTGCAGCCATGTGGCAGAGTGAGCTACCTGCATACCGGGTCCTGGGAGACAGTGAAACAGCAGAAATTTGTCTCCGCTTAGAATTGCAGTCTGAAGGCAGGGTGGTGATGGGCTAACACTGGAATGAATGGAGATTTAGAATGAAATTTGAAAGAATGGAGTTCGATATAAAGGATTCCAGGCTTGTTAGTCATGGATGAGCTTCCTCCCTACAGGGCACCAATTTTATATATTAGAATAAGACAATGATTGACACAAGGTACCAGGCATTATGTTGCAGAGTTTATTAAATGAGCATGGGGGGAGAAGGAAAGAGGAAAGGGTACGCCAGGGAGGGAGGGAGGGAGGGAGGGAGGGAGGGAGGGAGGGAGAGAGAGAGAGAGAGAGAGAGAGAGAGAGAGAGAGAGAGAGAGAGAGAAGAGTAAGAGGGAGGAGAGGAGGAGATGAGGCATCACATGGGTGGTTTGTCCTTGTATATGGGCCTGGGCAGGGCCATGCCCCCATGGCAGGTATACAATGACATCATTGGTAGGCAGACTGAAGCAGAATCCTAACACCAACTCTGTCAGTAGGGAAGCCACAATCAAACCAAGACTAACATGTTCCCAAAGTCTATCCATGGTCTTATGGTCCTTACAAGGAAGAAAATTAGAGAGTGGTAATTTTTTGACTTGAATGGGTTTAGAATGTGATGATCCAAAAGAATGAAATGAAAGAACCCATGTATTTTACCCAGAAGGCATTTTAGGAAAATCAGCCTGGGGCCCAAGGCCTGGGACTATAGGTCCTGGGCTGGAATCACAAGGGTTAACATTCATGGATGACTCCTTGTGGTCAGCTCTGTCTTCTTTATACTGTGGGTGTGGAGTCAAGCTTAGCTGCTGGCTTGGCTGCTGAGGTGGCTGGTCAGGGGGAGGCACTGCCACAAAGTCATATCAGGAGGTCAGGTATCCAAGTCAGAGAATCAGCGTCCTGTGGAAAAACACAGACATATCCTCAACCTCCAGTTAAAAGTACACCAGGCCTTTCTATTGACCTGTTAAAACATCTTTCCATTTTTGTTGTGGAAGTTTTGGGTTATATGTAAACATGTTTTTTGTTTTAATCCCAGGTGTGGGATATGGGGGCTGCTCCAGTTTGTCCACAGCTGGTAATCGCCTCCCGAGAGGGCAAGTGATGTTTGTCAGCTGTGAACTCCCTTGTGCTGCTTCCATGAAAGAAGAAGGCTGCTGATGCTGCTGCTTCGCCCCTGCTGCTCCTGGTTGCTGTTGATGCAGTGCGATGAGAAGAAGTCAAAGATATCCTGAAAGGAAGGGTGGACTTGCTCCAAGGAACCCCTACAGCCCCAAACGGGAAGAAGCAGCTAAGGAAAACTATGTCCGTTCTTCCAACTAAACTTCTTTCTCCCCTGCCAGGTGTTGGGGTGTTGGACGGGATTGGGGTGGAAAAGGGAGAAAGAGATGTAAGGAACCCAAAATAAATGTAGTGTTTAAAAGTATGCCAACACATCTTACTGAAAGTTTTATAGTTTTCTTATCCCCCTGGCAATGCTGAAGGATAACCGTCCGCATAGCAAGGTCTGTGAGTCTATTTCCCTCATGAATGGTGCTAGGCAGGGACATAGGAGACCTATCAACCCCAGTAAAGAAGGGAGAATTCTCCATGCTGCTACCGGAATAGCTGAGCATTGAGCAATATCCTCTTTAGTAAGAAGTAGATGATCTTTAGCCAGAAGCCCATCTTTACTTCCCAGTAATATATCCACCCTCACCCTGGTTCCTCTCCTGCTAACTTTCTTGTGAAGTAGTTTCCTTTTTTTGCTAATTCCTAATATTCGATTTCCCAGCAGAAAGTTTCCACCAGGTAAATGTGACCAAGCAACCTGAAACCAATCACAGGGGGTCATCCATCCATTGGTCAGACATTCCACTAACATAATTGTATATGGAGGAGTAGGCCTGTAATTTGTAGTAGCCCGTGTGTGCTCTTTTAAAAGTTTATAGGGCGTCACAGCCATATCCACTGAAAACGGCAAGTGTTAGGAAGCCGGCACAGCTGCTTGATACAGTTCTAGAAGAGCTGAGTGCTACAAGAAAGATCTTGAGATGGGCAGAATTGAGGTGGGCGTTCCATGAACGACAGAGTAAATTTTGTGTGGGGAATAGTGTCATTAAGGCAGATGTGAAACATGGATCATCTTCCTTTGAGAATGGATACATTCATAGTACTTAATGAGTTCAATGGCCTGGGCATAGTACAATCAGAACAGGTGTCTGTCACAAGTAACTAACATGGCATACTGAGAGGGTACCAAGCCTGATTGGGGATAAATAAAATAGCTCATTAGACTCAAAGGTAGAATAATCACGTTTACCATTCACTAAATATCTATGATGTGTTGGGCAATGCTCCAAATGTCCTTAATTTGCCTAAAACACCATGGATCACAGAAATGAGGAAGCTGGATCTCATATGGATTTAGTGTGTCCTCACCTACATGCTAGAGCCCAGATAGATTCAAGTGGCTTGGTTCCTGGTGCTTTCTCTGGCTTTGCGTCAGGGTGAAATAAAGTATGAGTTGGTCTTATAGTCAACCACAGTAATCATCACTGAGTGACCATTTTGAACATCACTACACTCAGGTCCTCACACAAAATGAAGGACCACTATATTTGCATATTAAAAAAAAAGAAGGGTAGAGCTTGAATTATCTAAGATGCTCTCCTTGGTAGGGAAGAGAAGCAGTGTCTAAACAGGGTTGTCTGACCCAAGTCCATACATCTGACAACTAGGTTCTGTTGACTTTAGAACACAGCAAAGCCACAAGGACTCATTGATGGTTTCTCTTTCATCTCCATTTGTTAGGGGTTTGCATTATTTTTATCAGAAGTCTACATTGTGTAAGGACTTCAGCCCCAGTCCCTCCTCTGACCCCATCTCTTCGGTAGATAGATCTCCCTCATGAGATGTGACAGAGAGTT
>OU015747.1:124224714-124235048 GCA_907169655.1 Acomys percivali
ACACACACACACACACACACACACACACACACACACACACACACACAGAAGCAAAAAGTGCATTCATGAAGAATATATTGTGCCCCCCGAGTCACCTACGAAATATCATATGCACCACTTCACCTCTTTGGACCCTGATTCTCAGGTGTGAAATAGGGCTGGTTATAGGGAAATATGAAAGAAACTACTTGTTACAAACACTGTCTTACAGTGAAAAATTGACTAGTTAATCAACACAAACAAGTTTAGTTCTTCTAAACATAATGTTTAAAACTTTGCCAAGCATTTTAAAAAGAAAAATTAATATTTAAATAAATACCACTTTCATTTTTGTTATTGAAAGACAATTATTTTACATTTGTTTATTTGTTTAGTGACAGCATCTCATGTGTTCCAGACTGACCTCCAACTTGCTCTGAAGCCTAGGATGTTCTTGACATTCTTGATGTCCTGTCTCCCCATCTTAAGTGTTGGGATTACAAGGAGAAGCTACCATACCTGGTTTATTTAGTGCTAAAGGGACGACCCATGGCTTCCTTTTGATTGGAGGATACTCAACTACCTAAGTTACATCCCCAGCTCTCAAAATTATTTTAAAATAAATGGTAAGACTGTTTTTTGTTTGTTTGTTAGTTTGTTTTACCCTCAGCCTGCTAATGTTTTTTTTCAATGCCATAATTTCACTTATATTTTTAAAAAGCATATAGAGTCATTAAACTAATAAATTTCACTTCTAGCCAACCCCAAATTTAGATATTTACCTTCTTTTTAAAAATGTATTCATATTACATCTCAACTGTTATCCCATCCCTTGTTTCCTCCCATTCCTCCCTCCCTCCTGCTTTCACCCTATTCCCCTCTCCTATGTCTGTGACTGAGGGGGACTTCTTCCCCCTCTATATGATCATAGAGTATTAAGTCTCTTGTTGATAGCCTGTTATCCTTCCTCTGAGTGGCACCGGGTCTCCCCATCAAGGAGACGTGTTTGAATATGGGGCACCAGAGTTCATGTGAAAGTCAGTCCTCATTCTCCACTCAACCGTGGAGAATGTCCTGTCCATTGGCTAGGTCTGGGTAGGGGTTCGATGTTTACTGCATGTATTGTCCTTGGTTGGTGCTATAGTTTGAGCAGAACCCCTGGGCCCAGATCTGCCTGTCTTAAAGGTTACTAGGAGCCCCTGGATCCTTCTATTTCCCTATTCTCCCATGCTTCTCTCACCTAGAGTCCCAATAGGATGTCCTCTCATCTATCCCAATTTCTTGGTAAGTGAAGACTTCCATGGGACATGCCCCTTGGGTTAGTGTCCAGTTATAAGTGAGTATATACCATGTGAGTCTTTCTGCATCTGGATTAACTCACTCATTATGATCATTTCTAGTTCAATCCATTTGTCCACAAGTTTCTGGAATTCCTTGTTTTTAATAGCTGAGTAGTATTCCATAGTGTAAATGTACCACAGTTTCTTTATCCATTCTTCTACTGAGGGACTCTTAGGTTGTTTCCATGTTCTGGCTATTATGAATAAGGCTGCTATGAACATGTTTGAGCATATGTCCTTGTTGTATGCTGGAGCATCTTCTGGGTATATTCCAAGGAGTGGAATAGCTAGGTCTTGAGGAAGCCCTATTCCCAGTTTTCTGAGATAGGGCCAGTTAGAGTTCCAAAGTGGTTGTACTAGTTTGCATTCCCACTAGCAATGAAGGAGTGTTCTTTTTTCTCCACATCCTCGCCAGCATGTGGTGTCACTTGAATTTCTGACCTTAGCCATTCTGATGGGTATTAGATGGAATCTCAGAGTCGTTTTGATTTGCATCTCTCTGATGACTAAAGACGTTGAGCATTTCTTTAAGTATTTCCCAGCCATTTGATATTCCTTTGATGAGAATTCTCTGTTTAGTTCTGAGCCCCACTTCTCAATTGGGTTATTTGGTTTGGTGGTGTTTAATTTCTTGAATTCTTTATATATTTTGGATATTAGACCTTTGACAGGTGTAGGGTTGGTGAAGATCTTTTCCCAGTCTGTAGGCTGTCGCTTTGTTCAGTTGACAGTGTCTCCTGCCTTACAGAAGCTTCTCAGCCTCATGAGGTCCTATTTATTAATTGTTGAGCTTAAGGCCTGGGCTATTGGTGTTCTGTTCAGGAAATTGTCTCTTATGCCAATGTGTTCTAGGCTCTTCCCTACTTTTTCTTCTAACCGATTTAGTGTCTCTGGTTTTATGTTGAGGTTTTTAATCCAGTTGGACTTGAGTTTTGTGCATTGGGACAAATATGGGTGTAATTGATTTTTTTTTTTTACACATAGACAACCAGTTAAACCAGCACCATTTGTTGAAGATGCTATCCTTTTTCCATTGAATAGATTTGGCTTCTTTGTCAAAAGCCTGCTAATGTTTTATTTAATGTTCTTTAAAATGCTTAATTATCTGTTTAACTTTTAGCATTTGCATGACTATATGAATGTAACATGAACCTAACCTAACGAGACTGTGTAGAGATGGGAAACACAGGGACCTAGACAAGAGGAAACTTGGGCAGAGCCCATGCTTACTGCATGTGAACAGACCAGGAAAAGAGCTGGCAGGCTTAAACCATACAAAACATCAAGTTAAACTACTGTACAAGCCCAAGAGTGAGGAGAAAGAATACAAATTCTGTGTTTCCCACGCTGGCTACTGGAGTGGCCCATCCTACTGCATGGCAGTGTTTTGAGAGATCAAGAGCTTCCGTCCAGTCTACTCTGCTTCTGCCCTGCTTATCCCCATCCCTGATCTAATGATGATGGAGCATACAAGGTGTCAGAGGTGTAGATCAAGGAACAGCTTGGCCAAGAGGGTGCTCACCTGATGGTAGTTTTGTTCCCTTCCTGAGTACACAGTGTGAATTGACTAGCTGTTACTATTGCCCTGAGGCTTGTTGGCAGGCCAGGAGAGGAAGAGAGGAAGCCAGTGAGGGGATACTCACTGTAGATGAGCAGGGTGAAGTGCCTCACACTAGGGTTTCTGGAGGTCTCTGAGCACACGTACGCATGGTAGGGGCCAGCATCCTCCATCTTCAGCCGGCTGATCTTCAGGGAGTGGTCCTCCTCAGAGATCCTCACCCTCCTTTCTTCAGGATCTTTGAGTGTCTGGCGAGGATCGGCTGTTGCTGCTCCTTTCCATTCTTTACTGATAATTGATGTGTTAGACAGCCAGACAACATTCCTGGTGTCTTGACTGGCCAGAGATGCCAAGGAGAGTGTCACCGGCTCTCCTAGGATCCCTACCACGGTCTCCCCGACTGTCTTCCTTCTGAAGGCTCCTGAATTTAAAGTCAGAGATGAGACATCGCAGCAGCTTCAGCCTCTGTTCCTATCTCCCTTGTCCCCACTGCCTCAAGTTAAGCTGAAGGAGACATAGTGCCCTGCTTCATGAACATCCCTGCTGTTCTCCCGAGACCACCTGCTTTACTTGGTTATTTTCACTCTTCGCTTGTCCAGCCCTCCCCCCTTTTGAGGTGATCCTGGGAGACAGTATACCACTCAGGAAAGCTCAATTTGTACTTTTGCCTCAGAACACTCCCATCCCTTGTTGTACCCTTGGGTGCCACACTGTCCCGGGTTTCTAAGTCTGTCCAGCCTTTCTTAGGCTCTGAGCAGAAGGCCTTTGGTTTATCCTCTTTCTTTTCTCTTCCATCTATGTCTCACCAAAACAAACCTTAGACTCTGTGGGTGTTCATGATGTTTCTAGAGTACCCTGGAAGATCTGAGTGGAGCCACTTGCCTGTACAGAATGGCCAGACGTGGACAGGTTGGGAGCTGCTCTGGCTGACTGGATTCCGGGTTGTGCAGGTATATGGTAAGTCCGGGTCACAGGCACTCAGGGAAACCGTGAGGATGTGGCTCCCATGGGATTCACTAGAATGGGTGTCCATTTGGGTCCAGCTGTAGTGGACATCGTCCTCTGCCCCATTCACTGTGCACATCAGGGTGATGATGCAGGAATCAGTCTGAGATGAGGTGACAGATTTCACGGACACTTGAGGCTCCTTTAGCTGTTCTGAGGGAGGAGGGGGTAACAGCATCAGGAAGATTCTCAGTTTGGAATCCTTACCAGGGAAAGGCTCCCTGAAGAAGGTGATGACAGAGAAGCCAGGGTTGGAGGACAGCCAGACCTACCTGTTCTAAGGAAGGTGTGTCTGCAGCCTAGGCTAGTGCCTCTCCTCTGTGTTTCTAAGACACTCTCTGCAGGTCTTACTATAACAGCAGTTCAACATTCCTGGGAGCAAAATTCTCCCTGTCTCTACCCTGTGCTTGGGACCCCAGTGCACTGAGCAAACACTGCATGCCCTAGGGAGTGGGAAGCTTATGGTCTAGAATTTTTATCACCCCTGTGTTTTGGTCTGAACTTAGGACCTACAACTTTTTTTCCCTAGTCTTCCTTTTTATTGCAACTCTTCTGTTCAGCTGGTATTTAATCTTATTGAACAGGTGATAGGTCCACGCACAACACTGAGCAGAAGCAAAGGCATATGTGATTTTAGAAAAGTGACCATTACTACCCCAACACCTGCTTCTTCTTCCTCATTAGTTTTCTGGAGTCAGTTACTCCTAAGAGTTTCTTTTTAAAGCAACATTTTTAATTACTTTCCAGAGGGGTTTGTACTGTATATCTTGGTCTATTCATCTTCAGCTGTAAATCGATTAGTGCACAACACATACATTCAAAGTTTCCTACTCATCCTTCTAGCAATCTTCTAGATCCACACATATGCGACAGCATGCTATGCATACTGTTTGGGACTTATTAAACATGTGAAAAATATCACGACATGTTAATGATCTATCCTAAGTTTATTAGCAGCACAAAACTTTCTTAATATATACACAACACCCTAGAAATCAACAAAGGTTTCAAAGTAGCTGATCGATGGAAAGATGTTATTATGAAGTGGATAATGTTTCTCAAAACTTCATATATTCAAACGCTAGCCTCCAATATGTCAGAATGTGACTTAGGAGACAGGTTTGTGTTTGGAGGTAGGTGTGAATAAGTTACACTAGGCCTCAAATCTATCTATTATTCTTATTAGATGAAGACAAACAGGACACCGACTATATAGATAACCATCTGAGGACATAGAAGACGGCCATTTTCTTTCTTTTTCTTTTTTTTTTTTTTCAAGATAGAGTTTCTCTGTGTAGCCTTAGCTATCCTGGAGTCGCTTTGTAGGCCAGGCTGGCCTCGATCTCACAGTGATCCACCTGCCACTGCCTCTGGAGTGCTGGAATTAATGCATGTGCCACCACGACCGGCTGAAGATGGCCATTTTCAATCAAAAACAGACTTCAGAAATACAAATCTACAGATACCTTGATCAGACTGTAAAATTGTAACAAAACACACTTCGATAATTTATCTACTCAGCCAATGATATAGTAAGGAAAACTTAAGTGTTTGAGTGTTTTGGCTGCATGTATTTCTGTGTGCGACATGCATGCAGTGTACATGGAGGCCAGAAGAGGGCATCAGATCCCCTTGGAACTAGAGTTACTGTCACCTGTTAATGGCCATGCTTGGAGTTGAACCTGGATCCTCTAGATGAGCAGCCAGTGCTCTAACCACTGAACCATCTATCTAGTGCCATCAGAGAACACTATTTTGTTATGGCAATCTTAGCAAACCACTGGATATTTTCATGCCAAAAGTGAGGTGTTGTAACAAACATCTAAAAATATGAAAGGTGTCTGGAACTGGCTAGTGGATAGAGGTTGGGAAAATTTTTTATTGAGACAGGGCTTCATGTGTAGCCCTGGCTGCCCTGGAACTCACTCTGTACACTAGGCTGGCTCTGAACTCATGGAGATCCACCTGCCTCTGGAGTGCTGGTATTAAAGGAGTGCACCATCATTGCCCAGCTTGAGGTTGGAAGAATTTTGAATAGCCTGTTCGTAAAAGCCCATGTTGTAGAAAGATGATGTTAAAGCTAGGTTCTGAAGACTCAGAAATAAAAGAGGGCATTGTAAGGAAATGTATTGTCATATATATATATATATATATATATATATATATATATAATCTATAAATATCATAAACAGAATTGTGATAGAAATGAGAACATTTTAAGTCTTTCTGGTGATGTTTCAGAAACTAGGAATATTCCCTTAGATACTGGAGAGCAGAGAAGTTTACATAAAGCGGGGTAGAACTTGGCTTAATTGTGTACTACTGTTTTGTGGAAAGTAGAATGTTTAAGTTAAAAAATATGTATTTCTGAGCAAAATGTTAAAGGTAAGGAGCTGGAGAGATGTATCAGTAGTTGAGAACACTTTCTGCTCTCATAGAAGATCACAGTTGGATTCCCAGTACTCACATTGGGTGGCTCACATTCTCTGTGACTTTAGTTCCAGGGGATTTCATACCTTACACTGTCCCCCATGGGTGTACCACATGCACAACATGCACACACAAACGCACACATCTACACACAAACAAGTAATAAAATACATCTTTTAAAAGTGTGGAGGGTACGCCTTGTTTCTCTTAGCTACTTACACAAGAAATAAAGAGCAGAGAGATAAATGGAATGGAAAAAATACAGATGTTTTTGTTCTGTTTATATTGCATAACATGAGAAAGCACATTTGTGAAGAACATTTGTGTAGCCAATGTCTGCTGAAGAGAAAGTGTGCATGTGATTTATCGACTATATTGATTCAATACCAAAAGCTTAGAGGGAATGAAGGAAAATAGGGCGGAAAGAAACCTGTCAGTCCTTTGGAATTCTGTAAGACAATGCAGTGAGCTGCAGGGATGTAAGTATGTGCTGTCCATGAAGAAGGAACAGACGCCAAATGCAGGCAGTTCAATGGTTTTCAGGGCTCCCCCTGTCACCATGAGCCTGAAGAGACAGGTGTGCATAGTATTGGATGCTTTCATTTTTTGGTTTTGGAGACAGAAGAATGCCTAAGGTCAAAGAGTAGAGTGGTCACCTCACGGACATGGAAGGCATTGCAGCCATAACAAAGGGCCCATTAGATAAGGCACAGAGCCTTAACTTATAATGAAAATAGCTTTAGCTCTGCTTGGTGTCTGTGACTCCTTTCTTTCTATTTTTCCCTCTTTCAGGATGGGAATGTCTACTATGTGCCCAAATCCACCACTGTATTCTGGAAGCAGAGAACTTGTCTTGTTTCATAGGTTCACAACTGGAGACTGGCTTCAAAATGAATTACACTTCAACTATTAGGTAAGAGTTTGGAATTAAAGTTGATACTTGAGCACGTTAAAACTTTGGGCACTGATGGAATGAACTTATATTTTGCATGTGAGAAGAGCATGGATTTGGGAAAGTCAGAGACAGGGTTTTAGGGATTGGTAGGGAATGGTTGGTGAGGTGGAGGTGGAAATGATAGGGTTCAGTAGGATCGGTGGTTATGTGGGAGTGGTGTGGAAAATGCCCCCTCAAGCCCTCTGGCACTCACCATAGATGTGCAGTATGAATTTTTCTACTGTGGTGATGTCAGAATTCTTTTTGTTTATATGAGCATAGTAGTATCCCGAATCTTCCCTTTTTAAGTTAATCATGCACAAGGAGTTGCTGACGTTGCTGATCTTGAGTCGGCCACTGTAGTGTTTGTTCAGAATGAATATATTGCCTGTGAAGTGTATTAAAGCAAGATTCTTTGGGGGATAACTCCACACAACATACTCAATATCTTCATCCCCTGAGCTGCTTAGGAGGAAAGTCGCAGAACCACCTAGGATCCCTGACAACACTCTAGGGGATGTTTCCTTTCCAGAGGCTCCTAGCCCTGTGGAGAGAGAAGAGGGACTTGGAAGAACAGCTGATCTCCTCAAAGGAGCTTCCATCTGTTCACTCAGTAAATGTGTATTTGTCATAAAGTGCATATGCTGAGAAAGGAAGGAGACTCTGGACTTTCTCCTTTTTAAAAAAATTTTATTTTATTAATTTATTCATATTACATCTCAAAGATTATCTCATCCTTTGTATCCTCCCATTCCTCCCTTCCTTCCATTTTCCCCTTTCTCCTCTCCTCTATGACTGTTCCTGAGGGGGACTTCTTCCCCCTGTATATGCTCATAGGGTATCAAGTCTCTTCTTGGTAGCCTGCTATCCTTCTTCTGAGTGCCACCAGGCCTTCCCATCCAGGGGACGTGGTCAAATATGAGGCACCAGAGTACGTGTGAAAGTCAGACCCCACTCTCCACTCAACTGTGGAGAATGTCCTGCCCATTGGCTAGATCTGGGTAGGGGTTTGAAGTTTACAGCCTGTTTTGTCCTTGGCTGGTGCCATAGTTTGAGTGGGACCCCTGTGCCCAAATCTGCCTATCATAATGTTCTTCTTTTAGGTTTCTAGGACCCTCAGGATCCTTCTACTTTGCCATTCTCTCATTCTTCTCTCATCTAGAGTCTCAATAGGATGTCCTCCCCTCTGTCCCAGTTTCCTGGTAAGTGAAGACATTCATGGGACATGCCCCTTGGGCTAGTGTCCAGATATAAGTGAGTGTATACCATTTGAGTCTCTCTGCTTCTGGGTAAACTCACTCATTATGATCATTTCTAGTTCAATCCATTTGTCCACAATTTCGGGAATTCCTTGTTTTTAATAGCTGAGTAGTATTCCATAGTGTAAATGTACCACAGTTTCTTTATCCATTCTTCTACTGAGGGACACTTAGGCTGTTTCCATGTTCTGGCTATTATGAATAAGGCTGCTATGAACATGGTTGAGCATATGTCCTTGTTGTATGCTGGAGCATCTTCTGGGTATATTCCAAGGAGTGGAATAGCTAGGTCTTGAGGAAGCCCTGCTCCCAGTTTTCTGAGATAGCACCAGATAGATTTCCAAAGTGGCTGTATTAGTTTGCATTCTCACCAGCAATGAAGGAGTGTTCTTCTCTCTCCACATCCTCGCCAGCATGTGGTGTCGCTTGAATTTTTGATCTTAGCCATTCTGATGGGTGTAAGATTGGACCTTCTCCTTCTAAGTCATCCATCCATCCATCCATCCATCCATTCATGCATCCATTCATGCATATGTTCATCCACTCACTCGCAAAACTCACTCTCATGAAAGCAGTTATAGGCATCAATAAAACATTGTTTCTAAATTTCTGTTTTAACTGGGGAATTAGCCTATGACTGGCTGAGTTTTTCTGAGAACCATCTTATTGATCTGTAAGACTGAGAAACCCATCATAATTGCCTCATGTACAGGGGTTATTATGATAACACTTAAGTGAAAGCAGGTGCTGCAAATTGTGAGGAGCTAGAAAAGCAAAAAGACATCCTCTTTAAAAATTAGATGAACAGGAAGGTGCCTAGAGAGGTGGAGAGACAGCTAGGTGAGTGACAGAAAAATAAAATAACACCATGATGTAACCTAGATGCTCAGCAAGGAGAGAAGATCATCACTGAGAGACTAAAAAAAAATGGTAATTCCCCCATAGTGAATATTCCATGCTGCTGTGTTAAGTATATGCGTGCTCACTATAAAATTCTCTCACTGTTTTCAAGTTTGAATTGGTTCATCAGCCTACCTTCCACTTCATATAGGGATCTGAGACTGTCTCTCCCTTAGTCATGTCTGGCTTGTGGTTAGGGATAGATAATAGCAATGTCCCACTCTTGATATTTTGTCTCAAGCAAGATCCATATTTCTGATGGACATTGTTATCAAAGCTCTGAAGAGCTCAGGAGTTTGGCCAACACAATTCGTTTTCCTTTGAAGACTCTGTGATATCTGCTGGGTGCCTAGAGTCCCCAATTCCAGGCCTTCTGGAGTTTTGTAGAGTACACTGGGAATTTAGATCAAATCAGATGAGATCTGGAGCAAGGCTACTCCAGGAATTCTCAGTGGGAAAATAATAGAAAATTATGAGAAAATAAGAAGACATAAAATATAGTGTAATGAGAAAGGAGGAAGAGAAGGAGGAGGAGGAGGAGGAGGAGGAGGAAGAGAGGTCACATCATCTAGGGCCACCTGACTATATGAAGCTTCTGCAGCCCAGGGGATATAAGAGTTATGACAGGAAATAGAAGAAACACTAAGTTTTTGTGCCCCTAGGACATCTGAAGGCAGCTTGTCATCAGACGTGTTTGCTCAGATCCCTCTGCGAATTTATGCACACTACACAGGAAACCACCTGGAGTCGGCATTTCTTAGCAGGAAACTGTGAGGGTGAAGGGAACAAAGTTTCATGGCAGAGTTATTTGAAATTGGGGCTAGAGTGTCACTTCCTTATGGTGCATCAAAGTTCACACACATGATCTCTCTCTCACACACTCAGAAACACACACACACACACACACACACACACACACACACACACAC
>OU015747.1:124235448-124283885 GCA_907169655.1 Acomys percivali
TGTGCGCGTGCGTGTGCGTGTGCGTGTGTGTGTGTGTGTGTGTGTGTGTGTACGTGTTTGGTCTGGACTTCTCACTTCAAATTAACATAATTTTGGATGAGTCCTACTGAGGGCCTGAAGATGGCAGTTACAGAGGTCTGGGGCTGCGGAGGGGGGGTGTTGGGGGGTGGGATGAGGTGGTGGAGCTTTCTCAGGCAGAGGTCAGGCCAATTTTCTGCCTTGAGGGATAACAAAATATACAATGTGTCCACAGTTTACATAGAGTCCACTATGAAGGGAATAGGCTGAAGCAGGAATAGTCACCATGGACAGCTCTCATGGAAGTGGCAGGAAAGAGTGAGCTGTGGCAGGAATAGTGGCCAGGTACAGCTCTCCCTGAGGCACTGACAGGAGCAGTGGCCATGTTCTCTCTCTGTCTCCACAGGCCCAGGGCAGAAAGGAGGAGCTGACTTCCCTGAGTCAAGGAGGGGGTTTGGCAGCAAGCCACTTTAAATTTTAGTGGCCCACTGCTCAAAGGCTACTTAACTTTTGGTAGTGTTGATAATGTTAGGCACTCTGGCTGAAGGACTGGTGGTGGTGGGGAGGGGGCACAAGGGGGGCAGTGGGCTCCCCAAACCTTGCGGAAGGTATTCTGTCACCGCGTTGTGTGTGTGTGCTACATGACTGTGTGTGTGTGTGTGTGTGTGTGTGTGTGTGTGTGAATGTGCCTGGGTGTCTCCAAAGCCTATCCCCTTTGCTCTGGATGAGGCCTCAGCCACCATTGCAGTGGCAGTGGTGGCTTCAATCTGGCTGCTGCAGTACAGAGGCCTTGGTGGCAGCAGCCTTGATCTGGGAGGCAGTGACTGGCCACCACCAGTCTAGTGGCTGAATCCCTAAATCTCGTTTGTCCAAGTCTTGTAGACTAGAGTGAGTTGAAAAATGCATTTCGGGCAGCATAATTTCTTTTATCTTTCCTTGAGTAGCTGAACAGATTTGTTCTTCCTTTGCTCTTTGCCCTACAAAGGTCCTTAACTTGCATGTTTCTCACTGTCACTTGGTGAAGATGATCTCCTTTACCTGACATACTGGTTAAGAAAATCTCACCCAAAATTAACACCTGACCAACTCACTGGTCATCCAGTGAAGCTGACCTATAAAATTCACCTTTATAAGTCTATGCTTGTCAACTTAGTATGCACATATTTCAACATATGCACTCTTCTCATACAAAGGAAATAACAATGTCATGCTACAACTTAATGTGACACAACAATCTTTCACTCAAACAAAAAAATGCACCAACCCATTCCCCATAAGAGGAGGTCAAGTTATTAGGTAATTGCCTATTAGGCGAGGGCTGAGGGAGTTAGGAGAGAGAATTGGAGAGTTTGAATATAATTTAAGAATGTGTCTCAGAGGTTACATGTTAGAGCTTGATCTCCAATATGGTGATACAAGGAGGTGCTGAGGTTGGAAGGTTAAGATGAGGAAGCAAGTGGACAGTGGTTAGGACAGCGGGGTCACTGTCACTAGGGAAGAAGGTTGCTCTCATGGAGTGAGGTGGTGCACAGGAGAGTGGGTTCTAAGCCAAGGCTGAGCTTCCCTCCTTGCATTTCCCACCTCTCCTTTCATCTCATGATTTCCTTTGCATGTTCTGCCACTGTGACACCAGTAGCTAAGTGGTATGGCCAAGAAGGCCCTCAGCAGAAGCCACATGGATGGGTTATGTTGGCATTCCAAACTGTGAGCTTTTCTTCATAAATTACTTACTTAGATATTTTGTTATAGCAAGGGAAACAAGCTAAGATTGACAGGTATCCACAGAATATGTCAATCTATCCACTTGATTACTATGTATTAATCTGGGTTGTATTATCGTTGGTGGGACATGATATAATCCAAAATATTACACATTTAGAAAATTTATTCATATAAATCTTCTCTAAACAGCATTGTCTTCAATTTTACAGTTAAGAAATTTCCAAGTCCCTGGCAATCCAAAGCATTGGCAACAATCAATCCCATACATCTAGCCATTTCTCTTACCAAGAATATACAATACCACTGACTGAGTTTTGTCTACCTAGTTAGTTCTCTTCATGTTTGTGTCCATAGGTATCTCAGGAAGGAGCTGCAGTACTTTGGCTAGCAATTTTTGAATGGTGCCCATATGTCAGGAAGAAGCATCTATATGTTAGTCCTGAGTCTTCTAGTCTCTTGCTGTCTGAGCATAGGAACTCCTAATGAGGGCATAGGTACAGGTCATAGGGAAGACCATAGACTTTGGACTGCTCTCTGTAACTTACATATATCTTTAGAACCTCCTCTAACCCAAACCGGCACAGAGAAATCCCAGTTCTTCATGGAGCTCTGCTTTATGGACATCTAGATTAGAGCACCTAGCTCAAGACAGATAGCTCAGGTTGGATAGAAACTTGGTGGCCCATGGAGGAAGTGCGTAGCATTCATGAAGGCCTTGTAGCTATATACAACTACTCTGTGATACTCCTATAATGAAATAACAGAAGCAGCTATGTTTATCAAGTGGAAAGAGGTTTGCTTAGCTCACAGCTTTAGAAGCTCAAGGGTATGTTCTTACATTGGTTCTGTCTTAGTGGAAACTTATGAATGCAAATACCAGTGACAATGACAGTGTGTCGGAGTGAGAGGTCACATGATGAGCCAGGGAGAAAGGGAACATGAAGGGGCCTGGTTTGTTCCTTTTTAACAACACCCTCACAAGAAATATCCCTTCTACTTCATATATATTAGCTTCTGCATATGAAAGGAAATATGTAATATTTATCTTTCTGAATCTGGATTATTTTCCTCAATATAATTATCTCCAGTTCTGTTGGTTTTCCTAAAAATGTATAATCTCATTTTATTTACAGTTGAACAAAATGCTGTGTGTATACTTAATTTTTTTCTGTTAATAGACATCCAGGCTGAATCCTTAAGTTGGTTAATGTAAACCATGGCTCAGTAAATGTGACTGAATATGTATCTCTGTAGTATGCAGTTGGGAAGTTGATTCATGCTGCAGAAAAGAGTTTCAAGATGAGTCAGAAGCAAAGTTAGAGTTTATTGGGAAAGGAAAGTACACTCAAACAGAGACTGAATCCATTGTGGAAATTCAGAGTGACACAACCCCAGTGCCATAGCAATAGCTATACACATCTGATTTTGTGGTTCTTGAATTTACATTGTTTTTGAAGTTACATTGAAGTATGCAGTCTATGTTGGTGTTTGAAGATTAAATAAAAATGTTTTGGTATGCATATTTTATCTAAAGTACCTTTCTTTTGTAGATAAGATTATAAGGTGGTGTGTGAGGTTCCTTGTGTTGGTTTCCAGATAAGAAAATAATGCTGGCAAGACAAGAACATAAGTCATAAGAGTCAAGGGAATTCTCTCTATATTTGGGTCACAAGAATGTCACAACTATATTTTGACTGTAAGTATGATTCACTAATTGTCTTAACAACCTTGTTTGTGGGATTGCCTCAGAAAGTTAGCCTAATCCTTTGCAGATAGTCTTACAAGTGGTTTAGTCAGCTGTGTTGACGTTTTTGACTCTTATCCTGTGGAAAGCTTAAACTACATCTAGTGAAGTCATTTTTTTCTTTCTCTTGTCCTCTTCACTTTTCCATGACTTTCTATTGTGCCTCTATATTTTGGTCCTAATTTCACATATCCAATCAAACAACAGAGATCTCTAAAATCCTTGGATGCCATGTCCAATGGAGAAGTCATCTTAGTGAGCCCATATCATTACAATTGGCTTGATCCAGCTTCAAGTTCCTTCCATCATCATTCCTCATCACCAGTGACTATTCCTGTAGATGTTCCTTGAATCAATGCAAAGACTGCAAGTAGTTCTTTTGATGTGCCTTCTCATGGCTCACCCTGGGTACCTTCCTGTTGTTAGGTATAAGATAGACATGGGCAAGAAAGCAGGGAGAAAGGCTTCCTAAAGCACAGTTCAAACCCTATTCTTGTCTGTACAACCTGTCAAACTGTAAAACTTTGGTCCTAACTCTTGTGATAAAGCTTCAGTTGATAGAGTAACAGGATGTCTTAACCCCATGGGGGAAGATTGTCTTAACTGATAGACAGCAATAGAGTCAATCAAGAAACCTTGAGAATCCCAAGAAGGAGTTGGATACATTGTAATCAAGAAAACTACAGCTGTGTCTTGGTATCCTGATGGCTGTCATGTCTCTTTGTGTTGACTGTCCTTTGAGTGAGATAGTTTGTTCCTGATGTATCAAATGCTAAGGGTCCAAGTCACTTCTTCACACATATGCACAAGAAAGATCCCTCCATTCATAACAGTCTGACATACATTGTAGTTTGAGATGCTCTCTCCCAACCCAACAGCTCTAGGACCCCATCTGGTTCTGTGCATGATGACAGTCTCTATGAGTTCATGGCTGTGCTGGTTCTACAGTGTTTAGACGGCCTTGTTTTCTTGGTGCCCTTCATCTCCTCTGGCTCTCACATCCTCTCTGCCTACTCTTCCGAAGGGTTTCCTGATCCTGAGGGATCTGATGGAGACATTCCATTTATTGCTCAGTGTTCTCTGCTCTCTTGCTCTCTGCACATTGTCTGGCTATGGGTTTCTGTATTTGTTCCCATCTGCTGCAGGAGGAAGCTTCTCTGATGATGGCTCAACAAGGCACTGGCTTATGACTACAACAGAATGCTTTTAGGAGTCATTTTATTACTATGTTATTTTAGCAGCGCAGTAGTATTTGGTTTCCCCCTAGGACCCTGGCTTATTTAGCCTCAGGATCTTGGGCAACCAAGCAGTGTTAGGTATGGATTTCATCTTATGGAGTGAGCCTTAAATCAAATCAGCTCTTGGTTGGTTACTCCAAGAGGCTTTGTGCCACTATTGCACCAGTGTATATTGCAGGCAGATCACAGTTATAGACCAAAGGGTTTGTAGCTCCGTTGGTGTTCACATTTCCCCTTTGGTAGCATACAGAGTCCCTTCCAGTACCATGAGCATTAGTCCATAGGGGTGACGGCTCTTGGTAGGTACCAGCTCTACTTCTCCATGCTCAATGAGTTGTGCAGTGTTGTCTTTATCTAGGGTCTTACTGTCAGTTTGTAGAGAGCACCCAATAGCCTTGGTGGCAGCCTGGGTTGTTTGGAGTTTCCCATGCCATGCACTTGGCCAACAACTAGATTAGATGTACTAATCTAGTTACTAGACATACTAGTACCTAGATGTACTAATCTAGGTACTGGAAGCTTCATTTGCTGATGAGAGATGTCCTGACGGCATGTGAGCCAGCAGGCCAGAAGAGGGCACCAGATCTCATTATAGATGGTTGTGAACCACTATGTGGTTGCTGGGAATTGAACTCTGGACCTTCAGAAGAACAGCCAGTGCTCTTAACTTGTGAGCCATTTCTCCAGCCCACATGATGTAATTTTTTAATGGCTAGGAAATATTTCATTGTGTTAATGCACCACATTTTCTTTATATATCCATTCACCGACAGACATTTAAGTTGTTTCCAATTTCTGGCTATTATGAATAGATCATCAATGAACATGGTTGGGCAAGTGTCTCTGTAGTAGAATGAAGTCTCCATTAGGTATATAACTGAGTGGTATCGCTGGATCTTGAGGCAGAGCAATTTTCAGCTTCCTAAGGAACCACCACACTGATTTCCTTAGTGGCTATAGAAGTTTGCACTCCCACCAGCAATGGATGAGTGTTACTCCATATCCTCACAAGTATAAGCTGCCATTTGTTTTAATGATTTTGGCCATTCTGACTGGTATTAAGATGAAATCTCAAAGTAGTTTGATGCGCATTTCCCTGATGGCTCAGGGTACTGAACACTTTTTTATATGCGTCTTAGCTATTTGTGTTTCTTTTTCTTTTCTTTCTTTCTTTCTTTCTTTTCTTTTTTTTTTCTTTTGAGATAGGGTTTCTCTGTGTATACTTGGTTGTGCTGGAATTTACTCTGTAGGTGAGGCTGCTCTTAAACTCATAGATATATGCCTACCTCTGCCTCCCAGGTACTGAGAGTAAAAATGTGTACTACCACGGCCTGGCTGTGTTTCCTCTTTTGAGAATTCTCAGTTTATATCTATATCCAATTTTAAAATTGGGGTATTTGTTGTTTTTATATTTAGTTTCTTGAATTCTTTCTATACTTCAGATATTAGCCTTCTATCAGGTTTAATTGGTAAAAATCTTTTTCCCATTCTGTAGTATTGTTTTTATTTTTTGTTTTTTAATTAATTAATTTATTTATTCATTTATATTACATCTCAATTGTTATCCCATCCCTTCTATCCTCCCATTCCTCCCTTCCTCCCTCCCACTTTCACCCTATTCCCCTTCCCTATGATTATGACTGAGAGGGACCTTCTCCTCCTGTATATGATCATAGGGTATAAAGTCTCTTCTTGGTAGCCTGCTATTCTTCCCCTGAGTGCCATCAGAATTCCCCATCAAGGGGACATGGTTGAATATGGGGCACCAGAATTCATGTGAAAGTCAGTTCTTACTCTTCACTCATCTGTGAAGAATGTCCTGTCCCTTGGCTAGAGCTGGGTAGGGGTTCGATGTTTACTGCACATATTGTCCTTGGTTGGTGCCATAGTTTAAGCAGAACCCCTCGGTCCAGATCTGCCCATCATAATGTTCTACTTGTAGGTTTCTAGGACCCTCTGGATCCTTCTGTTTCCCGATTCTCCCATACTTCTCTCATCTAGAGTCCCAATAGGATGTCCTCACATCTATCCCACTTTCCTGGTAAGTGAAAACTTTCATGGGACATGTCTCTTGCTAGTGCCTAGTTATAAGTGTGTATATGCTATTTGAGTCTTTCTGCTTCTGGGTTAACTCACTCATTATGATCATTTCTAGTTCAATCCATTTGTCCACAAGTTTCTGGAATTCCTTGTTTTTAATAGCTGAGTAATATTCCATAGTGTAAATGTACCACAGTTTCTTTATCCATTCTTCTACTGAGGGACACTTAGGCTGTTTTCATGATCTGGCTATTATGAATAAGGCTGCTATGAACATGTTTGAGCAAATTTTCTTGTTGTGTGCTGGTGCACCTTCTGGGTATATTCCAAGGAGTGGAATAGCTGGGTCTTGAGGAAGCCCTATTCCCAGTTTTCTGAGATAGCGTCAGGTAGATTTCCAAAGTGGCTGCACAAGTTTGCATTCCCACCAGCAATGGAGGAGTGTTCCTCTTTCTCCACATCCTCGCCAGCATGTGGCGTCACTTGAATTTCTGATCTTAGCCATTCTGATAGGTATAAGATGGAATCTCAGAGTAGTTTTGATTTGCATTTCTCTGTGACTAAAGATGTTGAGCATTTCTTTAAGTGTTTCTCAGCCATTTGATATTCCTTTGATAAGAATTCTCTGTTTAGTTCTGAGCCCCATTTCTCAATTAGGTTATTTGGTTTGGTCATGTTTAATTTCTTGAGTTTTTTATGTATTTTGGATATTAGACCTTTGTCAGATATAGGGTTGGTGAAGATCTTTTCCCAGTCTGTAGGCTGACGCTTTGTTCAGTTGACAGTATCTCCTTCCATACAGAAGCTTCTCAGCCTCATGAGGTCCCATTTATTAATTGTTGACCTTAAGGCCTGGGCTGTTGGTGTTCTGTTCAGGAAGTTGTCTCCTGTGCCAATGTGTTCCAGGCTCTTCCCCACTTTTTCTTCTAACCGACTTAGTATCTCTCGTTTTATGTTGAGGTTTTTAATCCACTTGGACTTGAGTTTTGTGCATGGTGACAAATATTGGTGTAATTGCATTTTTCTACGTGTAGACATCCAGTTAGACCAGCACCATTTGTTGAATAAGCTATCCTTTTTCCATCGGCTCTATTCTGTAATATTGTTTAAAAAATTATCTGTATTACCTGTAGGCCCAGCTAGCCATCAATTAAGACACAGACACTTGTTATATTTTAAAATAGCCTTGGTTAACCTGGGGCAGGGCAGATATCAATCCTCTAAACTACTTTTCATTGTAGGGCCTCAGCCATGGGATCCCTGTCTCAATCCCATGCCATCTGCTTCTAATAACTTCTATCAAGTTACCTTCCATCCATCATCCCATATACTTGCTCATGTTCTTCATCTGAGCTTGATCTCCATCCACGCCACCAGCCACGTGCTTGTCCTCTTGCTATCCCATGGCGGCCTTCCTCTCTTCACTTCAGGTCTCTTTCCTTTATCCTCATGGCAGTCCTTCTTCTTCCCAGAATTCCTTCCTCTCCTATCTCCACCTATTTCCTGCCCTGCCCAGGTGGGATGACTTTTTATTAAGCAAAAGGTCAGTCACAGAGACAGTAAGCAGTAATCAGCAACAAAATACATCAGACCATCCCCCAACACTGTAGGCTGTTGCTTTGTCTGTCTGAATAATCATGTCATTTGCTTTACAGAAGATTTTTAGTTCCATGAGGTCCCATTAATTAATTGTTGTTCTTAATGCCTGGGCTATTAGTGCTCTGTTCACAAAGTCTTTTCCTGTGCCAATGAGTTCAAGACTATTCCCTGCTTTCTCTTCTATCAGATCCAGTGTGTATGGTCTTATATTGAGGTGTTTGATTGATTTGGAGTTGAGTTTTTTGTAGGGTTTTAAGTATTGGTTTACTTGCATTCTTCGATGCACAGATATCCAGTTTGACCAGCACCATTTGTTGAAGATACTGGCTTTTTTCCAATGTGTATTTTTGGCTTCTTTATAAAAAAAATTAAGTGTCCATAGGTGTTTGGACTTATTTTGGGTACTCAATTCTTTCCCACTGAACAAAGTGTCTTCTTGTGCCAATAGTGTACTGTTTATTACCATAGCTCTATGGTACAATTTGAGGTCAGGGATGGTGATACCTCCAGCAGTTCTACTCTTAGGTTATTTATGGTAGACTTGGCCTGGGGATTTGAATGTCTAAACTCTTTAATTTCTTTCACCACATTATTTTCGAGGAAATCTGCAGGGATTGGAGTCTGAGGTGTGGATTTTAACGACAGAACTCAAGATGTGAGGCAATCATGAAGGGACTTGTCCACTAGGATACCAACCCTGGACTTTTAGTCTTGTAGAGAATGCTAGGGCTTAGACTTTTTCAGGACCCAAACAAGCAAGACTGTGACCTAAATAATTTTTTTTTTTTCAGTGCTGGGGTTGAATGTAGGTGCTGTAGACACCAAGGAAGTGTTCTGCTACTGAGCTCTAGGCCCAGCACTAAGCTGTTAGCGTTGACTTTTAAATAGCTCTGTTGGATGATCTGCACTGTTCCTTCTTTCATATCCTCTCATCTTCATATTTTATGACTCAAAGCTACACATGATTAAAGTGGTAAGAGGAAAACCAGAAAAAGTATGTGAGCTGATGTTGACACATGCACAGTCCAACTGCTGCTGTAAGATAGGCTAGCCTGGGGTGAGGATGTGTCATCCTCTGACATGGTCCTTACTCCTCTGTGGTCTTCTCATGGGTAAGTATACCTCTTCTTCTAGCTCCTAGGATCATCCACCTGCCGGAAATATGGGGTATGCTAAGAATGGGGCATTTTCACTCCATTGTGCTGCCTTTATGGAGGTGCCTGTGTGTGCCTGCATGAATGAGTGTGTCTGTGCTGAAACATAGCCATATGGGCCCAGGCTTGGCCTTACTGCCAGCCCTCACTTTTCTTCTACTGAATGACACAACAGGGAGCCTGGGCATTTCCCAAGGGGCTGAATGATGGCCGCATAAGCTAAGGACACCCACAACCATCTTTAGGAAGCACCTTTTTTTTTCTCCCCATCTTGCCATTTCTGCTTGCTTTCTTCCACTTTTAGTTTTTAAAGGACTCATAAGTGGTTTTGTTTGGTCTCTGGTTCCCTGTCTCTTTCTCATTTCTCCTTTTCCTTCCAGCCCACCCCCCCCCGCCCCCCCCAAAAGTCCCCCATTGTTAAGAGCCGAGACTTCCATGCCCCAAACATAACCTTAGTAGTGATCGTGCATCTGACATGCGTTTGTCAGGTCCTGTCCCTTGGGATTCTTGCTGCTCCCTAAGAGATGGGAGACTCTGGCTCATGCAGTGGAGGTCAGGAGGAGTTAGATGCAGATCACAGCAAAGGTCAGGTTCTTGTTTTAGTCTTGGGAGCTTTAAGCTTTCACATCCATTCTCCTTCAGGAGAAACCCAGATTGTACTGGCAATGAGTCACTGACCATCATGGTTAGCCCCACTACAATGTTAGGTGCTTCTTAACATACTGATGGACTCCTCATGGCTTTGGTAGTTCATAACAACACCCACTAAGGTTTTAAAGAACTGAATCCCTATGACAGTTCTATAGATGGATAAGACAGACAGCACTAGTCTAGTTTTACACTGAGCGATTAGCTGACGTGTTCTAGCATATGTTTGGTCATTTATGAAGCAAGGTCAACCCAGCCTAGGAATGCAGAAGCAGCAAGTCTCAGAAAAACTGCAGACACAGAATGGAAACCAAGAAGCTGGATTCCTGTAACAAGCCTCCTGTTCTGCTTTTCTGCCCCTCTGCACCCGCCCCCTGACCCCTGCATGCCCCTTGCAACCCCCCACCCACCCACCCAGGCACTTTCCCATTCCACGGTCACTAACCAGAAACCTGATGGTCATTGCCGACAGTAGCATCTCTGGGGCCTGTGGAGAAAGAATAGTGAGACGAGCTTCATTTAAAATAACCACAGACCCAAAATGGTCACAGATTCTCAGTTCAAGCCTAGAAAAATATTTCCAGTCTTCCTGTGCATCAAGCCCCACCATGTGGATGTGACTGGGAAAAGGGGGACATGAGCGTGACCTGGGGAATGTTCTAGTTTGGTTTCTGTGGCTGTGATGAACACCATGACCTAAAGCAACTCGAGGAAGAAAGGGCTTTACCCATTCTATATGTTATAGTCCATTATATAGGGCAGGAGCTTGAAGAAGAAAGCATGAAGGATGGCTGCTTACTGACTTGGTCTCAGGCTCACAGTTAGCTACTTTTCATATACAGCCCAGACTAACCCACATAGGAATGGAACCAGCCATAGTGGGCTAGATCCTCCTGCACAGACATGGCCCCGGGCTCTTTTGATGGAGGCAGTTCTTAAGTTGAGGGTCCCTTTTCCCAGTGTGTCAAGTAGGCAGCTGAGATCAGCCACCACTAGAAGAAAGTTTGTGTGGGGATTCCTGCTACAGAAATAGTGTAGGAAACAAGCTAGCCTTGGTCCAAAGTGCCTGCCTTTTTTATTTTGTTATTTTATTTTCATTTTTAAATTCTTCTACTTCCTCACTGGGGGGATACAGGCAAGCTCTTAGGCTCAGAGAGGAGGCTGGATCTGGTGTTGGCACTGTTCTCCTGTAGGTTAGTCCCATCAACCTGCCCCCTGTGGAGCCAGAATAGTCCTGCAGAGGAGCCAACAGTGTGTGTCCAGAGGTTTCAGTGGTGAGCAAACCAGGATGCTGTGGTTTCCTGGCATGGTATGTATGCAGCCACCAGTCTAACACCAGCCTGGTACTCCACAGCTACAGTAAACAGGCTCCTTAGTTCAGCTCTGTGTGTGTGTGTGCGTGTGTGTGTGTGCATGTCCACATGTACAGGTGTGCAGATACATGTGTGCATCTTATTCAGGTGTGTATGGATGTGTGTACACATATGCAGAGGCCAAAGGTAATTTTTTTTTCTTGAGACAAGGTCTCACAGTGTAGCCTTAGATGGTCTGGAACTTGCTATGTAGACCAATCTGGCCTCAATCCCCTCGAGATCTGCCTATCTCTGCCTCCTGAGAGCTGGGATTAAAGGTGTGAGCAACTACATCCGGTTCTGCTTTATTTTTAAAGACAGAATCTCTCAGGGAACCTTGAGCTCACAGATTTGGCTAGATTGACTGGCCAACCAGTGCCAAGGGTTCCCCTCCCCCTCTTCTTGCCTCCCTCCCTCCCCCACAGCATTGCAATTCCAGGCACAGCAGTGTGACAGGCTCCTTACACAGCTTGCTTGGCTTCATGCTTGCCTGGCTAAGGCTCTACTGCCTCCCAAGGCCCTTGGCTTGGTGTTTATCCAGTGGCTTCTCATTGCACTTAGGTACAATGATGTAGTTAGCATTTCTGGATCCTAATTTGAATCCGATCCAGACCCTTCCCAGTGTCACAGCTTTTCTCTTTAGAGGACTGTGTGGCATGAGGTACTGAACCCATGGAACTCAATTATAATATAAAGTTTACTTCCAATACCTTGCTTGAAAGTGCTGCTTAGGATAATGAATACAAACTGTTGTTGATCAGATAATGGTCATGGAAATTACTAGTTTATTTTTATTACAAGAATATATATCCTAGGTTTAACAGATAGATATGATCCTATAGATAGATAAGTTCTTCAAAAGCCATAGAGACCTACAGAACATGGCATTTAAAGATGCTCTTAATATTTTAAAGATTCTTTGACAAGACAGGTTAACTCCTGGCAAAACCCAGCCTACCTCAAGAAGATAATGAGCATCATAGAACCTCCTTATGGAGATGGCTTCAAATGCGGCAAACCAGCTACTGGGCAAAACGTCCTCATTTCTGCCACAGACAGAATTCTGCCTAAAAATGGACAAGCTTGGATGCAGGCAGAGTTGATGGCCAAACTCTGCCATGACAGGGTAAACAAGTCCCCAATAGTTCCTGCCTCACAGATATGTCTGTCAGATATATTGGACCAGGAGGCTAAAGATGATGCTTTAATGTTACAGAATTTTGGGTGACTTTTCAGGCAGCAAACTGTCTCTGTCACTTTTTCATTTTGGAAGCTGCTAACCTGCACTTCCTGTTTACTCAGGTAATTAATTTTATTCCTTCTCAAGTCTCTGATGGCGTTGAAGACCAGATAGTTTAATCTTACAGTTAAGCTTAGTTGTTTAGGGGTTAAGATGTTTTGGGTTTTTATGTTTGTTTGTTTGTTTGGTTGGTTGGTTTTTCGAGACAAGGTTTCTCTGTGTAACAGCTCTGGCTGTCCTGGAACTGGCTCTGTAGACCAGGCTGGCCTCGAACTCACAGAGATCCACCTGCCTCTGCCTCCCAGGTGCTAGGATTAAAGGCATGTGCCACCTTTGGGTTAAAATGTTTTTAAGTCTAGAGAGATGTTTTAAGTTGAAAGAGATGAGATATGATAGATGTTGATTTTCATTCAAAATTTTAGACTCACCAACATAGGAAAGATGTTTTTCTGCAAGGTTGCCAAATACAGTTAGCCAAAACACTTTGAATGTAACATTTATATAATTCCTGATTGTTTCATGGTTTTTCTTGCTGTATATAGTTTTTTATTTATGTGTAATAATATAAATGTATATGCCAAAAATAAAATAATATACAATATGAAAAAAGGGATTGTGTGGCAGATGTTGGCCAGTTTCAGACATTCTGCTTCTTGGGATTATGGATGAGACCTAACCTAGGGTCAAGTTTCCAGTAGCATCTTCTAACAGAGATGGGTCATGTTACTGAGGGGCAGCTTTACAAATGTTTCTATACCTAAGTGTGATGGTGCAAGTCTTTGATCCCAACATTAGGAAGACACAGGCAGGTGGATCTTTATGAGTTCAAGGCCCACCTGTCTGCATAGTGAATTCCAGCTCAGATAGGATTATACAGTGAGATTTTGTTAGGGGGGGGAACAACTCTCAACAACACAGACAGTACTGTATTTGCAG
This sequence comes from Acomys percivali, assembly GCA_907169655.1. Taxonomy (NCBI): domain Eukaryota; kingdom Metazoa; phylum Chordata; class Mammalia; order Rodentia; family Muridae; genus Acomys; species Acomys percivali. The sequence continues at coordinate 124,249,140 of OU015747.1, forward strand.
TAGTTGGGAGGCAGAGACAGAAGGATCACAAATTCAAGGTCACCCTTAGCTATATGTTGAATCGGAGCCCCGTCTGCACTACATGAGACCCTGTCTCATTAAACAACAGAGAACATCTTTACAAGGACTTTAAACAATTTGGTGACATGCTAACAGGATATGTCCACTAAAAAGTCCAGAGATATTAAGGATCCTTGAGAAGGGCTGAGAGACGGCTTAGTAAAGATACTTGCCACCAAGGCTGTCGCCATGAGTTCAGCTCCCAGCGCCCCTATTATGGAGGGGAGAACCGAGATCTACAAGTTGGCTTCTGACCTCCACATGGCTGTGGCATGAGCATGTACCCTCCCTGCAAAAAATCTAAACATGATTAAAAAAAAAAAAAAAAAAGAACTTTAATGAATACTCATGCTGAATTCTACTGAATTACAGTAATTATAGTGAGTGCTGCTAAAGATAGTGAGCAATGTCTTACAGCCTGTTTGATTTAACTGGCACAAAATCCTAGCTGTCACATCGTGCTTCTCAGGCAAGAAAGTCAAGACTCAGAGAAGTGAAGTAACTTTCCCCAAGATGACGGCTAGTAGCTGGTAAAAACAAGAGCTTGAATTTTGCCCATCTTCCTGGTGCCTGCACCCACCCTTTTCCCTCAGATGCACTTCGTGTTGCTATCTCAGCAAACTCCTCCGAGTCACTGAGCACCTTTAAACTGGCTTAACCAGCAGGGTGCTAAACTTGTTTCCAGGAGTCCTGGCTGGGCCTCTGAAGAGCTTTTTTTTTGGGGGGGGGGGGGCTCGCAGCTCCGGGGAAGCATCAGGACAAGCTCCGCTGCTACGAATACATTCGATTTTAGTTCATTCTTCAGCAGGAGTAGCTAGGTGGCAGCAGGGATCCTTAGGTATCTTGGAAGAACTGCATCCAGGTAGCTGTTTCTTTCTGTCTCTGTTGAACAGTGGCCCCTGCTGGGAAGGATGGTAATTGCACCTTACTTTGGTTGAATCACCATCCAGCTATGTGGTACTGGGCAAACCACCTACATTCTTTGACTATTTCCTCACTTCATAAATGGGGTTAATAAGTCCATGGCTTGCTCTCAGACATGCTGAGACTTTCTGCTTATTCAGGATTTCCTGCAACTTCTTTGTTCACAAGGCCAAGGGCGTCCAGAGAAGCCCCAGAATCCTTGGTGGTGACTGGGACCCTCCGGGAGTCAGTCACTCTCCCCCTGAAGCTGCCATCTGAAGAGCAGGTGGACAGCATCTCCTGGACATCTCGTTCAGAGCCAAGAACGTTCGCCTCTATCACCGCGGTAGAAACTGGAGAGCTAGACACTTTTTACGAGGCAAAAACCCAATACTGGGGTCACGTGAGTGTTGTGCGCCCTGACTTCTCTCCACAGATTAGCAACCTGAGCCTAGAGGACGCTGGGCCTTACAGGGCTTACATCAACCTGAGGCACTCTCCTATCACCCACACCCGGAAGTACCACCTACAAGTCTGGGGTGAGTGTCCTGGGGAAGGCAGGCGTGGGATTGTGGGTCTGTGGCTATCGTCACAGCCTTTAGTCACATTTACAATGCTCTTTCCAATAACAAGGTTAACATATGCTTACTGTAAAAGATTTATAAAGGACAGTTGCTGGAAGACACAAAGGCCCAGGATCTTCTTCGAACCAACCTAAGCAGAGCTCCTATGTAGGCTGTGGACGCGGAATGACTTCAGGGCCTGAGAACTGGGTTTTGCAAAAAATCTATCCCTGGGGTTCTGAGCGTCTTCATTGCCGAGACAGGAGCAATGCCTTTCTCTAAGAACAAACATGCTAAGCAGATGAGAGGACCCTCTTCTTTTCCCCAGAGAAAATGTAAAAACTTTTAGCAGGGGAATCACCAAGGAAACTGTAGTGAAGTGCACCCGTGGCCAGTAGGTAGACCGTGGACCACTTTGGGGTTTAATTAGTTTATGACTCATATAGAAAGGATCCAGGGCCACATGGGGCCTTGCCCTCTATACCAGCAAAGATGTTATTGGAATAAAAGGGCCCAAATGATGGTGATGAAATGGTGTAGCTTGTGACAATGAGGACTCTGGTCCATACTGTAGCTAGGGTGAAGGGTGGGAGCTATGGGATGGGGGCGATGAAGGGACATGGATGGGTTCTGTTCCATAGTCATCAGGAGCCCCAAACCAGGGTGAACTATCTGGGACAGCAGCCAGGGCAGGAAGAGGCAAGAGGGAATGGCCTTGAGGCAGTGTCTCATTGGCTTCCCCGCCTGTCCTATCCTGTTCCGGGATTCGGCTCTGGCCATGACTCAGATTGGCTGTGGCTCCATCTTTGCCTGAGGGTGATGGGCAAGGTCTCAAGGGGCCATGGCCAAGAGCTCTTCTGGAGTAGGTTGGATATAAAGTAATATAGAGTGGGAAGGCACACAGCCTTCCTATTTCCTTTGGGCCGTGTGGCAGGAAATGCTCTTTCGCTGGAGGCATTGATGAGATAACTCCTTACTAGGTGCAAATGAATGTGGAAAGCATGTTGTTGTTGTTGGGAAATTTTCCTAGGCTGTTTATGGTCTGATCCTTTTTTCTTTTCTTTTCTTTTTTTTTTTTTTAATATTTTTTAATTTAATTTATGTGCATTGGTGTGAGGGTGTCAGATCTTGGAGTTACAGACAGTTGTGAGCTGCCATGTGGATGCTGGGAATTGAACCCTGGACCTCTGGAAGAGCAGACAGTGCTCTTAACCACTGAGCCATCTCTCCAGCCCCCTTATGGTCTGATCCTTGAAGCACCGGGGTTGAGGCTGTAGGCGCCTGGACAGGGTTGTGCTCACTGGCATGGGTTTGGAGCTGAAGAGGAATCTTCTTGCTGTGCTGACGGCTGTCCCAGCAGGTTGAGCTCAAGGATAACAATATTAGTAGCAAGAGAGAAAGCTTGCTGACCAGTCAGGCTACATCTTCCACACAGTCCCTCACCCTGGGATGCCTTGCTTTTCTGGGTTGCTGACATGTCACCTCCACTAGCAGAGACACTGAGATGGACTATAGAAGTCAAAGGAGAAGTGTTTTCTCCAGAGCTCGTCTTATAGATGATGTTCTGGGAAGAAGCAGCTGAGAGTCCCCTGGCAGTAAATGTCTAGCCAGAGGACACTTTGGGTGCAACTGACCAGCGGCTCCTGGGGCTACCAGTGACTAAGCTGCAGGACTAGACAGCGGAGCAGCCTTCTGGAGGCTCTGAATTTGTCTAGCCTAGTTTGCTCACCTTTGTCTGTAGCTGCTCTTACTGCCTCCTAAAATGTTCCTGGTTCTAATAAGTAGTGAGAAACTGGAAACTGGAAGAGGAGAGTAGGGTTCACGAGCCTGGGGGGCTCGGGGGGGGGGGGAAAGAAGAGAAGACAAAGGACTGGGAGAAACCTAAATTGCATAGGCAAGTTTTCTAGAAACCGTTGCCTCCTGCTGGGCAAAAGGCACAATTACAACACAGTTCCATGCTTCTATCCTGGATTCTTGGGTAAGGGTTAGGAACCCAGGAATAGGATTCGAGTTTGGGACTCATCATTGAAATAGGTGAGACTCTGGGCAAGCTATCCAAGCCTTCCGAGCCTGGGAAATGGGATAGATGTGACACTTGCCTTGCTTACGTCATGGAAAGCAACTGAGATACTAAGTGGCATGATCTTGCAATGGTCAAAGATCTAGAAAAGATGTGGGCAGATCCCGTCTCTCTTGTTCCTTATGTGCGCTCAGGGTGATGCAGGTTTGGGTGACAATTCCATGTGCCATCTTTCCTGTGAAGTAGAGGCCCAGAGACTTTCCCTAGCCCCCCCAGGCTATCCCCTTTTGCACACAAAGTTGTCCCAGCCTCTTGTGACCCCCCGAACTCCAGGCTTAGTAATAACGGATACTGCACTGTCATTCTCAGGTATGTGGCTTCTGGGCCTTTTGGCTGAGATCAAATATAGTGTCTGACCTGTGTGACAGAAAGCAGAGGAGGCACTGTGACCTACAGCTGGACACTCTGTCCTGAGAACCAGTCATGAGGAAGGCCTCCTGGGCAGGGAGGGAGCTTTCTGGTCAGATTCTCTAGCTTGTGGGAGCACAGGGTGGCCTTTCACTTAGCTGGAATTGAAACAATGGGAGTGCGTGTCCCTTCCAGCGGGGAAAGGGAGCCTGGGACTTGTAAAAGGCCAGGTGACCGACCAATCGCCCTTGGTTAAAATAAAGACAGTCAAGAGTCGAAGAGCTAGAATTTAATTCAATAAGCTTAATGATAAAAGAAAGACAAAGACAGGGAGCTACGGAGGGAGAAACAGAGTGAGTGTCCCCCCCCCCACCTCCGGCCCTCCCTCCTCCAGACCTCTGGGTTTTTAACCAAGGGTATGTGAATTGCAGAAGCCACACCCAGGATACTTCCTGGGGCCTTTTAATGCATTTTGGGGTCTGGTGGGCTGTAGCCAGCAGAGGGTACACTCACCTATTTCTCAGAACACAAAGCTTACCAGAAGGGAGCATCTCCTCCACCTACAGACAAAGGCTGACATACACCCTTTCACAGAGGGTCTGCTCCTTGTGTTTCCTTGAGTCCCGAGGAGTGCTTGGACCGTTGACTGCACTGGCAAGAACCAAGTCAGTAACCACAGCTCCCACCCTGTCACTATCCCAAACTCCTCCACAGGTGCCAGGCTGCCCAGAAATCCATGTATGCTCCTTTCACAGCAGCTTTGGAGTAGGCGGAGAAGTTGGAGAAGGAATTCTGGTCCCCTGAGAAAGAGGGATAACACCTTTGCAAGAGTAAGATGGTCCAGGATGGATGAGCATGGGCCTCTGTGGTCCTAGGAAGGCAGGAGTGGCAGGGCCTGTGGCTGTCCCTCATGAATAGGAGACACTGATACAAATACCTCTTTCTCTGCTTTCCTTTCTCTGGCTTCAGGGTCAAGAACCCTACTGTAAGCCACAATGGGCAAGAGAGTGGTTGGCACCCTAGAGGAGTTGGCCCTCCTACTCCTGGAGCTCCCAGCAGATCCTGGCTTCCGATATTCCCAAGCTACAGGGGCCCAGTAAGCATTCCCCACCAAGGCTATTCTCTTCAGATCAACCCTTTAGGGATGTAGGATGCTAGGCTCTATAGAGCCTGGATAAACCCTTTGTAGTCCTCTGATGAACATCACTAGACTTCATCCTCCGAGTCTCTGGTGAAGAGAGTGGAGAGACCCACGTTTGGTCTTTTGCTTTTCTATGGTCTGCTTGGCCAATCCAGAGCTTCCTTACAGCTTGCAACTTCTCTTCTTGGTACAGAGAGACTGAAGAATCTCAGTATCACTGCCAGTTCCCAGATCACGAGGGACAGGACCTGCATGCTTACCCTGGTGTGCTCCCTGGAGCAGGCTGGAGCGGAAGTTCAGTACCACTGGGAACCCCTTGGCCAGGGGGCAGTTGTGTCCCCTGGAGGAAGCACTCTCAATGTCTCATGGACGTCTGGCAATAGTGACAGCTACCGCTGCACTGCCAAGAATCCTGTCAGCCAGAGCACCAGCTCTGTTCCCGTCAGCCTCTTCTGCTCAGGTAATGCCTTCATTCTATGTTTCTGTTATTTCTGGACATCTCTGGTCCCTCTATCCTTGGCCTGCCTTCTTCTTGGATCTAGAAGAAGCTGAAGTAAAGTGGGGACATGGGTTTGCAGCAGAGTGCAACCCCTGGAGTGACATCCCAGGGCCTAGCTCTGTCCTTCTCTGTCAGCTTCAGATCTGTCATGCCTCCACTTGCCCAGACTCAGCTGGGCTCCTGCTGGTTCTTGGGACTTGGTGAGAGAGGGCCCCTCCTCATCCTCACTCTGTCTGGAAGAACACCTCCTATCCTAAGATCAGGAACCCAGCGTATGCTAATTTCATGCCTAAAACCCTGTGTCACCGCAGGAGATGGGAGGCTGTGCAGATCAAATGCTTCAGAACTTCAGTTAGAAGGGGCATGGGTTTTGAGACCTATTAGACAGCAGTATTACTGTTATATATTAAAATTAAGGCAGATGATAGATAGAAGGTGATAAGATATAAGAAGGTATCAGGCAGCAGATATTATGTTATATGGAGTTTATTAAATGAGCATGGGGGGAGGGGGAGAAGAAAGAGGGGAAGGATACCCCAGAGAGACAGAGAAAGAGAGAAGGGGGCAGAGAGAGAGAGAGAGAGAGAGAGAGAGAGAGAGAGAGAGAGAGAGAGAGAGAGAGAGAGAAGAGGGTAGAGCAGGTAGAGGGAAGAGAGAGGAAGAGAGAGCTAAGAGTGAGAGCAGGTAGAAAGATTGAGCCACGTAGAAGTTTGCCCTTTTATATAGCCCTGGGCAGGACCATACTCCTGTGGCAGGTAGGCAGTGACATCACAGGTAGGCGGACTGAAGCAGAATCCTAACGTTTCTACATTTTCCTATAATTAAAAAATGAGGAATGTTGGATTGTTTTTATATAAGTCAAGTTAAAGTATATAAATGTAGATTTATTGGAAGCAGCTTTTCGCTGCCGTGTATAGGGAGAAAAGAGATAGAAAAAGCAATAGCAACAAAATGTCCAAATTATTTGATGAAGAGGAAGGAAAAGCTCTGCCCTGAAAGTTTAAGGTAGAAGGTAGGCTGTATCAGCCATGCCCTGCAGCAGATAGGGACCGAGGAGTGCTAGGAGAACCCGGAGCTGTTGGTACCTGGGCTTGGAGCACAGCATTTCAGCCTTTTGCAAATGGATAAGGGCAAAGTATTGTCTTAACTACTTCCTGCTGACAGGGGGTTAAAAGGCTAAAATGTTGGCCAGGTTCTGGAAGAACAGACTGTTGATTTGCTGTCCAGGGTCTGAGAACATCTGCCGGTGGGGGATGGTCTGATGTATTTTGATGTTAATTACTGCTTGCTGTCTGTGACCCACCTTTTGCTTAATAAAAAGCCATCCTACCTGGGCAGGGCAAAGGAGATAGGTGGGGCTTAGAGAGAGAGGAATCCTGGGAAGAAGAGAGACCCGAAGGGAAGAGAGGAAGGCCGCCATGGGTTAGCTGGAGGAGAAGCACATGACTGGCCTGGATGGAGAATCCAGCCCAGATAAAAAACATGAACAAGTATTTAGGATTATGGATGGGAGGTAACTTGATAGAAGTTATTAGAAACAGATGGCATGAGATTGAGGCAGGGATCCCATGCCTGCCCCACTATGAGAGGTAGTTTAGAGGATTGATATTTGCCCTGCCCCAGGTTAACTAAGGCTATCTTAAAATATAACAAATGTCAGTGTCTTAATTGATCACTACCCGGGCCTATAGATAATACAGATAATTTTAAAAACAATAATCTGCAGCTGGGAAGGGCAGTGCAGTCAAGCTAGAGGAACAATCCTGGTCCAGCTGGCACTTGTGGGTAGCTGCTTTGACAATGTCCCAGATTTAGGCAGTCTGGCAGGACACTGGAATATATATGTGGGCAGAAGACAAAGTTAATAGGTTAGGGGGGCATTTTCCCTTTAGGTATACATTTGAAACTCTTGAGAGAGCAAAGAGAAAAGGCTTGAGACAATGCTGACAATTTGTGAAAATTTTGATACAGCAAAGAAAAGGTCTGGATATAGGGAGCTTCCTTTCATTTTACCCGATTGCTGGCAATAATCAAAACAGTTTAGTTTGGGATTTGTCCAAGTTTGGTTAGAGAGGCATGTAAGCTTAGAAACCCTTAATATAGGCGTAGGGATCCCAAAGGCGTGTTAGAAGGAACGGATGACTGGACATTTCCCATGGGGAGGTGAGGTCATTAAGCTGTTAGGGCACCCGCAAAAACGGATAGTGACCCAAAGAACAGGTGCACAGACTGTTCCAGTGACTTGTCAGTACTGGACAGCGACCAAAGAGTGGCTGAGCTGGCCTGGGGACACAGTCATCTACTTAGTGCACTAGAAATTTTTCAGAGGCCAAGCAGTGGCGGGGAAAACTGTGTCAATTCTCACCCAGTGGGGACTGTCCTAGTTGTGGGTCACTGAAGAGGATGGGTACGTCTGCTCCCAGTGAGCCAGAGAGGTGTCGGCAGTCTCTTGGACAAAGGGAAGCGTTTATGTGACTAGAAAGGGGGAATTTAGCTGGTGTTGGGTGCAGAAAGGTGTCAATCAGGTAGTTAGGGAAAGGGGAGTCCCAAAACTAGTGAAAAAGGAGAGGAATCCCACTCTTACAGATAGGAGATAGGTGAGAAACTTAGACTGTGGATTTCAGTACTTATCTGGACTCCATTTGACCTGAGAGATGGATTTTTCTTTTGTAACTTACAAGAATCCTTCTGAGTTCATAGAGGGAGATAAATTTAGCGTCATCACTGTTTGTAATCTGTAGTGAAACATATATTGTTAGACAATTACACATTGCAGGAAAAGGGCAGTAGACATATAGCAATAGTACAGGCTTGGGGAAAGAACTTTGTGTTAAGAGCACAAACACAGTGAGATGAGCTTGGAGAGGCAGAAGCTCTTTTGGCCTCTGTGGAACAGTAATAAAAGGAAATTTAAAATCTTGGAACTATAGTAGGATCATTAGTGCAATGTTTTACCATAATTAGATTAATAAATCAGAGCTCCATTGATCAGTCTCAATACTTTGAACAGTTAATACAATAGCATAGCAACAGGGAGAAATAAAGCATTCTTTTAGACACGTTGACCTTCGTAATTCACATTTACCAACTCAATGTTCTTAAAACACCTTCTTGGAAGCTTTAAGCAACAGGTGAAATTGGCAGTTAAAATTTGGTCTCCTGCATATGAAGAGGGCTGGGAAGGTACCTGAAGTCTCCCATGATAGAAGCTGGTCATGTGACTGTGTAACCCAAGTATGAGTTTAACACAGACTTGTAGCATTACCCTGTTTGGTGAGGCTGCTGAATTTAAGAGCCATCTGTTCTCTACCAGGCCAAGGAGCTTGGAGGCTGGAAATGTGCACCGCTCTTGTGCTGGTTGGACCTCCAGTGACTAGGCACAGAGAACAAGCCTGCATGTGAGCAGGGACATCCATAGGCCAAATTTGCCAACAGGCTAGGCTGTGGGACCAGTGTCCTGTTCTGGTTGCAGCAGCTGTGAGACCGGGGTCTTGTCTTGGCTGCATCTGAAACAGGCCCCTGGCAGAGCTGGCTCAGGCTGGACCCCTGGTGGGAAGGGACATGCAGACCTCTATTTTTCCTTGGGTAGTGGTTAAGGCCTAGAGCAGTTTGAGCCTGTCGGGAAGGCCTCTCGGGTTTTAAAGATTTACCAGTCCTCATATGGGGCTCAGGACACATAATTAAAATGGCAACGAGACCAGTCTTTTCTATCTTAAGAATATTTAAATAGACAACTTTGTTCATAGTTTATCTTAATACTTAAATACTAAGACTTTAGGTTTTATCTCTGTTAAGTTGGAACGTTAAAAACACAAGTATAGTCCAAAAAGAGCAGAACAGTTTTGTATGACCAATATTGTCACATTTATAATTTTAGGTTAAACATTGTTTAAAACAATGATTTTAAAATTTAATTTTAATATTGTGAACAAGTGAATGTGAATGCAGTAGAATATTATAGAATAACTTTAAAAACGGTATCAAACCCATTAGCCAGGAAGCATGTAATTGAATCTAGGTTAGCTGATGACAGGAAAAACAGCGTGTATTTACTTGTCTAGGAATTAGGAAAAGCATAGATTAGAATCAAACATTTGGATCAGGATAAAAAAGATAGCCAATAAACAATTGTATACCCAATAAACAACCACATGATTTTTTTTTTTGAGAGTAGAAAATAAATTAGAGACATTTTTATTTTTAAGAGTTGGAAAGTATAGTTTTAGAGAAAGCAAAGCTGCATCTGAGGTTCAGAGGCCTGGAACCAGTCACTGCATGCAGTTGACTGACTCCACCGCTACCCTATCTGGCAGGCCTTGGCCAGGCTGAGCTCAGGGATCAGGGATCAGGCAGGCAAGCACATCGTTAGTGAGAAGGGGGAGGGGCCAGGGCAAGGCCAGGGCAGGGAGATAGCCAGGCCCTCTGTAAGAACTTCTAAAGTAGAAGAGAACAGGCAGTCCTCAAGCACCCCAGAAATGGTCTGGGGTCAGTTTAGAACAGCATGGATGTTCGAGCTGATTGTGAAGCAGGGAGTGGCAGTAGCAGGCAATTTGGCCGCACTCCATGCAGTGTAATCTCTTTTCCCACCTGCCTCTAATGAACCATGCAATGTAGCAATGTAGCAATGTAGCAATGCAGCAATGTAGCAGAGCAGCAGTGTCTTTTTTACATAAGTAGGCTTAGATCCTAGACCATTCTCATGCACAGGCAGTAGGGACGGGAAGCCAAGTGCCTAAGTGCTCTAGGGGCCAAGGTGGGGGCTGGGGGCTGGGGAAGTGAGACAAAGAGAGCATCTGTTTACCTCAGCAGCAGCCTTGAGAGTTGGCCAGGAAGACGTCTCCACAGGTAGCCTGGGGCAAGCCCCTAGGTTAGGCCGAGGCAGCTGGAGATAGAGTGCTTAGAGAAATCTGTTAGGGACAGTAAAGGGAGATGGGATTTCACTGTGAAGACAGCAGAATAGACCTCTGTCTAGGTTTAGTGTCCGAGTCACGTGCACCAATGTTATGATTAATAAAAAGAAAATAAGATGCTAAGATAATAAGATGCCAGGCAACAGATATTATATTATATGAGGTTTATTAAGTGAGCATGAGGGGAGAAGGAAAGAGGGGAGGGGTACCCCAGAGAGAGAGAAAAGAAGAGAAAGTGAAGAGGCGGTAGAGTGGGTGGGGAGAGAGAGAGAGAGAGAGAGAGAGAGAGAGAGAGAGAGAGAGAGAGAAGAGAAGAGAGAGAGAGAGAGGGGAGCATAATGCTAACAATGACTAGAGTCAATAATAATGTGGTACAGGGAGATGGCTCTGTTGACTAGCATGTGTGAGGCCACATAGAAAATATATCTCAGAACAATTAAGAGTAAACTGCAAATGACTCACTATGAAAATTATAATAAGCAGGGTAAGGATATATTAATGTGATGTAATCATGTGCCATTGATTGCATATACATAACAAAACATTACATGGCCCCTTTAACTGTATATGGTTATGTGTCAATCAAGATAAGGTTAAAAATAAAAAAGGAAGCAGAAAATAAAAGAGACTGAAAAATAACATCAAGGCTGGGATGTAGCTCAACTAGAAAGCCTTTATGGCATCTGCCTCACTTATCCATTTTAGCAAAGGTATACGCTAGGTATCTTTCAGCATCGTGTAAGTTTTAGTGAAGATCCAGTGCAGAAGAGGCGGAGATGAATTGCCATGCCTCCAGGAACTCAGTTACAACCATCACAACCTGCACCTGACAAGCTTAGTGATCATTTTGTCTTGTAGTTTGGGCTAGTGAATGGCCTTAGTGGGACGCTGTACTGTCCATGTACAGCAGCTGCTGTGCCGCGTTGTGGGCTCACGTGTTAGGCTTGCTTGTGAGCAAAGCTTGTCTACCTTTCTCTGCAGCGCCAATACACAGTACGTAATGCCCATGCCAACAAATGTTAGCCTGACCAGGATGTGTTGATGGAGCATCTGTGCTTTGTATTATGGGATGTGAGGAGACATGGTGACTTCACATTCTCTTTTCTTCTTTACGGAGTCTGCTTATTCCAGTTTTTTCTTCACATTCATAGATTTCTCTTTCTATGGAGGCCTGCCACTCCCTCATACCTCTGGCTTTTCTGACTTCATTATCTTCCCCTCCTTCTCCATCTTCTCATTTTCTTTCTTCTTTCTAGCCTAATTCCTAATCTATGGCATTTTCCATCCAGCCTCCTTCCTACTCTGCCCTCTGAGGAAAGAATTTCTTTCCCTACTCATCCTGGGAGCTTTGAAGACCGAACTGATCTGAGCTTGACCTTGGGGAAGACCATAAGAAGAACACAAGTTGGCAGTTACCCTGGAGACTCAGAAATGAAGGAGTCTGCAAGAGGAGCCCTGTGGATGCCAGCCTCTCCCGGTGTGAGCGACAGAGGGACATCGACTCTGACTGGGCCATAAGACCCATTTCATTTGCGAGCTGACCTCAACATTCCCAAGAAACAGACACAGCTCCCATGTCTAAAAACAGTGTGATTATTTTTTAAGTGCTCAGAAAAGAAATCTAATTCATTTAAGAAAAATTGAACAGTTCGAAACATATAAAGATTAATAATTCATTAAGTATTCTACATCTACACCATTAACTTTTCTTACTGTTTAAATGAATGAGACAGCTGGATTCACTTTAAATTACATTTCTTTGGAGCAGCTTTCATGATCCCATCCGAATAGACTTGTGCTCTTATTCATAATAACTGTGCTATCTAAAACGTTAGTTAGAAGACTACTTAAGCTGAAATGGCTCCAGTGTTCTGGGTGACTATATAAGGAAACTGAGTTTAACTCAGAAGACCTTAACTAGTGAGAAACCATCAAATAAGCTCTAACTAGGGACGTGCCACCTTAAGCAATCAGCTATTTCCTTTATCTTGCTTGTATGAGCATCATATAAATATTTTCTCCCTTTATCTTCTGGCATGCCTGGGACCACTGTAGACTGGTGTTGCCCAATGTATAAGTCACCACTGGCACAAACAAATGCTTTAAAAGGGCAGTTTGTCAAAGTTTATCTTTTCACAGTTACAAGCCTATGTCTGTTAAAGCCCTAATCACAATTTGGGATTAAACGCTCTCTACTAGGACCAAGGAGATAAGAACTGCTTTCACTTTGTTTGCTTTACACAAATGTAAAGCCCTGGAAGAGGTCAGATGTCTGGCTGTGGTTGCAGTTTCAATAGTGCAAGAATGAATGGCTGCGTGGATGACAGCTGTCACTTGTTTTTCCTCATATTTGAAGACTGTCTCGAGTTTTATAAAGATCTAAGACGTATTATCATATGTCTTCTCCTTCTGCTTTGGAGAGGAAGTGGAATCTTTATCCTAAAGTGTCCTTGGATACTTGAGTAACTGGCAAAAGAAAGGTGGTCATCTGTGCTTTGCTCTGATGGCCCATTGCTCATGGGAAGGCTGTTCTAGAACTGGAGCCACATACCAAACAACTGAACCCAAAGCAAATTCAGTCTGGGAGAAACTTCTTTCATTTTTCTCTCTCTCAGGGGATTGCTTCTGTCCTGCTTCACTTGAATAAAGACTGACTACAGAATTGGGGGGCTTTACAGCGTGTCCAGGTAACAAAATATACAAAGTTTGAGAAATGAAACCATGGAGAACATACTCATTGGAAGGCAGAGCCTGAAAACTTAAACTTAATTTCACCTTATAATCAAAATGGAGGCTTGGAGGCAAAATGGTTTCTGATATGCTAAGAGTGATAGCTAGTGTTAGCAGAGGAACCACAGTTATGTGAGGAATTAAAGTAGGTCTCAATGGAGGGACTATAGAGTTTAAGCAGGTTAAAACACAGGTGGTGCCCAATGTGGCTGGACATTTGTAGGAAAAAGAAACATTAAAAGAAAAGAAAAATGTGACTAGGCAGAATGGGAGGCTTGATTTCAAATAACATAGAGCAAAAACACCTTTTTGAGGACAGGCAGACCTGGGTCACAAAATCATCATCATCATCATCATCATCATCATCATCATCATCCCCAGTGGTTGTATATAGCAAATGCCTGCTAACGGGGACAATTCACAAGGCTATGATGGAATAGGATGGCATCCTGTAGAAATGACAGACCTAAGACATCTTAAGAAGGCAGTGATGTCTCATGGGATGCACCCTCCCTATGAGAAACAAACTCTAAATAATTGGGCCACTCAAAATAGAATTATTCCCCAAGACTGGAGGAGATTGGTAACAGCCGTATTAGAAGCTGGTCCTCAATTTTAATGATTTTCATGGTGGAGAGAAGAAGGCAGGAATTTAGAGCAGTGCTACAGAGCAAGAGAGAATGTAATGAGGGACCAGGTGACAGATGGAGGTCAGTATGCTGATATACAAGACACAGTCACAGAACAATTTTCTTTAGCAGCTTTAAGAACTTGGGGAAAAGTTGAGGAGCCATGAAAAAAATTCTACCTCATTCACAAAGATCATACAGGGCTCTGGAGAAGCCTTCACTGATTTAAAAACAACAACAACAACAACAACAACAACAACAACAACAACAACAAAAAAGATTGACCTTGGAGACCCCAGTGTGAGACAAGTGCTAATTGAGATGTTGGCATTTGAAAATCCAAATAGTGAATGTAAAAAAGTTATTAGACCACTAAAGGCATGAGTAGCATGCATGGAAAAATGGATAAAGGATACTGCTGATGCTGCTTCTAACACATACCATGCTAGGTGAAGCTATGGCTAGAGTTCTCTTTTATCAAAATGCCTAGTGTTTTAATTGTGGGGAATATGGCCATTTGAAACAAAATTGTGAACAAGGCATCTCTAAGGGCAGTGTTTTTTCTAATTATAAGCCAAAAAGAAGGCCTAGGCTTCCACAGGTGATGTGGCAAGTGTTACCACTGGACTAATGAGTATAGGTACAAGAGAGAAATCCAAGGCAGTTTCTTGCCTTTGGGAAATGAAGTGGGGGGCCAAGCTCTAGGCCCCACAGAAAAAAGTACAAGCCATCTGTCTCTTGTCAGACAGGAAATAAGAATGTGGCAGAAAAACCTCAATTAAATATTGCAGATCTAATGCATGCTACTGCAGGCAATGCTGCTCTAGACTTGGCCACTGATGAACATCTTACACTGTCCCCAAAAATTCAATGTTTTTTTTTTTTTTTTAAAGGAGTGTGGTCCATTGTTTTCTGGGGCAGTAGGAATGGTTTTGGGAAGGAGCAGTTTCACTTCCCAAGGATTCACTGTACTTCTAGGAACATAATTTCTCATCTGTTACTGTTTCCCTATATCAAAGGCAAAGCCCCCAAAACTAGTGCTCAGTGTGAGAGACATGACCCTCAGAGAAGATAAGAAAATTTATCTTTAAATAGAAATTAGGCCAGGAATTCAGACCTCTCACCCAAGGGTTAGTGGCCATAAGTGAGAGGGTGGAATTAATATGATTTCTTCTCAGCTCATTAAGACAAAGTATTTTGTACAATTATTAATATTTTTTTTAAGATCCAGAGGAATAAAATATTCAGAGCAATAGCTCTGCAACTTTATAAGCATGGGAACTAACATAAAGAGAGCCCAGGGTTTTGGGTGTGGTGGCACATGTTTTTAATCCCACAACATAGTTATCTGGTGCTGGATCAAACTCCTAGAGTCTGATTCCAAGCAGTTTATTTTTGACATATTGAAGCACAGCATAACTCTGGAAAAACGTTTCCTCAGGGGGCATAAGACACCCCAGAGGCCCCCTCCTGCCACTGCTCAGCACGAGTGGCGTGTGCACGGCTATGAGGATCGAGTATGTGGTGCTGAGATGGGAGAGAAAGGGAAGGGGAATGGTTTGTGCATTATGAAGAAGACTGGAAGTGGAGATGAGACAGTGGTGAGGAACAGCTGCTTAAGTCATCACCCTAACCCTAACCTGCTGGCAGAGCATGGGCTGCCAACAAAAGGGCCCCAGTTACCCCAGATCTCTCTTCCCTCTGCCCCTTCTTTCTGCTCTCATCTCTCTGTTTCCCCCCCCCCCTGCTCCCCCCCTGCTTGTTTGCCTTTTTCTCTCCCACATTTCCCCACTCCTCTTCCCTCCCTCAATAAACCTCTTACACTGTATCTGGTTGAATGGTGTAAATTCTCAAGGGTACACCTTGGCACAGGTCCGCCAAAGGTACCCCCATTGTTGAAATTTTTATCATCACTCCCGCTGTGTGTTATTTGAAGGGCAGTGTGCGTGTTGGCCTCTTTCACTAGAGTGTAAGCACCCTGAAGGCGCAGACCTCTGTTCTGGCTCACTGCTCTTGTGCTCTGTGCTTTGAACAGTTCCTGGCGTTGGTGGAGCTCAGCCCTGCTGTTGGACAGACAAACATCTTCACGTGCTCCACCCTGAATGCATCTGATCTCGTCCACAAATCTTCATGCATGAGTGAGTGCACGAGCTGGCTCCTTCCAGAAAGGATCAATACACATGGTTTTGCTCTTTTTTTTTTTTTCTTTTTTTCTTTCTTTCCTTCTTCTTCTTATTAGGTTCCTACGTTTGAGAATTTATTGCTCACATTTCACAAGTCCTTCACCACATAGCTCTAAAGGCTGTATGTGGTGGGCCTGAGGTGGTGTGACTTCACACACTGACAAGCTGGTGGTTTCCTTTGCCTACTGGTTGAGGACAGGAGGAAGCAACCTGCTTCTGCAGCCAACATTGTGACATACTGAGTTAATTAAAGGTGTGTGTGTGTGTGTGTGTGTGTGTGTGTGTGTGTGTGTAGGGTGGAAGTGGGAGTGTGGGTGATAATCCTAATTTTTGACCATGTGAGTTAGTTCCCAGAACAGAGGAGGTGGGGAGCGATGGAGCCTCAAGCCCGAGTCCTGCCCACAACCTACCACAGAGTCAAGCCACACTCTCTGACAGAAATTAATCTTTTCCTGTTATCACTGTGGGAGGGTCTTCCTATACTCTCCCACAGGGGGGCATTTTCCGTCTTCCTCCACCACACTTTTAACAGGTGGGTTTCCAATTTCCCCTTCAGCTCTTCTTAGCAACACCAACTCTTGTTCTCACTGATAATCTGTTTAAAACTTCTTCCATTCTGCTATACAATACACATTTTTTTTTTAAAGTCAAAAAGCATTTGGAAGATGAGCACACACATGAAGAACTAACAAATAGCAAGACACTTAAACTTTCACTTTCTGCAATGTATTTTCTGTCATTTTTTAAAAAAATACACACAGATTCTTTTACATGCTTCATATTAACTGAAGGGTGACAAAGGGAAGAATTGGCTTCTTTTTGTCCTCCTTGGCTCTCCCCGCTCCCTCCTTTTTATTTATTTATTTATTTATTTATTTATTTATTTATTTATTTATTGACTTACCTTGGAACAGTGTCTCACTTATCTCAGGCTCACTGTGGACTCGTTCGCAGAGGATTCTGGATTTCTGATGCTCTTGTCACCACCTATGAAGAGCAGCTGTCACAGCTGCACACCGTGGCACCTAGTCCGTACTGTGCTTGGGCTGGAATCCAGGGTTCCATGCGAGGCGTTTCTCTCAGTGTAGCAGCAATCACACAGCACATTCAATTTTACACATTCTCTTTTCCACTTGTGATGCCGTAACATTCCTGAGCCTTATAAAAACTGTGTGACCTGTCGCTTTTTGCCATTGTTTATGAGATAAGGTCTCATTATAGAGTCCAGACAGACCACAAATGCATAGCCCTTCTGTTTGAGTTTCCTGGGTGCTAATATTATAGCACATGCCACCACAAACTATTGTAGGCTCAATTTTCTTAACAAATATATTTTGTTACGAACTTATAAACTGAGTGTACCTCACTTATAACCCGACTAAATTAAACAATAGGAAAAGAAGATTAAACAACACAATAACAAAACTGTAAGGATATCAGTTCTGAGGAATGATTTTTCTGGCATTGCTGCAGGATTTTTTCTTCTGGAACCTGGAGTAACCAGAACCTGGAACCTTAGTAGGAGCCCGGAGCCCTGAAGCCTTCCCTCAAGCGGTTCTCTCTAGGAGCGTCTCGAAGTGGAGTGATGAACAGCCAAAACTATCCCAAGTCTCCAAAGGCCCTGCCTCCAGTTTTGGGCTCATTTATTTTTTATTTTTTGTTTTTTAATGTCTTTTTTAACTTTAATTTATTTTAATTTATGTGCTCTTGGAGTTACAGACAGTTGTGAGCTGCCATGTGGGTGCTGGGAATTGAACCCGGGTCCTTTGGAAGAGCAGGCAATGCCCTTAACCACTGAGCCATCTATCCAGCCCTTAGGCTCATTTATATATCTCCTCTCAGAGTCTGTTCATGGATCTTTTCAGCTGGCAAAAATCAAGTTCCCGCAGGAGGTGGTTTGTCGTCTAGTGGATTAACCTCACCTGTTCTCACAAGACCCTTCCCCATCCCACACTTGGGATCATAAGAAAAACAGGTTTATCTCTCCTTCAAACTATAATTTTTTTTTTATTTTAGAAAAATGTAAATGTATAACAACAACAACAGTAAATTATTATTATTATTACTGCTGGCAGGGTCTTCCTATACAGCCTATGCTTGCTTGAAATTTATTATGTAGTCTGGCCTCAAACTTGTGGCTAGCCTTCAAAACTCTGGCCACCCACATCTGGGTATTTTAAAAATTTAACTTAGTATCATTATTTTATGTGTATAGACATTTTATCAGCATGTATGACTGTGTACCATGTGCATGCCTCGTGCCCATGGAAGCCAGAAGAAGGTATCGGATGCCCCGGAACTGGAGTTACAGATGGTTGTGAGCCACCTTGTCAGTACTGGGGATTAAACCCGAGCCCTTTGGAAAAAAAACCACCCAGTCCTTTTAACTCCTGAGTCACCTCTCTGGCACCCAAATTTGCATTCTTAAAGTCTGTGCTCATTTATCTATTGAGCGTCTCATTCTTAGGTAGTTTCCAGAATTTGTCTATTGCAAATAGCAACGTAATTCATATTTTTGTATGTAAATGCCTCAATGTCTTTAAAAAGACCATGATAAGGGACACTAAAATAAAATTACAGAATTATTATTACCCGGACACATTTGAAGCCTCCACTTCTTCCAGACGCATGCGCTGTAAATAATTCTCCCCCAAGTGCTGTTACGTGCCCTTCCTCTCACCTGTGTAAGAATGCGAGGGAGCCCCTTCCTTAGCACATACTAATTTTATTTAAATAATATTTTATTTTATTTTTTAAAAAGTGGAATAATAAACACAGCAATATAAAGCATTTAACAGCATTTACATCCATGCCTTGGGCAGACGCTTAGCCAGGTTTGGGCAGAGGCCAGCCCAGCCCTTTGTGGTCGTGAAAGAGTTGCCCCATGTTAGGGGAATGCACTCTAACTTTAGCTTTCATTTCCCCTCAAGTCAAGCCATTTGCTAGGCTTCCTCTTTTATTCCTGTAGAGTTATTTCCATCTTCCCTTGCAGCTTGTCTTTGGGAGTGCTCCCTTGTACAAGATGCTTCTTATTTTTAGAAACGCGTTTCTTCTTTCTTAAACATGTGTTTGTCCACTTGATTTCATATCCTGCAATCATGGACCCCAGTTCCCTCTCAGCATTCTCATTCAAGATATGCAAGTTCTTGTTCTGGAAACACATCAAATGTATGTGCGCGTGCGCGCACGCGCACACGCACACACACACACACACACACACACACACACACACACACACACACCTGCTCTACCTGTTCCCATGTCTCTTTCACAACACTGAAAAAGAAAATGAGCTCCACAGGGCAGGTGATAATGCCTTTTTTACCCTGGCACAAGTTTGCAATAAATTCTCCTTGAAAAAGTTACACAGCCATGAAGGTTTCCAAGCCATCAAAGCCCAGACTGTATCCCTGACTCCAGGTCTTCGACTAGACCCAAATTGAGTATTCAGGCTACTTCTCCATTGAGAAACATGTGCTCCACTATAGGCCCCGGGCTTACATTTTCCCTCAGAGCATGGAAGCAAAAGGTTCAGCCCAGAGCCAGAGGTGACTGTCACCTCAAGGCCTGCCTCCTGGTGACCCACTGTCTCCAGGAGGCAGGCCCTATCTTCCACAGAACCCCAAAATAACACCATCAATTGTTCAAACTGAATGCCATGTGTTCAAACGCATGAGCCTGTCTTTGGAGCACATTTTAGACTCAATCCGTAACATTCCCACATTGGCTCACATGGGCTCAGGGCCACCACACAATGCAAAACACATTCCATCTAGCTTCAAGAGTTCCCCAGCCGTAACAGTCCAATGTCCAATTTTTTGTGAGATGTAAGGCAAGCTCTTAGCTGTGAGCTCCCATAAAATAAAAACAACTTATAGGCTATCATGTACAATGGCAGAGGAAACATTCACATTTCAAAAGGGAAGATCGGGGTGCTGCAAATCAAAGCAGATCAAAGCTTGGTCAAACCCCAGCAGAGAGACCCAAACCCTAAGATCTACGTCTGACAACCTGGATCTGTGGTGTCATCATGTGTGCTCTAGTAGATTTGGGGAGGCCCGTTTCCAGGACCTTGCAACCTAAAGCACCATTGAGCTCTTTCTTGGGTGAGTTCAATGCCAGCTCCAATATCCTGAAGTCTATACTGCAACTCATGGACTTTGCCTTCGTAGTTTCGTTCAAGCTTTCAGGAATAGACCCACTCGGAAAGGCCAACCTCAATACACATCGCCTGGTTTTCCTCCCCTGGAACCTTCTTGGTACGAACCTCAGTGGCACCTCAGCTTTTGCATTCTTCGTGTCTGCAAAGCCACCAGCCTATGGACTGGACGTTGCCAAGCTCTGCTGCTATCCCAGGATAGAGTCATGTCCCCTTGGGTCAGGGTTTCAGCTGAGGATATGTCCTGGTGACTCTGGAGAAACAGTTTTCCAGCCTGTCCAGACGTTCTTCCTTTTAAACGACAGCTTTTAAAATGGGGCTTTCACTTTATACCTTGAAGTTTTTGGTAGACAGGGTCTCGATTTCAGTGTCCTTCTACTATTGTCCTAGTGCAAAGTCTGGGGTTCTCTTTAAAGGAGCTCATCTCTTTAACCATCACAGTGTAAACTGAAAAAAACATTTGCAGAGCATTCATGCTCCTTATCAAACTGTATGCTTTTTCTTTGAGTTCTTACTATAAATATGATTAAAAACAGTGAGTTATGTCTGTGCCACGGCCTAGATGCTGTGCTGTCTTGAAAATGTCTCCATCAATCCTATGAATCCAGCCTCATTCATAACCACTGGAGGCAGGATGGGCATAGCCAGCTTCTTTGACAGAGTGTAATATGAATGGGATGTGTTTTTCTGAAAGCCCTTGAGTCTGGCCTTCACCATCTGGATGCAAATAGGTGGGGCCGATGGGGAGACAGTTACATTCAGAAGGCTGAGTTCTTTTTTCTCGAGTGAGAGGAGGTAGTACTGCTGTCTAGATAACATTTTCAAAGCTTAACGGCCTTGGCACCTGTGGTATTGCAGGCAGGGAGCTGGGACTCTTCACCTGCAGGTAGACATGAGGAAGAAGAGCATTGAACATGGGCAGAGCTCTGGATCTTTCATAGAAGACCGTTCATCCCAGCCACTCTCGCTAAAGGTTCCTGTCCCCATAGCTCCTCCACACGCTGTTCTCCTGCCTACTTTTGGCTTACAGAGATTAGTCTCCAGGCTACTTATCTCTCACCATCCTTAACAAACCGTGCAGTCTTATAATAAATTCACGAGTGCTTCTCCCACTAAGGAAAATCGTCTTCAGCAGCCTTGACTATTTGATTGTTTTGGAGAGCTAGGGAAGACAGACAAGAAGACAGCTTTGTTCCCGCAAAGCACAAGCTGTGACTGGGTAAGCCATGCATCATCGTACCACACTTGTGTTTTGATAGGGAGGGTGCCTATGTAGCCAGAGCAAGCAAACCTCCCTCCTCCAGTTACCCACTGCTCGGGAGCACCAGCAGTCTCCACCCATGACCCCTTCCCTCCTGCACGCAGCAGAAGCCACAGCCCTTCTCCGTATCTGTGACTTTAGACAGAACCCTTCCGGTTTTCTTTATCATTTCAATCTAGAACTCCTTTCCTACTCTGTTTTCATCCATTTCCTATATTTTCGGGTAACTTCAAACAAAGCCATGAAACACTGCCTAGAAGACATGCTCAAAGCTAAATGACTTTGACACATCTGGGATCATGGGCAGGGGGTGAGGACTCGCCACATGAGGCAGGTATGAGGAGCTGACAGGGAGGTCTGGTTTTTCTGCTTTTGTTTTTTAGTTTTTCCTGAGCTGAGGATCGAACCCAGGGCCTTGCGCTTGCTAGGCAAGTGCTCTACCACTGAGCTAAATCCCCAAGCCCAGGAGGGAGGTCTAAGTCTAAGAAATGGGAATCTGAACATGAGCCAGGGAAAGGGATCGACCATTAAGATGAGACCCAACTGTAAAGCTTCTTACCACTTTGGGGATCTGCACAGTGGAATACAGTGTGTTTTCCGCATCTTCTGGATTCGTTTTCTGTTAATAAACAAACAAACAAACAAACAAAAACAAACACAGTCATCACCTAACCCCCAAGTCACAGAGACAAGACCAGGGAGACACACAACCTAGAGAAAGCAAAGTATAGGCAGAAAGATAGAGAGAGAAGGGAAGCCAGGTTCTGGAATAGGCCCAGGTAGTCGGAGTTCTCTCATTAGTAACTGCTATAATAATGTTGTGCTAATCACTTTTAAAGAAACTCATTGCTTTTTCATTCATATTTTATCCATTTTCTTTGTTGCATTATTTTATGTATTGTGTTTCAGTGAATTTCAAAATATGTTGCAATATACCTCATGAACTGTGAGTCTCCTAAGGTGGCTAAAGGCCGACATGAAATTATAGTGCTAGTGGTGCAGACTGAGTTATCCAGTAGTTCAAAGGCTCCTGGGGAAACAGCAAGGATGCCCAATGAACCGAAAGGAAGAAAGAAAGAAAAAACAACAAAAAAAAAAAAACCCAAAAAACAAAAAACCACCACCACCACCAAAACAAAAAACAACAACAAAAACTTGTGATCGCAGAAAAACATCCTGAGTTTGCTTAAGTTTATGGCTGACTCTGAGGGTAGCCTTGCCAGATGTAGCCTGAGCACAAGAAAAGGGAGGAGGTGATGGCGTGATACATTTTGACTTAAGAAGTTGAGCAGGCTACAAAGGCGGCCCACCTCCCACCTCCTGTGAGGAAGTGAAGAGGACACCACAAACTGTGGGAAGGGGTGACTCACATAACTGATCACAAGAGTGTTTTGGGCTTGGGTCAGAATAATCATGTGTTCTTCAAGTCACCAATCTCTGCATAGACATGAATGAAGGTGTGTGGGAGGCCGACTAGGTAAGGACTAAATGTCTTAATTCCTCTCCTCTTTCCACACCACCCAATCTTGTAGGGAAAAGTCTCAAGTGAAGCAAGGAGAGCCTTAGATGGAGCTTCACACACACACACACACACACACACACACACACACACACACACATACACACACACTCACATTTGTGTAAGGGATTGTGTCATATTCATTATTCTCTTTCAAGCTGGGGATTTCCTGGTGGCTGTCCACTCTGTCCAAGTCTACTGCACAGCCTGAAACAAGGTTAAGAAAATCAAAGCCTGTTTGTCTTCCCACTCACTGTCTCCCCTGGTCCAGCGACCCTGGATGGTCTACTCAGGGTGACCAACCATCTTGGTCAGTTTGAAGTAGAGAAATGTTTTCTAGGACAGGGAACTTTCTGTGTTAAAATAAGGAAAAATCCTGTGGGGCCTGGTGGTGCACACCTGTAATCCCAGCACTCCGGAGGCAGAGGGAGGTGGATCGCTGTGAGTTCGAGGCCAGCCTGGTTTACAAAATGAGTCAAGGACAGCGAAGGCTACACAGAGAAACCTTGTCTCAAAAAAAAAAAAAAAAAAAAAAATAGAGAAATTCCTAGACAAATCTAGATGAGGTAAAGACTAAAAAGGGGTCTTAATGCTGACTAAGTAGAGAAGACAGGCTGGTTGGGGGCTCTGACAGGGATGAGAATAGGAAGGGCTCAGAGGCCATTGTCTGCTGAGAAGGAACAGAATCAGCAGTGTAGCATCAGTGTCAACAGAAAGGCCACCTCTATATGTCCTTCGGAGGAAAGGACAGGAGTAGACACTAGGGTGGACACTGCCCTCAGGAGAGAAAGCAAGCCATGCTCTCTCTATTTAGAGGTAAGGCATACAGCTGACTGAGAGATTCTCTGTGGATGTGTGTGTGTCTGAGCAGGTGTTTGTGTTCGTGTTCATATTCATGTGTGAGCTGGTGCGATTGTGTGTGCACATGAGTGCATGTGCACGTGTGTGGGGTGCACGTGCACATGTGGGAAAGCCAGAGGTCACCCTTGGGTGTTGCTTCTTGGGTGTTGTTTACTTTGTTTTATGAGACAGGGTCTGTCGTTGGCTTGGAACTAACTCACCAGTAAGTCCCAGGGATCCACCTAACTCCACCTCCCCTGTGACGGGATTACAAGTGCATGCTACCACATCTGATTTGTTTATTTATTTATTTTTAATGTGAGTTCTGGGGGCTCGAACTCAGGTCCTCACACTTGTATGGCAAGCACTTTACTGAATGAGCTATCTCTCCATACATTGACTGTGCACTTCTTTTTTTATAATATTTTATTAATTTATTCATATTACATCTCAATTGTTAGCCCATCCCTTGTATCTTCCCATTCCTCCCTTCCTCCCGCTTTCCCCCTATTCCCCTCCCCTATGTCTGTGACTGAGGGGGACCTCCTCCCCCTGTATATGCTCATAGGGTATCAAGTCTCTTCTCTGTAACCTGCTATCCTTCCTCTGAGTGTCACCAGGCCTCCCCCTCAAGGGGACGTGGTCAAAAATGGGGCACCAGAGTTCGCATGGAAGTCAGACCTCACTCTCCACTCAACGGTGGAGAACGTCCTGTCCATCAGCTAGATCTGGGTCCAGGGGTCCTGCTCAAACTATGGCACCAGCCAAGGACAATATAGGCAGTAAACTTCGAATGCCTACCCAGATCTGCCCATCATAATGTTATTCTTGTAGGTTTCTAGGACCCTCTGGATCCTTCTATTTCCCCATTCTCCCATGCTTTTCTCACCTAAAGTCCCAATAAGATGTCCTCCCCTCTGTCCCACTTTCCTGATACGTGAAGACTTTCATGATTGTGCACTTCTTAAGAGAAGATACCATGCCCTCTTATTTATCTTTCTATCTTTAACACTACTAAATCTTGCACATAGATTGATATATTGCTTGAGGAGCAAAAGGGAGAAAATACGTGAAGACAAAAAAAAAATATATGCTTTACCTTTTCTTTTCTTTGTCTGTATAACAATAAACATAATCACCAGCAAGATGCTGAGCAGGATGGGCACTAGTATGGTGCATAGGAAGAGGACGGATGAATTTAGGTCCTTGGCAGCATCTTTAAAGAGAAAATGAGTAGAGGCATGAGGAGGGTGGATGTGTGTGTGTGGTGGAGTCAGCTAAGGCAAAGGCTGTAAGTTCCACTTTCCTCCCACCCTGGTGCTTTCCCAGAGGCCTTTAGTTGACACAGACCCTGTTTCCATAGGAATTGGGAGCTAAAGAAAATACAGTTTCTTCAACCAGAGGCTCCTGGGAAAAGGAGGCAGGCACCTTTACAGAGATTGAGGGCAAGGATGGGAGTTGAGGAACTGCTGATGGGATTCCTGGCCGTGCAGATTAAGGTCTTGTCTTCCTCTCCCACGGTCCAGGAGATGGGAAGGCTGGCACCATCGTGGGTCTCATTGGCTGCCTGTCCCACAGCTTTCCAGCTGTAAGTCACATTCTCTCCTTGTTCCGTGGAACATGTTAGGTTGACTCTGCAGGTGCCATTCTTGTTGTCTTGCCAATCCATGGTGATTCTGGGCCTTGACAGATACTCTGTTTAAGAGATAGAACAAAGTATAGAAGTTAGTCCTAAATCTGCTTTCTCTGAGTGACCTTTGCACATCTAGGACCCGAATCTCCCTTGGAAGCCAAAGGGGAGGAAGGAAGCAACAGTTCAGACCAAAAAAATCTTACTCTTTTGTTTTGTTTTCTGATACAAGATTTCTTTGTGCAGTCATGGATGTCCTGGAACTGGCTCTGTAGATCTGGCTGGCCTCAAACTCACAGAGATTCACCTAGCATCTCCCAGAGTGCTAGGATTAAAGGCGTGTGCCACCACCACCCTACAGAATATCTTTTTATAAAATATCTTATTTGTTATTTATACAGTTTTCTGCTGCATGTGATTCAGCAAGCTAGAAGAGGGCATCAGATCTCATTATAGATGGTTGTGAGTCACCATGTGGTTGCTGGGAATTGAACTCAGGACCTTTGGAAGAGCAACCATTTCTCTTAACTACTGAGCCATACCTTTAGCCTTTACAGAATATCTTATTCTTATGTGGGAAAGAAACCTCTTAAGTTTACTTGGCCCTAGATGTACAGCAAGAATAATAGCTGCTATTATAGCAGAAATAATCAAGCAACAAAAAAATATAGTGACATTCACTAAGCCTAGGTTCAGGGTAAACACCATGCTTACTTGCAGTTTAGATGTTATCTGTTCTTTACCCAGAGGTTTCTTATTACTGGTCCTCAGACTTCCTTGAAAACACTTTCATTTCTCTTCTCCAGGAAAGAATAATACTGCAGGAACCCTTTCTGCTACCTTCTTGTGCCCACTCCTTCAAGCTTAGAGGATCAGCAAACGGTTTCTTGGTGAGATGGTGGGAATGTGGCAGGTCATTATCTATCCTAGAGCATGGTCCATGAAATTTTTTTGTTCACAGACTTTTTTCCTCTCCATCCTTTGCCCAGCTAGACTGTGTGCAGATGATGTAATTTCTGCTCCCTTCTACTGTGTCTATGGAACATAAGCCTGGACCAAGGTACATTGCCTGCCTATCTCCAGCAAGCAAGTCTTAGGTCCCATCTTCTGATGTCTCTGATACTGCGGTCCAGGGCACAAGACAGCTAACTCTTCTGGTAGATAGCTAAGTGATTGTTTTGTAAGTTAATTTCTCTGGGTGGTCTTTCCCTCCTCTTTTCCTCCCCCCTCTCTCTCCTTCCATCCCTGCTTCCCTCCCTTTTCATTTTTCTCTTTCTGTTGCCCAAGCTAGCTTCTAAATTCTAAGCCCATGCAGTTCTCCTGACTCAACCTCCACAGTAGCTACAACCACAGGCATGAACCACAGTAGGAGATCTTGTCTTCTTTCTGGTTTTGTGTACATTACTCAATTGCTTAGAGTCTGTAGGGGAAGGGATATAATTAGTTTGTGTCTAGTAGTCTTCTTAAGGTAGGTAACATTATCCCCCTTACATATATGGAAACTAAGACTTTAAAGAAAGTAACTTGGCTAAGGCTGTGCACCTAGTAAGTAGCCAACTGTTAACTTCTGTCTGTGTGACAGCCACATTTTGTTGTTGTTTTTGAGACAGGGTTTCTCTGTGAAGTTCTGACTGTCCTGTTACAGACCAGGCTGTCCTGGAACTTAGAGATCTGACTGCTTCTACCTCCCGAGTAGCTGGGATTAAAGATGTGTGCCTTCACCACCTGGCTTATAGCCATTTCTTAGGTTGCCCATCGTCTATGCTGCACAGCCTCTTGCGGAATCTCAAAGTAAGCAGAGACCTTATGAGTCAGTTATATGTGAGGAATTCTTTGCTTCCTGATCTTTGCTGTGTGATACCCAACCTGGACTTGAACCTCCCCTGTAACTTGATGCTCACTACATCCATATGCCAACCATCCACCATTAGGACTGAACCTGCTTACCATAGACATGCAGCACATACTCCTGGATGAAGGGAGACCCAAGTATTGTATTGTGAATCTCCACACGGTAGACTCCTGAGTCATTCTTCTTCAACTGGCTGAGTGTAATGGAGTAGCTTCCTTGTGGAAAGACTATCCTTTCTTGGCTGTGCTTTTGTGTCAGAATGACATTGTCCTTATTTTTTATGGCAATAGTGAGTGTATTGAAGGTCCATATAACAGTGTCATTCTCTTTTTTGGTGATATCCAGAGAGAAGGTCACAGATCCATCAAGGGCACCAACCACCTCCTTCCGTGTTACAGAAGCCTCTGTTGCTGCAGACACAGAAAACTATAATGTAAGCCCCTGCCACAGATTACCATGTCCTTTGAGACCTTGGAAGACTCTGAGAAATATTTCTAAGTTCAATATCAGCAGAACCCTACCCACACAAAAGCATCGAAATTAGAACCTTCTGCCTGCAAGATCACCTGATGCCACCATATCACATTCTCAGAGACCCCCAGCTGAGTAGATTAAACTCTTTGGTGAACTCCATCTTCAAAAGGTTCCTGTGTGGGGACAACTAAGGAAGTTTCTATCTGGGCTTCTTAGGACTGCAAAGTTGCTCCAGAGATATCGCTGGACGTAGTTGGTGAGCTAGGCTACCCAAACAAGGGCCAATGGTTCACAAGCATACACTGGGGCAACGAGAGGAAAACAGTATGTTTGTACTAACAGCAGGAGCTGACTGTATAAGACGCAAGGTCATCTCCCACAAAATTTTTTTCATCCACTCTCGTTCTACCGTGTTTGTGTGGGAAGAAGGAGAAGGGTGATCCCGAGTGTTAGGGAGCATTGCTTGTGATGCTTACCCCACATGCTAGAGGATGCAAAGGGTTTTCATTCTGTGAGAATTTTTTGGTTTTGGTTTTTGTTTTACCACAGTCTTAGGTCACTATGTAGAGCATGACTCTGAAGCAATTTCCACTGGTTACGTTACTGCACATGAAAGGATGACTCTTGGTGGAACTTCCAGAAGAGACCTACTAAGCATTTCCAGCGATGATGACCGGGTGATTGTCTATAATTAGTCTAAGGGACAGGATCTGGGGCTAACAAAAGTCCACTCCATTGAGATCAACAATTTAAGGCATTTACTGTGACCTTCTTTAGATGTTAAAGTTCCTAGAAGAAGAATTTTTATACCTGCATCTTACAGATCAGGGCCTAGTTACTCCCTTAGTTCCAGATAATATTCGAAAGTGCTGACTTCTCTTCCTCGAACAAATTTTCATTTTCAAACATCCTTCCTTATCGTTCAGTGTGCATACCCTTTAGATTACTCTAATCTTTTTAAAATTATCTAGTTAAATAATCTGAGTTTTCAAAACCCTGTCTGCTTTCATAATAGGAAGACTGATGTGGTTTTAGACTGTCCTCACTTTAATTGTCTTGAAATATGTAAAAATAGCACCAGTAAAAGTTACAGATAGAATTAAAATTTATTCTGATATTTTTGATCAATTGATGAATCCATTCTTTCACTTCAGCAGCAGAGATAGAAAGGGTGAAGATTTTGAAGCCAGGTAAAGATTAGGTATCACTTGTCCCCCAGGTGGGTCCAGTTCCTGGACCTTCAAGTAATTTCATTTTCACATTAGTTTTGGGCAGATATATTCATGGGTTGTATTAATTCTCTTCTGAAGTGATAACAAAATGGGTGAGGCTTGATAGTTTATAAATAAAAAGAGGTTTATTTACTTTGCAGTTTGGGAGGTTGAAACTCTGAGCATGTACAACACCATATGTGAAGCCTTTGATGAGGATTTTCTTGGTTGGGTCACAAGACAGCGCATAAACAGAAAGAATGTGAAGATTGGATTGGCTTCATTATAACAAATCTGCTTTCAGGACAGTTAGCTTACTCCAAGGAGGCAAAGGTAATTTTTTTCTCAGCGTGGTACCCATGTCAGCTAACACCCTGTGCTAGGCCTCATCTCCTAAAGGTTTTTTTTTTTTTTTGTTTGTTTGTTTTTTTTTTAAATCACATCTCCCTCTCCATAATGGTGACTTAGATTCTAGTATCAAACTCATTGGTGGGACAAACCACATCCAAGCCATTGCAAACATGGTTAAGTGACAAAGCTGTGACAATATGGCTTCAGTGTGTTAGCATATATGCATGTATGTAAGCCAGGAGGAAGCTGTCTTTTCACTCTCTATTTTCTCAGGGTAAATGTCACCAGATGTGAGTACTGTGGAGTAAGTATGAAGAAACATCAGAGAGTCACTGTACCTTGTTAGAATGAAAGTAGAGGATGATATGAAGCAGAGCACCCCAGGTACAACCACCATCACTCCTCCTCTTCTTCTTCCTTTTCTTTCTTTCTTTCTTTTTCTTAAATAAGATCTTATGTGGTCCAAACTGGCTTAAGACTTGATATGTAACTAAACAACCAATAATGGCCTAGAATTCTTTTTTAAATTAAAATTTTAAAATATTTTTAAATTTGATTTTGTGTGTACGAGTGTTTTGTTTGCCTATATACAATGTGTGTGCCTGGTGCCTGCCAAAGTCAGAAGAGGGCACTAGATCCCTTGGAACTGGAGTTACAGATGGTTATGAGCCACCATGTGGGTACTGGGACTCAAACCCAAGTCCTCTGCAAGAGCAGCCAGGGCTCTCAACTGTTGAGCCATCTCTCCAGCGCCAAGGCCTTATACTCTTGCTCTTCCTGCCTCCATCTCCCAAGAGATGCCATACTCAGATCATTTTTCTATCTTAAATGTATCTTCAGGATGGAAAAGGAAGTCAGCTGAAGGAAACAGCTCCCTGCCATTTCCTAAGTAATGGGTTAGTGGACAGATGCAGGGCCAGTAACTTCTATTCGGTTTGGTTTTATTATCCCACTTTACTGGGAAAAGGGATCTAGAAAGCAGAGACATTTTAAAAAAATGTTCAAAGCTGAACTGAAATTTTGTTTTGTTTTTGCGTTGGCTTTACTTAACACCTTTAGGTATGACCATAGTTTTCTCATATCTAAGTAGGCCATGTTTAACGCCAGGCATTGTTTTAGGAGCTAAAAATGGAACTGAGGGCTTGGGCAAGACAGTCATGATTCTTGCATCCATCAAGTTTTGAAACATAAAGAATTAAGCAACTACATGTGTTACGAGAAGGGAAGTAATGGGTACCACGAGACGGCTGAGCCTGACCCGTGGGATCAGAAGACTCTAGAGTCTAGACCCATGCCCAATCTTTTGACATAGCACCATGACAGTCATCTGACAATTTTGCCCTTGAGAACTGCAAAGTAGGGTTACTTAAGAGACCACAGCATGTTTTAAGCATGCTTCCAGTTTTGTGCTGGGCCATATTCGTAGCTTTCTTGCTTGTATGTGACCCACAGGCTACAGGCTGGGCACATGTGCTAGAGAGTTATGGCTACCAACACCTTCCTGAAGATCTGGGTCCTGTGAGGCATACCCACACACCATAGTCTCACCGGTCAAGAGGGCATGGTGTAGCTTGCTTTCTCTGTGTCCACCTCCCCTCTCTCTCATTTCACAGCAGCCAAGTGGTTTGAGTAGGTCTGACAGCACTCGGCTGTCAGTGGTAGTGTTCCTCTGGCACAGGGATTTCCTTAGAGTTCTCACATCACCTGGAATGATGGTAGCTGAGAGAAGTCTGGGGTTTAGCTCTAAGGCCAAGGTAATATATATATCTTATAAAAGTATAAGGCTGTGGGAAAAAATGCAAAGCCCACTTGTCGTCACTGGACAAGTACCTGGGCCTCTTCCCTTTTCTGATCCTCTGTTTGTGTGTATGTGTGTTTGTGTACACATGACATATGTGTGTGTGGGACACATGCCATGGTGCATCATGTGAAGGCCAGAGAACAATTATGGAATAGAATCTCTCCTCTCACCTTTGTGTAGGTTCTGGGGCCCTAATTCAGGTTGCCAGAGTTGGGTGGCAAGTGCCTTTACCTGCCAAGCCATATCATCAGGCCCATGGTTCACTTTGTAAAAATTATTATTTTTATTTTATGTTCATTGGTGTTTTGTCTGTATGTATGTCTATGCGAAGGTGTCTGATCCCTTGAAACTGGAGTTGTAGACAGATGTGAGCTGCCATGTGAATGCTGGGAATTGAACCTGGCTCCTTTGGAAGAGAGCAGTCAGTGCTCTAAACCCCTGAGCCATCTCTCCAGCCCTTGGCTTACTTTCTATTTCATGTTTTTTTTTTGTTGTTGTTGTTTGTTTTTTTTGTGCTTCAGCTTCTCTGTCTATCTGAAATAAATATTATCCACACATCTGGAATACCTTGACATATATGTTCCTTCATTTCGACCTTAACTTTTCAAGAAAAAAATATATCCTTGCTCTGCGACAACTGTCCTTTTATGTGTGTGAACTAGCCAATGGCCAGTCTGTAAATATTAGGCCCCAGATTACGCTGTAATGGCAGCAGTCTGCCCACAGTTTTGTGCTCATAGACTAGTCTCTCTTCCTACCAGGATGCTGCAGTGTGAAAAAGAGCCGTCTTCAGTGGGAGTCAAGGAACCCAGGATCCTTTCTAGCTCTTCCACAGTCATAATCCTGAAACGAACACTTTCTACCTGTCAACAAGTCTGATGGGCTTTGGTGGTCGTCAGAACAAGCTCAGGAGATAAAGTTAACACATTCCATATTAGAAATGAAAATGCCAGGGCTGAGTGACCTTTCCAAGGCCTCACAAATGGCAGGGGTGTAGATCAGTGGTAGGATTCTTGGTGGATGCTGATGAGGCCCCAGGTTTGACCCCCAGTTTGAGAGAGAGGGTAGGCCTGAGAGCCTCCATCTCAGAGGCCTGTATTTTGATTTTTTTTTTTTTAATTTACCATTTTGAGTTTCAGTTCTCTGTTACTTTATGGAAGGAAAACCACCTTCATGTCCTAGGAATTTGGGGAAGTTGAAAGGTGAATGTGGATCTGAAAGTGTTTTGACAGATCCCAAGCAGGCTGGAGGCCAGGGCAGAAGCAGATGGCTTCTTAGGAAGCCAGAGCCTCAGGAACAGAACACCTCCACATCTCCCAGGCAGCCCACCCGTAGTCACGGCTCTGGACCAGGAGACCAGCCGCCTCCTGCTCTCTGTCAGGAGCATTATCACCTCTGAGCTATACTCCAGGACAGAAAGAGACGGCACCTCCCCCATCTTGTCAGCTCCCTTTCATTTTGTCACTTTTCCCTCTTGTTACATCACCACCAGCACCACCAAAGGTCAAAAGTAATGTCAGGCCTAACCCCAGGAAGAAGACACAAGGGAGGGGACTCAGGGTGCAAAGCTCAACTGCTTGCCAGCCCAGTCCTCAAGAATGCTGCTAATTCACGCTGAAGCTTTCTCCTCACAGAAATCAAGAATAGAGCATCTCAGAACCGAGAGGCCTCCTCAGGTGGTAATAATTAGTCTAATTCCATTCCACTTCTCTGACAGGAAGTCTGGCATCCGGAGACTCCGGGTGATGTGGGAGGTCAGGAACCGAGGTGCTAAAGGCAAGATTTCCCCTGTACCTCTTGCTACAGTTGGAGTCTCAAAATCTCATTTGTTCTGGGGGGCCCGGGTGAGGGGGAGGTGTTAAGAAGGCTTGGAGCTTTCTCACTTGCAGAGAGGCTTTGACTACACAGGAGAATCACTTGTGTGTTTGTTTCTGTTCCTCAATGGAAAGTTTGGAATGTGTGGTCCTGCAGCTGACTTCCCCTTTTCTAATGCTCCCCGAAAACTGCACTGGGGTACACACACACAACAGAGCTCACCAACTTCCCAATGCACCAAACCCCTTGCCTGAGGCAGCCAGCCTCATTCTCACTTGCCTCCTGTTCATCTTCCACTCCCTTTCTCTGTATTGCTTCAGGTCCTTTGCAAGGGTCTTGCTCCTCCTCACTCAGCTTTGTTTTCCTTCAAAACACTGTATTTCTCAATCATTATAAAACACCCAGAGGAACAGCCTGCTGTGCCCCTTCTCCTGATGAGAACACCAAGGCTGCAAGAGCTACCTCCTTGGCTCCTGTCAAACTGTCCAGGGTGGCAGCCCATTGGTGCAGCCATGTCCCCAGAATAGTGCTACTCATTTGTTGAGGTTCTTTCCGGTCCCTACCTTGGGCGCCTGTATCTGCAGAAGGAAGGAATCCTATTTGGCTCTTGCTGTGGAGGACCCAGTTCAAATGCACGTTGACTGAAACACGTGTCTAGTGTCAGGTGTCACATCAGTTCGAATGTTTAGTGTGCTGGAGACAGCACCAGCTTTGGAAACTCGGTTTCTGCTTTACCTTGTATTGCTGTGTGTGATCTTGCCTCTCTCAGCCCAAGTTTTCTTATCTTTTTTTTTTTTTTAAGATTTATTTATTTATTATGTATACAGTGTTCTGCCTGAATGTACGTTTGCAGACCAGAAGAAGGCACCAGATTACAGTATAGATGGTTGGGAGCCACCATGTGGTTGCTGGGAATGGAACTCAGGACCTTTAGAAGGGCAGTCAGTGCTCTTAACCTCTGAGCCATCTCTCCAGCCCAAGTTTTCTTATCTTTAAATCCCCATCTCACGGATTTGTAAGGAGATGATACAAAAAGTACCTTGGGAGAGCTTAAATGGCAATTGTTGTTGAATTAATTTGCTTTTGATGCCCCCTCCCTTTAGAACATCGAAGCAATTCTCCAAGGTACTTTTAACTACCTGCTATTCACAGAAAAGCGAAGTTTAAAGTTCAAAGTTGCTTGATCACACCAATCCAGTACGGAATTAAACTAGGAAACTCTCATCCAGGGTCTGTACTGCTTCCATTGCTCTGCCCACTGGGGGTTCTAGGACAGCCTCAGACTCTTTTCAGCTGCGGAGGGTGTAACACCAGACTGCCCACAGCTTTCTGCAGCAGGGTGTCAGGGGACTCAGGTTTCATACTCATTGCACTACGTGTACTTCAGGTGAGCACCTGGGGTTTTCGAAGCCCTGCCATGCCCCCCCCCCCCACGTCCTCAAGTTTTAATTCTGATCACTGTTTCCGTTCAGGGAGAAATTTTAGAAACGAGACTGTTTTAGGACAACCTACTTAGGGCCAGGTGCTTCCTAACAATGCAAGCTTTGATGAATCCCAGGAGGAGTGATCGTCTGTAGATTTGAATCACTTAGTGTGGTGTGGTATGGGGGTGGGGTGGGGTGAGGATTGAAAATGCTATGTGGTTTGGGAGCAAGTTATTTCACATAAGTTTAGTGTGTACAGATATGACAGCTAAGACAGTTGGGAGGAGGAGGAGGAGGAGGAGGAGGAGGAGGAGGAGAGAGAGAGAGAGAGAGAGAGAGAGAGAGAGAGAGAGAGAGAGAGAG
>OU015747.1:124283895-124319247 GCA_907169655.1 Acomys percivali
GAGAGAGAGAGAGAGAGAGAGAGAGAGAGAGAGAGAGAGAGAGAGAGCCCTTTCATGGTTATTATCCATGTGTCAGATAGAAAACTGAGTATAGTAAAATCTTTCATGACGCATACATATCATGATAGGATCATCACATCCCTCAGTCCTTCACATGAGTGAATGCAGAGCACCTTTAAGAAATTAGTTTTCTAGGTAGAGGCAGATTGCTCAGGCTAAGAGAAAAAAAAATTCAGTGGTTCCTTCCATTGATCTCATTATTATGCACAATCATTAAATCTATTGGGACTATATTTAATTAAAATATATTTATGAATAAGGACACAGCTCCATGACTTTGCTTCTAAAGTAGTGTCAAAAGGAGGGAAGGCTAAAAGATAGAGAGACTCTGAAGTCCAGGGAAGTTCCCACAGTCTCCATTTAACACAGGGCAGTTCTGGATCAGAACAGGTCTCCTACAGCCCAGCCCACATTCTTTTACTCGCTTCTTCACTGGAGTAGGTGAAGGAGCCCAGTCCAAGAGCTGGTTCTTTTCTTCTTGCAGATATCAGTGGCCAGTTAAAAAGCAATGCTAACTGAGGACCCAGGAGCCTGGGGTCACACCGCAGGCTAAGGAAGTCAGGAGAATGGGATAAAATATGGCTGGACTCACCTGTCAGTTGACAGAGGAAAGAGGTAAGGATGATGCACACTGAGAAGCCAGCCATAGCGTTTTCACGTCGTCAGCCTGAAAAGTGAAGAGGACTCAGCTGGAATTTAAATTAAGTAGGAGGAGTCATGTCAGAGTGACTCATCTTTGATGTCACAGTGGTAAGATTTCCAAAAGTAGGGAAAAAATGATTGATAAGACCCTTATTTTCTATTACAGATGGGGAACCAGACACCTTGTAGGGATTTTTAAGTAGAAATGGTTTGCCCTGTTTACTTTGCCCGTTACTTCTAAGAGACCCAAGAACAGGAAATAGGTTAGGTGGGGGCAGGGAGGGCAGAAGGGAGAGAATAATATTTAATATGCTTTCCTAAGTGCCAGGAGTTGTGCTAAGAATGTATACATTGTTTTATTCTTTACCTAAACTCTACAAGTGAAATTCTACCATACATCCTATCTTCCAGTTGAGAGATTAGAGATTAGGGTTCATGGCAACAGCATCAAGGGCTCCTTTTAGAGCTGAGGAGATGACTTAGTGGTTGATAGCACTTGTTACTCTTGAAGAGGACCTGAGTTCTGAACCCAGCACCGGCATGGGGGAGACAGGGCATGTGACGCCTTCCCCTGGTCTCAGAGGGCACTTGCACATGCGGCACACTCGCAGATGGAGGCATACACATACATATCAATTAAAAACAGATCTGGACTTTTCTTTTAAGTGGAATATTTAAAACGTTCAAGAGTATGTGGGTTGTAATAAGGTTGGGGTGGTATTTACTTATTTA
This sequence comes from Acomys percivali, assembly GCA_907169655.1. Taxonomy (NCBI): domain Eukaryota; kingdom Metazoa; phylum Chordata; class Mammalia; order Rodentia; family Muridae; genus Acomys; species Acomys percivali. Next base: position 124,285,330 of record OU015747.1, read on the forward strand.
TTTATTATGCTTGGCTCGAAGGGTTTTGTTTTATTTATTATTTATTTAATTATTTATTTATCTGCTTGGGGCATCAGGCTAGGTAGGCCCTAATATTCCCCTGAAAGCAGACACTATCTGAAAAAAAATAAAAAGATTGCCATCAAAGTGAAGGCCCATCAAAAACATAGAGTGAGAGCCAAGTAACTAATGATCCCCTCTTAATCTCCACTCCCTGTAAGAAGTCAACAAATATTAATAGAACAGTGTCATTTAGGTATTTGGTCCTGAGGCTATTAATAGAAAGGAAATGATCAGAGTGACTTGTGATTTGTATTGTGTTGTGAACAACAACAAAAAAAATAGAGGAGGAAAAAAATGTAAAAAATGAGGGGACATGGGTAGGAGTGAGGGTGGGGAACGAGGCAGTTGTGGTTAAAGGTAAAATAAAAAGAGAGGTAACTGGAGTGAATACATTTTTTTTTTTCAAGTCTCCCCAGGAATAGTGTCATACAATAGGAAATCAGAGCACAGCTTTATGAGAACCAATTCTCTCCTTGCATATCCGGTTCCTGAAGTGGAAGTCAAGCTGTCAAACCTGCATGGTAAGCACTTTTACTGACTGAGCTATTTCACTGGCCCATCTAAGGGCAGCTCAGCAGCCTGAAGGGTGTCCTTTCCAACCAGCTCAGCGCCCTCTGAGTCTTCTAGGCAGTTTGGATGATGTTTCTTCTGGGCAGCTTGGTCAATCTGCCACTCAGGCGTTCCACTTGTCCAAGAGTGTCTCCCAGCAGTCCACACAGTGTATATATATATCTGGGGAGGAAGCAGCCTAGTAATTCTGGTCAGTTTCAGGGAATTCCTAGCACTGTTTAGTTGTTTATGTCCTGAGTTTAAGGAGCTTCCCTGCAGGATGGAATGGCTCACCTCCCTTAGACCCTCCTATTGTTTTACCTTCTTGCAAACATCCTTTGTCTTCATGAAATCCCACCCCCTCCCCCCAGATCATATTGTTGTTTTATCTCCAATTTCTATTTAATGTCATTTTGCCCCTGGACAATATTTATATTAAATGGAGGAAAACTAAAAGCATTTCCCTGATGACTAAAAAAAAAAAAAAAAGTAAAGAAATGCAATATGATAACCAAAGAGAGTCCAAGGTCTCAGGAGTCTGGGCCACAGAGACCCTGCAAACTAGGCTAACCTATGGTCTTTGGGAAAGCCCATGAAAAGGAAATGAAAAAAAAAAATGGAGAAAAGGAGTGGGGAGGAGAGTGACAGTGACAGTGGGACCAGAAGAGAGAACACAGCCGGACAGAGATGGCTTCCTGCATTGATGCTGGGAATTCAGCAATGGAGAAATATGTGTGAAGGGGAGTGTGGCTTGGGTATATGTGTGCGTGTGAATGAGGTCCTGCTCTTCCAGTCTCAACTCTCTTGGCGTTCCTTCCTGGGGTCCCAAATGCCTGTTGCACCCATGAATAGTTCTTACACCTTGGATGGCCGCTTCCAGTGTTTGCTGGGTTACTTGGAACCTGCATCTTCATTTCCTCCCTTTCATCCCACTGATATAGCACAGGGTTCTGTTTCAAGGTTTCTTCCCCCACAGCCTAAGGTATTTGTCAACCAGGTCTCTGCACATAGTCAGGTGATGCTTGCTTCTGCTTCCTGAAAATGAACTTCATGGCCAGTCTGGGTCTCTCGAGCCGCTGACTCAGTTGGAGTTTTTTTTTTTTTTTTTTTTTTTTTTTTTTTAAGTGCTGTCTCACCACTGCTCTGGCCAAGAGTTTTCCTGGCATCTCTCCTGGTATCTATATCACTATAGAGCACAACTTTTGTCTCCCTCATTTCCATGTTAATATCTCTATTACAAGTGTGATATGGAAGTAGAAGCGGGGAGGCCTGGGTTTGAATGGTCTCAGTAGGAGTGGTGGTGGTGGGAATGGGAAGGAATGGCAGATGGGGGAAAACCAACAGTAAAGATCAGCAACTTACTATTTAATAAGTTTATTTAAAGTTTAACAATTAGAATTTGAACAGAGGAATCTTGTAGAGATAGACAGAAGCCATAGTTTATTAAGTAATCTCAATGTCAGATATAAAATATCTCCTTACCAGTTGTTGGTCTGGGAGGTCAAGGAGGGTCAGAGGCTCCCAAAACAGTACAAGCTATTGCCATTGCTTTTGGTTGCCCACCAGAATTTGATGATAAAAGACCCTATGGCTAAAGACATCAACCACACACACACACACAGAATACAGAGAAATGAAGCTGGAATTGAACTGCAGGCCTCCTTCCTCCCTGCTGGCTGGCTTTCAAAGTTCTGGAAGGTTCCAGAGGCTACTGGGGGAGAAAAGCCACTAATAGTCTTACCTAACTTTGAACTCAGAAAGCTGTAATTCTGACCTACCTGACAAGATGTACCCACTGGTACAACAGTGTCATGATTATGATGAGAATAGCCAGTTACTTTCTGATCGGATTCGAGGCCTGTTTCACAGGAAAGAATCCATGCTTCATATTATAAACTTAGTCGAGAACATGTGGCTGGGTAATTCATAGGCCCTCACTGCGAACCTATCACTGTTGATTCACTAAATGGTCATACTGTTAGCCTGCCTTCTAAACACTCATGATCATACCCGCGGATTAGCACTACTTACAGCCTTGGTCAGAGATGCTTCCTGTAGCCTTGGGCAGGGTTTAGTGCAGAGACTCATGACTGGTCAAAGTTCCAAGAATACAAAATGATAGTGGAATTCTCAGCATTAAACAAGACATCGACATGGCCCCCCTCCAGGACTCAGGAACCATTGCGGAAGAAGGGGTGGAAAGAAGGTAAGAGCTGGAAGACGGGGAGGTGTGCTGTGAGATGACATCTTGTATCTTGACATAGCCTTTGCACTCACGAGTTCCCCACAGCTGTGGTGACTTGTACAGGCTCTGCCAAGCATGGGCTTTCAACAACACTCCATCATGGGTAGGAGTGATGCTTATGGAGCCCCACCCTCCCCAAGGGATGGTTGGCAGTTAATGGCTTCTGGGGGAAGCAGTACCATTTTCTTCAGTGCTATTACCACCAACAGGTAGTTGACACTTTCATAACCACCCACCCAGTGCTCAAGCAGGTAAATTAAATTGTGTGGATCACACATGCCAAGAGATGTGAAAGTATGTGTGACTTCTTAGGGAGAAGCCTTCCAATAAGAGGAGGGTGGATGAGAGAGTAATAGGTGTGAAAATGACTAAAATTCACCATGTTTGTGAGGAAACTGGCAACGAATTTCTTAAAAATATAATGAAAAACAACAAAAATGTCCATTACTGAGAGTATAGGGCAGGCTCTCCCTCTCTCTGTCTGTCTGTTTCTGTCTGTCTTTCTCTGTCTATCTCTCTCTGTCTGTCTTTGTCTCTGTCTCTCTCACTTTCTGTGTGTCTCTGTCCCTGTGTGTATCTCTGTCTCTGTCTCTCTTGGCTTGGTTCACTCTCTATCCCTTGAAGGCTGGAGATCCACAAAGCCACTGAGCCACTTGAGACAGACTGAGCTTTCCCCTGTTCTACTTGTGTCTTTTTCTCTTCTACTTTGCCCTCAAAGAGGGCTTTGGGTTTTTTTTTTTTATATATATATATACTATCATTTACCTCTTCTGGTGGCTTTAGCCAACTTCGCTCAGCTGATTCCCTGGAGATTCCTCAGGTCTTGCCTGTATATCATCTACCATCTTCCAAAATCCTGCCTAGATAGCTTTCCAAATTGGCTCACAGGCTGCCATTCATTTATTACTTTGATCTAGTTCAACTAAGAGCTAGAGGTATATAGTTTTCTAAGTACATCTTAACAGCAAACATGTCATTAGCACAGCCAGGACAAGAATCCACATGCAATGGCATAAAATCCTACTCTATCCTATCCTACCCTATCTTATCGTAGACATTATTGAGTATTGCTTGCTTTCATAGCACACTGTACAGATGTGTGAAGTGATAGAAATAATGGCATAAAACATTGCCATTCTGATTTCTGAAATTCTTGACAAGCAGAATGAAGATCTGAGAGAAACTATCCAAATGAATTGACCAGGAAGGGGCTTGGGTAACTTATGCCGTAGCTTCCCTTGTACAATATGGACAAAATTATGAAAGAGAAAGAGGCCCAGATGTAGTCAGATGAGATCACTGAAAAGTCCTGAGGTGTCCCCTCAAGGACTATTTGGAGAGAAATTGAAAAAGAAAGACTAAGGTAAAGGGTAAACTGCCTTTGAGAGCTGAACTGGCTAGTACTGCTTGCCCATGAGATCCCATTCTGTCTTACTCTCTTTGTTGTTTGTTAGGAATCTCTCTCATCTATAAAGACTGAACTATTTCTAAGTCAAGTCTTAAACTTAATGATTTCTTTACTCAATTCCTTAGGCCATTTGACATGGTATTTTGATCTAATACATTCAGTTTTACAGTGTCTTTCCTGAGCTCAAATCTTGTGCACAGAGCCACCTCTCAGTGTCTGCATGGGGAGGTTTAGCACATCTGGGCCAAATCAACTCTTGCTGTCTCACTCTGAGCCTCTTATTTCACCCGAAGTATTGTCTCCATCCCAGTAAATTTCTGCTGCAGTCACTCAGCTTCCCAGGCCAGACACTTGCCGGTTTCCTTAACTTTACTCTGTCATGTCCCATATCTAACCATTAGCAAATTCCAAGGGCTCTATGCTTTTGCGTGAATATGAGTAGTGTCCACCAAAGCCCTGTGCTAAAGGTTTGTCCTCAGGGTGATACTACTGAGGGTGCTGTGAATGCTTAAGTAAGTCCTTATGGGAGGTCTTTCAGTTTTGGGCGATCCAAACACTTCAAAGAGGACTGTGGTCCCCAGTATTCTCATTTCATTCTTCTCCCTGGCTTATGATTGTGAGTGATTCACTCCATCATGCACTCTCTATTCTTGCCACCTGGCGCCCTTCTGAAAGGACCAAAACCATGAACTAAATAAATCTTTTGGTCATATTGTTAATTGCTTCAGCTGTTTCATTATCATTATGCCTTGAAAAAAGTACCTGGCCTGCATTCATATCTCATCACCCTCAATATATTCAACACTACCTAACTGGTCTCCCTGTCTCTGTCTTGACCCTCTAAACCTATCAATAGTCTACTAAGGTGGTACATTTAACATCTCGGCCTGTTATTCCTCTTCTTTTTTTTTTTTTTTTTTTTTTTTCGAGACAGGGTTTCTCTGTGTAGCCTTGACTGTCCTGGACTCACTTTGTAGTCCAGGCTGGCCTCGAACTCACAGTGATCCTCCTGCCTCTGCCTCCCGAGTGGGGGGATTAAAGGCTTGTGCCACCACGCCCGGCTGTTATTCCTCTTCTTGTTGCTTGTCTCCTGGAGATCTTAGAATAAAATGTAGGCCCTTTCTAGAGTCTCCAAGACCTTCATGATGGTTTGGGTTCCCATTCTAATGTCCTTTCCTTGAGGCTCACTTGTCTTCAGTGTTCAAGAATTCTCAAGTACACTTTCACCTTAATCTTCTACAATACAAGGAAGTCCTCCCTTTTGCTCCTCACATACCTACATGGCCATCTTGTCTTCAAGTTCCACTAGGGCTGTTAGGGTTTGTGTGATCTGCTGAAGAAAGACCCCAAAGCAATGTGCAAAAACAAAGAGTGTTTTTATTCTAGCATGTTAGGATCGCCTCTCTCCTCTAGAGGGTGACCCCGAAATGAGCACACAGGCTCAACTTATAGACAGTTAGAGGGTTTGTGACAAGCTTTAATTGATTGGTCAGAATTTACATTCAGATGCACCAAGACAGAAAAGATGTTTTCTTCAAGGCTGTCAAATACAGATAACCAAAACACCAAGAATGTAACATTTACAAAATTCCTGATTGTGTCATGGTTCTTCTTGTTATAGGTAATTTATTGTGCATACATGTAATAATATAAATGCGTATATAAAAAAATTAAAAAATTAAAAAAAATAATTGAGTCAGAGTGTATGAGGGGATTCAGGATTGGCTTTTTGTTTGGCTACTGAAGATTTTTTGAATCACTAAGGTTTTTGGCTCTTACTCAAGAGTTGGCCTTTAATTTTATTGGATGGGGCGAGCTGTGTTCTTTACAAAGGCCATGAAGCAATAAAAACATGGTATCTAGTCATTTTGTTCTGTAAGCAGATTAGCTGCCCATGAGCTAACTATCCATGAGCTGCCCACAACTTGAGTTTTTTCCAGGAATTGTTAGAAACTTGGCCTAGTTAGGCAGAGTAAAAACCTGAAGCCTGTCATGAAGTTGGTCTAGCCAAGCAACTGGGGTCTTTGGGGGGTTTGGGATCCTGGGGTCCTTGGGGTCAGGTCCTTTCAAGGTTTCTCTTTTCCTCTTTACAGAGCATCATTCCTGGGGATTTTTAAATTAGTTAATTTACTTTATGTCCTGACTGCAGTTTCCCCTCCCTTCTTTACTCCTAGTCCCCTCCCCCTCCTCCCATGCACTCCTCCTTCCTCATTTAACCTCATTCCTGGATTTTAAAAAATTCTCAATCCCTCTCCTTTGCCTCTTTTGCCACAAAATCTACCACACTAAAATATAAAAAGCACCAAAGGAGAAGCATTGTTGTCTTTGCCTGTCTCCGTGATCCCACAACTTCTGATAGTGTACATATGCTGGGTGTATGAGTCCTGAGCAGTGAAAACTGAGCAGGTGTGAACATCCAGCATTGCCTTTGACTTGGAGAAGAAAGCTGGGAGCGTGAAAGGGTAGAGTTTCCAGGGCCTCAGAGGAATCTCTCATTTGTGAGACTCATGGAGGAGAGAATGTGGGGGTGGGGGCAGAATTCAGAAATTTCAGAATTCTGGAAAAAATGTTTTGAAGAAAGACTAGAATGCTTATGTATTTGGGCATGGGGTTTACAACACTTCATAATAAGAAACCCTGCTGCTTGTTTTGAAACAATGGCGGTAGCTGAGTTTGTAAAATGACAGTTTAGCAGTCACTAAATTTTCAGAACACATATAGGTATGAGAGAAAGAATAATTTATAAAGGATAAAGACTTAGTCCTTACTGTTCTGGAGGCTGGACCGTCCAAAGTTGAAGTGCCTGCATCTGGGGGGAGGGGATGTCTTACTGAATCATCCTGTGTTGATGAGTGAAAAAGAGGAGGGAGGGACACGGACAAGGACATGGACACACACGGACACACAACACACGGACACACACACACACACACACACACACACACACACACACACACACACACACACACAGAGAGTGCACAACCTGCCTCCTCACCTCTGACTCACTAACTCTACACCTGTAATGCTGGAGTACAACCACCTTTTTTACCTACCTTAGACTTGTGGGGTAGAAGTGCTAACAGAGTAACTCTGAAAAGCAGTTCTGTAGTGACTAAAAAGTATACAAAGTCCATGATCCCAATCCAAGGAATGGTCCTGAGCCCAGCTACAATGCACTTTTTGGTTAGCTAACCTCATCTGGATATTTTCTGACAGGTTTGCGTGCATCCTAAGTGACTGTAGATTCCATCAAGTGGAAATGTTAATCTTCAGAGTTGTGCATTCTTTATCGGGCTTTGGGCAAGGTGACTTTAATATTTTATACCTCAGTTTCCTCATCAGGGAAATGAGTTTCTATTCATTAAGGTCGGAAACAATAAATGAAATAGCACACATTAAAAACAACAAAATAGACTACTTCCTGGTCAATCTTCAGTAATGCCAACTATCATTTAAAAATATTTAGATTTATTTACTTTATTTGTGTGTAGGAGTGTTTTACTTGCACCTATGTATGCGCACTACATACATACAGTACCCATAATAATCAGAAGAAAGCACCAGAGCCCTGAGACTGGAATAGTGGATGGTCGTGAGCTATCATGTGGATGCTTAGAATCAAATGCAGGTCCTCTTCAAGAGTACCAACTGCTTTTATCCTCTGAACCATTTATATAGCCCCAACATTGACTATTATTTAATTCATTTTTAGCAGTTTTTTCTAACTTCTGATCAGATCTTAGGTTAGGTTCTGTGTATCAACAGATCAAGCCAAGCTCGATTGTTGCATTCAATGAGGAATGCTGGGGAATCACGTGCCTCAGGGCTGTTCTGGCTTCTTTCTATGGGGGGAAATCCTCGGGTCACCTAATGCTGGCCCTGGTAACTCATGCAGTAATGTGTGTGTGTGTGTGTGTGTGTGTGTGTGTGTGTGTGTGTGTGTGTATCTCAAGTACACATGTGGACAGTTGCAAAGACGTCTGTTATAGCTACTCCTATCTCACAAGTTTATCTGACAGAGAGGCAAGGAGGGGGGGGAGTGGAGCTTAGCATAGAATCTTAAAATTGTCTCCACCAGTGGTCTAGTAGCTGTGTAAATGGATACAAGCAGATTTATAGAGGGTGTCTGGCTCCATATTGTGGAAGCGAACGGTAGTTTTGCCTCAGAAGGCCATGCTATTACATTAATCAATGGATAACATCAAACTGATGCTAAGAATGCCAAGCATATTGGAAACTGTTACTCTCTCACACACACACATGATTCTGACAGGCCATGGTCAGCTCGGTTCTCACATCAACAGCGTGTGACTGTATGACTGATGTAGACAAATATATGCAGAGTCGCAGTTAGAGGAAAGTCCCAGAACGTGGAAACACCAGAGGTCGTAGTGTCCTACATCAGATGCCAATCTAATGAGCAGCATGCCTCTGAGCAATCACTTTGTTCTTTATGGCTTCCTCCTCAGATGTGGAGCGTATGGCCACTTGCACATGGCTGGGTATAAATGACCTGATCTTAGCCAAGGCCACTACTCCACTTCATCCTGTATCTGGATGTTTTCTTTCTTTCTTTTTCTTCTTTCTTTCTTTCTTTCTTTCTTTCTTTCTTTCTTTCTTTCTTTCTTTTTTGTAAGCTTTCTTCCCACTCAGATGTTACTCCTCACTTTCCCCTTCTCTGAGCACGCTCACTTACCAGGCAGACCCACCCATCTCAGGAAGGAGACATATAAAGACCAGCCAATAGCAGCTTTTGCTTATTGGTATTTGACTGCAGCTGGAAGCAGGTGGGGCAGAAAAAAATAGCAAGCAGCACCCTCTTGTGTTCCAGTTCAGTTCAGCCCTATGGTATCAGATCTTTGCCTGTTGCCTGTTGGCAGCAGCCAGTGTTAGAGCTCTCAGTTTGGGGTCCAGAATCGTTGGCACTGAGGACTAGTGGCTCTCTGTAGTCTTCCAGCAAGCAAGGCCTGCAGGGCCTTGTCTCTGCTTCCCGAGGGGCTCTTATCAGCATCTTCCTTTCTCTCCTTGCGCCTCTACTTTCTTGCTTCCCACCTTGGCAGCTTTGGAGTGTTCATTACCCCCTCTTCATTAAAAGTAAATTATTTTCTCTTGCAGTATATCCTGATTGCAGTTTTTCCTCCCTCTCCTCCTCCCAGGTCCTCCCCACCTCTCCTCCCATCTGGATCCACTCCCTTTCTGTCTCTCATTAGAAAAGAGCAGGTTTCAAAGAGATAACAACAACAACAAAACCCATAACAAAACAAAATATAATAAGATAAAACCCATCACATCGAAGTTGAGCAAGGCCAACCAACAGAAGTAAAGAGACAAAGGCACATGAATCAGGGAGCCACTCATTCACACACTAATGAATCCCATGGCAACGCTAAATGGAAGGCTGTAATATATAGGCAGAGGACCTAGTATAGACCATGCAGACCCTATGCTTGCTGCTTCAGGCTCTGTGAGTTCATGTGAACTTTACTCCGTTGATTTAGAGAGACTTGTTTTCCTTAAGTCCACCATCCTCTCTGGCTCCCACCCTCCCACCCTCTCTTCTGCATGGTTCCCTGTACTCTGAGGGGAGGGAGCTGGTGTTCCAAGGACTGTCTCTCTGCATAATGTCTGGCTGCAGGTCTCTGTGTTTGTTCTCTCTCTCTCTCTTTTTTTTTTTTTTTCGAGACAGGGTTTCTTTGTGTATTCTTAGCTGTGCTGGACTCGCTTTGGTTGTTCTCATCTGCTGCCGGGGGAACGCCTCTCTGATGATGCCTGAGCAAGGCACTGATCTATGACTATAGCAGAACATCATCAGGAGTCATTTTATTGTTGCCTTCGTTGCTGTTGTTCTTGGTCAGTGCTGTTCAAAGGAGTGTTGGTATGGATTCCATTTCATGTAGTGGGCCTTAGTCAAATCAAGCATTGGTTGCTTACTCCCTCAGGATTTGTGCCACCATGGCCCTAGCATATTTTGCAGGTAGGATAGATTGTAAATCAAAGGTTTCATGGCTGTATTGGTGTTTACATTTCTCTTTTGGTAGCCTGCAGAGTACCATCTGTACCAAAGACACCAGAACACGGGAGTGAGGCTTCAGCTCGCCCTCTCTATATTCAATGAGTTGTATGCATGTTGTCTTCAGTTATGGGGCCTTGGTGTCAGTTTATGAAGAGCAACCTATTGCCTTGGTTGTTTAGGGATTTCCATGAAGCCCTTTGGCCAGCAACTTAAATTGCATGTAACCCAATCCAAGTACTGAGGCTTCTTTGGTGACAAGAGGTGGCCAGATGGGCCATTAGGATCATTTTCATGCAGTTTAAAGAAGTTTTCACCACACTAAGTTTCCATTCCACCGCTCAAATATCCCTCAATTCTAGTTGATTCTCTCAATCAACCCTGTCTCTTCTCCCCTCCCCACCTGATCCTTCTATTCCCATCCCCACCTCCCCAAGTCTACCCATAAAATCTATTCTATTTCCCCCTCCCATGGAGTTTATCTTTTTGGGTCTAGGCCACCTCACTCAGGATGATTTTTTTTCCTAGTTCCATCCATTTACCTGCAAATTTCATGATGCCATATTTTTAAACAGCCGAGTAATCCCTTGTGTAAATGTGCCACATTTTCTTTATCCATTGTTCTATTGGGGGACATCTAGGTTGTTTCCAGTATCTGGCTGTTCTATCATGAATAGAGTAGCAAAGAAGATGGTAGAGCAAGTATCCTTGTCATAAGATGAAGCATCCTTTGGGTATATGCCCAATTATAGAATATCTGGATCTTGAGGAATATTGATTCTCAACTTTCCAAGGAACTGTCATATTGATTTCCAAATTTGCAATTGATGTACAAACTTTTACTCCCATCAGCAATGAATTAGTTTTCCTTTTGTTTCACACATTTGCCAGCATGACCATTACTTGTGTTACTCGTGTTATTAACCTTAGTCAGTCTGACAGGTGTGAGATGGAATTTCAAAGTGCTCTTGATTTGCATTTCCCTGATGGCTAAGGATGTTGAAAATTTCTTTAAGTGTTTCTCAGCCATTTGAGTTTCCTATACTGAAAATTCTACATTTAGATCTACATATCTTTTAGAAAATTGAGTATTTGATATTCAGCTTCTTGAGTTCTTCATATATTTTGGATATTAGTTGTCTAATAGAAATGGAGTTAGTAAACATTTTTCTATTTTGTAGGCTGCCACTTTGTCTGATTGATGGTGTCCTTTGTCTTACAGAAGCTTTCCAATTTCAGGAGGTCCCATGTATTTCTTGTTGATATTAGTGCCTGCACTATTGGTACTCTGTTCAGAAAGTCTTTTCCTGTGCCAATGCATTCAAGGTTATTACCCACTTTCTCTTCTGTTAGGTTCAATGTGTTTGGTTTTATGTTGCAGTCTTTGATCCAACTGACTTGAGTTTGTGCAGGGTGATAAGTATGGATCTATTTGCATTCTTCTACATACTGATATCCAGCTGTACCAGAACCATTTGTTGAAGATGCTGTATTTTTTTCCACTGTATATTTCTGAGACATATGTGTACACTCACACACATACACACACACACACACACACACACACACACACACACCAGGTGTTTATAGGTGTGTGGATTTATGTCTGAGTCTTCAATTCTATTCTCTTGATCAATGTTCCTATTTTTGTGCCAACACCATGCTATTTTTGTTACTGTATCTTTGTAGTACAACTTGAAATTAGGAATTGTGAGATCTCCAGCAGCTCTTTTATTGTTCAGGATTGTTTTAGCTATTTCCTATACAGCAAGAGTTGAGTAGCTGTTGATCAGAGAGTGTAACTGCTCTAGCCTCAATATCTTGCTTATTTACAAAACAGACATGAGAAAGAATGCTTACAATATAAACTTAAAGAACTTATCATTAAGTGGCAATGATTTCAGTAGACTTCAATAATGCTTTATAGATGCTTAATATATGTCCAGTGCCCAGAGAGGCATAGATCTCCTTGATCTGTCTCAAAAGCAATTTGGTTTTATCACATATAATAAATTACCACCAACACAGATAGCCACAAAGTCATTCTCTAGCTAGCCTCATTATTATGAATTCCCATCTCTGATGACTGTGTTCATCTTCTGTAGGCTTTGAACTTTTTCAAACCTACTTTATTTGGGGTTCTTTAATGTTTATATCCCCCTTCAAACCCACCTATCCTAGATAGGAAAGAAAAGAGGTTAATAGGAACAGGACAAATAGACCTTTTTAGATCAATTTCCCTGGAGCAAGTCCACCGGCAAAGTTGGCAGGATTCCAACAGACCTGTTAAATAGCAAACCAGCAATTCAGCAAAGGTGAGTGCAACCACAGCCCCTGGAACCTGGAGCAGCCGCTGGAACTGGAGCAGCAGGTGGGATCTAGAACCTCAAAGCATTTCCTGGAGCAATTCTCTCTAGGTGCATCTTGAAGACCAAAAAGCCCCGCCGCGCGTGCATGTGCGCGCGCGCGCATGTGTGTATCCATATCCATATCCATATCTATATCTATATATCCTTTCAGAGTTCATACTAGGATGTTTGTCAGTTGGCAAAGACCATGCCCCGACAAGAGTCAGTTCCTTTTCCAGTGGACAAACATCACCTTTTCTCTCACAAGTCTATTTTCAGCAGAAAAACACTGTACACCCTTACACAAGTCTGTGTCACATCCCACACTTGGGATCAAACCAAAACATGTTTATATCCACTACAATCTTCATTCTATGACATCTGAAAACGGAGAAGTCAATGTATCACTTTCTATATTCTATCATCCTGCAGAACAATCTGTGAAAGCTAGTAAACTGTAAGATTATGGGACAGCCCTCCAAATTCCCTTCTTTCTGACATTACCTTGCAAGTTGAGCAACTTCCTCAAACTATGGTCAAGTTACATAATTAAGTATAAGCTCTCACATGACTTACAGAAAACTGATACTGTGGTTAGGCTTAGTTTATAACCAGAGGATGGTTATAAAGTAATGACTAAAGCTACTGAAGGGAAGAGACACTGGAGCTGAGTCCAGGAGGATTCCAGATACACACATTCTAATTGTTCTCTACCCATGGACTCACGAAGAGTTTTAACTTTTCTCATTGACATGTGATGGTCCACATTGAGTATTGTCCATTAGGAAAGCACATCAAAGTCTAGAGTTGTTGTTGGGATGCTCTCATATGGGCATGATTAGATGCTTATGGTTGGTCTCAATTTTATTGTATGTGCTCTAAAGACCTCACACCAAATCATTTTACTGGCTAGCTGGTACAATTCTCTGCCAAACACACAGAGATCTTTCAGGCATGCTATTTCAAGGACTCTTATATCATCTCTCATAATCCAAGGACAAGGGTTAGTTTTCTCTTTGGATGAATTTATAGGGTCACCTTTCTTTTTTTTTTCTCTCTTCTTCTCTCCTCTCCTACTTTTTCTCCTTTTCCTGCTTCTCCTCCTCTTCCTTGTTCTATTTCCCCCCACTTTTTCTCCCTTCCCCCTCTCCTCACTGACTCTACCATTGGGCTATGTTCCCAGTCCCAAGGTAATATTCTTTACTACACAGACTCTTTAAAAGCATTGGTTAAATATCCTTCCTCAAAAGTTAAACATATTGAATGAAAGGTCAGAAATATACCTGTTCGAGCCATTTGGCTTTTTAAAGCAAAATGCAATGGATGGAATCATTTATATATAATAGAAATTTATTTACCACAGTTTGGGGAGTGGAGGTACAAGATCAAGATACCGGTAGATTCAGGGTCTGGTGAGGCCAACTTCTGTGTTCATAGATAAAGCCTTGTCACCGAACCTCATGGTGGAAAAAGGTCAGAGCTCTTCCAGGCCTCATTTATGAGGCCGTTAATCTTCTTCACGAGGCCTTTACCCTCATGATTTAATCAATTCTTGATGTTCCACTCCCTGAGACCATCACCTATGGGGGTTAGAATTTCTTCAGATGAATGGAGGAGGTGGAATCACTCAGACTACAGTGTGAGGTTTAGTTTTGGTTTAGAATGAAAGCATAGGTGATTTGGATCCAGTCCCTAACTATTTTCCCCTACTGCCATGGGAGAGATCGAAAGCAAATGGTGAAACCCTGGCCAAGTGCTGGTGACCAGGAAGGAAGCCATTCTTGGGTCACATGGCTTGTGATTCAGTTAGGGTTTCTACTGCTATGATGGGAAACCATGACCAAAGCAACCTGGGGAGGGAAAGGTTTATTTGGCTCACATTTCTACATCATTAGTTCATCAGTGAAGATAAGTCAGGACAGGAACTCAGCAGGGCAGTAACCTGGAGGCAGGAGCTGATACAGAGGCTGATGTTGCTTACTGGATTGTTTCTCATACCTTGCTTGACCTGCTTCCTTATAGAACCCTGGTCTGGCACCACCAACAATGAGCTGGGCCCTCCTCCATCAATCATTAATTAGAAAATGCCCTACAGCCAGATCTTACAAGGAGGCATTTTCTCAGTTAAGGTTCATCCTTCCTTTCAGATGATTCTAGCTTGTGCCAAGTTGACATAAAACCAACCAGAACAGCTTGTTAGACACACAGTGGTGTAGATCTGGTGAAAGTGAGGGGAGTGTAAAGGTCGCCTTCAGATTCACTCAGAGACCCAGGAGTACCACCAGCAAGGTGGTATTTCTATTTGCTGCCTCAAAAAAGTTAGAACAGAGCTTAGAAGACGGCTCAGCAGCTCGAATGGCAGCCTGGGAAGCCCGAAGAGTCTTGTTTAGAAACCTGTTCTCCCAACTACCCCCTTCCTTTCTTTGGTTTCCAGCTCTG
This sequence comes from Acomys percivali, assembly GCA_907169655.1. Lineage (NCBI taxonomy): Eukaryota > Metazoa > Chordata > Mammalia > Rodentia > Muridae > Acomys > Acomys percivali. The sequence continues at coordinate 124,300,392 of OU015747.1, forward strand.
CTTTATCAGCTCTTCTACAGACTGTAGCTCTCACCAGTCTTTTAAGACACACCCAATTTTATTAAGTTCATGTTGTTTGAGCAATCATGGTGTCTGAAGTCAGACAGGAGCAGATCTTCAATAGCAAGACTGGATAACTGAAAAAAAAAAAAGTTCTCCCTCTGTGAAACAGCAAAAATAATTCCAAACAAAACAAAAAACAACCTCAGTGATTTAAAGGCCAGACTGGCCTTGAACTTCTAACCTCCAGCCTCACCTTTCCATCACTAAAATTACACGTCTCTGTTGTCACATCTGAAACCCTAGTGATGTCATTGTTCTAACATGGAAGCCTATGCGACAGTCCTCTACTGAGAGTGATTTTGCCTTACAAGGGACATCTGATGATTTCTGGAGACATTTTGGGTTATTACAACTGGGACCCGGAGTGTGTCAGTGGCATATAATGGGTAGTAGATGCAAGAGATAGCTCTAACATACTAATGAAAAAAAATCAAAATTTTATCTAGCATAATTACAGAAGTAGCTATGAACCTAAAGTACACATATGCACGTGAAGAAAAAGAACTGTAGCAACAACAAGCATTTAGAAGTTGCTATGGGTGGACGGGAGAGATGGCTCAGAGGTTAAGAGCACTGGCTGCTTTTCCAGGGATCCTGAGTTCAATTTCCAACAACCATGGTGGCTCATAACCATCTATAATGAGATCTGGTGCCCTCTTCTGGCTTGCAGGCATACATGCAGGCAGAACACTTTACACATAATATATAAATCTTTAAAAATGCTTATTGTGAAAAAAATAAAATAACAACAAAGGCTAAAACTTTATTCAAGATTTATAGCATAATCCTGAGCTAGAAACTAGTGCCCAGCTTTATACAAATCCATTAGTGCTTTCAGTGCATACATAACCATATTAAACACAACGTTTTCTACACTCATAGATTTTAACAAAAAGAGTGTCATATAGATTTGTCTATCAACTTTTCCCCAATAACTCATGAGAGACATTCCTCTGGAAGGACCCTAAAAGTTCTTGTCTATCCAAAATTTGTTTATTTAGCCTCCCTCTGCTTGGTATTTGTAGGTCTTTTTCTTTCTTTCTTTCTTTCTTTCTTTCTTTCTTTCTTTCTTTCTTTCTTTCTTTCTTTCTTTAAATTAATTTATTATTGTTACATCTCTATGGTTATCCCATCCCTTGTATCCTTCTATTCTCCCCTCCCTCCCATTTTCCTCTTATTCCCCTCCCCTATGACTGTTCCTCAGAGGGATTACCTCCCTCTGTATATGCTCATAGGGTATCAAGTCTCTTCTCGGTGACCTGCTGTCCTTCCTCTGAGTGCCACTAGGTCTCCCCTGCCAGGGGACATAGTCAAATGTGAGGCACCAGAGTACATGAGAAAGTCAAATCCCTCTCTCCACTCAAGTGTGGAGACTGTCCTATCCATGGGCTAGATCAGGGTAGGGGTTTAAATTTTACCGCCTGTATTGTCCTTGGCTAGTGCCTTAGTTTGAGTGGGACCCCTTGACCCAAATGTATGTGTGCGTGTTTCTGTGTATATATGTATGTGTATTGCATGTATGTGTGTACATATGGAGGCTGTACATTGATGTTGTGTGACTTCCTTGATCACTCTCCTCTTCTTCCACTGAACCTGAAGCTTAGCAATTCAACTAGGCTAGTGGACTAGTTGGCTAGCTCATATCAATGTGTTCCGGGGGCTCAGCTGTCCTGGCTGCTCTAAAAAAAAAAAGGCTGGGGTTTTAGACCTGCATTGCCACTGCATTGTAAGCTCTGGGGGTCCAAACTCAGGTCTTCATGTTTATACGGCATGCATTTTGCCATCTGAGCTGCTTTCTAGGTCTGTTACTTTGTTTGTATGTAACTTATTGCAAGTAGAATGCATTACCAAAGGTAATGTATAACAAAAACTTCAGATAACACTTTATTTCCTTCCAAATGACACGAATGTATACTTTTATCAGGTGTGTGTGTATGTGTGTGTGTGTGTATGTGTGTGTGTCTCACTATTTTTACCACCATTGTAATCTATTAATTCATTTACTTTTTCCCAACTTGAAGGGAACTATATTTAATTTGCATTTCTCAGATTTTCAATATAAGTTAGTGCTTTTCATATGTTTCCAGGCTATTTTCTTATTCTTATTTGTGCGACTTTCCCTGGGACATGTGAAGTTAACATCTGCTTCTGAAGGGACAGCACCAATAGCCCAAAGAATGACTCACACATGAGTTATCAGTGTTGAGTTAGAGAACAGTAGACAACCAGACAGCTGCATTTTCCTCAAGCCACCAACTCCTCTAGCTATATGATTTTATATGATTTTATATATGATTTTATATATATTTTATATGATTCTAAGTTGAAACAGGATTGATGCACGTCTCTGCTCATAGTACTACTCAGTCTTAAAGCAACAGAGGTGACTCCAAGTTAGGATAACATGTTGCACAGATAGAACCAGACTCTGGGTAAGCTGTAGACATGTGTGTTCTCCATTCTTCTCTAGTCAAAATCCTTAATGGTTTTGGGAAACATAGTCCAACTGTGAGAAGGATGGCTTGATTAACTGAAGCCTGGTCCATGGAGACTCTGAATGGTGGCTTGCTGGAAAGTGGACTTACTCTGGATAAGATTCAGGACACTAGTTTCACTATACTACTCTATGACTTGACTGTTTAGATACATCCCAATGCACAGAGCTCCATAAGCTCATCGCATCTCATTTCTGTATTTGGCAACAACATCTCAGTTCTTCATATACATCTATCTGGTCTCTACTATCTATCTATCTGTCTGTCTATTTATCTATCTACTATCTATCTATCTATCTATAGATTGATTGATCAATCTTTCTATCATCTATCATTTTTCTAACACACACACATATATACACATATATATGTACATCTTTATATATATCCCTGCTAAGCTTGAAACTCTGTATAGACCAGGCTTGCCTCCAAGTGCTAGGGTCAAAGGTACATAAGTACTAGCATGCTAGGCTGTGCTCTTCTCTTCCCTTCTCTTCTCTTCTCTTCTCTTCTCTTCTCTTCTCTTCTCTTCTCTTCTCTTCTCTCCTCTCCTCTCCTCTCCTCTCCTCTTTGAGTTTCAGCTTCAGCTTCCATCATGTTTTTGTCCTTGGCATCCTCATGCAGCACAGCTAGCCCTTGGTGTCTCAGGATCTGAGATCCAGTCACAACTAGTTTCCCAGATCCATATCTATCTTTGAAGTAGTCACGTACTTAGTTCAGAATGGAAGTCCTGTGTGGTTTGGAGATTTGAAATGCATGTCCTTCTTGTTTCCTTGGACAGAGGTTCAACGACAAAGCCTTTCCCATGAGAATGTCCTCTCTCCACGGCATCAGTGAGAAGTTGGGTATGGGGGCTTTTTCTAGTGTCTTCTTGCTCTGTGGGCCATACATCTTCCATCTTAAGTTTTATTTTCTCACAGCAATACATGGTATGTCCATGAAGCACCCAAGGCATTGCTTGTAGTCCCATTTGGAAGGATTCTCTCCATTCCTTACTGTTTTGTTGGGTGCTCTGTGTCAGGGCCTACTTTTCCTTCCATAACTAGAGTTCAGTGTGTCTGAATTTCCCTTTGTCTTTGTCTACTATTTACTGTTGTTCTTTCTCTCAGGTCTTCAAATCCTCTAGTTTTCTACCAATTTCCTTCAAAATGTTCTAGCTTTCTTCCTACTTTGCAAATCACTACCAACTTCATTTACATGTCTCTTTTCTTGTCACCCTTAGAATGGTGGTATTTTTGGGGGATTTCTTCTTTAACCACCCTCACTTCATATGTTCTTTCCAAGTGAAATCCTTAACCATACATACATATGACATGACCATAATTTGTTCACATATTTGATATGTAATTCAGATCTCTCCTTTCTCTTCTCCCCATATATACATACCTGTATCTTAAACTTTCTTAAATTAGCAGATTCAAGAACTGTACTTACTATGTTTCAGGTCCCAATTTATCTCTTATGCTGCTCATTGTTTTGATCATTCAAGGCAGAAACCAGATACCTTTCCCCACCCTTCTCCCCATACACAACCAAGTATCAAGCTATGCGCATGTGACCCATTCTATTCCTAACCACCCATGATTTTGTTAATATCTTTATTATAACTAGGGTGAACCTATCCCATAGCCTTATAATGTCTTCTTGCTTCTATTTTTTATTCCTCTTTTTATCACCATTCATCTTTTTACAATCGGCCAATGATGTTCCCTCACAAACCTCCAAGACCAAATCAAAACTCTTACTAATTTACAAAAAAAAAACCTTAACCACCCAGTCCCTCTTTCCTAAGCTAGTGTCTGCTTCAGCCACTCTAAAATGCCTTCATTTTCCCAACTGTTGAAAAGACTTACCTTCTCAGATGTTAACTTCTCTTGTTGCTGTGACCAACTGCCTGACAAGAAGCACCATGAAGAAGGTGAGCTTACGGTGGGGAGGGATGCAGTCTGTGGTGGTTTGAATCAGAATGTCCCCCATAGGCTCATAGATGTGATGCTTGGTTACCAGGGATTGGCCTTATTTGAAAGGATTGGGAGATGCAGCCTTGTTGGAGGAAGTGTGTCACTGGAGGTGGGCTTTGAGGTGTTTCAAAAGCCCAAGCCAAGCCCAGGATCTCTCTTTTCCTGCTCCCTTTGGATCCAGATGTAGAACTCTCAGCAACTTTGCCTGTGAGCTGCCATACTCCCTGCCATGAGGATAATGGACTAAACCTCCGAAACTGTAATCCAGGCCCCTAATTAGATGCTTTCTTTTCTAAGAGTTGCCATAGTCATGGTATCTCTTCACAGCAATAAAACACTAACGAAGACAGAAGTTGGTACCAGGGAGTAGGGCAGTGCTGAAAGAAGCCTGGCCATGCTGCTTGTCTGGCTGGAATGTGGACTTCGGGCTAGGAAAGCAGTTGAGTGCTTTAAGCTTAATGGGCCACATTAGTAGTCATGTGGAAGACAGTGATGTCAAGAGCAATGTGGGTTATGATGGTCTGGGTCAAGAGAGTTCAGAGAAGAATATTAGAAAGTGGCCTAGAGACCATTCTTGATATTTCTGTGAAGCGTGTAGCTGCTTTCTGTCGTTATTAAAAAAAAAAAAAATCTGCCTGAAGCTAAATTGAAGAGTTTTGTCTTAATGGCAGTGTTTCTTAGTTGGGGTTTCTGTTGCTGTGAAGAGATACCGTGACTAAGGCAAACATTTAATTGGGACTGGCTTACAGTTTCAGAGGTTTAGCCCATTATCATAATGGTGGGAAGCATGGCAGTACACAGGCAGACATGGTGCAAGGGTGGGGAGCGTGAGGGGAAGCCGAGAGTTCTACATCTTAATCTGCAGACAGCAAGGAGACTGCGTTTCATACTGGGCATAGCTTGATCAAGTAAGACCTCCAAGCCCCACCTTCACAGTGACACACTTTCTCAAGGCCATACTTCCTCCAATAAGGTCACATCTCCTAATAGTGCCACTCCTTATGGCCCAAGAATTCAAAACACGAGTCTATGGGGGCCAAACCTATTCAAACCACCACACATGGCAGAGTCAATATGAGGCTTTCTTGAAATTTTCTCTGCCAATGTGGTTATTAGTGGTCACTCTTATGCAGATCTATAATAAAAAGGAGCAATCTGGAGAAGAAGAAATATAAAATGTACAGTTTAAAGAGAAACAGAACACCAAGAAGTGTATATAGAGCTAAGTCCAGTGTTCAAAATGATAAGAAGCTTAAGGAAAAACCTGATGCTAAATGGAATAAAGGGAGTAGTGACCATGGGGAAAGACCTCATCCAGCTAAGCTTCCAGTTTATCAAAAGCAATTAAAGAAAAGCTTAATCAGCACAAAGATCAACAGTCGAAAGCTGATACAGCTATAATTGAATGAGGGAGGCGTGTTTCAGCCCCAGTAAGCAGCAGAACTTGCCAGCTTTGGCCCATGTAGTTCTGGCTTTAGAGTCAAAGATACAAAAAAGGGGCTGTGGAACCTCCCTCCATGGCTAAGGGAAGCTTGTGAGGCGAGGCGTGAGTCGGGGGTTTCCCTGCATGGGTGAAGCTGTAAAGGTGAAGTGTAGATTGTGTTGGAAACCCCTAGATGTTGGAAATGCTAGAGTCCTGCGGAAATGCCGAGGGAAGCTGCAGACCAGGTGTGGAACCAACCCAAGAGAGAGAAGTGTGCTGCAGTCAACACAGCTGGGAAGAGGTAGGGATGGGAAGAGCACTTTGACATCAGACATGGAGATGCAGAATTTGGAGTTTGCCCTGCTGGTTTTTGGTCTTGCTTTGGTCCAGTGCTTTCTCAATTTTCTCCTTTTCTTCCCCTTTGGAATTGTAATATATTTTTTGCAGTTGTATATAGAAAGTATATGATCTACTTTTTTTTTTTTTTTTTGATTTTACAGGGAGCCACAGTTAAGAGGTTGCCATGGGTCTCCGAGGAGACTTTGAACTTCTAAGCAGTGTTGTGACTGTGATCAACTATGAGGACTTTTGAAGCTGGACTAAATGCATTTTTGCATTATAATATGGCTACAAGCCTAAGGAGGCCAGGGAGTGGAATGTGGTGGTTGGTATAAGGACCGTCCCCATAGGCTCATAGGTTTAATGCTTGGTCATCAGGGAGTGGCGCTGTTTGAAGGATTAGGAGGTGTGGCCTTATTGGAGGAAGTGTGTCCCTTCTTTAGTAATCGTCTCTGGAAATGTCCTCAGAGATACCCTCAGTAGTGTCTCTTGGACAATTGAAAATCCAGCCAAGTTGACATGAAGATTAACCTTCACACTGTAACATGCTTCCCCGTGTTCTTCATTGAAGCTGCACAGGCTTGCTTGTCTTCATCCCCAGATGTAGATGAAGACATTTTCAATAGGGTGAGGGAGGGAGGGAAGAGAGAGAAGAGGGAAGGAGAGCCTTGAATTTGCTTTCACTAAAATGGTTCTCACCTGGTCAAAGTCACTCATGACTATGAGTGCTAAATGCCATAGACACAGTGTTTGCTAATCCACATACAGTTATGACTTTTTTTGAGACATGGTCTTACATGTTCCAAGCTGGCCTAGAACTCTCTGTGTAGGTGATATTGACCTTGAACTCCTTACTCTCCTGCCTCTATCTCTTTAGGGTTGGCATCACTTGGTATTTTTGAGATGTGAATTTCTATTAGCATCCTTTCTGTCTCCCTGATTATTCTCATTTTCTTCTTCAAGATCCCTTTGTTCTGATACCTAGTTAAAAATTAGATTTACCCCCAAAATATCATTTCTGGCACCCAAATTTTAGTCTCTCAGTGGGACTCTGTTATATGCATAAACCTCAGAAAATATTGTGTTATACTGCCCCCTACTGAAGTAGTGAGAGGCCAGCAGGGTTCTAGACTGAGGAGTTGACAATAACTTGTTATATTTCTGTTTGTTGAGTCCTGAAATGCTTCAACCAGGCATCAGGTGGCAGTCTTTTGGAAAACTCCAGAAAGGAGGAATATTGTTTTTTCCTTCTTGTCTTCAACTTTGGCTTTTTTTCTCTTATTCTTTGGTGTCTGGACTTTGAGGGGACAGGGTCTCTTGTGTAAGTGTACTCACCTGTTTTTCTTATCAGTCTGTTGGAAGGTAAACTCTGCCTTTGCTTGCTCTCTCTGCTCTAGGGGAATTTCACTGGAGTGAGCTGGCGTTCTCTCACCCACCATGTTGTGTCAGTCCTGGGTGTCATAGCTCTACTCCAATTATCATGAGATATGTCTTCTTACATCTTCAAGTCAATACCAAAGACTTATTTGGTGGTGTAAATGTCCCTTAGTTGAACCTTAGAGGTTTTTACATTTATTTGTTTTGTTGTGTGTTCATGCATGTGTGTGCATGTGTGTACATGCATGCATGCATGCATGTGCAGGCCAAAGGAGGGCGTTAGTTGTTCTCCTTAGTGTTGGGATCCTTTGGATTTTTGAGATGTCAGTATCTTTTAGCACCCTGTTTATCTAGTTGATTACTTTCATTTTTTTTTTTTACAAGATCCCTTTGTTTTGATCTCTAGTTAAAAAGTAGGCTTCTACCTGGATCTTAAGGTGGGAAGACACACCTGTTGGGATGCATTGTGTGCAGGTGTGTCTCTGTATATTCAGTTGTTAATTCTGTACTCACAGAGAGCTAAATACTGCCAAGATTCTGGTATTGTCATTTCTTTGACCCATTACCAGGTTTGCTATTTTTTATTTTATTTTGTTTTATTTTATTTTATGTACATTGGTGTTTTGCCTGCATGTATGTTTGTGTGAGGCTGTCCAATCTTGGAGTTACAGACAGCTGTGATCTGCCATGTGGGTGCTGGAAATTGAACTCGGATCTTTGGAAGAGCAGTCAATGCTTTTAACCACTGAGCCATCTCTCCAGCCTGTGGCTTTCTATTTTGCAAGTGCTTGTTCTTTTCCTGCCCTGGAACACAAACTCCTCTATTCCTGAAGGCAGTCTAAGGGTGTGTCAGAGATCGTCTCATCTGATTGACTGTAATAAAGAGCTGACTACCAATATCTGGTCAGGAAGTGGAGAGAGAGTCCTCCAGGCAAAGAGACAGTCACTGGATGAAGACCAGAGGGCAGGAGATTCACCAGTAGACAAGGAGGTGGATGGATGATTCAGGGTAGAGCAGGGAGGTGGACCTGGCCCCATAGCACAATGTTACACCAGGATTAGTCAGGAGAGAGTAGTTGGCAACTCAAGCTTTAAAATATGAATAAGCCTCCATGTCACTATTCATATTGATGTTGGGTCTGAGGTAATCCCACTACACAGACCTTTACTCAGGGCCACAGCATCTGCTGGAAGCCTATATAAGGACATGGAAGAAGCAAGATTTTCTCTTTTCCTAGTTGCTTTCATCGTCTGTGGGAAGCCATGCCAAATTCTGCCATGTTAGAAATCCCGTGCTTAGGCTGCATGCTGTGACCTTCCACTGCTGATCTCTGCTAGAGGTGGTCTTTGTGTTCCAGGCCATCCTTGGACTATTTACCTTTTAAAGAAGTAGGGAAATCCTTATTGAGAAACACCTGGAAGGTTAAGGACGTTCTTACAGAGAGCTATTCAGGCTATTGTGTTCTTCTTGCCTTGGGAGCTAGGGAGAGAGGGATCAATTAGATCCTATTGACCTTACTATATAAAGTCTTACTCATCTGCATTAAACAGGAATCTGGATCAGAAATTTCCTGACTTGATTCGTTATTTGCGTCTCTGTATCCTACTTTCAATCCCCACTCCCTTTTTCAGGTGAACCCTGATTTGATTTTTCCAGCGTGCTGGGACCCGACAATCCTCATTACACACACCTTTAATTGGGGCCAGGTGTTCTCTGGGAAGCCTATTTAAGGACATATTTATCTTTTCCTGGTTGCTGCCCTCCTCACTAACAAGTCTTCTCCTTCACCAGGGCGGTAGCACTTACTTCTTCGGGATTCCAGTGTTTGCTGCAGACCAGCTGAGACACTGAGCCTTTTAGACTGAGAAACTTCTGGATTCTTGGACTTTCTTTTCACAGCCAGCCATTGTTGGATTAACTTGACTGCAGCCTGTAAGGCACTCTAATAAATCTCATATATTAATATATATTCTTATATAATCATACACACATATACACACATACATATATACATATATGTATCTACATACATATATATATATATATGTACACACACATTTATGCTCTATCCTGACTAATCCTTCCCTTAATACACATTTGTTGTTTACCTGCCCGAATCCCATACTATTATCTGCTTCTAATAATTTCTATCAACCTACCTCTCCTCCATAATGCCATATCCTTGTTAATGTTCTTCATCTGGGCCAAGTCCTCTATCCATGGTGGCCATGTGCTTCTCTTCCATCTAACCCATAGCAGCCTTCTCCTCTCCTCTCTTCTCCTCTCTTCTCCTCTCTTCTCCTCTCTTCTCCTCTCTTCTCCTCTCCTCTCCTCTCCTCTCCTCTCCTCTCCTCTCCTCTCCTCTCCTCTCCTCCCCTCCCCTCCCCTCCCCTCTCCTCTCCTCTCCACTCCTCTCCTCTCCTCTCCTCTTCTCAGGTCTCTCTTCTCTCAAGATTCTCCCTGTCTTTCCAAGCCTGGAATCCTTAGCCATGCCTATCTCATTTGCCCTGCCCAGGTGTAAAGGCCTTTTATTAACTAGCATCAAAACACATCATACCAACCCCCAACAGAGCATTGCAGGGGTTACCCTATTTCCACCAATATATTCCAAAAGGGCCTTGATTTGTGGCTTTCTTTTATATGTAACTGCAAAACTTCTATAAACAGTTTCTATACTGCACATGCTCCTGAGGGTTATATGAGTTCATGTTCCTGAGCTATGGTCTTTAATATTTGACTCAAGAGCAAAGTATTTCTTATTCCCTTTGAGGTGAAAACTGTATTTTTTCTTTTAATTTTTTTCTTTCTTATGTTTTGTTTTGTTTTCTTGAGACATGGTTTTTCTGTGTATCCTAGGCCGTCCTTAAACTTGCTCTGTAGATCAAGCTGGCCTCAAGCTAAGAGATCCGTGTGCCTCTGTCTCTGTCTCCCAAGTGCTGAGATGAAAGGGGTGAAACACCATGCTCGGCTTGAGAACTATTCAAAAAAAATTTTTTTTTAGGTTTATTTATTTTTAGATTGTATGACTGTTTTGTCTGCACGTGTATATGTGCACCATGCACGTGCTTAATTTCTGTGGAAGGGAGAAGAGGGTGTCAGATCCCCTGGAATTAGAGTTACAGATGGTTCTGACCATCATATGGGTGCTGGAAATTGAACCTGGGTGATCTGTAAGAACAAACGTCTTAACTACTGAGGCATCTCTGCTGCCCGAGAACTATGTTTTTTGTACTGAGAAAGGCTTCAGACAGTTCCCACACAGGCTCTTCTCCTAGTTTTGCGTACCTACCCTCTTCCGCTTCTGGGAACACTCTACTAAGAAGGGTGGGGAGATGGTTTTGAGAAATCCCAGGGCTGGACCAACCACATCTAGCTTATTTCCTGTGTTCTTCCTGCCCTCTCATTACACCCCCACCCCCTCTTCTTCAGTTCCCTTTTAATGTTTGTCTAAAACCTTCCCTACCGAAATCCACTTTAAAACCTTGCTCCTTTGTTCCTGCCATATCCTCTCTTGTAGTTCAAAGCTTTGCTGTCTCCCGTGCTGAAGGATGGGCAGAGAAAACAACAGGCACAGTGAAAGGAGGCATAAGAAAAAGGCTGGAGGCTAGCCAGAACTGATTGCTAACAGGGCACGGATCAGGCTCATAATCTTGATACCTTTCAGCACATGGATACTACATGGGGAGTTCACTGTAGCTGAAACATGACCGGCAAAGTCTAACTCTGAGTTTCAATTAAATGCAAGTATTGATGCCTGCCATAGGCACCTCACAGGCTTCTTGTGTGACCCAGACAATGAACCACCATGCCCAATGCCAGGCATTGAATTGACTTCATGTCCCCTCCTGTGGACCCCTTGGGATAATAGTTGCAAGAGTTCACAGGATGAAGAAAAGCCATCTTATTGGTCACCTCCACTCTGATAATCAGAAATATGCTCACTTTTGGAATGACTACAGATATGCCATCTTGGGGACTCTGACTCACCTCATAAGTCCCCTATAGTGTCCTAGGTGAGAAGAGAGTTCATTTAGACTCAGTGGATTAGAATGAGAAATGGGCTCAAAATGCCAGAGACCACAGGGTGAGAAATCCATTCATGTAAGCCAAATAATTGCTCCTGATGATGTCCAGTGGGTAAGAGAAGTTAAAATTTCACCCCATCAACTTACCATGAGGGAAAAAAGACCTGCAGGCAGGAAAAACAGACTATGGTGTGGCTCTGGTCTCACAGACTTTGCTCTGCCCATCCATGCTCGGATGGGCACCTCTATGTTTTAGCTCCTGAGTGACTCATAATGATTGGGTTTTGAGAAGCAGAGTTATAATAATACATATTATATTAGATACAGTGCTTTTTGTGTGAGGACAAAGTTCATAGCTTCTATTGGGCTTTCTGAGCAGTAATCCTCAGGAAGGATTAAGGGTACCTGGTGGGAAATGTATACCTTTGATTTCTGGTGGTGCATGCCTTTCATCCCAGCTCTAGGGAGGCAGAGGCGGGTGGATGTCTGTTGAGTTCTTGGCCAGCCTGGTCTAGAAAGCAAGTTTCAAAACAGTCAGAAGCGGCGGTAGATAGAGGAGGTCCTGTGTGCCTCAAGAGGAAAAAAAAAAGCCACCACATACAACTTCCTGCTTCCGGTTGAAGCGTGCCCTTTGGTCCCTTACAATTGTCTCCAGTGTTCCAGGGAAACTTTGGAAAGTAGCATGTACTTCAGAATACGGGAATGGCATCTGGTCCTGGAACTGCTACTGCTGCCTCTGGTGACAGGATCTCAAGGTACTTTCCACCAAGCGTCTGCCTGTGGGTGTGCACTGAAGCCGTGGCCGGTCGGGAATGGGGGTCGGGGGTGGTGGTGGTGGTGGGATGTAGCTCAGCCCTGGAAATGAGTGTACTCTTGGGCTGGGTGCTCCTGTGCTGGCAGTGGGGCTGCTGCGGGAAGGCTTGGGAGCATCCCTTACTTAGCTCGGGAAAGTCAAGTCCGGTCTCTTTTGACTTGGGGCATGAGAAACAGGACCCAGGGAGATGAAGTAGAAGCCCTGTCCTGCACCTGACGGCTGGGGGCCTGTGAGATTACCGGAACAAATTTTTAGTAAGAGGAAGCTTTCTGCTAGGAGGAGCCCCGTTTTTTGTTTTGTTTTGTTGTTGTTTGGCTTGGTTTGGTTTTTAAGTTGTTCTGAACATAAGTTTTATGTTCAGAAGCAATGTGTCCCCTTGTGTGTTGGAAACTCGATTTATGTAAGGAGTCCCTGCCCTGAGCTAATGTAAAAGGTAATTGACTATGTTAGAGACAGATCCAAGTCGCAGGAAAGTTGCAGTGGGGTGGTTCTGTCTGGAGTCTCTGAATGAGAGCATGAGAAGAAGCCACGGAGCTTCCTTTAAAAAGGAGTGTAAAATAACCGATTTTTGTTACAGTTCACTCCTCAGGCCCTGAGTCTCATTTCCCACGGCAGCTGCCTCATCATCTTCTTCCCAGGCCAGCTGGAATTAGACCCTTGCTTTCAAGCTATTTCTCCCCCAAAATACTTTTCACGTAAGGGGTTTTACTTTCAGCACCATGAAAATGAGTGACACAAATGAGGAAGTTATAGAGCATTGTAAGCCCGGGATGGTGTGCAGGTCTTAGAGAGATGAGCTAGCCCTGTGTGGAGCAAAGCTGACTGACCCATTCAGGCCAAGTTCCTAGACCTGGTGACCCTGGTACAGACTGATTCCAAGCCTAGGATTGCAGGACCCTCTCTGTAAGGCCCTCTGTAACTACGTTGACCACTTTGGGCTGATTCAGCTCATAGGACAGTATTAGAGCCATTGACATCGGAGCTGATAGAAAACATTGGTCAACTGTTGAGATCAAGATGGCCGAACTTAAATTAAGAAGCATCCTTCGGCCTCTCTAGAATTCTGTACATGCTCAGCTTGTCCTGACATGCCATGGGCTTTTTTCATAAATCTTCCTTCTAGAAACCCTGTGGGGGGGGGGGGGCTCAGATTGTAGTTTATGACTCATTTGCTTCTATCCCCTTGAGGCAAGAGCTTGGCACCAGTATAAATACTGGGCCATTATAAAGAGCCATTTTCTGAGCCAGGCATGTTGGTGCACACCTTTAATCCCAGCACTCAGGAGGCAGAGGCAGGTGGATCTTGGTGAGTTCGAGGCCAGCCTGGTCTACAAAGCAAGTCCAGGATAGCCAAGGCTACACAGAGAGACCCTGTCTCAGAAAAAAGAGCCATTTTCTGCCTGGGCTCCATCTAAGGCTTTTTTATGACTCAGTCTCCTCCGTCCTAAAATAGACATGATATCATACTTTCTATGTCTCTGAGGAACTTCTAGTCAGTGAAAAATTAAAATGTGAAGACACACTCAGGAAACACATGCAGCATGAGGCAAATGGGTGCGGGGGATATGCATAAATGAACTCTCAGGCCCCAAACTCTTGCCTGGACCCCAGATCTGAATTTCTATTCTATTTTTAAGCATCTACTCTAGACTTTCCAGACACGTGTTCAAAATTTGGCTCATCTGGTTTTTTTTTTTTTTTTTTTGCTCTTCTTGTTCTGACTTTTTAATCGCTGTTTGGTGAGTCCCCACAGCACTAGTGCTGAAAATAATAGCTACAACTAATTTCACTAATGAGTTGGAGGTGGGTTTGGCTAGGTACTTTTCATTCAAGGTGTCTCTCCTACTTGCAGTGATATCATGGTGGGGTCTCAAATCATTTGAAAGGCATTTTCATTCACATGACCAGAGTCTAGACCGTAGTGCCTCCTGTACTCAGCTAAGATGAACCAGTCAACACTGCCTAAAGTTTCTCACCTAGCTCTGCGAGTGCAGATTGCACCTCAGGATGCATTCACTGAGGCAATCCTCAAGAGAAGGAGACACTGCTGTTACTGTTTCTTCGTGACAGGGTTTCTTGTAACCCAGGCTGACCTCATATCTGCTGTGTGACTGAGAACAACCTTGGACTCCCAATCTTATTGCCTCTACTTCCCAACTGCTGGGATTCCAGAAACCCAGGAAGATGTACTGATGGGAGGAGTGTTAAAATGCAAACTTGAGCATAGGGCCTCTGACATATCAAACATTTTATCACTGAGCTATACCCTCAGACCCAACTTTAAAAAAATTTTTTTTTCTCATAGCCAAGCATGGTGGCGCATGTCATTAACCCCAGCACTCAGGTAGGCTCAAGGCCAAGCTGTTCCATGTAATGAGTTCCAGGACAGCCAATAATAGAAAGATCCTGTCTTACAGGAACAACAAAATAAAACAAAACCAAAAGCGCATGCTCTGTAGTATCTCTCCTCCCAACTTCTTTGTTCTTTCATTGTTGTCTGCCCCAATTAATAGGGTCCATTTGTTCAGTCTTTCAAGCCAGGATTCTGGTAGTTATCCTCAGTTCTTTCCTTTGCCTTGACTCTCACAACCGGATATGTGCAAGTCTGTCCACATCCATTGTCTTTCATCCTGGATCAAAGGACCACTTTGTGGTGTTAACCAACAGAAGCACTTGTTGGTCCATTCTCTGTACACAGCTGATTTTGAAGACTGCCGTTGGTGTACATTTTCTAAAACAGTTGAGTTCACTTTTTGAAAAGTGAAACTTCTCAGTACCTGCTTTGGCAAATGAGAGAGCCGAAGTTTTGAGCAGGGAGTTCACATATCATCTTGCAGGCACCTCCTGCCCTCACCTAGTCTGTGCTCATTTCATTTTAAATGAATCTTGCCTCTGTCATTCTGGAATGCCAGATATTCTCATTAGTTAATCAGAGCATTACTGATAGGAAGAGCTGCCCTAAACCAGGCCTTACTTTCTCATGGCAGCCTATATAAAGGACAAGGCAGGAGGGAGCCTTTGCTCTCTGCTGGCTAGCCCTTACTCTTGTTGGTTAGTCCATTCCTGCGATGGAATTAGAACCTACTTCTTCAGGATTTTGATGTATACTGAAGACCAGCTGAGAGATTCATCCTTGTGAATAACTTACTGGATTCTTGGATTTTTTATCAGGAGACAGCCGTTGTTGGACTCGCTGGGCCACAGCCTGTGAGCCACCCCAATGAATTCCCTATCTCATGCATCATTCGATCAGTTTTGTTCTAGAGAACCTTGACTCTATAGGGCAATTTCAGTTTTGTCAGTCCCTAAATCAAGCAAACAGAACAAAAAAAAAATTCCCTCTTTGCCGTCTGTGTCCTTTCACATGCTCTACCATCCTTTTTCCCATATGCACTGTAGTATCTTGAAAGGATGGCCAAGTTCTGTTTCTCCTTCTACCTTCAGAGCCCATGTCAAAACAGCCTACTAAACTCATTGTGCTCCCCGTCTCAGAAAAGATCCTCTTTCGTATTGTCACCGAGACCTAAATCTAGGGTCTTAATATCTCTTGCCAAGTTAGTTCCTAAGCAGGTTTATATAGACTTGTTAAATGTTTGGTCTCATTTGAGAGCTCCAGGTGACACCAAACCAATGACTTCAAGACTCTTCTGCATTTTTTTTCTTTAAGAATTTTACTAAAATTACAAGATTTGTGCTTTTAGTCATCAGAATTTCTTTAGAACATTTTTTTCCTCTTTGCTGAGTAATGCCTTCATATGAGATTATGACTTCTTGCTGCTCCCCACCCCCCACCTCCATGTATGTATGTGTGTGATTTAAGGGGCTCGCTATGTAGCACAGGCTGGCCTTGAACTCATTATTAGATTGAATCAACCTTTCAAGTACTGGGAGACAGCCATATGCTATCACAATGGATATAATTATGCTTTTCCAGCATCCATTTTACATGAATGGACAGAGGTAGGATCATTTGTATTCCTCTTATAAGCTACAGTTAAATACTGTTACTTTGTCTTGAGTATCTAGACACAGCACAAACTGTTTTATTGTATTACATTAAAACCTACAGTTATTCCCTTTACTCTTGTCTCATCTTCTAAAAAGCAACCATAGCCATTAAGAAGGTATAGCAAGATTTAATCACCAACGAACCACTTCCTTATTTTCGTAAGTGGCTGAACACAGTGACTAGGTCAGCCTTTTTTTTTTTTTTTAGCTCTGTTACACTGAGATGCTTGAGAAGGAAAATACAACATCCTGTTCACAACTGCTTCTCAGCTCTCCCCCACGTGGGAAGAGTCTAAGGCTTGTTTTCCTCTATCATCGGATCATGAACTTTTCCATCTTCTGAGTGTACATCTGAGGCTCATCAGAGAGGCTGTCCAGGATGACCTAAGTTAGTTCTTCATGGATGAGGGTAGAGAATTTTTGTCCCAATGCCTGACGTACTTTTGGTTATCTCCAATAAGGAAGTGGAACTGGGCAGGGGCCAAGGTTGCTTAGAACCTTGCATTCTTAGAACCACAGACAGACTTCTCCACTACCAAAAATAAAAGTCCACTTGACCCCAAATGCCAAAATATCAATAGAAAAATCACTGACTTAGGCCACATATTAAATTCACATGAAAAAAGAATGAGAATAAATGTGGAATATATATCCAAAGACTTCAAATCTTGGACATGATGGCACATGGCTGTTATCTCAGCATTTGGGAAGTTAAGCCAAGAGAATCTGTCATTTAAGGTCATCTTTGACTCTATAGTGAGTTTGAGGTCAACCTAGGCACCATGACACTTTTATCTCAAACCAGCTAAAACAAAAGGCTCAGTGACAATGTTCTTTTATGCTGTGTTTTCTAATAGGCCAGGAACTTGCACACATTGCTGCTATCAAAGGCCAGAGGTATCAGAGCATATTGGTTTTGGTATCTGTAGTTTAGACTGAAATTATTCTTTGAGAGCCATAGTAAAATGTGGCCTGGACCCGTAAGCAACTTGAAAACAAGGGTCTGGGTATATCCACATAGACAAAAGCCCAGAGCAGTCAGTGTAAGCACGTGCAGTTAAATCACCAATCTAGACTACTCTATGGGTAGAAATGGTTTATTATGGGACAAACTGTCAGATGGTAGAGGGTAGTGGCTTGTCAGGAAAGCAATCAGATTTTATATGACAGAGTGGGGGTTTGTTTGAGTTCATTGGGAACTAGGTACACTTTGCCTGCCCAGTAGTTTACCATTAGGGGCAGAGAAGGGAAGTCATGGCTTTCCTGATAAACAGACCCAATCACAAGGTGTCTGAGGCAGGCTGAGTTTAAGTTCCAATTCATCTGATAAAAGTTCTTCCATCTATCTGGGTTGGTTCCTGGCCATCATCTTAGGACGTCACCAGTAGCACTGGCTTTTAGGGGCCTGCTTTGTCACCTAACAGATATGTTATCAACACACGTTTGTTGAGTGGACAGGTAGACTGAAAAGATGAATTCTGAAATGAAGGATTGAATGGATTTTGAAAGCTCTGGGGTCATACGGCATAGGGTCAACTGGATCTTGGTATGTAGCCCACGATAGCCTGAAGTTCACTCTATAGCTAGGCTGACCTGAAACTTGTGATCTTCCTGCCTCGGCCTCCCTAGTTCTGGGATTACAGTCCCCTATGCCTGGTTGTTTTTTGTTTTTGTTTTTGTTTTGTTTAGCAAAAGTAAAAACTTATCAGTAAAAGAAAAATACCTTTACTGATTGTCTTCAACATTTTCACTACCCCTTTTCTTCCTCCATTCCCTTTCTTAACTCCATACCACCCACTGTGATTTTTTGGTTAAACATGGTAGGCACACTCCCCATCACAGGGCCTTTGCTGTAGGCCTTCCTCTACCTGGATCACTGTCAGTATCTGTTGGGTCTCCTCTGTCTTTGAAGCCTTTGCTGAGACGCAACAAACTCATCCCTTTCTGCAGGACATCTCTCTGACCTAACTCTCCACTTGTACCCACAATCCTGCTTTCTCTTTCATAGCAGTCATCTATGCCTTAAAAACTGCATAATACATCTAGTTATTGCATTTAACTACTTTTTCCTTTAATTGAAAACAGATTTTTCTCATATAATATACCCTGGTTGTGACTTCCTTTCTCCCTACTCCTCACTACCTCTCTGCTACCTGGATTTATTCCATGTTTATCTTTTGTTAGGAAATAAACAGGCTTTTTAAAGGATAATCATAAAATACAACAAAATAAAATATAGTAAGATAAAACAAAACCTATCACATTGAGTTAGACAAGAGAAAAGAAAGAAAGGAAGGAAGGGAGAGAGAGAGAGAGAGAGAGAGAGAGAGAGAGAGAGAGAGAGAGAGAG
>OU015747.1:124319257-124346754 GCA_907169655.1 Acomys percivali
GAGAGAGAGAGAGAGAGAGAGAGAGAGAGAGAGAGAGAGAGAGAGAGGAGCCCAAGAGAAGGCACAAGACTCAAAGACCCACTTATTCACACTCCCATTAAACTGGAAAACATAATATATACACAGAGGACCTAATGCACTGGTGAAGGTCCTATGCACGCTGCCTCACCTCTCTGGGTTCATATAAGATTTGATCATGTTGATTTAGAGGGCTTTGTTCTCTTGGTGTCCTCTATCCCCTTTGACTCTTTTTTAAAATTCCTTATTATTTATTCTCCTCTTACAAAACACACTTGGACAAATAAATATAAAATGGTATATGTCATATTTAGAAACGGCCGAAGACACACTTGGTACTCCTCGCAGGAAACACTAATAAAATCCTCAGAAAACACTCATCCTTCCCACTGCCCATCTTTTATTTTATTTTTTTAAAAGTCAATTATTTTAATTCTCTACAATTCTTAACAATGAATTATCAAAATAAGTGATAGAACACTACTCAGAGACAAACACATTTAAATGAAAACTTTTAAAAATACATGTTTGCACAAGCACACACAATATGATGTTGCCCAGAAACTCCAACTAATGAATAACAAGATTGATTTGCTAGGTGACACGTCACAACTCTCTAGAAGTACGAATAAACACCAGAAAGCCCGCAGCCAAGAGCCTGTACAGCACATCAACAGGCAGCCAGAGTCCTATTAGGGTCACAGGCATCAGGGTCAGTGATAGAATTTACAAGCCAGCCTCTTCATGGTGAGGACGATGTTTCACATAGATGCAGATCATGTCCCCCCTCATGAGACACATACACATCTCTGCTGAGGTCACAATCTGTGAAAATTTAGGGACCCAACTTTAGCTCCAGAGCATATATCTCAGGAGTAGGAATTTGAAAACAGACAGTGTGAATAGGAGTTGAGTGGAACTTGTCTGCAGCAATCTTTTATTTTCCTTTATGGCTACAGAAAACTTGCATATAGGCAAGGAAATTAATTCTCATAATAAAAATACCCCTACAAATAGCCAAGATGTCCGTTCAGGTTTTACAGGAACAGTATGCTGTATCTCATTTTATTCCAAGGGCGTACTTTGTGAGTCTGCAGGGTTAGGATCAATTCTTTCTGGAAATAGTAGCGTCTCACAAACTGCCTCCTTGATTGGTAAATATTGTGATATTTCGTTAGGTCCCGTGAAGAGGGAAGGTGGAACATGCATTAAGTTAGCAATTTTTCTCTCTCGTGATGTGTATTCTTGTCATATGTAGGTCTTGTCAGCCTCATGGTAGAGCCTTGTGTCATTCATTCTGATGAGCACCCCATCAATTCTCAGGAAAAAACGCAGCAGCAGAAAGAAGCTGGAGACTCCGTGGTCATGAAATTCATCTTCAAACAGGAGAACGTCTTCAAAAAATTTAATCTGTTCTCTGGCTTTCAATTTCTCTGTATCTATATGATCTGTTATAGGTACAACTTTTCCACATCCACAGACTTCATGATGTGGGTCTTGGCCGCCGTCAGCTTCCAAGGCCCGAAGGAGAAGTCCTGGTGGCTGCTCTGAAAACCGTGGATCATCATGGCAGGGCCACTTAGGGAAAGTGCCTGCAGCAGCGGTCACAGTGCGGGCCCTCCCTGCAGCGCGGCTGCTGGGCGTGTCCGTTACCATCTCGGACCCGCCCCCTGCCCTCCCCTTTGACCCTTAGATTCTTTCCAACCTGTCTTCTGTGGAGTTCCCTAAGCATTGAGCAGAGGAATTAGATGGAGACATCCCATTTGGGGCTGAGTGGTCCAAGGTCTCTCCCTCTGCGTAATGTGCCTGTGGGTCTCTGCGTTCGTTCCCATCTGCTGTAAAAGGAAGCTTCTCTGATGATGATTGAAATAGGAGTCATTCTATTGCTACAGGTTTTTTTTGTTTTTTGTTTTTTGTTTTTTGAGGGGGGGGGTTGTTTGTTTAGAACAATAGTATTTGATTTTATCCAAACTCTCTGGGCTATCTAGTCTCTGGCTCTTGGTCACCCTAGGAGTGTTGGGTATGGGTTCCATCTGATGGAGTAGGTCTTAAGTCAAATCAGATCTTAGCTGATTTCTCCCACAAGATTTATGCCACCATTGCCCTAGCAATCTTGTTTCCATGATCTGTTTCTCAGTCTGTTTGACATTTGTATATAGAAGGGCTTCTGATTTTTGTGAGTTAATTTTGTATTCAGTTACTTTGTTGAAAGTGTTCTCAGATATAGGAGTTCCTAGGAGGAATTTTAGGGCTACTTATGTATACAGTAATATCATTTGCAAATAAAGGTACTTTGACTTCTTTGCCGATTTGTATCCCCTCGATCTCCTCCAGTTGTCTTGTTGCTCTAGCTAAGACTTCAAGCACTATACTAAATAGGCACGGAGAGAGTAGACAACCTTGTCTTATTCCTGATTTTAGTGGAAATGTTTCTCTACATTTAATTTGATGATGGCTGTGAGCTTGCTATAAACTGCCTTTACTATGTCCATTTTATCTCTAATCTTTCCAGGACTTTTATCATGGAGGGCTGTTGGATTTTGTCAAAGACTTTTCTGCATCTAATGAGATGATCATGTGATTTTCTTTGTTTGTTTGTTTGTTTCTTTCTTTCTTTCTTGTTTGTTTATATAGTGGATTATATTTATTGATATATGTATGTTGAACCATCTTTGCATCTCTGAAGCCTTCTTGATCATGGTGGGTGATATTTTTGACGTCTCTTGGATTCATTTTGTAATGATTTTACTGCATATTTTTGCATCTATGTCCATAGAGGAAATCAGTCTGTAATTCTCCTTGTTTGGTGCATCTTTATGTAGATGGAATATCAGGGTAATTGTTGCTTCATAAAATGAATTGAGAAATGTTCCTTCTGTTTTGATTTTGTGGAATAATTTGAGGAGTATTGGCATTATATCTTCTTTGAAAGTCTGGTAAAATTCTGAGCTAAAATCAACTGGCCATGAATTTTTTTTGTTTTGTTTTGTTCTTGTTCTTGTTAGAAGACTTTTAATGACTGCTTCTATTTCACTAGGTCTTATTGATCATCTTATCTTGATTTAACTTTGTTAAGGGCAATATACAGAAGAAAATATCCATTTCTTTTAGATTTTTTTAATTTGGTGAACTATAGGCTTTTAAAATATGTCCTCATGATTCTCTGGATTTCCTCAGTGTATGTTGTTATGTCCTCCTTTTTGTTTCTGATTTCATTAAATTGGGTATTTACCCTCTGCCTCTTAGTTAATTTGAATAAGGGTTCATTGGCTTTCTCAAAGTAGGAACTCTTTGTTTTATTGATTGTTTGTATTGTTCTCTTTGTTTCTATTTTATTGATTTTTATCCCAGGCTTTGATTATTTCTTGCCATCCAGTCCTCTTGGGTGTGATTACTTATTTTTCTTCTAAAGATTTAAGGTGTTATGTTAAGAGTATGAGATTGCTCCAAATTGTTCATATAGACACTGAATGCTATGGACTTGCCTCTTAGAATTTAACTGTGTCCCTTGAGTTAAGGTATGTTGTGTACTTATTTTCATTTAGTTCTACAAAGGCTTTAATTCCTTTCTTATTTCCTGTCTTGGTCCATTTTTCATTCAGTAGAGAGTTGTTCAGTTTCCATGAGTTTATAAGCTTTCTGTTGTTGATATCCAGTTTTAATTTATGGTAGTTAAATATGATGCAGGAAGTTAGTTCAATTTTCTTGTATCATTTGAGACTTTCTTTGTGTCTGTGTATGTGTTCAATTTTGGAGAAAGTTCCATGAGGTGTGGAGAAGAAGGTATATTCTCTTGTGCTTAGTTGAAATGTTCTGTAAATAACTGTTAGGCCCATTTGGTTTGTAACATCTGTTAAATTTCAGCATTCCTCTGTTAAGTCTTTGACTGGATGGCCTGTTTATTGATGAGCATGGGCTATTGAAGTCTCTCACTATCAGTCAATATGTGAGTTAAATGTAGTAGTGTTTCTTTTACAAATGTGTGATGTATAGATGCTAAGAATTAAAATGTCCTATTGGTGGAATTTTCCTCATATAGCACCTGACACATGATTCTCAGCAAGGATTAGCTTTTAAATATCTTCTAAATCACATTAGTGGCCATGGCTCCAAAGAGATTTTCCCAGCTTTCCTCCATCCACTATTCTATACGCCAAATAGTGGCTTAGTCTCACACCACCTTGTGCTTGTCTTAACTATAGTAACAAGATATTATACTGCTAATTATTTGAGGCAGAGTCTCATGTAGCCCACACTGGCCTCAAGTTTACTATGTAGATAAGGGTGACCCTGAACTTTTCATCCTCCTGCTTGTATCTCCTGAAGGGTAGGATTACAGATAAGCACTCTACCAAGTAAGCCACACCCCCCAGCCCAAGATGGCTTGTTTTTATGTTCAGTTCATACCTATGTATTAAATCTGTTAAAGTATAATTATGTAGTACAGATGACTATGATTAATATGCTTATTGAATAAAACTTGAACAAACAGGAAATAAGTCCATAGAGAGAGACTTAGGATCAACTTATTTGAAACTCTATGAGAGAGAGGGTAGGTGTGGGGGGAGAAAAGAGAGAGAGAGAGAGAGAGAGAGAGAGAGAGACTACAAATAAGAAAGTATCAGTATCAATTTAATGTATGATAGAAGAAATTTGGGATTATAATCAGTAAGTTCTGCCCCACCCTGTTTCTTGGGCTCTAATTCCTTCCTCGTCTACCAGCTCAAGCTAAATCTGGGTCACTGGACAGCACTGCCTTCTTCAGGATGGATCTCACTCTGACTTTCATTGGCAGATCATTCAGTACCAACCATAAATGTCAAAATCGGCGGGAACACAACCCTGAACATTCTCAAGAAACAGAATGGAACCTACAAACATGTCACCTGGCTTTATACCAGCAAACAGAAGATTTTAGAATATTACAGTAGTGGTAAAAAAACTATCTACAATTCTTCATTTAAGGGCAGGATTGACCTTCAACATACAAATGGTGCGCTCATTATCCATGATGTCCAGAAAGAGGACGAAGGTACCTACTACATGAGAGTGTTGTATGATGATGAACAAGAGATGGCAATAAACCTGAAAGTATTTGGTGAGTTTATGAGTCCGGGGACAAATGCCCATTCAGGGACCGTGGGAGTCTACTGGGAGTTGAGAGATGCTGACTGAGAGAGGGAGAAAAGAACAGTAGGACAGACTTCATTTTTCCTGGAGACACTTCTATCTATGAGTGAGCAGACATCAAAGCTCATAACTGTTGCCCACTTAAAAAATCTCTTTTGAAGCGAGTCTAAGATTTCAAGAGAAATTGTGTTAGATTTTCATTACTAAGACAAAATATACAAGAGAAAGAATACAGACAAGGTAAGGTTGACTTGGGCTCACAGCTTCAGAGGTTGTAGTCCATGGACAACTGGCTTCATCACTATGGGATGTGGGAGGCACAGCATCATGGCAGGCAGAGGGAGATGATGGAGCAGAATTGCTCACTTCAGGCTGGGAAGAGGTGCTAGGATGAAGGGCCAAGGACAAGATATGCTTTTCAAAGACATGTTCCTAGTGAAACTGTCTCAAATAGGTCCCTCCTTCCAATATCTACCATTTCCCAATAGTCCATTCAATTATGAATCCATCCACAGTCAATTGATGAGATCAGAGCTTTTTGAACCAACCACTTTCTGCAAGTACTGCCTACTGATTACCAAACTTTCACCAGGAGACC
Source organism: Acomys percivali (assembly GCA_907169655.1). Taxonomy (NCBI): domain Eukaryota; kingdom Metazoa; phylum Chordata; class Mammalia; order Rodentia; family Muridae; genus Acomys; species Acomys percivali. Next base: position 124,325,004 of record OU015747.1, read on the forward strand.
CTTCTGAGGAGTCACAAACAGGAGGAAACAAGACCAGACTTTAAACAATAAAGACCATTTCTTCTTTATCTACTTTATTCTATCCCATAAGCAACTTAAATCAGTTCTGAATATACCTTAGTTTTGTCTGAACTCAGACTTCATCAGACTTATAGAAAAAAAAAAACATTAAAGAGATAAATTGAGACAGCTCTCCTGGAGAATTCTATCAGATTGAGTATGACAAAAACTTCCACTTACAGCTCTGGCTTAACCAGTTTTATGAAAATAAGACTTTGATACATTATCCTTGGAGTCAGAGAGAACTAGGTTTAAAGCTCTGATTCCATGAAACGAGTGTCTATAGAAAGACAAACTCTCCATGTTGTCTCTGACTTATCTGTGAAAGCCAAGAAAGTTGATTTCATAGTTGCTAGGGGGAAATTGGATAATGAATGCCAACATACAGTTAAATAGAAGAGGTTATCTCTGGGGTTCCATAGAATAGCATTTCAAAATGTCTGAAAAAAAAAAAAAACCACCTCAAAGATTCCCAACATGTAGGAATGACACATTTTTTTGAGGAGGCAAATCTCAATTTTCTTGATGTAATTATTACATGCATATATTGAACTATCACAAAGTACCATACCAATATATAGATATTGTGTGTCCATTAACACCTCTGAATGACCTAAATCCCTCTGGTTAGTTGTTAAGTAGCTGTGGCACCATGGTGTAAGATAGTAATATGTTTTTGCCCATATTAGGTAAGGCTCTTTGGAGAGAAGTGACAGAAACCAACTCTTTGTACCTTTACAAAAAATGGAGAAGTGGTTTTAAGAAACTCCATAGAGTAATTCAGGGGAGTATAGAAGAGCTAAGAGGAGGAAGATGGAGAATAGGGCCCAGCTCAGAGGCCTGAACCTCAGGCACCCACAAATCCTGCTGTTACCATAGCTTGACTCTCAATGCTTGGACTCTGTGTCCAATCAGAATCCCATGAAGAAAAATGCATTTATCCACAGTTTTCCTAGACTACGTAATGTCTTCTTCTGTCAAAATACCTAGTAAATGCACTAACTTTGCTTAGTTCTGGTTCATTATGGAATTCTTTTCTTTGGGACCACCAAGAATCCTTTACCCAAATGGAGGTCTCCAAAGGGACAGGAAACTTCTTAGGCCATTTTTGGCTATGTTGTTGTGTGTCTCCCTGCTATACTGGTAGAGCTAAGGACAGAGAAATTTGAGGCTAAGAATGAGTGGGAACCCTACATCTTCTTTTTCAAAATGGACAAGCTTAAAACCACATTTTCCTTGGCACAAAATTCAATAAAAATAGTTTCAGAAACAACCCAGGGTCCAGGGTCCATTTTCCTCAGGAAAGGACCAATTAGTCTGGGGTTTTGTTTGTTTGATTGATTTTTGCAGTTAAATTTCTGTGTTCTAGCTGTTGTCTCACAGCTTTCTACAAATTGTAAGATGGCCACAGGTGTGTTTGGCATTAGGGATTACTAAACAGCCACCAATGGCCTAAAGAAATCATTTTCCCCTTGGAGATTTCCGCTCAGGTAAAGTTGAGCCCTTGACTACTCCACAGGAAAGAATTCACGGTGAGCCAGAACGAAGCAAACTTAATGAGTTTATTAAGTACTTAGACATAAAGTCATGTAGAAGAAAACATTGCATCATCTGGGCAAACTAAACAAATCCATTTTTCTTTATGAACTTCTGATTCACAAGGGAGACAGAGGGGGCAGGTTTATAGGGCTAAGCATCCGGCAAGGACGAAGTGGAGAGCTTTGCTGTGTACGGGTTGAGACCCTTCAGGAGTCTTCCTGAATCTGAACTCCAGAATTCTTGAGGGACAGGGTGGCTCACTGGTGCTTGCTGTGGGTTATTGATGGAGAACAGGCCCTGACTATCTCAGATAGTCAGGAAACTCAGTCAGAAGGCAGCTGATCTCCCCACCAGTACTTGGCTCACAGGTGACCATCACCCCCCGCGTTGTTCCTAATGGCATGTAATGGACTCTGGCTCCCTCTTCTGGATCTACCTAAGCATCACCACCAAAAAGTTGCCTTTTGAAGACAAAGCTGCTTCCTAGCTCCACCTGTAGGGGTCTTTTGTCCACAGCCATTTTGAATGGCAGTCATGGCCTCTCCCTGGCTCCCTTTGTAGTCTGTTGTCTAAACCTCGCATCATAAGTGCTCCACAAATGCATAAATCCATTGTTTCCTAACAAACTTCTTTCAGATCTTGTGTCCAAGCCTTCCATAGCAATCAATAAGACTAAAGATTTGACAGACTCCTGCTATCTGAGGCTGTTATGTGAAGTAGAAGACCGGTCTGAGTCTGTTAACTACACTTGGTATGGAGACACAAGGCCTTTCCCCCAGAAGAATCCAGGAGATGTGCTTGAAATCACCACCACGTCACAGAATGAGTCTTCCTCTTACACCTGCCAAGTCAGCAATCCTGTCAGCAGCAAGAATGACACGGTGTACTTCCGTTCACCTTGCTCTCTGGGTAAGAACCATCTTCCAGGGAGCTGAGGTGGGCACAAGATGACTGGTTTCTTTTGAGTGAAGAAAGGTGTGGTGTTCCTACTCCACTTTCTGACAAAGAACAGGGCAGAGAATCTCAAAAGTGTCATTGACATTTCAGAGACTTGCCATTTACCTGACTCTGTAGCCACCTACCAGCCAGTTTACCTTATCTTTCCTAAAAGCTGAGTCCTGAGGAATTGTAGGACAGTCTGAAACATCGGGGCAATTACGGAAAGAAGGAAAGTGGGAGAGCAGTCCAGGCAAGGAAATAAGGAAAAGTGGATGAGCGAGAGAGAGAGGCTGGTGAAGAGGAGTGAGAATCTTGTCCTCGGATAGAGACTGTACCTGTATTATGCTCCTTGGTAAGGTAGGAAGACAAACTCTAGGCTTTGGGTTCCAGATTTCTCTGTGTTGCCTAGGAGCATCCACTCACATGGTGCCACTCCCCTTTAATTCAGACCTATGCAGGTGCCTCCAAAGTTCAAGATTTTAGTCCACAGCATCTGGGGTCACTCCTGATATAGTCATGGTATTAGTTATTTTTATTGTTGGTATTGCAGAACAACACACACACACACACACTCACACGCACACGCACACACACATACACACACACACACACACACACACACAAACAACTTAAGAGAGGAAAGGTTTTAATATGGTCCATTGTGACAAGGAAGACATTGTGATGAAAATGTGAGATAGCTTTTTATGTCCACAGACAGGAAGCAGGCTTTCTTCTTTCCCACCTTTCTATCAGGTGGAGAGTCCAGCTCATGGGATGAGGTTGCCTATATTTAGTGTAGATCATCCCCCCTTGGTTAAATACTTCTTAAAAGCTTCCTTAACAGACACTCTCAAATGTGCATCTCCTGGGCAATTCCATAGCTCACTAAATTGACAACTGAGTTTAACTATCATAGTCAGTGGCCAACTAAATTGCTTAATTTCTCCAAGCTATTTTTTTTTATCTTAAATGTAAAACAAAATAACAGTTCTTATATAATTCCTTAAGGAATAAACAAATGATACCTGCAACCCATCTAACACTGATCCTGGCAAATTCATCTTAAATGAAAAATAGTAATTAGTTAATGGTAAATTAATAGCATCCAAGTTAGGTTTGGTTCCTCTAATTCTGAAGACAATTGAACTCGAGGGACCCCTTAATGAATTTGTTTACAATCTCCAGAACTCAGTCCCCCCATATCTTCCATATTTTAAAGTGCTTCCTTTAGCACTGATGTGTACCTTTTTTTTTTTTTCCAGAATAGCTCATTCCTGTGTTTACAATGTTTTTCTGTGACCATGTCATGCTCATGTCACTTTCCTGGCAAGAATAAAGATATTCTTTAAAAATTTTTTTTATTAATTTATTCTTGTTACATCTCAATGGTTATCCCATCCCTTGTATCCTCCCATTCTTCCTTCCCATAGTCTAAAGATACACACATGCTCCTTATTTGGGAACAGGTAATTTCAATATTAACAGTTGAAAATAGAGCATGCTGGCTCATCTAACCCTAGCATGTGGGAAACTGAGGCAGGAGGATAAAATAGTTTAGGTCCAGTGTAGTCTTCATAGTGAGCTCTTGTCTAAAAGCCAACAACAAAAACAGGAGTTATTTGTACTAATGCTTCCAAAAATAACTAAAGCTAAGGGGTTAACCCTTATGTGCAATTCTCTGCCACCCTCATCACTTTTCTGACTGTGGTTCCTACTTATATTCTGTTCACGATATTTGCTTCAGATGCAAGCATATTTTACCTCAAGATCAAGGTGTATCAGGTCTCAGGGTGTTATGCAAAAGAGGAGGCAGAAAGAGTGTAAGAGCCCATGGGGAGGAACGACACCAAGGAAACAATGCCCTCTAGACATAACAGGACTGATGCACAGATGAACTCATAGAGACCATGGTAGCATGTACAGGACCAGGACAGGTCCAAGCCAGATGGGGACCCAGCACTGAGAGGCAGAAGTGGACATGAGCCCCCATCCCTAACCCAGAAGCTAATTCTAAGTGTCAACTGCTTGCAAAGGAAATTTTAGCTTTCTCCAATGGAACCTTACTGGATATATACAAACCACACCAAACGGCAGGTCCATGCCCAGCAGTAGGTGGCCAATACAAAATGAATTCAACGGTGCTTTTTGAGATTTTTTTGTTTTTGTGTCATAAAGGTTTGTTTGGGCATTTATTTATTTATTTATTTATTTATTTATTTATTTATTTATTTATCTTTCCTGGTCTTTCGCTTACATATTAAGTTTTCTGATTTTATGTGTCTACGTGTGTGTGTGTGTTTCTCATGCTTTTTCTTTGCTGTTTGTTTTATTCTGGTTTGTTTGTTTGCCTGTTTTCTAAAGATCTGGGGGAATGAAGATGTGGGGTTGGATGGATGAGAAGGTGGGGAAGATCTGAGGAGAGATGAAAGATAAATCAGCATATACTGTATGAAAAAATATTTTTTTCAGTTCAAGAAAAGCCTGAGGTATAAACACAAAGAGTAGGGTAAGGTAACCATCTTGGCAGGAATAAAGATACTCTAATAAAGAGATACTGTAACCTTCCGTTTGGATAATCAGACCATTAAAACAATGGACACTGTGGTGGTTTGAATATGAACAGCTTCCATAGGCTATTGTATTTGAATGCTTGGTTATTAGGGAGTGGTGCTACTTGACAGGGCTGAGGAGCTGTGGCCTTGTTGGAGGAAGTGTGTCACTGGAGGTGGCTTTGGGGTTTCAAATGCTCAATCTAGGTCCTATGTCTTTCTCCTCCTGCTGCCCACTGATCCAGATGCATGCTCCTTCTCCAGCACCATGTCTGCCTGCATGCTGCTACGCTTCATGCTATGATGTGTACTAAATCTCTGACCTGCAAGACAGCCCCAGTGAGATGCTTTTCTTTATAAGAGTTGCCATGGACATGGTGCCTCTTCACAGCAATAGAACACTAAAACAGACCCCATGCAGTCAAGACTTTCTCCAGGAGTCTGATACTAGCCGAGAAAAGGGGCTAAAGCATGGCACCAGTCAGAGGAAGAACTTGTCTCCAGGAAAGAGATTTCCCATAGTTATCACAACTTGCCAGAACACCTTGAAGGAGAGATTAAAACCAGGACAATGACATTGGGACCACACTTTGACTAGGACTGCTTACTTATGCCCACCTCTTGCCTTCAATTTAAACCTGAACTTCCCCTTAGGACCTGACTACGGATTGTAATAAGGATGTTACTGGACCTCTTTTCCCTCTTCCCAATGTAGTTTTCTTTAATTAATCCTTTTATGCTTTTGATATTATTTTGTCTCTTTAATTGGCTTATTAAAGATGAGTGGCTGACTCTAGATTCTTAGGGTTACCAGGGCCCAGACTCTGACCATAGCAACTTCTGTAACATCCTATCACCAGAGACAATGGGCCCTGGAGACACTGCTCTTTTGCGTTTTTCAGGGCTGGGCCTCCTGGACTGGTTTCTTGGCCTCTGCTTCTGCACATGGGCCATGGACCTGTATGTCCTGTATGTTTTTGTTCCCTCCTCAGCTAACTGGTCACATTTCTTCATCCTTTCCTAACATGCTCTCTCACTCCAGATCCAATGTGATAAACATCAGATTATGAGAGCACAATTAGGCTGGCCGTTTTCCTATCAATGCAACATTCTGAGGCCTGGTAAAAGGAAAAAGAGTAATCCTATCCTTTTAAAAGTGGGTGTGGATGCAGAGAAAATAACACTCCTGCTCCCTCGGTTGTTTTGAAGAAGGCCAACCCAATCTTGACATTCTTTAGTCACTCAGAATTTCCTAGAAGGCACTCCAATTTTCCTTCTCATTTTTATCACTCAGTCCCCATCCTTTGATCTCTCTCCCTCCCTTCCCTTCATTATCTTCTGTTTTCCTTTCTTTCCTATCTCCTTTCCTTTCTTCTAGTTAGTACAAATGATTAGTGTGGTAGAGAAACAAAGAGAAGTGGTCCCTTTGTCCTTAAAGTCAACTGTGCACATTTTTAAGGTCATCTACCTATACCTGGCATGGTCTTACCTCAGTGCTCTCCAGTGTATGGGATTAGTTTGTTCCTGGTCACAGGGATAAGTCAGGGTAAGTGTTCATCACAGGACTCAGCCAAGTCAATGGCATTTAAGGGATTTCCAAACTCTTCACAACTGAAGATGTTGAGCTTTTGCAAGGAGAAGGATTTCCCCAGGCAGCTGGGATCAGTTTCAGGGAGAAACAGTTTTCTCATGTTTAAAGAGTGCCACCCCAATGTCTGGTCCTTCTCTGCCCTCTCAACAATGACCAAGGTCTAAGTGTTTGGGTTTGTTTTTCTTCTTCTTCTTCTTCTTTCAGTCAGAGACTCTGGAGCACATTGGATTGCAACTTCGCTAGTGGTCATGGCACCCATCGTCCATGCCATCCTGCTAACCTGAGAAGAGCTCTTCTCACTCGAGAATGAAACTTGGAAGCCACAGCATCTTCATCATCATCAGTGCTCCTCACCAGGAAAGTGGCTCTGGCTTTATGGGACAAAGGAAAGTACTGCTGAACATCTGTGAGGGTTTGAATGTATCCTCTGTAGAACAAGCCCAGGACTTTGTACATGCTCTGAAAGTGTTCCACTACTGACCTGTGTGCCCAGCCATTTTCAACAGTTTTTAATTAACCCTTTAAAAACTGTGGTTAATATTTAATTTACATACTCTAGTTGTTTCCCAACATACATTAAAGATAAATGTGTTCTTTTCACCAAAATATGTGACTACACTATGCAAATGTTTTTTTTAATTTTTAAATTTAATTTAATTAATTTATTCTTATTACATCTCAATGGTTATCCCATCCCTTGTATCCTCCCATTCCTCCCTCCCTCCCATTTTCCCCTTACTCTCCTCCCCTATGACTGTGACTGAGGGGGACTTCCTCCCCCTTTATATGCTCATAGGGTATCAAGTCTCTTCTTGGTAGCAAATTTTTTTTTTTAATCGATTCTTTTCTCATACAATAGATCTTAACTACAGTTTCCCCTTCCTTTATTAGTCTCAGTTTGTCACCACTTTTTCTGCCATCTAGGTCCTCTCTTTTTTCTGTCTTTCGTTGGAAAAGAACAGGCTTCTAAGAGGTAACAACAAAACATAAGAAAATAAAATATAATAAGCTGAAACAAAACACATCACATCAAAGTTGGACAAGGTAAACCAACAGAAGGAAAAGCACCCCAAGAAAAGGCATTTGCACATTCAGGGGTCCCATAAAAACGCTAAGCTAAAGCCATAGTACATATTTAGAGGACCTGGTAAAGACTTGGGAAGGCCCTGTGCTTGCTGCTTCAGTCTCTGTAAGTTCATATGACTGCTGCTCAGTTGATTTAGAGAGTTTTGTTCTCCTGTGCCCTCCATCCCCTTTGACTCTTCCACTCTCTCCACCTCCACTTCCACAGGATTCCCTGAGCCCTGAAGGGAGGGATTTGATGGGGACATCCCATGTAGATCTGTATGTTCCAAGGTCTCTCTGTATGTGTCTAATGTCTGCCTATGGGTCTCTGTCATCCCATCTGCTGCAGGAGGAAGCTTCTCTAATGATGGCTGAAAAAGATACTGATCTATGATTATAGCAGAGTATCATTAGGAGTCACTTTATTGTTACTTTTATTTTTAATCAGAAGTATTTGGTTTTACCATAGGATTCCAGGCTGTCTAGTCTCTGGTTGTTGGTCACCCAAGGAGTGGTGGGTATGGGTTACATCTCACAGAGTGGCCATTAAGTCAAAGCAGACATTGGTTGCTTACTCCCACAAGCTTTGTACCACCATCACCCTAGAGTATTTTGTAGGCAGGACAGATTGTAGATCAAAGGTTTTGTGGCTGAGTTGCTTTTTGTGTTTTTCTTTGGAAGCTTGTAAAGTACCTTCCTGTACCAAATACTCTGGAAAAGTGGTTCTTCAACTTGTAGGTCACAACTCAGTTGGAGGGGTCACCGAAGACCATCAGGAAACACAGATATTTATATTATGTGTCAAAGTCCAGCTCTGATAGGCCAGGGGGGAAAGACCCAGGAGGAAAGGAAACATAGAGTTAGCTGGATAAATTACTCTTCAGACTTTTTTTTTCTGAGAGTTTACAACTTAATTACACTAGAGAAAAGCTTCTGGCTCTTTTACTCTGGGATAAGCAGCAGAGCCCCTGCAGGGCTCAGAGGCTCAGAAGCTCACTAACTCTTTATGAGCCAGCAAGTGAGAGAGAAGGAAAACCATGTATTCCCACACATTCCATAGTATCAGCTCATGCATACATACAGGCAAACAATCAGACATATATACATTCATACACACATTCAAGGGGGCCGCCATCACACATACATGTACACAAACAGATATTTACACACTTGTGCATATATATTCATCCAGACATCCAGACAATCAGATATTCATACATATAAATATATACACAGACAGTAAGACAGTCAGACATATATTTGGTGTATGGCGGATGGAGGAAAATTCCAATCAACCAACAACAACTTTATTTCTGTCCTGGGTTTTATTCTCGCTAAGGCAAAGGTTTTCTATGTAAGAAAAATTACCTCATTCAAGAATGTATACAATCATTACGTAAAAAGGAGTTACAGTAAAACTGTTGATTTTAAGTTTTTTTCACTAGAACTATATCTAAGTAGATACTCATTATAAGTTTAAAGCAGTGGCTTTATCTATATGCTTATAATGAGTTCAAAACAGAAGCTTTATCTTTTTCTTATTTCATAGGTACATTATGCGTTCAAAGGATAGTTTCTTATGTCAAGGTTTTTTCTAAGAAACAGGCATCTCTCTTGTCTTGTATAGCTAACTATTTGTTCTTTGTTTCCATACTAATATGGTCCTTCTTATTGTTGTGAACATCTGGGTCTTATCCTTGCTCTAAACCTAGAAAGGATGTATTTCCTTGGCTATTAGTTTGTTTCAATCTTGTTTTCCCTCTTGGTGTAATTCACATGGAGTTTCACAGAGCTCATAAGTTTTTGCTATATTGCAGGATGGTATAAAGTTGCTTGAATCAATTTCGAAACCATGATCAGGAATTATAAAATCATCTGTAGCAAATCTGCCCAACACAGAGAGTAGCACCTATGGAGGAATAATATTATGCTATAGGCAGTGAGGTCTCCGCCATGCCAGATATATGAGACAAGCAGGGAGAGGCAGCATAGCAGCAATCAGCAGTCTTGAGGCAAAATCTCTGGGGCTTTGCCTAAATCAGGGATACATCCATCCATCAGCTATGCAAGAGTGAGTGGGCTGCCTCCAGGAAGCTCACTTGCTCACTTTTGCCAGCCCAGCATGCAATTGCTCCCAGTAAATATGTGTCCCATAAGTTTAGGTGGGCTGTGTATTCTTTTTAGTTCAGTTCTAGAAAGGCTTTAATTCCTTTCTTAATTCCTGTGTTGGTCCAGTTTTCATCCAGTAGAGAGAGTTGTTCGGTTTCCATCAGTTTGTAAGCTTCCTGTTGTTGACGACATCCAGCTTTAATTTATGGTAGTCAAGTAGGATGCAGGGAGTTAGTTCAATTTTCTTGTGTCTTTTGAGGCTTTCTTTGTCTTGGAAGATGTGTTCAATTTTGGAGGAGGTTCCATGAGGTGTGGAGAAGAAGGTATATTCTCTTGTGTTTAGTTGAAATGTTCTATAAATATCTGTTAGACCTATCTGGCTTATAACGTGTGTTAAACTTCAGAATTTCTTTCTCTGTTGACTCTTTGTATGGATGGCCTGTTTATTAATGAAGTCGCTCACCATCAGTGTGTGAGGGTCAATATGTTGTGAGTTAAGCTGTACTAGTGTTTCTTTTACAAACATGGGTATCCTTGTGTTTGAGGCATAGATGTTAAGAATTGCAATATCCTCTTGATGGAATTTTCTTTTGATCAGTATGTAGTATCCTTCCCATCTCTTCTGGTTAGTTTTGGTTTGAAGTCTGTTTTGTTAGATATTAAAATGGCTACACCAGCTTGCTTCTTAGATCTATTTGCTTGGAGTATTTTTTTCTCAACTCTTTGCTCTGAGGTAATGTCTATCCCTGATAGTCAAGTGTGTTTCTTGGATGGAGCAGGAAGATGGATTCTGGTTTTGTACTGCTAGTCTGTGTCTTTTTATTGGGGGAATTGAGACCACTGATACTGAAAGGCCTCTTGTATGTTGAGTGGAGAGTGGGGTCTGACTTTCACATGAACTCTGGTGCCCCATATTTGACCATGTCCCCTGGATGCGAAGGCCTGGTGGCACTAAGAGGAAGGATAACAGGCTACCAAGAAGAGACTTGATACCCTAAGAGCATATACAGGGGGAGGAGGTCCCCCTCAGTCACAGTCATAGGGGAGGGGAGTAAGGGGAAAATGGAAGGGAGGGAGGATACAAGGGATTGGATAACAATTGAGATGTAATATGAATAAATTAATAAAATATATTTTAAAAGGTATCAGTGAGCAGTGTTTATTGATTCCTATAATTTTGTTGTTGTTGTTATTGGTGGTGGTGGCATATGTGTGCTTTTGGTGTGTGTGTGTGTCTGTGTGTGTGTTTCCCCCTTTAAAAGATTTTGCTTGTCTGAGATTATTTATTCCCAGCATTTTCATGGCTTTAGTTAACCTCCTTATGTTGGAGTTTTCATTCTAGAACCTTCTGAAAGGCTGGATTTGTGTTTAAATTTGGCTTTATCATGGAGTATTTCATATTTTCTATTTATGGTGATTGAAAGTTTAGCTGGGCATAGTAGTGAGGGATGGCATCTGTGGCCTCTTAAGAGTCTGCAGCACATCTGCCCAGCTCCTTCTGGAGTTTAGAGTCTCTACTGCAAGTCAGGTGTAATTCTAGTAGTTATGTCATTACATGTTCCTTGGTCTTTTTCCTTTGCCTCTTTTAGTATTCTCTCTTTGTATGTCTAGTGTTTTGATTATTATGTGCAGAAGAGGAATTTCTTTTCTGCTCTAACCTATTTGGTATTCTGTATAATTCTTGTATCTTGATGGGCACCTCCTTCTTTAGATTAGGACATTTTTCTATGACTTTGTTGAAAATATTCTCTGGGCCTTTGAGCTGGGTCTCTTCTACCTCTATTGCTATTATTCTTAGATTTGGTCCTTTCATAGTGACACTGATTTCTTGAATATTTTGTGTCAGGAGATTCTTAGATTCAACATTTTCTTTGACTGATGTATCCATTTCTTTTGTCATATCTTCAATACCTGAGATTTTCTCTTTTATATTTTGTACGCTGTTGGTTACAATTGCTCAATTGTCTTTTCACCATTGTGTCTGTGTGAGCAGCAGTTCAGCTACTAGTTGTGTCCTTAGATACAGTAAAAACCATCAAACTGACCCACTCTCCTCAGCACAGTCTTCCATTATAAGCAGACGGAAGCTGCCAGGTTCACCCTTTAGTAACTCCCAGGTGTTGTGGTAATAACATTTAATATTGGTTCATACAGTTATTAAAGCAGCAGTCATTATTTAACTCACTATTATATCAATAAAAGGCACAGATACCTGCTAGATTTTTTTTAACAGCCTCAAACCACCGTAGATGGGCAGAAATAAACCCCCTAGGCGACTTTGTAATCTCCCAGCTCAAACCCGCATGCCGTTTTCTGTAATCATTCCTCTTTGAGCCATTTCCCAGCCAAAATTCTCATGAATACTTGCACATGTTTTCCATCTGGGCTGCCTCTCTCCATCTCCCAATCCCCAGAGCAAGCACCTCCCAGTGCTCCCTTCCACTAACGCTAACCCACGCTGACTCCTCTCTCTTCTCTCCTCTCTCCTGTGATCTCTCTCTCTCCTCCAAGCCTGCACACCTTAGCTCCATCTACCTCTCTTCTGTCCATCCCAGGTACAGACATTTTTATTGGCCAGTCAGGGATAATTTTGGAGACAAGGTTACACAGCAAACACTTGGCATGTGTGAATATTTGCTCATAGAACAGTAAAGATCTTGGGGTCCAAGCAATTAATTAAACACAACGCACCAGACCATGCTGCAACACCCAGGATTTTTTTTTTCCTTATGTTTCCTTTTTAAAGGGCCTGGGGCTCACAGGTCACTAAAGGATGCTGTCTTCCTGCAGGAAGCCTCTCCGTCATGTTCTGCTTAACTAGATCAATCTCCTTCACCTCTCCTTTTACTGTCTACCAAACCAACCAACCAACCAACCAACAAATGAATCCCTTCCTGAAGGGCGCTCTAACAGGTCCGAGCATTGCAAACATGGGGGCAGAGATCTTCACGCTCCCCTCTCCCTTGCCACACTGCTAGACTACATTCCTAAAGTTAGCCCCCAAAATTCAGTCCCTAAATGGCCACTGACTCATTCCTAAGACTGACCAAGATCCAACCATCAAAACATCAAGTTCCAGTGATCAAACTTCAGTCTTTGGCTACACTGACTAACCTATCCAATCAGGACCTCCAACTCATCCTAACACACGCTTCCTACAAAAACACCTGCTGCTGTCCTTGCCTTGACCCGGAGGCAGGCCCAGCCCTTACTCCCCCTCCAAGGTAATATATCTCCTTCGTACTGCAGCTTTGGTCTTTGTGTGTGTTCTGTGCTGACTGTGAGCCCCTCTTCATGTCTCTTCTTCACACCTCTTATTGTCAAAGACTATTCTACTTGTTCACCTGGCTGTTTTATTTTTCCTTTGGTTGTCAGAAAAATGTCTTTTCTCTTTGCATCAGCTACAATCACATGATTGCTTCTAGTCAACAGGAAGTAGGGAATTTATGTGACCATCTGGGAAGCAAAATGACCTAATGTAAGAAGCTTGGGCTTGAACCACTGAAGGCTGGAGAAGCACCATCTACATTGCAAATACAAACAAAAAAGCCTGGACTTTGTCTTGTATCAGAAGCAGGCCTGTGTTTCCGAAGACAGCTGCTCTCTCTCCCTCAGCCCAGCCTATGGTCCTTTTCTAGCTTCAGATCACAGCTGACTGCCTCCTCCAATGGGGCTATCTCAGCCTCCTCTCTGGAAGTAGCACCTTTCTCACCTCCAGTTTTCCTGGTGGAGGAATGGAATGGAATGAAAAAGCATGCTTTGGGAAAACATTAATGAGAAAGGAATGCTTCTGTATATCACAAATGGGCATCCAACTCTGATGCTGAGACAGCCACACCTTTCCGAGATCTACATTTCTATCTATTCTGGAATCTTGGAAATCTGAGGAAAATTCCTACCTTAGATTGCCCAGGTCACAAGCACTGCCCTTGCCTGCCTTCCTTTTCTCTTATCATCACATACAGAATTTCTGTTACGCAACACAAACATAAAAATGTTAGCCCTTGTTTAAAACGCAGGAAAAAAATACTACTTAAAGTCTAATTACCATCCATTTGCCTGCAAATTTCATGATGTCCTTTCAGTCTGGCTTCGAATACACGGATTCACCAGCCTCTGCCTCCCAGAGTGCTGGGATTACAGGTGTGACTCACCTTGCCTGGCTGATGTCCTTGGTTTTAATAGCTGAGTAGTATTCGTTGTGTAAATGTACTATTTTTTTAAAAAAAATCTAGTCTTTGGTTGAGGGATATCTAAGTTGTTTTCAGTTTCTGGCTATTATGAATAAAGCTGCTATGGACATAGTTGAGCAAATGTCCTAGTTGTATGGTGGAGCATCTTTTGGGTATACGCCCAGGAGTGGTATAGCTGGGCATTGAGGTAGGACTATTTTCAGTTTTCTGAGGAACTGCCAGACTGATTTTCTCAGTGGTTGCACACATTTGCACTCCCACCAGCAATGGAGGAGTGTTCCCCTTTTTCCACACACTTGCCAGCATGTATTCTCACTTGAGTTTTTTATTTTAGCCATTCTGGTAGGTGTAAGATGGAATCTCAGAGTCATTTTGATTTGCATTTCCCTGATTACTAAGGACATTGAGCATTTCTTTAAACACTTCTTGGTTATTAGAGATTCCTCTGTTGAGAATTCTCTTTAGCTCTGGACTCCATTTTTAAAAATTGGGTTATTTGGTTTGTTGGTTTTTAATTTCTCGATTTCTTTATATATTTTGGATATTAGCCCTCAGTCAGATGTAGGGTTGATGAAGGTGTTTTCCATTCTGTAGGCTGCCATTTTGTCTTAATGATGGTGTCCTTTGCCTTACAGAAGCCTTTCAGTTTCATGAGGTCCCAATTATTAATTGTTGATCTTAGTGCCTGAGCTGTTGGTGTTCTGTTCAGGAAGTTGACTCCTGTGCCAATGAGTTCAAGGCTGTTCCCCACTTTCTCTTCTATTATCAACTTTATGGGCAAATGGATAGAACTAGAAAAGATATCCCGAGTGAGTTAACCCAGACCCATAAAGACAAGCATGGTGTGTACTTACTTGTAAGTGCATATTCTCCATAAAATACAGGGCAATCATGCTACATTCCACAGACCCAGAGAAGCTAAGTAACAAGGAGGGCCCAAGAAAGGATTCTTGAATCTCACTCAGAAGGGGAAATAAAATAGACATCTGAAGTGGAGGGAGGGAGGGAAGTGGGTGGGAGAGGGGAGTAAGGGTGGGAGTCAGGAGTGGGGAGGGAGGAAGGCTGGGAGAGAGAATGGAAATCTGTGTGTGTGTGTGTGTGTGTGTGTGTGTGTGTAGCTCTGGAATGGGGGAGGCTTCCAGGAGTCTATGGGAATGACCATAGTTGAAACTCCCCCCCAGTGGAGGCAGGGGGACACCATCCTACCCACAAAACTTTTCAACCAAAATTTGTCCTGCTTAGAAGTAGTGCAGGGATTAAAAATGGAGCAGAGATCAAGGGAATGGCCAACCAATTACTGGCCCAACTTGAGACCCACTCCACAGGAGGGAGCCAATCCCTGACACTGTTAATGCTCTTCAAGCCCTGACATTGTTAATGATACTCTGCTTATACTTGCAGACAGAATTCTAGCATAAATATCTTCTGAGAGATGCCATCCAGCAACTGACGGAAACAGATGTGGAGATCCACAGCCAAACAGTAGTAGGCTGAGCTCAGGGAGTCTTGTGAAAGAGTGCGGGAAGGATTGAGGGATGAGAGGGGCCAAGGACACCAAAAGAAGATCTACAGAGTAAAGTAACCTGGCCCTATGGGGACTCACAGAGCCTAAACCACCAAGATCATGCATGGGTTGGGCCTAGGCCCCTTACACATATGTAGCAGATGCATAGCTTGGCATCATGTGGGTCCCCTAACAATGGGAACAGTGACTGTTCCTGACTCGGTGCCTGCCTTTAGATCCCTTCCCTTAGCTGGGTTACCTTGTCTGGCCTCAGTGGGAGAGGATGTGCTTGGTCCTACTGAGACTTGATGCATTAGGGTGGGTTGGTGCTCATGGTGGCAGTCAGGGGGGGTGGGTAGTGAGAAAGGGAAGGGGAATGAGGGAAATGGGGCATGGGGGTGGGAGTAGGAAGAGAGGAAGGAGAGGACTGCAATCAGGATGTAAAGTGTTTAAATAAATAAAGGAGTCTAAGTTACAAAAGTCTAAGTTCTCTTTCCTTCTACAAGTTTCTACTTGAGATAATTTTACATTCCCCACTTAATATTGTTATCAATGAAACATTAAATTTACATTACTATCATAAATTTTACTTTGTATACCATAATGCTGCTTTTAAATGCAAATAGAGGAACATTGAGTTTATTTTTAAAAATATTTATTTGTTTATTATATATACATGTGTGCCTGCAGGCCAGAAGAGGGCACCAGATCTTATTATAGATGGTTGTGAGCCACCATTTGGTTACTAGGGACTCAGGAACTTTGGAAGAACAGACAATGAATGCTCTTAACCTGAGTCATCTCTCTAGCCTTCCCCCGCTCCTCACTTTTTGGAACTTTTGGTTTATATGTGAAATCATTTAAATTATCCAATTCATATTTTGTAGTTTATATATGCATTTGTATTTTACAGTAGTACTGAAAATGCTAAACAAACAACAACAACAACAAAACCCATACACCCTGTACTCAACAATCAGTAAAAGCAAATGATTTAACCTCACTTGAGTGTGAATGCACTCCCTTCCACTGTGAGCCCAAGAGAATGCTGTGGTCAGAGGGAAATCATGAATACTGTATACTGTGAATAAGGCAACATCTTCCCTGGATGCCCTCCTCTCAAATGCACTCTTCACAGTCCTGATGGATCTGTCTTTAAAAACACAAGTTGAAAGATTAAGTGATTGAGGATTTACAGATGGTGGCGACAGAGCATTAACTCAAAGTGCAGTATTCCTCTGAACATCAGGCCGTATGTGACATGCCTATTATAGGCCGTCATGCATACAAATGCAGGAGGTACTTCATGGACAGAGAGATATTGTCCCCATTAGCAACTGTCAAACTGACATGGCTGTTGCTGTTAGTTTAATGGTATGGCCTAATAAATGTTTATTATTAGGCTGATAATTGTTATGGTGGTTTATTTATCTGCTTTCTCAATCAATAAAGACACAGACACATGATATATTTTACAATAGTCTTATCACCTGGGGCATGGCAGACATTAATTCCTAAGCTACCTTCCATTATATCCTAGCCTCTATCCCATGCCATCTGCTTCTAATAATTTCTATTTGTGCTACCTCCCATCCATAATCCCAAAATACTTGCTAAGGCTGTTCATCTGGGTCATGTCTTTCTCTGTGGAACTTCAGAGCTCCTCCTCTTGGCATATGTGGCTCTTTTTTAGCTCCACAGCAAGTCTCTTCTTCTTCTTCTTCCTCCTTTAGTATCTGTCTGCTTCTCCTTCCCAAGATCATCCTCTCTGTCCCAAACGTCCCTGAAACTTCTGCCACACCTACCCTCCTCCAGCCCTGCCCAGGTATAGGCTTTCTTTATTAGTCAACTAGGGAGGCCAGGTTAAAGAGCAATACTTGGGGTATGTGATAGTCTGTGGTGACAATCTCAGGAGGCAAGCAATTAACAAATACAAAGCACCAGACCACACACCAACACACAGCCAAGAATCTCACGTGAGAAAGAGTCTCATTTGAATAATGGGTACCAGGATGGCATGTGGACTTGTTTGTGAGAGATTGTTGTAAGGGCCCAGCCCACTATGGCAGTACAGTTCCTAGGCTATGTAAATGATGAGTTGAAGGGAGCTGGTGAGCCAGCCATCAGGATGCGTTCCTCCATGCTTTCTGTCTTTAGTTCCTGCCTTGAGTGTCCACCCTGCTGCCAATGATGGTCTGTAACCTGTAAGATGAAATAAACCCTTTCCTTCCCTAAATTGCTTTGGGTCAGAGTGAGATGAAAGTAGAGCAGAAGTCTACTGTCTGTGTTAAAGACAACTCCCTTTAGAAATTTCAAGGCAAAGGCCAAGCCTTGATCTCATGGGTTCCCGGCTTCTTGTGTGTATGACCAAAACCTACTGGGAGGTTGGAAAACAGCACCAGTATGGTCTGTGAGTGAAGCTCACAGGGGCCTTCTCTCATCCCGCATCCTGTCCCTACCCTAGATTCAGTGTCTACCAGGTCATCCTGGCCCAACATTAACCATAGCCATGCCCATCTTTAACAACCAAAGGAAACCAAAGCTCCCCAGTTCTATCAGACCTACTGTGGAGACACAACAGCAAACCATTAGGGAGGCTTCCTATTTGGTATCTAAGGGAAATGGAAATGTTCATAGTTTCTTAAAAGGAGGATTTGTCATTGGAACATCTGGTAACAAACTGATTTGTAGACTTTATGCGACACTGTATCTGTCCTCCATGTGGATTCCTCAGAAAGAGAATGTGGCATCTTAGTTCTAATTTAAGCATTAGTAGATGCACTAGATAAATGTTTGAAATTGTCTATGGACTGTATTGAGCATTCCATGTAGACAAGGTTCACAGTATTCTTGCAGAAATAATGATAGGGGAATGACATTGGAGACCAACAAAATTAGACTGTCATACAAACAAAGTAAACTGGAGCAATCTGAGGCTTTCTTAGCAGAGATTGCATCCTATGCTATATTGCTGTAAAGAATATGAATCATCCTGAAATGCCAAGAAACACGAAGTTGATGACACCATATGAAAGTGCAGAGCCTGTTCTCTTTAAAATAAATTATCTAAAAGGCCAGTCCCAGGTAAAATCCAGGAGGAGAGACATCGGGGCTTATTAAAAACAGAGGGTCTTAACTTTGCTCTTGGATTTAAGTCAAGGCACTGTAGAGACGCTGTATAGAATCAGTTTGGAAGTTCAATGTTGCTCTCTTGCTCACTGATTTTAAAGAAATTGAATCATTCCAGTGTGGTATTTTTCTTTTCTAAATTGCATTCCTGGAACCACATAAAGGCATGCCTCTATGTATGGCTATTACAGTATTTTGAAAAGTGAGCTATTTCTTTAGTTATATACAACCCAAAATATTGATCTCTTGTGTCCATCACAGTGCAACATCTAAACATTTAAAAAATGTATGTGTATGAATGGTTTGCCTGCATGTATATATGTATGTGCAACACGTGTATACTTAGTGCCCTTAGATGTCAGAGGAGGTTGTCAGAACCTCTAGAACTGGAGTTAGAAATTACAGATGGTTTTGAACCTCCATATGAATTCTGGGAAATGGACCCCAGGCATTCTGCAAAAGCAGTAAGTGCTCTTAACTGTCGAGCCATCTCCCCAGGCCCCAAGTGCAGCATTCTTTAATTCTTTCTATTGTTTGTCACAATTGTCATTTAAAGAACCAAGCAAGTATGACATGAAAACATTATAACCTTTTTAAAAAATAAACTCTAAGCTAATGGAAAACAAACAAACAAACAAACAAAGCCCAAAACACTGGAGGGATACCTCAGTGATGGAGAACTTACACAGTAGATACAAAGCCCTGGGCACTATTCTCAGCACTACAGAACTCAGCAGGTTTATCCTCCAATGAATTCAAGTAGCTGTCTTATGTGCAAAGATGGTAAAGCAATACTTGCCCCCAATCTTAGCCACAAAGCCTCATGGAACTGATAAGCTCAGATTGTAAAGAAATTGGCTGAAAATGGCATCATAGTACGTGCTTACAAATTGACACATAGAAGCAGCATGAATAAAACTGAGAAGTCCCTATGAGTATATACAGGGGGAGAAGGTCACCCTCAGTCAGTCATAGTACAGGGGAGAGTAAGGGGAAAATGGGAGGAGGGAAGAATGGGAGGATAGAAGGGATAACAATTGAGATGTAATATGAATATATATATATATATATATATATATATATATATATATATATAACTGAGAAGTCCAGAAACATGAAATTTCATTTCTTTTTGATCCAGAATTTCAAAGACTTATTTTATAGGAGTCAAGAAATATACTCAAGAATTCACAAAACATAATGCAAAGGGACAAGCTACTTCAGCCTCATGAGCTAGAGGTAGAACTTTAAGGTAAATGTCCAGGTCCCCTGTAACTTTCTCAAATCTGGATAAGGCAATGTTACCTACCTTTTACCTGCTTATCACTGAAAAGGACTTAATGCTTTATGCAATTATAGTTTTCTATATAAAATTGTTCTTAAGTTAACTACCTAGAAAAAAAAAAAAAAAAAAAAAAGAAATTGGCTGAGATAAACTCTGCAGCACTGCCCTCTGTTGGCTCCCTTGTGGCAAGCTTACATAAATTTAAAGCCTTGGCTTTGGAGCCATACTTCTCAAACTGTACCTCACCAACAGATCATTTGCTGATCTTGCTTAAAATATAGACTCTGGCATTGTAGGGGGGCAGTCTCTGAAAACTCCAGGGCTGGCAGGGTGACAATCTGTGTGAGGCAAGAAGGGAAGTCCAGTTCAGCGTGACTCACTAGCTACTGGTGCTTCAAACCTGTAGTCTGACAATGGGCAGTTTATCTTAGGCATATTTAAGTACAGTTCAGCTTGGGAAAAAAAAGTTTCCTGATGAAGTGCAATCCCATGTGCACAGTAAGGCATAATTACACCAGAGCTCTTTACAATGCACATGTCACTACTTCCATGGAGCTGGGTTCTATAGACAGACTACATGTGTTGTCTAAAGGTCTGGGGAAGGATTTGGTATAGTCTCAGTCATTTACATAGCACAGAGCTCACCTAGGCTATTAACCACCCCAAGTTCTGTTATCAGGAGTCTAGGGGGGAGCCCCTGACTACACAGATAGCACAGAGGCCACCTAGGCTATTAACTTATCTCTGGTCCTGTTTGTGGGAGCCTGGGTGAGCCAGGTGTCGCCTGGCCCTACAGATAGCACAGGGTCAGCTAGGCTATTAATTATCTCCATTCCCACCTTTCTGTGCATAAAACAGGTTATATAGTTCTTCTCTGAAGAAACAACTCTCTATGTTTAATATTCCCGGTTTTCCTAGTGCTCATCTGTTGCAGGTAGTTTCCCCTCTGTTCTCCAAGCTCCAAAAATAACAATTCATTAGACTCAAAGTATATTTACAAATACTTAGGCCATATACCTAGGCTTTTTCTCTGCCTAGTTCATTACTTAAAGTAACCCATTTATTCTAATCTATATTCTACCATGGGGCTGGTTACCTGTGCCCATCTGTCTTCCTCACATGTTGCAAGTGAGTCTTGAGTGCCTGGCTCTCTCCCAGAATCCTTTCTACCTCCCAGATGTCTCATTTATGTCCTGTCTAAGCTATATGCCATCAGATTTATTATTGACAGGTGCTACATCCATACAATACTCAATATATTCCTTCTACACCTATCTTTGAGTATAAGAACCTCTGTGCCCCCAACATAGGTCAGTAGCTCTATGGTAGGCTCTGGGATTTAGCACTCATAACCAAATCTCAGGAGATGCCCATGAAAGTCTTCACAGCCCTTTGCTAGTGGTACTTTTGTTGGGTTCTTTCTTTCCAGAGTGAAATGGGAAGTTATGGTCTTCTTATCAAGTGCCTTCCAGCCTGATGGTCTTTGAGACCTGGAACCCAGCCTAGGTTGAAAGCTCCTTAAGGCATAGACAGCACAGAAAACACACTGGTTGGTTCTCTTAGCTGGTGTTTGTTCTTAATGCTGCTTTTCTAGGACCAGGACCGAGAGACTTCACATTCAAAAGAGAGTTACAAAGTAGAGGGGGAAGGTCAACTCCAGGGGGTGGTTGAGCTGATTTTCCTATTACATCACTCTGCACTCAATACAAACAGTGATTGGAGAGGGCGGGAGGGGAGGGGGGGAAGAGAGAGAGAGAGAGAGAGAGAGAGAGAGAGAGAGAGAGAGAG
>OU015747.1:124369234-124383486 GCA_907169655.1 Acomys percivali
TCTCTCTCTCTCTCTCTCTCTCTCTCTCTCTCTCTCTCTCTCTCTCTTTGTGTGTGTGTGTGTGTGTGTGTGTGTGTGTGTGTGTGTGTGGCAGCTCATACCTTCACTTGTAAAATAGCAAATCACACCAGTTTCTTATTGTTTCAAAGATGTATAGAATATTATACATGGAACCCCTGGGCCTACAGGGACCTCAGTTAGTGGCATTCCTCTCTTTCCAGTTTCTGGAGTCTTCAAGGAATAATAAGCATACTCCAGGAAAAGAGAAAGCACCCTTTATCTAGAGGCTGGATTCTCTGTTTGGCCTAGACCCACTATGCCTCCACCAGCTCTGTCTGCTCCCAGGACTTATGTGAAGATAAAATAGCATAGTAAATGTGTTGGCTTCAGAAAATTAGCTTTGTGGATACAAGATGTCCTCAATTGTGTTCTCTCAGCATCTGCTCTCTACAACTGAAGGGAGCAGCTCTGCCCAGAGTTGTATAAATTCTGTAAACCGAATTAGCCACATCGCTGGTCTTAGTTAGGATTTCTATGCCTGTAAAGAGATGCCATGACTATGGCAGCTCTTACAAAGGAAAACATTTAATTGGGGATGGCTATAGGTTCTGAGGTTTAGCCCATTATAGTCATGGTGGGAAACATGGCAGCCTTCAGGCAGACATGGTGCTGAAGAAGGAGCTGAGGGCTCTACAGCCAGATTTCCGCAGGCAGCAGACAGAGATAGTGGACCACTGAGCTTGGCTTGAGTTTCGGAAACCTCAAAGCCCATATAATGCCACTCCTTACGAACCTATGAGGCCCATTCTTGTTCAAACCGCCACATCCCACTCTCTGGCCCCAATAGGCTTGTAGCCATCTCATAATGCAAAAATGCACTTAGTCCAACTTCGAAAACACCCATAATCTGTCAGCCTCAACACTGTTTAAAAGTTCACAGTTCAAAGTCTGTGAGACTCATGGGCAATCTTTTAACTATAACCCCTGTAAAACCACAGTGAAAAAGCATATCACATTTATAGCATACCATGGCACAGGATATTCATCACCATTCCAAAAGGGAGGAAAGGGCACATAGTGAGGAAATACTGGACCAAAGCAAGACTGAAAACCAGCTGAGCAAGCTCCAAACTCTGCATCTCCGTGTCTGATATAAAAATGCTTTTCATATCTTTAGCTTCTTTCAACTTTGTTGATTTTCCTCTCTCAGTCTCTCTTGGGCTGTTTCCATTTTCTGTCAGCAGCTTTCCTGCTACCTCTGGCATCTCTAACATCTTGTGGTCTCTAAGTCAATCCAGGCTTCACCTTCAGAGCTTCACACAGCAGCCTTTCTAGACCTCAAGTAGAGACACTCCTGACCCACACCTGGCCTCAACAGCTTTCCTTAGCCATCGAGGGAGATTCTACAACCCATTTCTTCTATCGTTGACTCTAAAGCCAGAACAAGTGGCTAAAGCTACCAAGTTCTGCTGCTGGCTGGGGCTGGAACATGCCCCAGTTGTATCTGCATCAGCTCTCTATTTTTGATGGTTTCCTTCACTGCCTAAGTTTGGCTGTTTTGGATCTCAGTCTGTACAGTCTGTAGACAAGGCTGGTCTTGAACTCAGATATCTGCATGCCTCTGCCTCTGCCTCTGGAGTGCTGGGATTAAAGGCCTGAGCACCACCAACCAGGCCCTGAGCTTGTCTTCAGTTCCTTTTCACTTTGTTTTAAATTCCTTCTCACAAGTTGGAAGTGTAGCTAGGTGACGTCATTGCTCCTTTTGTTCTAGCTAGCATTAGGCTTTTCCTTAAACTTTTTATCTCCCTGAGCACTGGACATACAGATTTTGGTATTCCTTTTCTCCTCCAGCTGAGCATCTTGTAGTTTTCCTTTGCTCGGCTTGCTCCTTTTCATTATAGATCTGCGTAAGTGTGGCCACTAATAACCAAGTAACACGGTCAACACTAGGCTATCTCTGAAAATCTCTTCCGCCGAAGATGTTATTCCATAACTCTTCGTGTTAGTCTCTGGCAGATATTTTGGACAAGAGTACAAATCAGCCATATTCTCAGCCAAAATATTGGAACGAGGGTCTCTAAGGCTACCTAATAATATTCTCCTCCTCTGAAATCTTTTGATCCAGAACCCCACAGTTAAAATCAGATGAGACTGGGAAGATAAACAAGAGTGTAATCTTTGGAGAGGAGGGGAGGGGCCTGACTAAGGACACTGGATGGAACATGAATTCCAGTAGTTGTGTGACTAAAGAACATCGTCCATGAAAATTATGATTTTTATGGCCAGGTGTGGTGGTGCACACGTTTAATCTTGGCACTCAGGAAGCAGAACCAGGTGAGTTTGGGACCAGTTTGGTCTACACAGTGAGTTCCAGGTCAGCTAGAACTGTATAGTGAGACACTGTCTCAAAATGGGGGGGGGGGGGAGAAAAAGAAAACTCTAATTTATATTATTTGCCAGTTTCTATGGTATTAACTCCATATGCGGCATGCTTCTGGCTCCCACTCTGATGACACTGCATGTAGAGCTGGAAACATACCATACCTTGTCACCATTAATGAAGTTGCATAGTAGAGGAAGGAGAAGGGAAAACAGGGAGGACAAAGGACCAGTTTTCCCTCTCTCACCATCTCATTCTATCCTACAGCCTTTGGGGAGGACAAAAGCAGAGAACCCGTGAGTATGACAATAGATTTTATAAGCATTAGCTGGGGACCAGGAAGATGTCTCTACGAGTAAGGGTACAGGGCTGCTGTACAGGGCTGGCAACTTGAGTTTCATAACTGGATAGCTCATGATGGGAGGAGAGAACTGATTCCCAAGAGTTGTTCCTTGACCCCCGCGTGCACACAACTGTGCCAAGCACTCCTCCCCCACCCAGAGACCTAGCCTCACTTTTCACAGTCTCCCTGTGAGCCCTGATCATAGCGTTTTCTCATGTTCTGTTCATACAATAAATTCTTTCTTCTATTCCTTCTCCATTGCAAAAACTTACACGTAAGCTCTACATTGAAGGCAGCACAGAACTGGCTTGATTCTGCCATGCTGTGCCTGTCAGGGAAATGGGCTGCTGGTCAGTGGTCCACTCTTGCTCACCCCATCAGTCCATGACTGTAGTTCCAGACCTGACTTGCAGAGGTGTTCAATGAGATCATGGAACAAACTAGAAGTAAAACTCCTGTTATCTCATCGAAAGTTAGTTACAAACAAAACTTGAGCTCTGAATTACCTAAGTGGTCTGTCCAAAGTCAGTCTTTCCTTCGGACCCAAGAAGAGTTACCAGACAGATCTATTCAGAGAGCTTGTGACACCCATTTCTTGGAAACAGCTTAGAAAAAGGAAGGTGGAGGCATCACATTTCTTACCCAAGCCAGATTTGACTGAAGTGACTATACAAACTCTTTCCTGGCTCCCATGGGTCTAAACACCTGACTTAGGCTTCTCAAGAACAAGCGATGAAGTGATTTAAGCCTCAGCAGATATGAGCAATCCTTGAGACTCGCGTAGAAAAAAAGAGAAAGAAAGAAAAAAAAAAAAACGCAGTTGAGACAGGAAGCTAGTTCAGGAACTTAGTTCCTGGTGTGTAAACTTGACAGAAGCAGCAGCGCTGTGATAGACGCTGCCGGGCCACTACGAGCAGCCGCCCGGCTCTTTGCCGCTAATGGATCCCAAAGGGCCCCATTCCTTGAGCGTGCTTCTGTTACTGTCCCTGGCTTTTGAGTTGATCTACGGAACAGGTGAGTGTTCGTTTGTTTAAGGGTTGGAGTCCTGTGTTTAGCAGTTTGGAATCAGCAGAGCCTCCGGGAATAGAGAAGACAAGGAGAAGATGGTTCAGTTACCGCTTCCTTAAGGAGAGTACCTCTGGGTTTCTCCTGTGTCTTTCAGAGAGGAAGAAATATCTGAGTGCCTTGAGCCTCAGGTTCCAGGGATTAGCCCCACCGACATGAGTTTCTATGGAAACCAGAACCCAAAGGCACCTGCTACCTCCATAGCCAGCTTCTTGGGGTAAGGGACTCAAAGTGAAGTTTTGAGTGGTTGGTTTATGTGAGTGCTTTTCTGGCAAAGACTCAGGCTATGTAATAGAGCCCTGGGAAGTGGGTCCTGCATCCCTGCTGTGGGAAGTGACTCTCACACATACACCAGCAAAGAAGAACATCGCCCAGTGAAAAGCGAGCGTACTAGAGGGAAACAGATAGACGTGAAAAACCTCAGACCTTTTGGTTGACAACCGACAGTGGCTGCAATATTGTCACGCTTTCTTAAAAGAGATGATTCTAAAGCAGCAAGGAGAGAGGTTGGGATTTTTGGAGCCCAGGGTTGGTTATAGAAGGCAGGGAATCCAAATCTAGAAACTTCACGGTTAATGAAGCTCTGGCAGTGGGCACAATGGGTAGCAAAGTGTTAAAGGACTGAGTGGAACTTCTCTCCCATCCTCTTGACTGGTCCTTCTCTTTTCCATGGCAAGCTAGTCTTTTCTGCTTACTGGTCGGAGTTATAAGGAAAGGTATTTGAGAGCAACAGTGCTAAGCAGTGGATACTGGGCTGGCCATGTGAGTGGAATGGTCAACTCCATCTTAGGATTTGACTAGACTTTGGGAGACAGCCTGGCAGGGAGATGGCTTTAGGAAGGGGGTGGGGGTGGGGCCAGGAATCCTTAGGGCAAGAGCATTTTGGCCTTGGTCTTTTCGTGACAGCAAATCCATTACGGACTTTTCAAAGAAAAGCCCTGAAGTGCACCAGGGATGTGAGGTGCTGTACATGGATTCTCTTGCTCAAGTGTCCGAAGAAGAGGCCCTGTCTAGTCCCACTTGCAGAGTTTAGATCTCCGAACAGAGCATCTTTGGAGGAGGAGCTAAGCCCTCCTCATTGTATCGTTTTTTTGAACCCCACCACTGCTGGCTTACTAGGTAACTATGGTAACTATGGGATGAATTTTTGTTTTTCTCCTTGGCTAGCCTTGTCTGTGGCACATCAGGTGTAGCTAGCAAACATTCTGCATGACAGTGGGAGGCCCACTGGCTACCGAGTGTCAGCCCAGCCCCACTTGGCAACTATTCTTTCCTTGCATTCCATCTTCTAAGGTGGGTTCAGGTTTTTTTTTTTTTTTTTTTTTTTTTTTTGGTCAGAGTCTCTATTTTTAAATGTGTACTCTTTTGCGAAACCCCAATAAAACCCAAATAGAAGTGATTTGCAAATGAGACTTATCAGTCATGTCGCGGCACCCCAGCAAAGATGCATGGTTCTTCCCTTCTCAGCCCCGTTTTCAGTTCCCAGTCAGAGCTGTAAAACGCAAAAAGTCCACATGTCCCTTCCCAATTAGAACAAGTTCTCTTAAATGACAGTTGACTTATTTGTTTACATTGACCATATAAGCATGCGATGTTGAAGAAGTTACACAACTTCTATATGGCATCTTGACTTAAATCCAAGAGCCATAGTGAAGTTAATATCCTTGGTAATTAACTGTGAGGTAAACTTTCACGTCATTTCCTTCTGTATTTACTGAGAGTCATCTTTCATTTCTTGCCTTTAAAGAAGAAAGACATATTGTGCTCATGTCACAATGTTAATATTTATTAGGTACTCGGGAAGATTTGTATTATTTTTTTTTTACAACAGATACAGTCCAGGCTGGGGTTCCTGCAAAGCAAGCCTTAGATGCTTCAATTTATCATGTGCATTAATTTGTGTAACAATATCATTTTTGTTGGTCTCCGATATTGCTCTCCCTCTCATCATTCCTGCCAGAACATTATAATCCTACTCTACATAGACCACTAACTCTAATTCAGAGATATTTTCATAACATGTGCCTGATGTTTCCATGAAGGCTTGAATTAGATATAAAATGCCAAGTTCATTTTCTGAAGAATACACACCAAAGACCAAACATGTTGTTGCATCATGCCTAGAAATCAATTGGTTCAGATCCTTCAATTTATCAAGAATCTTTTAAACTAGACTTTATTGGGGGCCATGACCACATTGAGTAGAGATTGCTCACATTCCCTTACTCCTGTGTTTGAACAGCCTCATTATGAGTGCTGGCCACTCCAGGGACAGAGGTGTTACAATTTGGGGATGACTCTCCCCAAATGAGGTCCTTTATTCCTCCATGTAGGTCCTTCCCACCTCCTTCATCCATGTTGAGTGAGAAATGAAGGACAAATGCTTGGGTTTTAGGCTTGGACCAATGGCCCATTCTATGCCAATCTATTGACCTAGATTCTTCTTTAAAAATTTAATCCCGTAATATAACACTTCACCTTTCTCTATTCACGGCGTTGGCATAGAGTTCAAGACATCGGGGATTTGGTTATTTATAGATTGACGTTCAAAGGTTCCATTCAGCACTGATCTACTAAGTGTATTTGATATGGCCAGGCAAGTGTAGGGGTAGAGAGCAACATATGCCATCATAGAACCTGAAAGCATCTGATATAATGTCTGGCATGTGAGAGCCCCACTTGAAAATTATTGTTGAATAAGTAATAGTGGAAAATACTGTATATCTGCCAGATATGAGACAGTATGCTAACTGTTTTATCCTTTAACTCTCACACCAACACTATGAGACTATTGCCACCATCACTAGTACTATTACAACTTTGTAAATGAGGAAAGGTAAGCGGAGTAGATTATCAGTGTCTCGACACCCACATGGCTGGAGTCTACACATTTCAGTGAGTGAACCTGGGGAGAATGATACAATGTGTTTCTAGGTCCCATGAGAAAAACTTAGAATACAATCTCTACAATTAAAGTGTTGAGTTGAATTGAAACTAGTTAAAATATAGACATTTTCCAAAGGTAAGAGGCAGCGAGAAGTTAAACAAGAATGTGTAAGGTGCATATGAAGCATTTGATGGGGGATTTGGAAAGCAGATAGAAACTGTTTTCATAACCTAGGGTTTTGTTTAACCTTTTTTGTCTATTAGAAGAGAGTTGCAATAGAACAAAATAGGTTAGGATGAAGACTTGCTTTCTTTCTGTAACCCTTGCTGTAGACAACACCATTGTCAGGGTTTTGGCTTTTCTTTAATGATCTTTCAAATATATAGGCTGGATTCTACTAGAGTTGGAAAAGAGTATTGTAGATGGAGATAAGATGTGAGTGCTTGGGTGGAATGGCAAGAGGACTGTTGTAACCAAAAAAACTCAGGGGTTGTGGCTGAGGAGCTTCTAAACCTCACCTGAGAAGTGGGGAGAAATACTGTCTCTCATCCCACATGGAGATGCTGCAGAGATAAAAAGGAAACTCATTTATATTTTGGAAAGAGAAGAACTTAGACTCATGCTGTCATTTGTTCATTCATTCAACCCATATCATTTCATTAATTCGCTTTGACAACAAGTATTTCTTGGGCTCCCATTGTGTCCTAGGTACCTGCTAGATCCATAGTTCTCAGCCTGTGGATCTCAACCCCTAGGGGGCTCACATAACAGATATCCCGCATATCAGATAGTTACATTACGATTCATAACAGTGGCAAAATGGTTGGCAGCTCACCACAACCTAAGGAACTGTATTAAAGGGTCACAGCATTAGGAAAGGTAAGAACCACTGTGTTAGAAGACACAGTCCTGGGCCGGGCATGGTGGTACATGCCTTTGATCCCAGCACTCTGGAGGCAGAGGCAGGCGAATCGCTGTGAGTTTGAGCCCAGCCTGGTCTACAAAGTGAGTCTAGGGCAGCCAAGGCTACACAGAGAAACCCTATCTTGGGGGGGGGGGGAGGAGGAGGAGGAGGAGGAGGAGGAGGAGAAGAAGAAGAAGACACAGTCCCTCTCCTTGGATGCTTCTGTGTGTGGCAACAAGTGCTAAGCTAGTTAAAACTGTGATGAGAGGCATGAAGGAGTGATGCCAAGCACGGGGGGAGCATGCATCACCTAACCCTGAACTCAGGGAAGTCTTCCCTCATCCAAAGACTTGAAGGGTGGGAGGAATTGGCTAGACAAAGGCTGGTCCAGGCTTTTACGCTGGGAAATGATGAGTACAAATAGTCTGAGCAACGAACGCCCAGCACTCTCAGCGCTGTGGAACAGGGGTCTTAATAAGATATTTAGGTGTAAAAACAAACCTTGGGTCAGTTGTTCTTTTCCTCCCGAGTCTGCATTTACCACTAGAACTATGAGGCTCCTGAGACCTGCCTATTTTCTAACAAAAGAGAGAGGCAGGGAGAGAGAGAGAGATAGAGAGAGAGAGAGAGAGAGAGAGAACGTAGTAAGATGCTAAATAGTATATGTAAAATATCAAGATGAAGCAAAAACCAACATTCTGAGGTAGGATCCCACCGTGTGAAAGGGCTTAGCTAAATCCTGAAAACTTCAGGCCACTCTTCACCTGCCTGTGTGAATCACTCCACCATCAAAGGAGAATTACCCGAGAAGGAAAGTGAGTCGGTGTGAAGAGCACAATTTTTTCCTCCCAATCTCTTCTAGTAAACAGGGCTGACTGAATCACAGGCTGGCTGGAAAACCCTCATCAGGCAGCAGGATGTTTCAGGAACAGAGACAGCCCCACTTCTGTTTCCACTTGTGCTTGGGTGGAGATGACCTTGAGTGCCCCCTCCAGACTCAGCGGTCATGGAAGCCATTATCTCATCATTCTTCGTTTGTATTTGGGGGTTAGGGTCGCCTCCCGGTGAAGTTTTGATTCCCACTCTTTGTGTATGCAAACCATGAAGTCTGACTTCATCTACCCCATCTCTTTTCTTTCACCCTTTCTACCATGTCTATTTTCTATCATTTATTTATTTGTTTACTTGGTTACTTCCTACTACAGCTGTACCCTACTTTTCTTCTCCTTCTACCAATTCTGTACTCTGACAGTACAAAAAAACAAACAAACAAACAAACAAACAAACAAAAAAACCTGCAGGGTCATGTGATAGGAAAAGTTGTATGAGAAACATTTGGGAGAGGAAAGAGTTAACAGTCTTAGTTAGAATGGGTAGATTTCCCCATTTCCCCACTTCTTCTCTGAATCAAAATTAGCTTAAAATGCCAGCATTATGGTAACAATGCTGTTTTTAAAAGTATAGGTCTGATGTGACATTTACAGAAGCCTTCCCCAAAATGTACACACGTTCAGAGCCCCATGTAGTCTCCCAGTCTTCCCTCTTTTTTCACATATAGAAACTTAGGTTGTTTCAGGTCCTAAGAGACAAAAGTGTCTCTTGGGTACATCTTCACAATTCTGGTGACACACCATCAGAGGTGGTGTGTCATCTGGATTGGACAGGCACTCCTGAGCGTGGCTGGAAGAAAGTCCAGTATGCTTCCCGGTGTACCCATGTAAACAGGACCAAACAACCACAGTGAAACTAAGAGTCTCCACCTTAACCCAACAACAGGCTGAGCACTGGGGCTTAAGGGGAAATATTAGCAATGCCCCAAAGGCCAAGTTCCTTATCATCTACCCCACTTTCCTGTAACAATCATGCACCAACCACATGCATCCTGACTGCAGGCAATGTAGATTACATTTTCTTTTTTTTTCCCTAATCACTAGCATTTAATTAATTTGGGCTGGGTCCTTTAGCAGACAGTGTAGGGATTTCAGGGCACACTGATGTCAATGTTGGCCATTTTACCCAAATTTTCCAGTTGCGCATTTATACCACAACTGCGAATGGTCTTTTCTAGATAGAACAGTTGCAGAAGCAGGTGGTTTTATTTTACTCTTTTTAAATCTCTTATCAGTTAGAACAATCTATGCTCATTGAATCATGTGCTTCTACCATGAACATTGAATTCAGTTATACTCGTGTTAGACTCAGGTAAATAAGAGTTTTGCCAAGGTGATGTGGCTTTCAGTACTTGTCAATTGAACAGATATTTATTTCAGAGCCTCCCTGTGCCAAACACAGTTATCGGGTCATCAGATATAAACAGTGGCCTGGACTTCTTTCGGTGGAGAATGACTGTATTCAAGTGAGATGGACAGCAATAAAAGGAATAAATGTCTACCACAACACCGGGCAGTGCCAGCAAGAACAATGGGCCGGGGCCTATCCTGGGTACTCTATCAGAGGAGGCCTCTCAGGACAGGGAATCTCCTGAACCAGCACCCAAAATAAATAGATGGACTGAACTGTTCCAGTACAGAAGGGAAGAGCTCTCCAGAGAGAAATAGAAAATGCCAAGGCCCAGAGGCAGGAATGGTCTTGCTGAGGTTAAGGAGCAGGAAGCTATGTGGACATAGTGCTATGCAAACCAGAGAGGAGGCAGGGAATGTGTTTGGAGCAATGTGAGGTTTACAGTGAGCAGAACCAGGGGCTGTGAACTCTGTGAGTGCTCGAAAGCCCTGGAAGAGTAAAAGCAGTAGAAAGAAAAAATAGATCAGATGTGGCTTTAAAGGGTGGCTCTGTCTACGGTACAAATGCTTGGAGACTAGTTGGAAAACAGTGGTAGCAGTTAGGCCTGTGGTGATGGGGGTAGGAAGGAATGGCACGGGAAGCGCCTCTATGCCAGAACTATACGGAAATTAGAGCCAATAGGATTTTCTGTCAGGATTCAATGCGGAGTGTAAGAAAGGACAGGCTCGAGGATCCTCCAATAGTTTTGGCCCGAGACACTGGATGAAGGGTCACATTTAAACAGGGAGCTCTTTGCTGAAATTGGGTGCCATTTAAACTCCCAAGTGCTCGTCTGTGTAGGCAATGGAGTCTACAGTGAAAGAAGTGGCCACAACATACAACTGTAAATGCTGCAGAGATATGTCAAACTGGGCAGCCAAGTGAGGAACTGGGTAGGCATAGATAGGGAAGAGAAGGAAGCCGAGTCTGAGCATGGTCTGGATAGTCAGAGATCAGAAAGAACAGCTGTTTCCCCCAAGGAAACTAAGAACGATAAAAGAACAACACAGCAAGTCAGGGAAGTGTAGTATCTTGGAGACCAAATGCAGACATTGTTTAAAAGAGGGGTGATGAACCACACCACGTGGTCCTGAGAAAGAAGCAAGACAAGGACTGAGACTTAGTTGACTTGGCTCCACGTAACAGACTGGTCTTGACAAGTGTGATCCAGTGAGAATTTGGGAAGGGTACTTGTTCGGCGTGGGTACAGGGCCGGGAAGTGAAAGCAGAAAACATAAAAAAGACACGCAAGAACCTTCTAGAAGGAAATAAAAATGGCCAAGTGGCTGAGTATAGATCTGGAATAGAGGGGAGAGTTTGTTTTAGATGAAGGCAATTAAATGTTTGTATGTGTGTGCTGGTGAGTTCCAGAAGGAGTTGATGATGCAGGGGGTGAGTTACAGACACAAAACCCGAAAAGGAGGAGGTGCTCTTCCAGGGCAGACACTAGCCTTGGTTGGAGACACAGGCTGCTCCTCCAGGTGGATAGGTTGAGTGGGATTTCCATTGATTGAAATTTGCTTTTTTTGGTCTCCTCTTCATTTATTTATTTATTTTTTTCAGTGAAATGAAAAGAGAGATCACTCCTGAGAGAGGAGCAGAAAGGCAGGCTGTGGGTTTGAGCAAAGTGCAGCTATTAAAGAGTCAACACTAGAACCCCTTATAGTGGTTTGAAAGGTTTTTGGGTTTTCGTGGTTTTTTTTTTTCACCTTGTTCTTGTTGGTTCAGCTTTTTAAAAAGGGAAGCAAAAATAATCTCTTACCCTCACTGTTACTCATTATCTCAGGGGTCTTTGGAGAAGTTGGATTCCCAGTTTGGTTACAAAACACACCTCCTCCCTAATTCTCACAGTGCTCAGACCCTTTTCTGCTTCTTAGTGCCTGACTTGATGCTTCTGGAACCATGGTCCCCTGGGCTCCTTCTCACTGCTCCCCACTTTTCATCTTGCACATGGGGTGGGGGCTAAGAACCTTGCAGGAGAAGTTAGAGACCGAGAGTCCAGTCCTGACTCCTCTACTTACTATTGTGGTTTAAGAAAGTCATTTACTTCTGCCTTCTGTGCCCTCGCTATTTTTTGTTGTTTTGCGTTTGCTTTGCTTTTCGAGACAGGGTTTCTCTGTGTAGCCTTGGCTGTCCTGGATTTGCTTTGTAGACCAGGCTGGCCTTGAACTCACAGTAATCCGCCTGCCTCTGCCTCCTAAGTGCTTGGATTAAAGGTGTGTGCCACCATGCCTGGCTATTTTGTTTTGTTTTTGTTTTTTCTGAGACAGGGTTTCTCAGTGTTATCTTGGCTGTCCAGGACTCCTTTTGTAGACAAGCTGGCCTCGAACTCACAGTGATCAGTCTGCCTCTGCCTCCCGAGTGCTGGGATTAAAGGCGTGCGCCACCATGCCTGGCCTGTGCCTCACTGTTAAGTATAGTGTAAATAATTCTAGGATTTCCATTGGAGGCTTCGAAACACCGAAGTTATGGTTAGGATGTAGGTTAGCAGCTGTCCTTGTAGACCACCACCTGGCGATCTGAAATGGGTCAAGAGGAGAGGAATCTCAGCTGGTCATTCTCTGTCCTCTACAGAACGTATTCCCCAGCTCTGCCATCTTAAGGGCGTATCGTTCCTTCCTTCCCACAGGTGGAGGCGTGATGGATTGCCCAGTGATTTCCCGGCAGCTGGGAAGCGATGCATGGCTGACCCTGAAAAATGAACATCAGATAAATACGAGTGTTAACAAAAGCGTCCGCATCCTTGTCACGATGGCAAAGTCTCGAGGAAGCAAAACCAACAAGAAAATAGTGTCTTATGATCTCTCCAAAGGGGGCCATCCAGATCACCTGGAGGATGGCTACCAGTTTCACCCAGAAAACCTGAGCCTGGGGATCTTGGCAAACAGGAGGGAGAGTGAAGGCTGGTACTTTGTGAACCTGGAGGAGAATGTGTCTGTTCAGCAGTTCTGCATGCGGCTGAAGCTTTATGGTAAAAATGGGAGTGTTTGCACTCCACCCTGGAGGGCCTAAGAGGGTCTCAGTCCAAGAGGTTAGGCCTTTCTCAGCAGCAGAGTACCTGGACTTGGAAGCAACTTGACAGATCTGGTCCAATGACTATGCAAAAGCGAAGCAGTTTGATGGGCTGACCTTTTTTTTTCCCCCTTCCAAACTGCACATTGACGGAGGCTGATTTGATTCCTATTTTGGAAAGAAGGGAGCCTGCTGTGCGGGGGCTGAAGGGCTGCCTTACACACCTCACAGGCTGAGTTTGCATATCACTTTTTAAAATAAAAGTCTTTTTTTTTCTCTATCATGCTCGACTTTTACAAAGTTTGAATACAACTTCTCTTTCATTGCCAGGGAGCCCAAACTTCAGGGGCAAGAAGCTTTGCACATGCTTACCCACACTTGTGTAGGATGTTTGCTACAGTAGAGAGCTGACATTCCACCCACGGGTAGTTCACCAAACCCAGAGCCGTGGGGGAGGCTTCCACCTACATGGTGAAAGAAACACCTTTGTTGTTGTTGTTAATTATTTGAACCAAGATCTGGTTATGTAGCTATTTCATTGTGGCACTGAAGAATCTCTCAACCTGAATCCATAACTTTCCTGAGCCCCTTTAACTTTTCTGAGCTCCTGTCCTTGAAGACACCTAGAATTCCTTTCCCTTAGGTTCAGAGGCTCATCTGCTTCCCAAGGCTTTCCTCCTCTTTCAAAGGGATCTGACATACCACCAAGGATGAGGCAGGAAGCCCACAGCCAGCATTTCATCGAACCTTCAGCTGTCTAGGGGAGAAGCAGATACATTTTGACTGTCTCCTGCCCCAGCCTTCTCCTCCCGCAAAAATCATGTGATTTAAAAAAAAAAAAAAAACCATAAATGTCATATAGTCTGTCCTCTTGTTGTTATAAATTTACTGATTTCTTCGTGCGTTATATAATCAGTTGGATACTTTGGGAAGCATAGTCTCTGCAACCATGACTTTCTGACAGGGAGAGAGGGAGGGAGAGAGAGAGAGACAGACAGACAGACAGACAGAGACAGACAGAGAGACAGAGAGAGGCTGATTTCAGAATCAGACTAAGGTACTTATCTCCACTTGGCCAGTTAGAAGCTACATAATGTCATTCAAGGCATGCCATGTCTCTAAGACTCAGTTTTCTTATCCACAAAATGAGAATAAATATTACAGAAGATGGCTATGAAAGGCCAGCAATGTAGTGGTCGAATGGTAGCTATACTAAACATGATGACCTCCCTTTTTACCTTGCCTATCTCATGGCATTAGAATTGTATGATTGATAGAAGAACCTGTGGCTAATATTAAAAATCTACCACTATTTTAGACCTGAAAAGCACACACACACACACACACACACACACACACACACACACACACACACACACAC
>OU015747.1:124383496-124394161 GCA_907169655.1 Acomys percivali
CACACACACACACACACACACACACACACACACACACACACACACACGATGAAATCCTACCACTGAAAGCTCATGTTTTCAGCTCATCACCTAGGGTGTTGTACTTATAAGCCAATCAAAACCTATCTTATTCCTGATGGAATAAGGCAGAACCATCTAGATGGTGAACATCAGTAGAGGTATGCAGCATCTTTTTTGTTTGGTTGGTTTTGGTTTGGGGTTTTTTATTTGTTTGTTTGTTTCTTTTGGGGGCAGGGTTGGTTTTGGTTTTTTAAGACAGGTTTTCCCTGTGTAGCCTTGACTGTCCTGGACTCGCTTTGTAGACTAGGCTGGCCTTGAATTTGTAGAGATCCACTTAACTCTGCCTCCCCAAGTGCTGGGATTACGGGCGTGCACCACCACGCCCAGCTGGCATGCAGTATCTTAACAGTATTAGCGGAAAGGAACTAAAACCTGAGTGCTTCTCTATTCTTTCTCAAGAGGCTCCTGGGATATGTAGAGTGGGGGTGCAGCGTGGTATGAGCTACAGTTCCCCACCAGAGACACCCCACACTTAAGGCCTCTTGCTGAGGGGAACATGACATTTAGCTAGACTTTGTTTTGACAAATAAGTCAGTCAATAGTTCCAGAAGGTTTGTTTCAGTGATGGCTCCCTTGCTCCTCCTCCTGACAGAGCAGGTCTCCACGCCAGAGATTAACGTGCTAAACAAAACCCAGGAGCATGAGAACGGGACCTGCAGCTTGGTGGTATCTTGCATGGTGAAGACGGGGGATCATGTGGCCTACAGCTGGAGTGATGAGGCAGGCACCCACCTGCCGAGCCCAGCCAACCACTCCCACCTCCTACACATCATTCTCAGCAACCAGCATCGGGACAGCGTCTACAACTGCACCGCCAGCAACCCTGTCAGCAGGCGCTCTCAGGCCTTCAACCTGTGGCAGGAATGCAGGCAAGAATCCTCACGTGAGTACGCTAGGGTACCTCATCAATGACAAATCCAATACCAACCAGTCCAGCAGCTCTGCTACAACAGCCAAGCCTTCCTTGCTCATGCTACTTCACGCTTTCTTTATATAGCCAAAGCCACCAGACACACTCAACAAAGGTGCTTTCCTGTTGGCCCCAGGTGGCATTATATTACATTTGATTCACAACCAGAATCTGAGCCAGACCAGAAATCAGGTCTCCAAGGCCAAGGGCAAGCCTGTCGCTGTGCCTTGTGCCATGGCCCAACACACAAGGATATCTGGGAAAGGGAATGCACGTTGCAGGTCCCAAGTCCTAAATCCATGCTTCATTGCCGCTTCTATGCCGCCAATAAATACCTCTCTGCTTATGTGCCGTCAGTAAGTACTTAATGCTGCAAGAGATGGGAGTGGATGTGTGTGTGTGTGTGTGTGTGTGTGTGTGTGATCTCTGCATCTCAGCAATGCGCTGTAAATATAAGGCATGAGGCATTTGATAACCAAGTGCAAGCTATCAGGGAGGGACTTGTGTTGTGAATGGACTTATAGCCAGCGAAGGAGAGTGAAACCAGGTGATGAGGGTACAGGGATGAGCCGATGGCCCCTCCTCTACTGGCAAGGCACTTCTAACTGTATCCTCTCTTTGGTTCACAATAAATTTGCCAGACTGGTACTACTATTGGCTTCATTTCATATGTGAGCAACTTGAAGTTCGCAGAATTTAAGTTATCTTCCTCAAGTTTCTCCAACTTCAAATAGTGGCATTAATGCCTAGACCTAAATGTTTTCTCTTTTTCTGGATAGAAAGCATCATTGTTCTGTGAGAGGAGAATTCTGGTTCAGTAAGCCCAGCTAGCCACTAAGAAACAGATTAGAGCACTGCTCTCTCATGCCAGACTGTGCGTCTGTGTCACAGGGAGGTGCAGGGAGAGACATGAAAGGCATTTCTTACAGTTCAATATTGTCCTTTCTGGGCAAAGGAGCAGGAGTTGTTCCAAGGAGACTCCCACCCACATAGACTTGGTATCTGTGTGACATACCAGATGGGCAGGGGCAGGAGGAGGAAGGAGACTGTAGACACGTTATGCCCTTAGCATAGCACTTCCTGTAACAGAGACTTCCCTTCCCACCCCCCCTCACCCCCCATCCCCTCCACCCCCACCAGAAGATTCTCACATAGGAAATACCTCTGCTCTACCCCAGCATATTCCTTTGCATTCTTTCATGAACCTAATGCAGCCATGTCATGGAAACAGTCAATCATCTCTCTACTTTCTAAATGTGGCCCACAAACCTTGTGAGCTATTCTTCCGTCCAGGTTCTCCCTGCCCAAAGTCATTCAGAACATCTTGGCAAAGACAAGAAAACAGTGCTGTGTAGTGGGAAGTACCCAGAATACGGTCTTGCAGGGGGTGGGGTGGGGGCTCTTTCTAATTACAGGAGTAAAGAGCCAAAATCTTTATTATTTTTTTTTATTCTTCATCTATAACTGACAGCCAACAGGCTTTGGCTGGTCACCATGTACCGGCTACATGGCATATCGTTAACCCTCACAGCAGTCAAATAATGTAGATAGTGTTAACATCTTCACACTATGGACAAAGTGAAGAAAACCAGTGTGGGGGGGGAACTATGAAAGCAAGGTTAGGTAAGGGCCACACTAGCAACCTCATCTGAACTTAACTATCTTCATAACAACTTTTTCCCAAAGACCATTCCGATGAGGCTTAGAACTTCAACATATGGGTTGGTAGGTGTAGCAATTAAGCCATAGCTCTACACAAACAGCCTAGTTTTAATTTGATTATTTTTGTAAAGCTCCCACCTCCAATTAAAGTCACATCCTCAGGACTTCCAAATATGGATTTTTAAAAGGACACAGTTTAACTCATAGTTCAAATAAAGGCTCTCCCACCTCCAAAGATGGAGGAGGTCCTCACCACATCCAAGTCAGACACACAGGCATTTTGCAGCATGACCTTTCCTCGACACAGAGCTGTAGAGGAAATTACCTAAATTACTGAAGCACCACGTTTATTAGTCTGTCACAGTATTTCCCAACCTTCCTAATACCGAGACCTTTTAATTCCTCATGTTAGGGTGACCCCCAACCATTATTTTCGTTGACACCTCCTAACTGTATTTTGCTACTCTTATAAATCATAATGTAAATATCTGTGTTTTCCATGAATGGGGTTGTGACCCATAGCTTGAAAACTGCTGATATACCACTTTGTTTTTGTAGATGGAAGTGGCTAATTTTTTAAAGCAGTGTGTTTACTTTGACAAAACCTATATTGAGGTTTTATCATGTTCCGGCATCATCCAAGGTACTGATCACAGAAAGATGAAAAAAGGAAGAGATGATATCTTTGTTCTTCAGAAGATAATTCTGTATATACACAAGTATCCTAGACCACAGGATACGAGAGGTTATAAGACCGAAGTATGTGCAAAGTAATAAAAAGGGGAAATGAATAGCCCTGGCTCTCAGAGATCATCAAAGATGGTCATCAAAGATGGGGCTTTGAGGAATGAATGGATGTTACCCAAACTCACTGACAAAAGCAGAGAAGGCCAATGCCGCAGTCTACATCATCCTGCAGGTGACAGGAACTGACAGATTTAGACAGAAAATAGGGTCCATTGTATTTTCATTTCAACAAGACGATACATGGTGTTATGAGTAGAGTGGGGTCAGAAAGAGGCAGAAGAAAAAGCAACTAGTTATAGGATGACATTAAGACAGTAATCCATCAAAATATGCTGAGGCCCAGGTCAAAGCAGCGAAGGCTAGTGTTAACGAAGACTTCTTACATAGTGTGCACCAAGGGAAACCCCAGGCCTGGAATGAAAGTGTATGGTAGGCTGAGGGTTCATCAGACATTGCTATCAGAAAGTCAGAAAAGTTCTCTTGAAGACACTTTTTTCACTTCAATTAACAAAAACTTCCAAGTCACTCATGGTACTTTGAGGCCAAATATAGCATGAAGTTGGCACAGCTTTTTGGTGTCAGGACTTAGCTAAAGTCTGTGCATGAACTGTGCATGAACACATATTTGTCTAGGCTGTCTAGTCCTATAATCATCCATGTTTCAATTGCCAGTCAGGAATTTCCTACATCTTCAGTGTCCAGCACTGCGAAGTCTCTTATGGCAAGGCCTAAATTCTGGGCCATACGACATCCTTATCTAGGTCACCTGAAGCACACGGATATGGCTCGACAGGGGATCCTCTGTGGGACCTGCTGCTGTCCTTAGCCAGTGTGTTTTAAAAGCACTGTGCGCGCGAGAATGGTCGATTAAAAATCCAGCAAGAAAGGGATGCTCCATCTAGTCAACCTGACAACAACAGTGAGAGGAAAGAGGTCAGATGCTTCTCCTTGGCTACAGCTTCATTCCGTGGCTAAGAAGTACAGTTACTAGCTGGCCAGCTATGTGTCCAGAATTGACTTGGACCAGCATGAAAGGATGGGCCAAATGATCCCAGGGTTATGGCTAGCACCCTTTGCAACACTCTCTAGGTGGAACAGGCTGGTGTGAGGGGTGTTTCCAGAAGGTGTGGGTCCCATAAAATAATTTTTTAGATGCTCCCAGACTTTAAATTAGTACCCTCTTCCCACCCCCCAATTCTCACTGGAAACTACCACTATGAAGACATCTCTTGAAGACCGTCAACCTCTTCAAGGAGCCGTGCTCCATGTGAGCAGTCTTGCTGACGAAACCACATGAAAGGCAGGAAAGAGATCCGGTACTCTCAGACCGTTATGTGAGCATCCTCAGAGGCTCCCGGCATTAACTACACTTGCTTCTTGGGTTCTGTTTTGTCTTCTTTTTATCTTCCTTAAATAATATGATTTAAGGACTCCGAAGGGAGAGAAGCTTTTGTGTCACCGTGACAACCAATTGTCCGAGACAAGAAGGGAAAAAAAAGCTGGCTGGCGTTTTCCTCGGAGGTGTGGCTCTGACAGGTTTTCTTGTTGAACTCACAGCTCATTGTGGAGAAGAACTGCTCTAATTGCACAGGTGTTTTCAGTCGGCCCACTTAGCTACCTCTAAAGGGTTTCTGCAGGGGGGCAAAGCATCATATCTCTGCCTAAAAAAAAAAAAAAAAAAAGGAAGAAATCAAGAAAGTTGAGGTAGTGTTTCTTTGTTAATGAAAGGCTTGTAGAACCAAGGACAAGTTTTATCTGATTTTTTTAGAATGATTGTCCTGAGAGGCATCACTATAGGAGTGAACAAAAGGAGGAAGAGCAGGACTTTCTGGTTTGGAAGTGGGAACACAGATCATGTTGTGGGTGCCTCAAAAAAGCATACTTTGTGGCTTCATGGTGTTATCACACAGCAAAGTCAAGTAGGTCATTGGTACTTCCTTTGACTCCTATCTCTGGGGAATCAGACAGTGACCCAGCATGCCTTCTGAGACCGGCACATATTTAACACTCTGATAATTTTTAACAAAAGAATACATGATAGTTCTCTAAGACCCGTTCATATTCAATAATTTAGGTTCATCAAATGTATATGGAGTCTCTTTGTGTCCTGTATCTGATGGAGTGGGGTGTGTAAAAATAAGGAATAGGCACAGAGACTGTCTTTAGAGAGTTTTAACCTAAGTAGAACTTCTGTAACAAAGTCTTTTGCACTTTACTGGATGGAAAAAAATTATTTTAAAGAGACTTCTACTAAGATTTCTCTCTGGAGGATACACAATACTTAAGATATGCTTTAATGGATGCTAAAAGTCAGACAATAAGACCTTCCCCCGAGGAATAATAGTGTGGGGTAACCTGAACCCAACAAGCTAGATAAGCAGCATTGTGTCCATATTTGTCTGGATTCCTCCGAGCTTCAAGTCCTTGATGCTTAATTTCCATATAAATATCATGATTGGTGGCTAGCGCCAAGTGGATGAACACAGGCACCTGCGGCCTGCTACGTTGTAACGAAATAACAGGGTGGAACAGTAGCACCTCTGGGCTTCGATAAGGACACTTTTGCACGTGAGTGCAAATTCATCTTCTTGTTCCAATCAACCATTGGAAGGACTGAAAGGACTGAAAAAGGATCTGTTTATAGCGCAGATGGTCTCTGGCCTCCTAGCCATTCCCTGGGAACCGAGGCTAGCAGAAGCAGGTGATAGTCACTGAATATGTAACAGATTCTAAACTTAGTTGGGAACATTTTATTACCTTATTGTTGTGGCTCATCAGAACAACCCTGTGGACTAAGTATCTTTATGCTCATTGTATTGATGATGAAACAGGCCTCGGAGGCTATGAAAGACTCTCTGAGATACAGTTATTAATTAGTACCCGTAGAGTTGAAGCCATCTGTCTGGCTTCAAGTACCATCAGTTAAAATGGTTTGCATTGCAGAGACAATGGAGGAAAAACACAGGTGCTAAGCTATATGACATAAACTTACATGTGATGCTGAAGTCTTGAGGAGAGGGCAGAATAGGGTTGGATGGTTCAGGAAAGGTGGCACTGAGGAAGGAGGAGTGGCCTGAGCAGGTGTGGTGGACCGCGGGAGCATCACAGGAAGGGGAGTATAGTGTGGAAAGAAGATAGAAAGAGGTAGGTTGGCGACCTAAAGAGCCTTAGCTCTCCCAGGCAATGGGAAACTAGTGGGTTATGTAAACTAAACATTTTATATGGTTCCATTAATTTTTTTAAAGCCAATGGTCCTATAAAAATATTCACCAATATATTCATCCCTATCTTAAAAGGCAAAGGAAAAAAAATTAAAGTTGATAAAATATCTTTCAAGATGATGGCCAGATTTCTTCTCATCTCTGGCAGAAGCTGGTCATTTATGGCTCAGGATATAGGCAGCAGATTGATTTCATCCTGCTGAGATCCTGAAAAGACACAGGCCTGGTGTTACCACACTGGGAGCCTCGACCGTGTGCCTGTAGATGTTCATTTATGTGAGTAGGTGGGCAGCAGGGCTGCCAGAAGAAGGCCTGGGGAGGTGAGAAAGGTGGGTTTGGCAGGCAAGTCCCCACGAAAGTCTGTCATCTGTTTTTTTTTTTTTTTTTTTTTTTTTCAGTCTCAGAGGCATCACGTTGCTTTTTGGTCTTTTTGTAAATTGCATTTGAAATTTAGAAGAAATGTTATCTCTGGAAATGCTATAAATGGTTGAGCTGTTTGTTCTTAAATTAGCTTTTGTTATAGACTTTCTCAAGGTGCATATGTTAGAGGAAGAAAGAGGAACTCTCTCAAAATAGTAAGTGCTACTATCGTGATTTGCTGGACCAGTACCAGGGTTTCAGAAAGAAGCTCAGGCTGTTTGCTGCCTCTGCTTCTTACCTGTACTGTGGAGTTTTCTCTGTGTGCTCCTGGGACTGACAGAAAAAAAAAATCTGACCCAATTGACTGACTCCTGGTTAGCCCTACATGCCTACATGTACATGTATGTACAATGGTTTCTCAGCTGTCACATCATATGCCATGCAGATTGAGTAGCTGGCATGCTGCCTTCCCCATTTGATGTGCTACACAAATCCAACTCTCTGCTTATCCATCTTTGTTCATTCATCCATTTATTTCCTTTTTAAGGCAGGCAGGGGTCTGACTCCATAGCCCTTCTATTCAGCCTGCTGAGTAGCCACCACATCGAGCCTTTCTCCTTTCTTGATCAAGACTGTTGAAACTGTTTAGCATCTGCCTCACCAGTTACACTAGAACTTAGTGACATTACTTAGAAACCTAGTGCTTCTGGGCTTCCTCACAGTCCGCTCAGAGTCCAGGCGTCTCTCGGATTCCCAGGGAGCCTGTCTTTAGTATTCATCATGTCTCCTGTGGTTCTTGGTTTTCTTCACTTTTTTTCCTTGCTTATAAAATGGAAACAATAAAAGTACCCCTTGGGACTGCTCTGATTAAATACATCACAGTACAAGAGTCACTACTGAAAGTACTTAGCAACTGCCCAATATTGTTAGTGAGCCATAGATGTTGCTGATTGGGTCAAAGGTCTTATTCATTGCTTTCCAAAATGGTGTTCTTGGTTCAAAAGGATTCAGCACAGTGGCTGAAGGAGAAGAAAGTTACAAAAGTTGGACCTATGATTTCAAGCCTCAGTTAGCGTTGCTAATTTAAAATATGACAATTATAGACAGGAAGAACCACATGCTTTTCTTTTAGTTCAGGTCTGGTGGGTCCAACATGTTATTTGCATTTAAAAGCAATAATAGCACTATTGTGTTTATTTATTTATTTTTTTTTAAAGAAGAAAAGCAGATTTCTTCCTCCCAGTTGTCTCATGGGAGTAGTTTGGGGGCATGGGGCCAAGCACACGGGACTGTCACATCCCTTTTACCAAAAATGGACGCATGATACTTTTAATTTTTTTAAATGGAGAAGAAGCAGGGCAAGAGCTTGGCTTAGGAAAGACCCAGATAAGTTCAGACAAGTGGTGGCTAAAGGGAAAATAGAGCACTTTACTTAGAAACAACTTTGTGAAGTTAGAAATGTGAAAGCCGGGGATAGTAGTAAAGTGAGGATCGGTAAGAGGGTAGACATGGAAACCTTAGTGGCCTAAATTGATTTC
This sequence comes from Acomys percivali, assembly GCA_907169655.1. Lineage (NCBI taxonomy): Eukaryota > Metazoa > Chordata > Mammalia > Rodentia > Muridae > Acomys > Acomys percivali. The sequence continues at coordinate 124,392,016 of OU015747.1, forward strand.
TGAAACCATGCAAACCAACATCTCCCTGGGGAGACAGATACGGAAACAGAGCATGAGGCTCAGGCCTCTCACTTCTGGGTGGGGCATTTTTTAAACCCACAGTGCATTCGAGATTGTCCTTTTGACTTTTTTTTTTTTTTTTTTTTCAGAATCAAGATCATGGATACCATATGCTGCTGTACCACTAGGGGGCGTTATAATCATCTTCCTGGTTTCCGCGGCAATAATAATGCTAAAAAGACAAGGTAGGGTGTCTTACAAGAAGGGAATTCTTACGGGGCTTCCAGTGCCAGTGATAAGCGGAATGGATTTTATACAAGCACAGACTCTTGTATATATATGTACAGTAAGATCTCGTAAACTCTCACTAAAAGTACAGACTCAATCTCACCACCCTGGCTTTCTGGCTGGGGGCCCCTGTGAACAACACTAAATAAATACATCTTGAGCTCTTGCTCAATTCAGCCCAACTCTAGTCTGTTGAGCCCCTGTACCAGGTTAAGGGAATCAGCGGAGGAAAGTCACAAGTGTTGAACGTACAAGGCATGCGCAGATCATTTAAATCCAGCACCGAAGTTTGGCTTGTACAGAGGCTAAAGGAATCAAAACAAGAGGCATGGAGGGGGAGACCTGGTGGCACTCAGAGGAAGGACAGCAGGTCACTGAGAAGAGACTTGATACCCTATGAGCATATACAGGGGGAGGTAATCCCTCTCAGGAACAGTCATAGGGGAGGGGAATAAGGGGAAAATGGGAGGGAGGGAAGAATGGGAGGATACAAGGGATGGGATAACCATTGAGATGTAACAAGAATAAATTAATAAAATTTAAAAAACAAACAAACAAACAGGAGGCACGCCATGCTGCTAGTTACTAGAGAAGAGAATTCAGAGCTCTTGGATCCATGGAACATGTCCCAGGGAAGAAGGCTAAAAGCAGTGAGGATATATGATTCTAAGTTGAAATGCCTGGTATTTCTTCCAAATTGTCCTGTGATTCACTTTCTCAGGGCAATGTGTCCCCTCAGCCTTACTGACTACCACTCCCCCGCTCTGGATCAGAGCACCCTCACTCAGTTGGCCTGGTTGGCCCTCTCTTAATGAGGGCCGAGCACAGTGGCTCACGCCATTCTCAAGCAGATCAATATCTTCTTAGAAAAGCCCTTACCTCAGCACGTTCCTGTTGGTTTTGCTTATATAAGAAGATGCCGATCACAGCACAGAGGCGTACCTCTGTCTCATTTCCTCCATCGAAGAGCTCACTGAGACGGTGGGGGGAGGGGGGTATTATTGAGATAAAACTTCAGTTGAGAGATAAGGGGTCTGGGAGTGGATCCACTTAGCTTTCATTATAGGAAAACGGTGAGGTACTGAGGTTCAGAAAGCAGATGGCATTTCCCACCTAGCTGAGCTAGTGAGGCTGTGCTAGCCTTTCACTGGGCTCCTCACTACATTCTGCTCAGCACGTGGCTGAGCTCTGAGGTAGCAGTATTCCGCCCCCCCTCGCCCGCCATGCCCCACCACCACTTTTAAAACACATACCCAGCTTTTCTAGGCACCATTTATGCCTCGTAATCCAGTGCCAAACCAACCTCTGCCAAAACCTACACTTAGTTGCGACACCCTCCACAAGACATTGCTTAGGAGATTCTATTGGCACTGTCTAGCAGTGCCTTCGCCAAAATGCTGCCTAACTCTGAAGAGTTTTAACTTGGTTCTGGCAAATTCATCTCCAACAGAATACACTAGTTAAGAGGGTGGGCATTGGGCAGTGTGCAGTGAGACTAGTCTGTAGTAGCAGCTGCTTGCAAATCTGAGGCAGGAGGATCATTCCAGCCGTGGATTCTAGATCATCCCTGAGCTACATAGTGAGACCCTATCCCCAAACAAAGAAACAAAAGCATGGGGTGCAGACTTTGCCACCAATGAGATATATATCCAAGCAAAGTGCTCATCATCTGCAAAGTAAGGATACTATTATGCCTTTTGTGGTATTGCTGTGGCGACTGGCAAACTGATACACAGAAAGCAACACACAGCGGTTTTCCTGGATGATGCACAGATACACACATACATCTATGGACAGATACATCTTTTCTCTCTTCTTCTTCTTCTTCTTCTTCTTCTTCTTCTTCTTCTTCTTCTTC
>OU015747.1:124413415-124451637 GCA_907169655.1 Acomys percivali
AAAAAAATATAAGAGAATAGAGATTCTCCCTACATATAGAGGTTAAATCTAAGTTCACTCAAGAGACAAACCTATCCAGCTGGTGAAACCAAACCAACATGGAAGGGAAAAATTTTACCTTCTCCAACAATCCACTTGCTGTGGATTGGTGTTAAGTGAAAGGGGCCACCGTCCAGGGGAAACTGAGTAACCTATGGGCCTCTTGGATTAGGAAGTATTTCCAGGGGCCAGAAAGTATAGGCAAAATAACCACCGACCATTCACTCCGCTCCCACCTGCTCTGGAGAGCAGCAATGCTTGCATGGGGAAGACTGGTGGGAGAAGAGAGGGAAGAGGATGTCCTCACAGCATTTGCAGATTCACCTTAGACAAGCTGCCTTTGCCAACTGCACTACATTTTGAGAGTAAATCGGTTTTTCATTCTTACAAACTATAAGGGGGCTTGTTCACTTTCTGCTTTCCTCAGGTCCTACTTTGGTGCATTAGTTACTTTCCTCATTGCTATAACAAAACACATATAGAGATGAAATTCCATCTTGACTATTATTTGGCTAGTTATTGTAGCACTGTGAGAGTCTATTTTCTCAGCTGTAAGGTACTCATAAGTGTTAGGGCTTGCTACATATAATTATTAAGTAGATTGCATACATGCAATAGCCAACCTGGTACCTAGTACTAGGTAAATATGGCCTCCAGTGTGTATAATTGGCAGGCCTGAGTAAGAAGTTGAGGTGGCATTCTATAGGAAAGGGATTGTGATATGCGTCATAACTCAAACGGACTCACAAAAAGGAAATGTCATAGTCTCCAGGCATGATATCCAAGGAAACAGAAACAGAGTGACATAGAGGGGCAAAGACAAAGAGTTGGAGACAGACTATTCTTTCTTTGCACATACAAATAAGGTCGAGAGCGCTTTGTTGTGCTCTTTCACTAAGTCTGGGGCAGAGACTTAGACAAGACTAGCTCTGAAATAGTGACATCTATGATCATCTTGGATCAGATCCACATATTTTGGAGTCCTATAAGAAGAAGGCACAACATTCTGACTATCACTTTTCAACTTCACCCAAAAACATTGTGTTAATACTAAAAAAATGTATTAAGATTAATGGCTCATCTACATCAAACATTTTTAAAAGTAAAGAACCTATGTATCCTTTCTTTGTTTTCCTGGCTCCTCCTATGAAGACAGGCACAAAGAAGGAGCTTGATACATATTTAACTATTTCATGAATGCTTGTGGTTATAATCAGGTATGTATTGGGATAATAAAGCACTGGCTGTAATTAAAATCAATCAAGTTAAGCAACCAAGACCCTGACACAGAAAGTCCACAAGCCATGCAAGGTCATCGATGCCAGAGCTATATTTGAATCCATGCAGCAGATGGGCTAAGCTGAACTTCAGGAAGAAAGAAAAATTCGCACTGGGTTTTACATGAGATTTGAACAAGAGGTGCCTTATCACACAAGTAATCTTTGGCATGAAAAGGCCTTCTGGGGATTCAAGCATCCGTTTCAATTGGGCGGGGGCATTTCAAACTCTGAGCTTTATTTCTTTATCATGGAAAGGTAAAATAACACTAGGTGGTCTCTAAAACCCTACCTACCTTTCACAGACTGTGGTTCTATGTTTGTTTGTGGCAGGTGGTGTCTCAAAGGGCACAATATATTCTGTAGTTTCAAGAACTGCTCATCACACAGAGTCCAGAATCGATGGTGAAATCCCTGAGTCCGACGTAAGTTGCTGCTACTCATGAACACACCCTACCACCAGTACCACCACCAGAATAGGCATCTTGGGCAACAGTTGCCCTCTGTTTGCTGTTACATAGAAAGAAGCTACAGACAAGAGTCTGAAGGGACCAACCAAAAAGGAAATGATGGCATGGGTCTCCGCATGAAAGCCAACATCGTCCCTTGTCTCCTCATGACAGCCTCCATGGTATAAGGCCCTGAGTGTCACATGAAGGCTTAACTGAGGGTTAGATGCAATTTGTGTCTAAGAGGCACTCTCTAGAGGAATCGAGCAATGATAGAGTCCTTATGGTGGGATGAGGAATGCTATGGGGTCACCAACAGGCAAAGTCGGTACTAAGGTTGTTCCAAGGACACAGAAGGAAAGACAGACAACCTTGAACTAAACTAGCTGGTCTAGAACAGCTTTTCTTAGACCCTTAATCGCTCTGTTCCACACCTTCTTGCTTTGGTCGGCCTCCCATGGCTCGCTCTCACAAAGATTCCCTTCTGTACCTACACAAGCCTGCTTCCTTGAGTCTGCAAGGACTGAAGGGGGACACTCAGGTTTCTCCAGTTACTCTGACACTGTACTAGGACTGCTGGGGACGCAATCATAGATTCACATAACTCACAGAAAACTAATCTCCCAGCTAAGCAAGACTCAGTCTAAACTACACAGAACCCTCCTCTTAGCTCTGGGAGGCCTTCTGCTACAAGGCTATGTATGCCCAACTCCCACCCACTTATCTTTATGGCTGTCGTAACCTGACCCAGAGTTGGATGGAACAAGACCTGATGCCAGAAAAGGAGGCTGCATGGTGAAATAGGATCCAGAATGGGTGGTGGAGAGACTGGAATTAGGAAGAGAGCCTCTTAAGGCTTGTCTTCTGAACTCTCGCTGAGGAGAAAGTATCTCTTTTCCAGGGGAATTCATGTACGGAAGAAATGATGAACCCCATTTATTCTACGGTGCAGCTTCCTGAGAAGGTAATCCTGGGTGGCTTTTTAATCTTTTTTTTCCCCATGTGTTCTACCCTCCTGTTGCATCTCATCCATCAGTATTTAACTGAAAGCCTGGGTCTCCTTGAGGCAAAGGGAAAGTTGTTCACAGCATCCTAAATACTAGATCATGGGAGGCTTTAACAGTGACTAGACCCCAGCAGTTATTTGTCTCTATGTTAAGGCAAAAATGGAGTTGCTGAGGAACAGAAAGATCTAAGGCTGAGCTAGGAACAAATAATGCATCCTGGATACTGTTTGAGGCCTAACAATCAAAACCGCTTTCAAATACCCCTATTCCTTTCTACTTATTTCTTCCCAGCTAAGAAGTTCTCTGGGGCTCCCAAATGGGGTGGCTGGAACAGAGAAAAATGATTCACCAAAACAAACAGCCTTTCTACTCCCACGTCCCCAAGCACAGGGGAAAGCTAAGATATCACCCTAGGCTGCTTTCTTAACTCTCCTGGTACTTCAGGGGACTGGAGTTCCCCAGTCACACCTTTCAGCTAACAATTTTTTCATATTTCCTTCTCCTACACAGATGTAGAAAACCAGCATGAAGTGTGACAGACCTTCGTCCAATGGAGCAGGCAGCCTTCTCCCTTTGGAAACAAACTAAGTAACAACCACTGTGAGGATACATGCCCTGATACTTTGTGAACACTTGCCCTTACTTATCAAATCCTTCCTATGTAGGTAAGATAGATTCCCTGATATGGTGCCCACAATCTTTTTCATACCACAGAGCATATAAAAAAAATTTGGTCACACTGCATTCAATCATCAAGGAAACTTAAATCCATAAAAAACTGAAGATGGCTGGAAGATTCTCATATCAAGAAGGAACATCACTGTCCAACAGCTGTAGGAAGAAATCAGTCATTATTGTGAACACTTCTAAAACACCATGCCATACCAGCTAGATGTTTTTGCAGACTCAGCAAGTGTAAGGAACCCTGATGCAAGGCCTCCCGGTCTCTATAGTTCCTTAAGCAACTTAGGAAAGGTGCCCTTAGGGTGTATCTAACCCCTCACTTGAATGCACAGCGTGGCCAGCCAAGTGTAGGCTACATGTCAACCCCTATTCATTCCTAAGTTCAAGAACCATCACGCAGGATAGAGCTGCCACTCTTAGCCCAAATAGAGATGGCCATGCTGCTTGGAAAGCTGTGGCTTGTAACCCTATGCCAGGCAGATACATACTCTTAGTGTAGCATTAGAATGTGTTCTTCCTGTAGACTAGAGTGCTGGAGGCCTTGAGAATCCTCACACAATTTCCTTTCTGGCCAAGCATTCTTTCAACATGTATTCCTTCAGTCAGACTCAGCAAAAAGGCACCATGCCCAAGAGCTTCATGGTCCAAAACAAAATGTCCAGCCACATTTCTGACACTTTGAGGGAAGTGGCTGTAATCAAGCCATCAAAAGATCTTGAACATCTTGATCTAAAAAGATCTTATCCTCTAAGCAACTAAACTTGATTGTAAAAGTATACTATCTGGACTTCCTGCCAGGAGTACTTCATTGCAGCCTTTTTTTTTCTCATTGGATTGGTATATTCTGTCTTTATTCTTTCTTCTAACCTTAATCCCATACCAGGACCCTTCAAACATGACGACGTTTCAATGAAACGCCCTGACATGGGACTGCAGCCAGTGACCATTCAGGTCCAGAGTTTACTGCCAAGTTCTGTTGGTTTTCTCCACTTATTAAAAGAAACATGGCTAAGAATTATTCATTAGTTAATAATTTATATTATGACTTACAAAGAAATAAAGTGTTTCAGAAAGCTCCAAATAATGGCGCTCAGGTATTAGAACGGAGAACAAAGAAAAAACTGTCTTGGTTCCCACACTCCCAGCACATAGGTGCAGGGCAAAAGTTCCTTAAATGAGAGACATTGACTCTTGACAAAGAGAGCACATGCGTACTGACACCAACCCAACAACTTAACAATGATGATGTCTTTACTTTGCATTCTCTACCCTGTATTGTTTCATTCAACTCGATTACTCAAAAATGGCAATATTATTACTTTGCGTTCTGTACTTTGTACTGCATATGCCTGATTGCTTCACTGCCTCCCTTGAATCTACTCCATGGGAAATGTAGCCACAAAACACTCCCTCTTTCAAAAAATGTGTATAAAAATCTAGACTGCTTGCCTGCAAAATACACTCAGATTCAAACTGCCTCTGTGTTTGTCTCTGTTTGTCACTCGTCAAATCTGTGTCCACTGATGCTTTGAGAACTCCTGTTCCCAAGGACCTATACCTGACTGAGATGGTCCATGGCAAGGACACAAAGTATGACTTGTTTAAACAGAACTAAGAATCTATTTTCTTATAGCCATTTGTCCCTCGTGCCAGAGAGTTGCCCTTGACTTAGCATTTCAGCCTATAAAGTGGGAAAACAGGGGAAGTCATTCGTTTCTGTAACTTCTTCCTGCTGACATTAGGGGCAATGTTATCAAGCCTGGACAAGCTGAAAAGCAAGTCAAAGGCTAATGGGGCATTCATCAAAGGCTGGTTAGCTGATCCAGTTGAGGAGACAGAGAGTAGTCATATCTGTGGGACTGGTTTACATCAGCTTCCAGCAGGTCCAGATCTCAGCAGCTCTGGACGCAGTCTGTTAGCCAGGTAAAACTCTGCTGAGACAAATACAGACTAGGCACAGAAGTTAAAATTGTGTTTCTAAGACAGCTGGAGTAAGCTTTTGCCTTTGAAGCCCAGTAAAAGCATGAACATTCTTTTCTCAGTCCAGAAGACTTGATATCCAGGTTGGACAGACTCATTTTTAGCACGATGAGAAGCACCCTTAAGTCTACATTAAGAATTCAACCAAAGAGAAATTAAAATCTTGAGCTTGGGACTGATTAATAAGCAGCCAGAACTGTACCAGCTTATTATAACTCCATTGATCTCATTTGAAATCCGCAACTTGTATTTATGCAGCTTAAAACCTTTCTTAAGACCCTTTAACTTTTATAACTTTCACTTACCAACATTTAAACACTTTCTTAGACCCTCAAATATTAAACACTTTCTCAGACTCTCAAACACTTGCACTTATCAACTTGAAACACTTTCTTATAAACAACCTTAAAACACCTTCTTGGAACAGTTTCTCAGATCTTCTAACATTCTTACCTTGCATGTCTCAACCTTTAAATGCTTTCTCAAGCCCCCAAATACTTTAAATTTGCACATAGAACCTTTAGGGATTACATAGGCACAATATCTTAAAAGAGTTGATACATAGAATGCTGTAATCAAAACAGAACCTTAATTTTGTATCAATATACAAAGATTTGAACAACTAGAAACCCTCTACCCCACCTAGGGAATGGGGCATCATTCTCTTGGAATTGTCTCATTAACTATCAGGCAACTGATTCACTGATATAGCTGACCATAAATGGCATCAATTATTAGTACACCTTTAAATATATTCCTGAACTAACTAACATCAAAACAAAACTTTTAATCATAGATAGAGTTCATTGACGGACTGGCAATCTGGCTGATTTTGCCACATTCCACCCTTAACACTGAACAGCAAAAGGACAGAGGTTGCTCTTGGTGCTGAGCAAGGCAACTGAATGCGGTTGGCAGTCTTCAACAGAGAAGTCTGAGTCTCCCACACCCAAACTGGCTACCAGCCATGTGACTGCCCTTTTTACAACCACACCCTTTTTACAACTGAATCAGCATGGCGGCCAGCCGCTTGGTCTTAGAGGCTGTGCTGGGCAATTTAAAAACATCGCAATATTCAGAAAATAAAGCCAAAGATATTCCTAAGGCAGCAATTTCTACCTTTTTGAGAATGAAGGTAGAACATAATAACCATAAATTTAGAAGACAAACCCAAATTTTAACAGTGCAAACAACTGACTATCTCTAAAATTAATATTTCTTAACTTAAAAGGATCCTTTAGAATTACTCATTTCCGAAGTCTACAATACAGCAGTATGTTAACCTGAATTGACCTTCATAAGAAGCAGAGAGCGCATTAGGACCAAGAGGCTCTAAAATTATTGCCGTGTTCCATGTGGCTATCGCAAGATGGTGGAGTCACATGGCCGGATACAAATCAGGTGTTCCCCATGGCTGCTATTTAAAACATTGTGTGTTACAAACACATATACACATATATATGTTCTAAGCAAGCATTTGAACTTAAATTTCAAACATTATACCCAATGAGCAAATTATACATCTTTAAATAAGGGTTCACAGTATAATCTTAAGCTATATATCCTGGAAGTGCAGCTTTAATACCTTATTAAGGAAGCATTGTTTTCAATCCTAACTTTTATAACTCTAGTTTCAAATACAAGACAATAATTACATAAAAACCTTAATTTAAAAGGACCTTTAGAGACCTGTTGGCTTATGCCACTTGCTGCTTAGAATGGCTCCAACTCTAACTTACAAGTTTAAGCTAACCTTTGTTCCAGATGTTAAAGATCCTTTTAACCATCTTCAATAACCAGTCATTTATAAGCAAGATATACAGAACACAATAAAGTTATACATTTGAAATCAAACATATAGTGGCTACACACAGTCATATATTTTAAGACAGGCAGACAGAACTTTCTCTAGGTGTAATTTCAAGGAAAAGTACCTTGTCACCGGTTGAACCCAATCAATAGAGGCAAGAGCTGGGGCTTTCCAGCGGTGTCCCGGATCAGGTGACCAGTGTACTATACTTGGGGGGGGGGGGGCCCAAGCTTGCGACCAGACTGCAAACTGGAAAAAGCCTTCACCAAGGCCAGACAGCAGCCACCCCAAAGGCCCTGCAGTTTCTGTGTCATCTTGGTGCTTGTTCAGCACAAGTGGTGGCAGACCTTAGCAATACTGTTTCCACACCTTTCCTTTTTTTTTTTTTTTTTTTTTTTCCGTTGTGTTACTTTTTTTTTTTAAATTTATTTATTAATTTATTCATATTACATCTCAATTGTTAGCCCATCCCTTGTATCCTCCCTTTCATTCCTCCCTCCCCTTTCCCCCTCTACTCCCTTCCCCTATGACTGTGACTGAGGGGGACCTCCTCCCCCTGTATATGCTCCTAGGGTATCAAGTCTCTTCTTGGTGACTTATATCCTTCCTCTGAGTGCCACCAGGCCTCCCCATCCAAGGGACATGGTCCGATATGGGGCACCAGAGTTTGTGTGAAAGTCAGATCCCCTTCTCCACTTAACGGTGGAGAATGTCCTGTCCATCGGCTAGACTGGTTAGGGGTTCGAAGTTTACTGCTAAATTTTCCTTGACTGACACCACATGCTGGCGAGGATGTGGAGAAAGAGGAACACTCCTTCATTGCTGGTGGGAATGCAAACTAGTACAACCACTTTGGAAATCTATCTGGCGCTTTCTCAGAAAAATGGGAATAGGGCTTCCTCAAGACCCAGCTATTCCACTCCTTGGAATATACCCAGAGGATGCACTACCACACAACAGGGACATATGCTCAACCATGTTCATAGCTGCCTTATTCATAATAGCCAGAACCTGGAAACAACCTATGTGTCCATCAGTAGAAGAATGGATAAAGAAACTGTGGTATATTTACACTATGGAATACTACTCAGCTATTAAAAACAAGGAATTCCCGAAATTTGTGGACAAATGGATTGAACTAGAAATTATCATAATGAGTGAGTTCACCCAGAAGCAAAAAGAGTCAAATGGTATATACTCACTTATAACGAGACACTAGGCCAAGGGGTATGCCCCCATGATAAACTTTACCTACCAAGAAAGTGGGTCAGAGGGGAGAAAATCCTACTGAGACTTTAGGGGTGAGAAGCCTGGAAGAATGAGGAAATAGAGGGATCCAGTGGGTCCTGGAAAAATACAGGCGGGTCTGGGCCCTCTAGACCTCCTCAAACTATGGCACCAGCCAAGGAAAATTTAGCAGTAAACTTCGAACCCCTAACCAGTCTAGCCGATGGACAGGACATCCACACCTTTCCTAATGCTGCTCACTCAAGCCAGAGCGCAGGCAGGTAGGGAGCAGGGTGCGCCGCTGTTGCCTGAGGGATCAGGTGTTTCTAACCAGCAAACACCCCCAACGCACCTGTGTCCATGGCAGAGGTCCCCAGAGGGCCTTCCATGCTTGGCACAAACCTTTCTACCGTGCTTGAGACCTGGCCCATTTCTAGAACTGAGATGGCTACAAGCAAACACAAACACAAAACGACTACACACAGAGATGTACCAGTACGGCAAGAGAAAAGAACCAAAATTCAGAATGGCAACTATCTTGTGAGCCAACAGGCTGGCTCCTCCAGCACGTTCTGCCAGACACCAAACTCAAAGCAGACTATCCCGTAACCGGTCACTGCCTGAATCAGAAAACCAGACGTGGTCTGAAATTCCTACAAAAGATTCTTAGTCACAGAGTCACACAACGACAAAAAGCAAACAAAGCACAAACGGACAAAATCAGACTTCCTGGTGCGCACAGGCAGTGAGACATTGGCATCTGCCACACTGTAGGAGTGACCCGCTTTGCCTCCCAAACTTGAGGTTGTCTGTCTAGTCCTTCTGTCCGTCAGTCTCAGTCAACACTACATACACGAAATATCAATCAACACTATACCCATACACAACAGTCGTCGGACACACAAACACCTTCAGCACGCTGATTTGAGTGGAAACGAACATACCATACTGGCTTGAGTACCCAGGAGAGTGTTCAGTAGCTGGATCCAGTAGTAAACAGATGTGAGGCTCTAAGTCCTCTTGACGGGAGTCAGAGAGCCCCTCCTGAAGGGAATGGAATAGCCCCTGATGATGCTCTAAGGCCTTCCTGACGGGGGTCAGAGACCCCCCTCCTGGTGGGGACCGAAGACCACCCGACGGGATCTGGAACAGCTTCACAGGCTCACGCAGCCAGGACTATACAGTGCATCCACTAAGTCACTCCTGGCTGCCACAGATACAGAAGTCCCGAGCAGCCTGAAAACACAGAGCTGCGGCACAGACACACGGTACACTTACATAAACACACTTACTGATGTACGTAAGATTTGAGGATCTAAGACATGTTTGAGGGTAAGAAGGTGTTTTAAGGCTGGTAAAGAAAATGATTTGAGGTAGATGGAACTAGAAATGATCATCCTGAGTTCACCCAGTCCCAGAAAGATACACATGGCATATACTCATTTATAACTGGACACTAGCCCAACAGAGATGCCCCCTTAAAGTTCTTCACTTAGCTGGGGATTAGGATAGATCCTAGGACTTCCTATTGGGACTCTCAATGAGAGAGATAAGGAATACTGGGGAAATAGAAGGATTCAGAGGGTCCTAGAAACCTACAAGAAGACCATTAAGGCTGGTGGATCTGGACCCAGGCGAATCAGCTCAAACTACTGAACCAACCAAGGGCAATGCATGCAGTAAACCTAGAACCCCTATCCAGCTCTAGCCAATGGACACCATGCTCGCCACATGTGTGGACAGCAAGGACTGACTCGGCCATGAACTCTGGTGCCCACTATTTGACCACTTCCCCTTAGTGGTGAGACTTGGTGATGACACTCAGAGGAAGAGTAAGCAGGCTACCAGAAAGAGATGTGATAGCCTGTGATCTTCTAGTGGGGGACAAGGTCTCCTTCTGTCACAGACCTAGGGGAGGGGAAGAGAATGAAAGAAGGAGGGAGGGAGGGAGGGGGAATGGGAAGAAACAAGTGAGTGGATAACAAATTAGATGTAATCTGAATAAATTACTTAAATAAAATTTTTAAAAAGAAAGTGATTTAAGGTACATAAAAATTCTCCTCTCCTGCCCCCACTATCCCACTGTTGTGTTTAGACTGTTCAGAGCATTAACATTAATCACCTTTGGATTGTCTCCCAAGTCAATTCATCTCTTTTTGTAAACTTAAAAAGATTCTTGTGAGCCGGGCGGTGGTGGCGCACGCCTTTAATCCCAGCACTCGGGAGGCAGAGGCAGGCGGATCGCTGGGAGTTCGAGGCCAGCCTGGTCTACAAAGTGAGTCCAGGACAGCCAAGGCTATACAGAGAAACCCTGTCTCGAAAAACCAAAAAAAAAAAAAAAAAAAAAAAAAGATTCTTGTGATCTTCAATAGATCCACTCAAATCCACAGGTGACACTCCAGATAAGTATTTCCTCCACTATTCCCCAGGTTTGGGACACCCCTTCCCCAACTACCAAGTTTTATATATGAGAATAAGAGAATGATAGCTATAAGGTACCAGATATTATGTTCTATGAGGTATATTAAATGAGCCTGGGAGAGAAGGAAAAAGGGAAGGGGTACCCCAGACAGAGACAGAGATAGAGACAGGAAGAGTAAGAAGTAGAGAGAGAGTAGAGAGAGACCATGTGGAGGATTTGTCGTTTTATAGAGCCCTGGGCAGGGCCATGTCCCGTGGCAGGTAAGCAATGACACCACAGGTAGGCAGACTGAAGCAGACCCCTAACATTCCTACCTTTTCCTATAATTAAAAAATGAGGAACATTGGACTGTGTTTTAGAGAAGGTAAGTTAAAGTATATAAATGTAGGTTCATTGGAAGCAGTTTTCGGCTGCCATGTAAAGGGAAAAGAGAGAGAGAAAGAAAAGCAATAGCAACAAACTAGATTATATAGTGAAGGGAAGGAAAAGATCTGCCATAAAAGTTCAAGGTAGAGGGAAGGCTATGTCAGCCATGTCCTGCAGCAGACAGGGACCGAGGAGTGCTGGGGGAAGCTGGAGCTGTTTGCCCAGGGCCTGGAGGACACCATTTCAGCCCTTTGCAAATGGATAAGAGGGCAAAGTAATGGTCTTAACTATTTCCTGCTGACAGTAGGGTGGTGATAGGGGATTTCAAAGGCTGAAACACTGACCAGGTTCTGGAAGAACAGGCTGTTGCATTTGCTGTCCAGGGTCTGAGAACATCTGCAGCTGGGAAGGGCAATTGTGTTCCAGCTAGGAGGAACAGTGCAGGTCCAGCTGGATTTCTGAGGTTGGATGGGAGAAGATGTGGGTAGCTGCTTTGATGATGTCCCAGATGTAGGAAGTCTGGCAGGAAGATACTGGAATATAGATGTGGGCAGAAGACCAAGTTAGTAGGTTAGGGAGAAAATTCCCTTTAGGTATACATTTGAAACTCTTGGGAGAGCAAAGAAAAAGGTTTGAACATTGGGAGCTTCCTTCCATTTTTACCCAATTGTTGGCAATAATTAAAAGGCTTTACTTTTGGATCTGTCCAAGTTTGGTTACAGAGGCAGGTAAGCTTAGAAGCCCTTAATGTGGGCATAGGGACTTGAAATTCCCAGAAGGTGTCCCAGAGCAGCCTGGAGGAACAGGCATCTGGACGTTTTCTATGGGTAGGTGAGGTCAGCAACCCACTAGGGTGTCCCCCCCAAATGGATAGTGACTCAGGAAAAACAGGTACAGACTGGTCAGTACTTTGTCAGCCCTGACTAGTGACCAAGAGCACAACTCGACGGAGGAAGAGCTAGCCCCAGATATATCTACCCAGTGCACTGGGGTTTGGACAGTGGCTGCGAACGGTAAGGACAGGTGCAGGAAGGAGGCTACATCTGAAAGCTCACCCGGTGGGAACTGTCCTGGTTGTAGGTCAGTGAAGAGGACTGAAGTTGTGTACCTCTCTCTGATCCAGAGAGGTGCCAACAGCCTCTCGGACAAAGGGAAGTGTTTATGAGACTAGGAAGGGGGAATTTAGCTGGTCTTGGGGACAGAAAGGTGGCAATCAGGTGGTTAGGGGGGGGTCCCAAACCCAGGAAAAAGGAGAAGGAATCCCACCCTTAGAGATAGGAGATAGGTGAAAAACCTAGGCTTTGGATTGGTAGTACGTATCTGGACTTATCTCATTTGACCTGAGAGATGGATTTCCTGGAGCTTACAAGAATCCTTTTAAGTTGATAAAGGGAGATAAATTTAGCATCATCACAGAAGAGACAATATCAGCACTGACACTAACTATATCTAAATCCTAAACTATAACATGAGCTAGAAAAGACCTGATAGTTGTGGAGGGGTTGGAGGTGGGGGAATGTTGTACAAGGCTAAAGCTGGACCTCAGTGTGTAGAAGGGAATCTAGTAGAAAATGGAGCAGACAGAGGGCCTCCAAGTGAGGGAAGCAGACAAACTAACCAGAGAGGTCTGCAGCTGTAGAATGCATGCTGGGAATCCCCTCAGATAATCCACACTGTTAGTGTCTTGCCCGTTCATAGCACAGTGCCTCAGCTAAAATGTATGCCCTATGTTAGCAGAGTGCCCCAACCTGCCTAGCAGCCTATGATGTCATTACCTGCCTGCCACTGGGTGTGCCCCTCCCCAAGACTAAAAAAGGCCAAACTTACCTCTCTCTATCTTGTTTCTCTCTTCCTCTCTTGTTCTCTTACCTCTCTTGTCTCTATCTCTCTTTGTCTCTGTCTCTGTCAGTCTGGAGTGCTCACCCCTTCCCTCTCCCCCCATGCTCATATAATGAACTACTCCATATCATATCTGTTGTATGGCACGTATTTCATATCTCATATCTTATTTTTCGTACCTAAAATTGGTGACTCTGTACATGGAAAGCAATCCCACAGTCTTTACCATAAGAACTTTTTCCTCCTGCACACAACAGATCTGCTTTCCCTAAACTTTGTAATCAATCAGGGCGGATAGGCTGCTTCATACTTAAGCTCGCTGACAATGGCTATGTGCACCATTCCATCCACCAGGGAAAGCTCACGCACCCCCCCCCCCCCCCCCCACCCCCTGCCACCTCGGTCCCCCCCATGTGCCACCACCATGACCCACCCCACCCCGCTACCCCACCCCCACCCCGGCTGCCTGCTGTTGAGCCAGACTCTGGAATCGCTCCAGCCACTTTGAGTTCGCTGTGCTCTGCAAGCACACGCAGACCCAGATATCCATGATGCACAGTGGTTCACTCTGTCGCTGTGGCTGGGGCCCCTACAAACCCCGAAATACCACTACAATCCCTTTTGCCTCCACGGAAGCCTCAGTGTGAGGGCATTTGGTAGGAAAAGACCAAATGCCAGAGGCCAGCTAAAGCCACGTGTAGTGATGAATGCATATAATCTTAGCACTGAAGAGGCAAAGGCAAGAGGACTCAAGACCAGCCTCATCTACACAACCGGTTCAAAGCCAGTCTAGGCTACGTGAGACTTCCCTTGTTAGGACAAACAAAACTACACTTTTCTTCTCCTTGGAACATGGCCTGCACATGAGGTCAGCTGAAGAGGCAAGCTGGGCATGACGAGGCGGCGCCCTGGAGAGACGCGTGTAGAAAGGAGTAAAGAGACTGGGTCACAAAGGGTGGGGACAAGTCACAGTGACACTGAACAGAGTTTCTCAGACCCACTCCTTGTCCTGGAGCTGAGTTGAGGAATCCCTCCCGGACAGATCTCCTTCTCCTGCTGGTCCTTTCCTCTCTCTAATCAGCTCACTAACATTCCCAGCATCTTAAAGCTCTAGCGTACAATGCAAGTGTAAAAGACCAGAGGCAAGAGTTCTCTAGGCAGCCTACAAGACACTAACTACATCCCGTGTTGGAAGCATAGGAATTCGAAAGGTGGCCTTGAGACTCAGGACCAGCCTGAGCTTTATTCTAAGAATCTTGTGATTTGTAAAGATAGAAGCTATCCACTCCCTTCTTCTTAAAAAAAAAAAAAAAAAAAAAAAAAAAAAAAAAAAAAAAAAAAAATTAGAGTTATATTATTTTCCCTTTTAAAGGAACTAGAGTGTGACCCATAGGTCCATAAAAATCAAAGTATACTTCCAAAAGAACAGGAGTCCTTCCCAGCCTACAGTGTGCCTTCCCCTGCAATACTGAGCTCTCCAACACAGTGCCTTCTACAGACACAAATGAAAAGTTGTAATTCTCTTTATTCACAGAAAGGGGGGCATTGAGCTTCCCAGGAAGCTGGGAAGACAGGAGTTGAACTTGAGATCCATGCATTTAAACCCTGACACATGGCCTCCATTTCCCTGCTGCGGATCCCCAACACCTGACACTTGGCCTCACACATAGCACACCTATGACATTTTTGCATAATAGATGGGTCACCAAACACCTGCTGAATGAATACTTGCATAGATTCTTAGTTTGAAGCCACTAGAAGGAGATGGATGTAAATATGTTGACATGTTAATCCCATGGCAGTGTGGTTATTGACATGTTAATCCCATGGCAGTGTGGTTAACTGCACAACTTTTCGGTGGGCAATGCCCATCAAACCAAAGAAGCTGTGTAGAGCCTTCTTGTCACCTCCCAAGAGCAGCTCCTGGAATGGCAAAGAGGAGAGAAAAGAGGTAGATCCACAGTAGGGAGAATTGAGCAGGCAGTGAATGCTGGTTAAGGGAAACCAGCCATTAGTTGAACCACTAGCTAGAAGAACCAGTTGTTGAGCAGAGGTTGAGGAACAGAGGGAAAAGAAACGCTTGGACACTCAGGCATATGCAGTACAAGCTGAAGGTAGTAAAGCCCAGGAGAACTTTTCTTCTGGCTCTCCATCTGTCCCCATCTCTCTCTTGCCTACTGTCTGTCTGACTCCTTGCTCCTTGCTCGCTTACTTGCTTGCTGTCTTTCTGTCTAAGTAACTCTCTTCTTGCTTGCTGTTATCCATCTTTCTATCTTTCTGCTTGCTGTTTCCTGTCATTCTAATTTTCTTCTTGCTGTTGCCCATCTTTCTAATTCTCTTCCTGCTAATCCACCCTCTCTCTTTCTCTCTCTTGCTGTTCCCCATCTCACTCTAGCATACTTGCTCATGTCTGTTTCTTGTTTGCCCTTTCTCCTTGGGCTAACCTCACTGTTTTATTGAAATGAAGTTTAATTTTTTCATTAGAGAATAAATCATGAACTTTTTCTATCTTTTGCAATCACTAGGGCAATCAAAAATCAACAGAGTAACAAAGAAATACATACTGTTCTGTAACCTCCAACAAACCATACAACAAAATTCAAGCAATGGTCAAGCAATGGTCAGCATGACCTGATCATCATTTTTTAAACAATACACAGGAATGTTTAATCATAAATTTCCCTGGACTAAAGTCAATGTGTTGACAAGATGGTCATAGCAACATAGCTTAGGCTAAATATTCTCTAAAGAAAAATCTTGACCTATTTCCAGTCCCAGACTAAAAAGGTGTGCTATCCAAGCCTAGGCTTACTGCCGAGGGGTCCTCTATTATAAAATACCTGTAAAGCATGATGCTCCAAGTCCACCTTCTAGTGCTCTCAAAGCAGATTCTAAAGAAACATTTCTACGGGTAACAGTATCTAGCCAGGTACTGTTATGTCTAGGTCTTAACCTTCTTACATGCAGTTTCTACCTGGGTGCTCACAGTCAGGACAAAAAAACTCTATCATTGTCTCAAGATTTTGGCCAGATGCCCTCTTTCAACATTCTCTGTGGGAAAAAAGTTTTCCCTGTATGATTTTCCTTACGGCTGAAAAATAGAGAGAAAAAATGGTTTGAGGAGAAATAGCAGATTTCTAAACAACATTGCACCTGGACCATAAATATTATTTGAGGGCAGTAGTAATCAGCTGGATATCTTTGCAACTTTCTTAAGCAAAGCCTCAACAGCTGTTCTGGATGTCTAGCGATCATGCTGCACACTCGTCAGTCCCTGGAACTTTGTCAAGCAAAGCTTCTATGACTTTTCCTCATGTCTGTGACACCTTCTGATCGCATCTGGGCAAAGTTGCTTTCATAGCAAACAAGATTTTTACAGGTTTTACAGGTTGAGGGGGACAGTGTGTATTTCCACCATTAACATCATAATAATAACAGGAACAGAAGAAGTAAGAACTTGGAGGATTGCACTGTTCTCTGGTATGAGAAACCTTTCAGATTTTTCAAAATATATTTTGACAACTAGCAGTTATCAGAAGCCTTGACCTCTAACCGGTGAGGCAAAGTGAAGAGCAGGGCATTATCTAGAGGCCTCAGACCTTGAGAGGTTTACTTTGAGAATGCACGAAGAAATCCATGGTGGTCCTGAACTTTTGCTGGCTGATGATCCAGTCCATTCTGAGGAGCCCTGTATGAGTCTCTGAGTGTAGGAGGCTCAACTCTCTGACCTAAACATGGCTGTGTCTTTGAAAATGAGAAATGTATATATTGTTTTCTTTAAAGTCATCTGTCAAGACTATTTCTTTAACATGCATCAGCCTCAACCATTCCACTTCTATTTATCTCCAACTGTGATCTTATTGTAGATATCAAAAGTCATCTCTAACTTACTGGGCCCCAAACTGAGTCCCCACCTTGCTCTTCTGCTTCCCCTGTGCCAGGTAAGCATAAAAACTGGCATTGATTGAGTGCTCATCATGTGCCACTCCCTGTGCTCTTCTGCGTATAAGTCACTGAAAGCTCTTGAGAAACATCAAAACCCATCCTCTTTCTGCAGTAGACACATCATCCTGTGTGGATTAAGCAGCTGGAGATCACAGGAAGGCTCAGTTGCCCATTTAACTGAATAGTCAAAAGCTCGACACTTCCATCAGCCTGCCATCACAATTCCCCTTTTATTGGATTTGGTCAGTCCCAAGTCCTCCTCATGCCTCCTCTCAAGCACAGCTCCCTCTAGCTACCTAATTCTGAAGCATATGTCCTCTGCATGTCTGCTCCCTTGTCTTGTGCTACCTGAATGATGCATAAAAAGCTACAAATAAATTTACCCCTTCCTTACTGGAATTTTCTATCCCAAAGATTTGGAGTCCTGCTGTTACCTGGTCCCAGTCAAACAAAATTATCATGGGTCTATGAACTGTCAAATCATTTCCAAACCCCTACACACACAAACACACACACACGCACACACAAACACACACACACACATACACATACACACACACACACACACACACACACGCACACACACACACACACACACACTCAGACACATACCTTTGCCCATATCATGTCTGTCTTCCCAGTCAAAGTAAGTATCTTCTTTTTCTTATCCTGCAGTGGAGATAATCATGTTTTTTTGTTTGATCCCAATGTGGGATGCAGAGAAGACTTGTGAGAGAGCAGGTGATGTTTACCCATTTACAAGTCTAGCCACTTTGGGAGGGAGCTTGGTTGTTGCCACCTGAAAAATATCCTAGAACAGACTCTGAGAGGATATATCCAAAACAGGAGGTTGGGCATTTTGGGGACTTGATATTTATTGGCTTTCATTGCTCTACTTCAAGATGCTCCTAGAGAGAACTGCTCCAGGGAAGGCTACAAGGCTTTGGGCTCAAGATGAGACTCTGGGTTCTGGTTGCTCCAGTTCTAGCAGCAACTTTGGAGGAATAGTTGGTCTGCTGAAATCTTGCTGATTATGCCAGGACAATCATTCCCAAGAACCTGGTAAGATAACCATTCCCTTTACTAAGGTATTTCAAGGGTTTGGGGAAGCCTTCATAGAATTTTTTCAGAAACTAGGGTCAGTGCTAGATAGAGCCATACCAGATTCTGAGACCAAACTGGCCCTGAAACTGATCTTGGCATACTCATACTAAGAAGGTTTCATTCTTGTTTTCCTTAATCCCCTTTCTCTCTTGTTTAGGCTAGTTCGGTTGTAAGGGAGGGACAAGTTCATAATAAAGTATAATGATCAAGGAAATTGAACCCACAGGTGGTGCCCAACATGATTTAGGCATCATGGGTAACTTAACTTCTAATTTTGCAGAGGAAGACACAGGTTTTCAAGATATCGCAATGCTCTTTCAGGGTGTAAGCACCTGCTGATGCAAAGTTCTTTCCTACTTTATACCTAGAGGGAATATTTTGGTTTTCTTCATCTTTTTACTATATAACATTTTTTTAAGAGATTAGAAGAGAGACCAATAAGATGCAAAAACCGGAAGGGTCAGTAAATTCTATCATTCTGAAAAGGATTGCAGAGTTTGCAGTACAACTAGAGAATTTGTGTATAGAGGAGGAAGCAATCAGAAAACAAAAGGTGCCATTGATAAAGGAAAGAAAACCAGGTAACTGAGAGCCAGTGTTTCACACAATTGCCGCCCCACCCTGCTCCACAGGCCAGGTGGTGAGAGCACCAGCAAGTGGAAGGGGGCAGAGAAAAACAGGAAGCCAGAGAGGCTGTAAAGAAACTAGAGGAACAGGAGAGTAGACAAACAAAAGGGTCTTTGGAGAAAAAGGTTGTGATAGAGATACCCTCCAGAGTCACACGGACACCATCAGCTTTTCCAGTTACTATAAGACATGGGCCTGCTCAAAATGGTGCTGAGGGTTATGATGAAATGGCATGACGTCCAATAGATATGTTGGATTTAAAACATTTTAAGGAATCTGTTATCAGGTATGGAGTACATTTGGCCTTCATTAAACAAATGTTAAATAGCTGGGCTATGTAGCATAGACTTGTTCCCTAAGATTAGAAAAGTGTGGTTTCAGAGGTATTAGAAGTGGTGCAACAATTCCGATGACCGATCATGGTGGCAAAGTGAGGCTGTAAGAATAGAACATGAAAATGGGAGAGGAGAGATAAATGTTGATAAAGGTCAATTGCTTGGTGAAGGGCAATATGCTGACTTAAGAGAACAAGTTCAATCTGATGATAGAGTGATTGAACAATGTCATGTTGCAGCCTTATGAGCTTAGGACATGGTAGAGGAACCTGGTAAGATAACCATTCCCTTTACTAAGGTATTTCAAGGGTTTGGGGAAGCCTTCATAGAATTTTTTCAGAAACTAGGGTCAGTGCTAGATAGAGCCATACCAGATTCTGAGACCAAACTGGCCCTGAAACTGATCTTGGCATAGGAAAATGCTAATACTGAATGTAAGAGGCAATTAGAGCATTAAAGGAAAGAGGGGCTCCATTAGATGAATGGGTAAGAGAAACAGTTAATATTAGCTCTCCAGAACATCAAAACAATATTGTAGGACAAGGTATAGTCAGAGGTTCCAGATAGCATAACACCCGGTGCTTTAATTGTGGTAAAATTGGTCATGTACAAAGAAACTGTAAGGTTAAAAGTTCCAGACCTCAAAATAACAGATGTACTCACTTTGGAGTAAATGGTACTCATGGGAGAGAATAATGAGTTTCTGGCCATGCTGGTTACGAGGTGCCAAGACTTCCAGGCTACTGTGGCCACTCTGGGAAAGAAAAACATTGGTCTAGGGAGTGTCAATCTAAAAGAGATGTACAAGGTAATATCTTGCCAATGGGAAATGGCAGGAGGGGCCCAATCGTTGCGGGGCTCCACCAACAATACAAGCTGGATTTCTCTGGCCAGTCCAGAATTAATGGACTTCCAGGAAAATGGGAATTATGTAGTAGTGAACTAATTCATGATACTAAGGTGATACTGAAATATGGTAACTAACAAAACTTATAAAGATTAGCTCTGACCAGGAAAGACCTCTTAGTACCTAAAATATGAATGTGTTCATATAGCAAGGGAATCTTAAGAGATACCTGGTTCTTATGGCGTGACGTTCTTTCATACAGCTTGGATATTATAGCTCAAACAGCTGTATAACATTGATGGCTTACACCTGCTCAAAAATAGGGAAGACATGTATCTTTAGATAATTTGTATGCCTTGCATATTCTATATATGTGTAGAAATGTACCTATAATAATACTTTTAAAAGTTTGCTTATTGTTGGTGCAAAAAATACAGATAATAATGAAGACAATGAAGGTAGCCCAGGTGATTCAACCTTGAAGACTGCCCCAGCTACTGCTTCCCCAAGAGTTTGCATGCATATCCACTTTAAATGGGCTAGCCCAAAGGATCGATCCCAAAAAGAATGGACAAAAACAGATGCAGCTACCTTTTCCAGTGCTTGGCCAAATCTTATTTTTCTAAGGGTTCCAAAAAGATGTTTTTACTCCCAGAGAGCAAAAAGTGAATTTTGAGAACATGACACCCCCATTCCCAACAGGTAGGGTGGCTGTTTTTGGTGGGTTACCAATGTTCATTTTTGCCTAGGAGGGTTAGTTACAAGATAATAAAAGTTTCATTTAGGCATTTCTTTCTTCTATCATTCTTTCTCTCTTATCTTTCTATCCTATCTAGTGTTAGGGGCAAATAGGCGAAGGATATAAGGGAACATACAGATGAACAGAATAAGAAGTAGATTATTGAATCTACTAGCCTCAAATATTTTACATTGATATTCCAATATTTTACATTGGCATTGTAGAATGATGGAAATTTATGACTATTTTATTCAGCTTTTGTTTTATGTATTGTATATTGTATGTTGATAGGAGCTTAAACTGTACATTATATGTCGGTAGAAATGTAAGATCATTTTGTTTGACATTTACTTAATGTATTATATGTGTGCGACTCATTTGAAAGGGTGATGTACAGTTCTAGTCATTCAAAATCAAACTGTTGATGTTGGGAATGATAGGCCATATGACCAATGTTCAGCCATCTTGTCCAAGTCTGCACCTTTAAGTCTCTGTCTTTCCCAGAGCGTACCTTTCACCAGAAACTAGCTGACCCTGTGTGAGTCAGCAGCTAAAGACAGATAGGGATAGAGTGACCCTGTTGTGAGTCAACAGTTAGATGAAGACAGTTAGATAAAGCTACATGAAGACAAAGCAAGATGCTCTGTGTAGCAGGACGTCATGACCCTGCCTGGAATTCCCTATGTTTTGAGAAAAACCTGCAACTGTGTTGCTATAGCAATATGCTTCCCTGCCGTCTGAATTATACCAGCTGCTGCCTGACTAATAAAGTTGAGAGCTTGATCAATCAGACTTGCTCTCCTTCCTCATGTCTTGCAATTCTCAACAGGTGACCTTTCTCCCGAGTTTAGTTGAATCCTGCAGGTCCAGGCATGTTAGAACCTGTTCAAGATGACCAGAGGTAAAAGTTGGTAGTTAGTTACATATAAATCTTACTAGATACTAAATTACTTAATTACAGAATAAGCTTTATTTAGTTTCTTATACATGACTTCAAAGGAATAGATAGATGATGTATAGAATAGATAGATAGATAGATGGTCTTCAAACACTTCACAGATACATAGAATATGACATTTAATAATACAGGGCTTTTATGACAGAGAGACACATCCATTGCTGGCAGCATCTCCAGTTTAATTATGAGGGCATCAAGAAATGACTGTGGCAGAATAGCCACTGGACTGAGGAACTGTTTTTATCGCTACTGCTGACGACATAATGACCGTCCACTATGATCAAGCCTGATCCTGAAAAATTGGTTGCCCAGCCTTGCAGAGACTATGTGGGCCAGTCCTTCAGGATTCGTGCTTCACAGAGTAGTCTATCGGATGGCTTTGGGCCAGTGAGCTGAAGACTGGATGCCCTGTCAGTCAGCTCTCTCTGTTCTGTCTATTCTTTACAGATTTACAGGTTGATAAATGTAATTTCTAATAAAGATTTTTTTAAATGTTTGGATACTAGGGTAAGACTCAATAGGATAGGATAGACAAGGGAATAATTTCTCCAAGATTGTCAAATACAAATGGACTGCTCGAAACCTGATCCAAGATGGCAGCAAGCAGTGTGGACCGTGTTTAGAAGCTCCAGTAAAGAATTCAGGGAATTGCACAGAAGTCTGAACCAGGAACACCGAGGTCCCCACACCACTGTAGCAGGAGTGCTCCACAGTTTGAAGGGGCCAGGTTGCAGAGGACCTGTGTGCCCCTGCACATGGGAGGAGCAAGGATTTTCTCAGACCGGAGCAGCAGTGGTGGCGGTGGCAGCTGTGGCAGCGGCGGTGGCTGAGGTCTGCAGCTCAGAGCCCTCCAGCAGAGGCGATTGGTATGGTGGCCGGTGGGAGTTGCTACAGGAGAGGGGACCCTGGGCAGGTTTTTGGGCCATATCGCGTGGTCTGGGCTCTGTGACCCAAGCTAAACTTGACGCACGGCCCGTTCCCTGAGACCCAAACTGGACTCAGAGCTCAGCTGGGCTCCTGAGACCCAAGCTCAGCTCAGCACTCAGTTCTGCCCCAAGCCTCAAGCTCAGCTCAGCACTCAGTTCTGCCACTGAGACGCTAGCTGTGCTCTGCGCAGTTTTGCCCCTGAGATGCTAGCTGAGCTCAGCGCATGGTTCTGCCCCTGAGACCCAACCTCAGCTCAGTGCACACTTCCGCCCCTGAGATGCTAGCTGAGCTCAGCGCACAGTTTCAGCGCAGAGTCCCTAGCTGGACTTGGTGGGCAAACTGGGCCCAGAGACTCTAGCTGAGCTTTGTGCATAGTCACGGCCCTGAGACTCTGGCTGGACTCTGCACGCAGGTTGGGCCCGGAGTGCCTAGATGAATTCAGCACGCAATTTGGGTCCAGAGTCCCTGGCTGAGCTCGATGAGCAGTTCCACCCCGAGACTCTGTCTGATCCTGGTGTGCGGTTTGGGTCCAGAGTCCCTGGCTAGCTTGGTGTGCTGTTCCGCCCCTGAGACTCTGGCTGAGCTCGGCATGCGGTTTAGGGCCAGAGTCCCTAACTGCTCTTGGCACACAGGTTGTTTCCAGAGACTTTAGCTGAGCTTTGCACGCAGTCTCGGCCCTGAGACGCTGGTTGGACTCGGTGCGCATTTTGGGTCCAGAATCCCTGCCTGAGCTTGGCGGGAAGTTCGGGCCCTGAGACTATAACTAACCACAGCGTGAGTTTTCGGCCCAAAGTCCCTAGCTGAGCTCCGTGCGTGGATTGGACCCTGAGTGCGTAGCTGAACTTGGCAGATAGTTCAGACCCTGAGAATCTAGCTGAGTTTGGTGTGTGGTTTGGGCCCAGTGTCCCTGGCTGGACTTGGCAGGCAGTTTTGGTCCAGAGACTCTAGCTGATCTTGGAAGGCAGTTTGGCCCCAGAGAACCTAGCTGAGCTCAGCGTGTGGTTTGGGCCTGGAGTTCCTGGCCAGACTTGGCAGGGAGTCCCAGCCCTGAGACTCTGACTGGCCTCGGCGGGAAATTTGGGCCCTGAGACTCTAACTGAACTCGGCGAGCTCAGTGTGCGCTTTGGGCCCAAGACCCTGGTTGGACTCCGCACTAACTGGACTAAGTGCGTGGATTAGGCCCTGAGGCCCAAATGCGTCCAGAAACACCAACTGGACTCAGTGTGTGAATGGTTTGGGTCCTGTAACACTCACCTGGACTCTGCAAGTGGTCTGGGTCTTGAAATGCTACCAGGAACCACAGGCCAGCAGAGCATCAAAGCCCCACGACTAAGGAATTCTCAAGGAGACAGGGAGTAGAGTGGCCATCAGACCACCTCCACCTGACCTGCTTCAGTCCCTGGAGAGCTCTGGTGGTACAAGGGCACCCAGAAAGCTGTGGACACTTGGGCCTGACCCAATGCACATTCAGAGACCCAGAATGATTGCAGGACTCACAGTAGAGAGGAGCTGGGGATCACTGGCTGTGAGAGTCCAAACGACAGGGCTAGCCTCCTGCCATCCAGACTAGTGAAGCATCAGGGCTTCCGGTCTAGGGAAATTGTGAGAAAACAGGTGAATCTATCATCAGACTCCCTCCACCCAACTCTGGAAGCTACCCAACAAAACAGAGATGGCAAGATGTCTAAAGGACAGCGTAAAATCATATGCAAAAAAAACAAACCTCAAAACCATATGGTGTCTCCAGATCCCAGCTATCCCAAAGAAAACAACCCAGAGAACTCAAACACAATGGAAATACAAAAAGATGACCTCAAATCCTTAGTAATGAGGATGATAATGGTGGAAACAAATAAATTTTGTAATCAAATGCAGGAAGACGCAGCTAAACAGGTGGAAGACAAAAGAAGCCCATAGAGAGGCACTGGAAATTTTTCAGGAAAATAGAAAGTACCATGTAAAGGAAATCAATAAAATGGTTCAATCTCTGAAAGCCTATAAAGAGGCAATGGAAGAAACTCAGGAATATACAAACAATCAGATGAAAGAAATGAAAAAATCAGCTCAAGATCTGAAGATGAAAATGGATTCAATGATAAACACACAACCAGAAGAAAAACGGGAATGTGAGACCTCAGAGAAGAGACAAGCAACACAGAGGTGAGCTTTTCTAACAAAATCCAAGGGATGGAGGAATGAATCTCAGGTCTAGAAGATACAATTCCAAAGTCTGAAAAAAAGAGATTGAAGATGACAGGAGAAGGTGGAATGATCTTCCTTGCTCATGGATCGGGAGAATTAACATAGTAAAAATGGCCGTCTTACCAAAAGCAATCTACAGATTCAATGCAATCCCTATCAAAATACCTACACAATTTTTTAAAGACATTGAAAGTTCAAATCTCAACTTCATATGGAAAAGCAAAAAAACCTAGAATAGCTAAAACAATCTTGTACAATAAAAGATACTCCAGAGGAATCTCCATATCTGATCTCAAGCTGTACTATAGAGCAACAGAAATTAAAACAACATGGTATTGGCACAGCAATAGGCTAGTTGATCAATGGAATCGAACTGAAGACCCAGAGATGAATCCACACACATTTGGTCACTTGATTTCTGACAAAGAATCCAAATCCATTCAAAAGAAAAATGACAGCATCTTCAATAAATGGTGCTGGTCTAACTGGATGTCTACATGTAGAAAAATGCAATTAGACCCCTATTTGTCACCATGCACAAAAATCTAGTCCAAGTGGATTAAAGACCTCAACCTAAAATGAGAGACGTTAACCCAGTTAGAGGAAAAAGTGGGGAAGAGTTTGGAACACATAGGCACAGGAGACAACTTCCTGAACAGAACACCAACAGCCCAGGCCTTAACGTCAACAACTAATAAATGGGACCTCATGAGGCTGAGAAGCTTCTGTAAGGCAGGTGACACTGTCAAGAGAACAAAGTGACAGCCTACAGACTGGGAAAAGATCTTCACCAACCCTACATCTGACAAAGGTCTAATATCCAAAATATATAAAGAACTCAAGAAATTAAACACCACCAAACCAAACAACCCAATTGAGAGATGGGGCTCAGAACTAAACAGAGAATTCTCAACAGAGGAATATCAAATGGCTGAGAAAGACTTAAAGAAATGCTCGATCTCCTTGGTCATCAGAGGAATGCAAATCAAAACGACACTGAGATTCCATCTTACACCCATCAGAATGGCTAAGATCAAAAACTCAACTGACACCACATGCTGGCGAGGATGTAGAGAAAGAGGAACACTCCTTCATTGCTGGTGGGAAGGCAAACTAGTACAACCACTTTGGAAATCCATCTGGCGCTTTCTCCGAAAAATGGGAATAGGGCTTCCTCAAGACCCAGCTATTCCACTCCTTGGAATATACCGAGAAGATGCACTACCACACAACAGGGACATATGTTCAACCATGTTCATAGCAGCCTTATTCATAATAGCCAGAACATGGAAACAGCCTACGTGTCCCTCAGTAAAAGAATGGATAAAGAAACTGTGGTACATCTCCACTATGGAATACTACTCAGCTATTAAAAACAAAGAAATCCCAAAATTTGTGGACAAATGGATTGAACTAGAAATTATCATAATGAGTGAATTCACACAGAAGCAAAAAGAGCTAAATGGTATATATTCACTTATATCGAGACACTAGTCCAAGGGGTACGTCCCCATGAAAAACTGTACCTACCAGGAAAGTGGGTCAGAGGGGAGGACATCCTATTGAGACTTTAGGTGTGAGAAGCCTGGGAGAATGAGGAAATAGAAGGATCCAGTGGGTCCTGGAAAACTACAGGAAGGTCTGGGCCCTGGGGTCCTCCGCAATCTATGGCAACAACCAAGGAAAATATAGGCAGTAAACTTCGAACCCCTACCCAGACTAGCCGATGGACAGGACATTCTCCATCGTTAAGTGGAGAAGGAGATCTGACTTTCACACCAACTCTGGTGCCTCATATTTGACCATGTCCCTTGGATGGAGACAACTGGTGGCACTCAGAGGAAGGATAATAGGTCACCAAGGAGAGACTCGATACCCTATGAGCATATACAGGGGGAGAAGGTCCCCCTCAGTCGCAGATTTAGGGGAGGGGAGTAGGGGGGGAAGCAGGAGGAACGGAGGAATGGGAGGATACAAGGGATGGGCTAACAAGTGAGATGTAATATGAATAAACAAAAAAAAGAAATTATTAAACCGTTCTTGTTCTAAAAAGAAAAAAAAAAGGAAATTGGCTCAACTAAGTTCAGAGTGGTTTTATTCCTAATAGTGAGAGCAAAGCTTTTTAATCACCTCACACTTCCTCTCTCAAGTGTCATGAAGCTTCAAAACTGAAACAGTCTGCCCAAACAGTTCATTCTCTCACAGAAGACTGCAGTGTGACCAGAGATGGCTCAGCACCACCTGTGGCTCTGTTTCCTCTTCCTGCAAACATGTAAGTGCAAACCTTCTAAGAATTTAACTTGTATTTTCTCATAAAATTGTAGAAATTATGCTTGAGAGGGCATGGGCATGCCCCTTTGACCTATTTTCAGCAGAATTTCCTGGGCTTCTGTTTATCTTATATTCAAAATATTGAACTAGAGGAAAAATTCAAGATCCAAACTGTGTACTTTATTTCGTTAATTCAGTCACCTTTCACTGGATGTTCCGGTTCCCAACTGTGCCTTCAATTCCTGCTCCTCTCTCCCACTCCTCGTGATCTATGTTGTTGGTGAGGCTTTCCACTGAACTCTTTATTCACTTAAAATTCTTATTTTTGGCATGATTTCAGTTTGATTTTCTTTTTGTATTCCCATCTGTTTATTTAATTCAAATTACCTTGTCTTGTCTCCATAATGGTCTCCATAAATGTTTGTTGGATAATTAATTAATTAATTAATGCAAGTCATTGGAGTCATATAATGGAAATCACTAGGAAGTAGGATAAGAACCAATGCTTCTTTTCATTTTCCTTTTTCCATGTAATGAAAATAGACTTTTTTTATACCATATGTCCTAATTACAGTTTCTCCACCCTAAAGTATTCCCAGTTCCTCTCCATTTCCCCTCCTCTCTGGATCCATTTCCTTTTCGGTCTCTCATTAGAGAAAAGCAGCTTTCTAAAGACAAAAAACAAACATGACATAATACAGAGAAACAAAAAGAAATCACACTGAGGCTGGACAATGCAATCCAATAGAAGGAAAAGAGCCCAAAAGAAGACACAAGAATCTAAGCCACTCCTTCACACATAAAGACACTAAGCTGAAAGTTATAATATATGTGCAGAGGACCTGGTGCAGACCCATAGAGACCCTGTGCTTTCAGCTTTGGGATCTGTAAGTTCATACAAGCCTTGATTAATTAACTCAGAGGCCTTGTCTCCTCGTGTCCTCCATCATTTCTGGCTTTCACACTCTCTCGGCCTCCTACTCCATAGGGTTCCCTGAGCTCTGATAGGAGGGATATGATGGAGATATCCCGATCAGATTTGTGTGTTCTAAGGACTCTCTCTCCACGTAAAGTCTGGCTGTGGGTCTTTGCATCTGTTACCATCTGGTTAGTTACTCCCAGAAATTTGGTACCACCATTGCCCTAGCATATCTTGCATGCAGGACAGATTGTAGTTCAAAGGTTTTGTGGCTGGGTTGGTGTTTACTTTCTTTTGGTAATATATGTTATAATATTATATATAATTACATACATTATAATATATACATTACAGAGTATATGTATTATAAGTACTACAAAGTACTTTCCTACACCAGAGATACTAAAACATAGGAGTAAAGTTTCCATGTAGGCACCAGCTCAACTTCTCCATGTTTAATGAGTTGTGTGGGTGTTGTCCTTGGCAACGGGGTCCCACTGTCAGTTTGTGGAGAGCATCCACTGTCTTAGCAACAGCCTAGGTCATTTGGGGGTTTCTATGGGACTCCCTTGGCTAACAACTTAACTGAATGCAACGCAGTCTCGCTACTGGAATCTTCCTTCATGACAAGAGATGGCCAGTTGAGATGCTGTCTCCGCAGTTATTAGGAGATCGCAGTAGGACTGCCTTCATATATTTTAGGAAATTTCAATTGAACTACGTTTCCATATCATACCACAAATGGCCCCTCAATTCCAGCTGTGTCTGCTCTCATTCCCCTTCTCCACACTATCTCTTCTCCCTCTCTCCACCGGTTCCTCCCCTCCTGTTCCTGCCCCGACTGTCCCCAGACCACCCATACAGTCTATTCCATTTCCCTCTCTGAGGGAGATCCAGGTGCCTCCTTTTTCCTTTCTCTGTACCTAGCCTCTCTGGGCCTACAGCTTGTAGCTTGGTAATCATTTATTTAATGGCTACTATACACATATAATGAATACATGTCATATTTATCTTTCTGGGTTCAGATTACCACACTCAGGAAGTTTTTTTCCTGTTTCCATCCATTTGCCTGAAAAGTTCATAATGTCAATTTTTTAAAGAGCTTAGTAAAACTTCATTGTGTAAATGTGCCACAATTCCTTTATTCATTCTACTGCTAAAAGACACCTAGATTGTTTCCAGTTTGGGGCTATTATACATAGAGAAGTAAATGAACATGAGTAAGCAAGTGTGGCCTGCAGGACTTTGAAATACCATGTGTGTCTAAGCCCAAGAGTGGTATAGATGGGTCACAAGGTAAATCAATTCCCTAGACCCTGAGGAAACCCCATAGCGATTTCCATAATGTCTATACAAGTTTGCATTCCCACCAACAACAGATGAGTATTTCCCTTATTCCACATCTTTGCTCTAATGAGATGCCTCTTGTGTAATTGATCTTAGCCATTCTGATGGGTGTAAGATGGCATCTCAGAATAATTTTGGTTTGCATTTCCCTGATGGTGAGGGATGTTGAACATTTCTTTAAGTGTTTCTCAGCCATCTGAATGTCCTCTATTAAGAAGTCTGTGTTTAGATCTATACCCTCTTTTTAATTGGCTTACTTGATATCTAGTTTCTTGGGTTATTTATATTTATATATTTTGGATACTAGTCCTCTATCAGATTTAAGTTTGTAATTTTTTTCTATTCTGTAGGCTGCCATTTTGTCTAAATGACAGTGTTCTTTGCCTTGTAGAAGCATTTCAGTTTCATGAGGTCCCATTTATTGTTGATTGTAGTGCCTGCACTATCAGTGTTCTGCTCAAGAAGTCTTCTCCTGTGCCAATGAGTACAAGGCTCATTTGATAGACTTGAACTTGAGTTTTGTTAAGGGTGATGAGTACGGATCTCTTGGCATCCTTCTACATGCAGACATTCAAGTAGATCAGCACCAGTTTTAAAGATATATATATATATATATATATATATATGTATGTATATATATATATTACTTCTTACAAAAAGAAAATCAATTGTCCATAGCTCTGTGGATTTATATCTGGATCTTCAATTCAATTCCATTGAACAACCTGTCTGTTTTTATGTTAATACCATGTTGTTTTGTTGTTGTTGTTGCTATAGCTTTGTAGTTTTATTAGACATCAGCAATAGTGAGACTTGCAGCACATTTTTTATTGTTCAGAAATTTATGTAGCTATTCTGAGTCCTTTGGTTTTCCATATGAAGCTGAGCATTGCCCTTTCAAGGTCTTTGAAGAACTGTGTTGGATTTCAGTGGAGATTGTATTGACTTTGTAGGATGTTTTTGGTAAGATAGTCATTTTTACTATGTTAATCCTACTTATCCATGAGCATGGGAAGTCTTTCCATCTTCTACTTCTTTCTTAAAAGATGTAAAGTTTTGTATCATACAAGTCTTTCACTTGCTTGCTTAGAGTTACTGCAAGATATTGAGCTATGTCAATGACTGATGGTTTGGATTCCCATTTTTTTGTTTTAATTGTTGCTGGTGGGGGTGTTGGTGGTGACTGTGTGTGTGTGTGTGTGTGTGTGTGTGTGTGTGTGTGTGTGTGTGTGATGTATGTGTGAAATATAATAATCCTTGGAAAATATTTGCCAAGTGTAGTGGTATACACCTTTAATCCTAGCACAAGGAAAACAGAAGCAGGAGAATTCCAGACCATGCTGGTCTACATAGTGAGTTTCAGGGCTAGTGATTTTTGTGAATTAATTCTGTATCCAGCTACTTTGCTAAAAATGTCCGTTAGTTGTAAGGTTTTTTTAATATTTATTATTATGTATACAGTGCTCTGCCTGCATTCTTGCAAGCCAGAAGAGGGTGCCATATCACATTACACATGGTTGTGAGCCACCCTGTGGTTGCTGTGTCTGTATGTGGTTTGGCTATCAGGGTAACTGTGCCATCGTAGAATAAACTTGGCAGTGTTCTTTCTGCTTCTATTTTGTGGGATATTTGAGGTGTATTGATCTTCTTTGAGAGTCTGGTAGATTTTGAGCACTGGGCTTGTTTTGGTTGGGAGACTTTTAATGACTGCTTCTATTTTACGGGAGCTTATAGATCCGTTTATATTGCTTATGTGATCTTGATTTAATTCTAGTAATTGGTATCCATCAAGAAAATTATACATTTAATTTAGATTTTCCAATTTAGTGGAAAGTAGATTTTTAAAATATATACTTACCTTTCTCTGGATTTCCTTGCTGTTTGATGTTATGTCCCCCTTTTAATTTCTGATTTTATTGATTTGGATATTCTCTCTCTCTCTCTCTCTCTCTCTCTCTCTCTCTCTCTCTCTCTCTCTCTCTCTCTCTCTCTCTCTCTCTCTCTCTCTCTCTCTCTCTCTCTCTCTCTCTCTCTCTGCCTTTTAGTTCATTTGGATAAGTGTTTGTCTAGCTTGTTGAGTTTCTCAAAGAATCTTCTCTTTGTTTCATTGTTTCTTTCTATTGTTCTCTTTGTTTCTATTTTATTGATTTCTGCACTGAGGTCAATCATTTCTTGCCAACTACACTTCTTGTGTGTGATTGCCTTTTTTGTTTTTTTCTAGCACTTTCAGATGTGCTACTAAGTTCCTAGTATGAGAGAACTCCAGGTTTTTTCTTTAATATAGCCATTTAGTGCTATGAACTTCCCTCTTTGATTCATTTCATTATGTCCCATAAGTTTGAGTATCTTTGGTTTTCATTGAATTCAAGAAGTGTTGAATTTCTTTGTTTATTTCTGTCTGGACCTATCTTCCATTCAGTTGAGAGTTCTTACACGTCCATGAGTTCATAAGCTTTCTGTTGTTGACCTCCAACTTTAATATATGGGGCACTGATAGGATGCAGGGAGTGATTTCAATTTTCTTGTGTCTCTTGAGACTTACTCTGCGTCTGAGTATGTGGTCAGTTTTGCAGAAAGTTCCATGAGATTCAGAGAAGACATACCCTTTTGTGTTTGGGTGAAATGTTCTATAAATATCTGTTAGGTCTATTTGGATTATAATGTCTGCTAGTACCAGCATTTCTCTGATTGGGTGAAGCTGGGAATTTGATTTCTCCCATTCTCAGTGTGTGAGGGTCAATATGTGATTTAAGCTGTAGTAATGTTTCTTTTGAAAACTTGATTCTGTTGTGTTTGGAGCATAGAGGTTGACAGTTGCAATGACCTCTTGGTGGAGATGATAAATATGTAGTGTCTTTCTATATCTCTTTTGTTTAGCTTTGTTTTCAGAGAAGTCAGAAGTACAATCACTTAAGTGTACCTATGTTTCCCTCTGAACAATTGGTGCAGATACTTAAGGGTGTGATATGTGCTAGATTCTCCTGCTGTTATCGTTGGTGGAGAGCTCCTTTCCATTCAGCAGTGGGCTTGGAGATCAACACTGCATTTCTACCTCTCCCCAGCACTCAGAGCAGTGGAACAGTGGGCTAAGGGGAACTGCATGTGGAAGTCTCTATTTTTCTCTGAACTCACCGATACCAGGGAAGCTGGAGACAGTGAACTCACGACTTCTTTGTGCTGGAAAAGCTTCCTCAAAACTAAGACTTATAGTTCTATGACTCATTCAGCTTTCTTTGTGAACTATATGAATGGTTGTCCTCCATGTCTCCTAGAGCCATTTGGCCTCCAGGGCCAGAAGACAGATGAGTCCACCACTTTGCTTCTTCCTCGTTCTCCCTATGAATCTTTTCTGTGTTCTTTTAATTATTTTTTATCCTCCCATTTAAGAAATCTATTCATTCAACTCTTCCCATTTGATCTTTTCTCCAATCTCCTATTGATGGTGCTATATCATCAATAATAGCAAAGATTAACCATGCATGAAGCAGTCTCTATGTGTCTGACATAATTCTAAAGCCTCCACAGTTATTACCTTGTTCAATTCCATAACACATTATCAAATGAAAAAAATTATACGTAAACACTCAGAGATCAAGTGGAGTTTTGTTTTACTCAAAATTTAAGTATATACTAAAGCAAAAAAGAAAAAGAAAAACACCAGTAAAGCATGACCTCACATCTGTTTGAGATTTTGTGTTTGATAGGTTTTTTAAATGTTGGTTCAGAGTAACCTATCAATAAAGATGTGACAAACTGAAAATATCTTGGGGATACAGTTTCGAAAAACAAACCAACTGTAATTCAGGAACTTCTCTAATTATGGAGAGCGGCATGGGATTTCAGTTGCCCTGTCCTTTCCTTTCTCATTGCTCTCAAAATCTCTTGACTTATTTTGATTAATTACACCTCTTCTTTGAGTGTTGTGTATGCAAGCTATCTCTGTTCATCCTGACAAGTCTGAAACATGGAAGGAACTTCTAGCCACACTCTTAACTCTGAGGTGGAGGATGAAAAAAAGGGCAAGTTAGGTACACTCCTGCCCCCTCACACACCACCAAAAAGAACATGACCAAGAAAAGCTTATGTAAAGTATCATGAAGAATCTAAGTGTAGCGTTGGGTGTTAAGCAACAATTCACCCTTCCCTAGTCCCTCTCTCACTGTTGCCACCTGTCCCCATGTATCAGTCTTTCTCTTCTTCCTTCAGAGCAGTCTAAGGTAAAATATTAGTCCCTTCAACAATGGCTGTTTGTTTGGGGGTATTTGTAAGTAAATGTGTGCTCTGTCTCTGTCTCTGTCTGCCTCTGTCTCTCTGTCTTTCTCTCTGTCTCTCTCTCTTTGTCTCTCTGTCTCTCTCTCTGTCTCTCTCTTTCTCTCTCTGCTAGTGTGTGTGTGTGTGTGTGTGTGTGTGTGTGTGTGTGTGTGTGTGTTGTGTGACTGGTCAGAAGTCAACATACAAAGTCTTCCTTCATTGCTCTCCACCTTATTTTTAAGACAGCTTCTCTAATTGCCTGGAGGTCCCTGATTCAGCTAGGTCTGGCCAATAGGCTTTAAGGATCTGCCTGTCTCTTCCCCAACCTTAGCCCTCCCATGTTGCTAGAGTTACAGATGTGTGCTAGAGATCTGAATTCAGGTCAACCTGCTTACAAAGCAATTACTTTACTGATTGGGGCATTCCTCCAGCCTCTTATTTCTTTTGTATTTAGGAAGCAATATAATGTCCCCGCTCCCTGGAAAAAATAAAATGTAAAGAAAAAATATGGAGAGAGCTACTCTATTGGCCTGAACTTAGTGACATAATGGCACTTCACCAACAGAAAGCAGGATAACATAGTCTGTCCTGGTGGTCATCTTCCCTTTTAACCACCCACGGTCCTGTCACTGTGATGATGGTGAGAACAAATATTGGGAAATAGATAGCAGGTTCTGTTTTCATTCCTTTCCATCAGACAATACTCCTAGACCATACTTCTTCCTGCCTTCCTTCCTCCAACTTCCTTAGGGGGTCCAATCTCATCTCAGATTCAACAGTTCTAACACTAACCCTGTCTTGTCTCTTTGACGTCTCCTCCTGCATATATGTTTTCTGCTATTAACTTTCCACTGGTGTGAAGCAGAAGCTAAAATCATGTAGTAAAAGAAGTGAATTTTGTTAGGTACCTATTTCTTCACTGTTCTTCCTTGCAATCACTATCTCTCAAACTCATCCCTTCCTTTCCATTCCTATTATATCCCCCTTGGTTCATACCCTGATGGCCACATTAGCCTATTACAGTTCTCTCTGGTTTCTTTATAACATATGTTTTCTCTATTACTAAAACCTCTTAGTTTTTCATATATCATTACTACATTATTTTCATATTAATCCATAAAACTTTAGTAGGACAAATCAAATTTGAGATTGCTCCAATTCCAACCATAATTTATATCTCTATTAAATTTATATCTCTAATGTTTCTCCCTCTCCCTCCCTCTCTCTCTCTCCCTCTCTCTCTCTCTCTCTCTCTCTCTCTCTCTCTCTTCTCTCTTCTCTCTTTCTCTCCTTTTCACTCTCTCTTGCTCCCTCTCTTCCTCCTTTCCTCCTTCCTCAATTCACCTCCCCCATCATGAAAATCTAGACTCAGTTGACATCAAACCATGTGAACTTCAATTCAGAACCCAAGGACCTGAGATACTTTTCCTTCTCTTATACCTAGATAATTCTCCTTTTTTCCCCAATACGTTTCTAACAGCCACAGTTCAAAGTACTCTTTCTCTCCTTTGAGTTTTGCTGAAATTACCATCGATGAATCATTCATTTACCAAATTTATAATTTCCCACCGCATATGGCCAAAAAACTTATACACATGTTAAGACACGTATATATACATGGAAGTTATAGACATGTGGTATTTCCTCAATTTGGTATTACTAAAATGGCTAAAACTTTTGGTTTGGTTTGGTTTGGTTTGGTTTGGTTTGGTTTGGTTTGGTTTGGTTTGGTCTTCCAAGAAAGGGTTTCTCTGTGTAGACTTGGCTTTATTGGACTCACTTTGTGGACCTGGCTAGCCTTGAACTTATAGAGATCCATCTGCCTCCACTTCCCCCAGTGCTGAGATTGCTGGCATTTGATACCACACCCGGTGTAAACAATGTGTTTTTAAAAGCAGATTGAAATCCACTTAAAAGCATCCAGCTGAGCTTTATTTGAGTTATTTCATAAATCAGCTGTAAGTGGGGTTTTATATGGCCTCAATATCACTGATCTGTCATAGGGAAGGGCCATGCAATGTTTAAAATGCACATACCAATTGTTCATGCCCAGGATCAGGAATAATTCACATTAATTTCACTTTCACAGTGAGCAAAGCACCTCTGCTCAACTTACATCATTTGCTGCTCGCTGGACAGATGGGGCCAATGTTACAGCTACTATAGACTGAGAAAGGTCTTGTAACTTTATTGAGTTTGCCTAGTTTGTGAGTAGATGCCTGGTCTGGAGCTGGTCTCATGTGTGTCTCAGCTACATGCCACAGTCTCACAACTACCTGTCTAGGAGAGTTGTGTGCTGTGCCGATCAAAGCAGCAGAAAATTCATTTCCCACGTATTCACACTCTACTTTTTCTCAGCGAGGTCAGGGTTCTCGCACCAAACTCAGCCACACAGAAAGCTGCATGCAGCATTTCCCCTGCAGCTTTGTCACGCACTCCTCACCAGTGCTGCTTGATTGCCCTTTGATAGTCCAGCATCATTTCCGGAATACTTTGCTGTGGAGAGTGGGGGCCGTGAAGGAAGATGCGCCCAGCGTTTCCCCTGCAGTGTTGTCACTCATTGGTCACCTGCCCAACTTGATTGCCCTTTCATAATCCAGCATCATTTCCTGAAAGGCTTTGCTGTGGAGAGTGGCACATAACTGTAACACTGACACCACATTCAACGGATTGTGGTTGCACAACTCTAATACCAGGAAGCTCTCAGCCTTAGTAAATGGCCTCCACATTTCAGATGCTAGTGACAGAAGATGGCCAGAGTTGGATGTCATGTATCTGATTCTTCTCATACCAAACTTAAACCCAAATAGTAGAATGACATTATGTCAAAGGGCTTGAATCCACACCAGCCTTGAGACAGGTAGGAGATCAGAGACAGGGGGAGGGTATGAACTTTGAAAGATGCAGTGTGAAATGAAAATTGGAGCTCTCTGGGCAAAATCCATTAAGCGTTGGAAGCCACACAGCACCGGAGAGCCAAGTTTAGGGTCCTTTGAACTAAGCTCCTGTGCATGCTATAGCTGAGACACAAGCTAAGGTTTTCCAAGAGCCCTCTGTGAACACTCTCAGCCCAGTAGGATCATTTAAGGGTGACAATTGGTGTTGGAGATTTCTGCAAAGTGTGGCTGCCAGAGGCCACATTAACATATCTTTATGTTCTCTGTATGTTTTCTTTCTGTTGTCCTTTCCATTCCACGGGATTCTCGGGGCAGCAGTGGCGTCCTAATCTCGCTGTGGTCCTAGCATAGCTTCTGACATGGAGTTGGTACTTGATAAACGCTAACTATTGATAGGTAAATAAATATTCCTGACTTTCCCCCATCCCACCCTTCCTTGCTGTAGAGCCCTGAAACATGTTGACTTGGCTCGCCCATTCCAGCTAAATCACCAGTACATTCCCGCTGAGGGCAGTCCTTCTGCTGACCTGAAAGGAAAGAGGTTCCTCTCAGCATCCTGTACTCCTGCAGTAGCTACTGAGCTGAAGAGAGAGGTGGACACAACTGGGAGCACCACTTGGTTAATAAATCCTTTCATTTTAGTGACTTGCATTCTCTACAGACCCTCTGTAGAAACTTTAGGGTTAACCTGAATGTGTTTATGTGGAAACCATGGCTTGGCCTTTGGGGCTTTCACAGAGCTAGTTCACATCCAAACAGCCCAGCCACTTGTTTGCTGTTAATACCCTTTCTGACAGGTCAGTCCCCATGTCATATCCGTTATTGAATACCACATGTGTCATGAAGGCCAGTCTTAAAGATCATTAAAGATCTCAGTGG
Source organism: Acomys percivali (assembly GCA_907169655.1). NCBI lineage: Eukaryota > Metazoa > Chordata > Mammalia > Rodentia > Muridae > Acomys > Acomys percivali. The sequence continues at coordinate 124,450,764 of OU015747.1, forward strand.
GGATCTGCTGCATAACACACGTTTATCTTGATGCATAAATTCTGAAGGCTAGAAGACTTTCAAGGAAGACAGACCATAAACCTTCATTAGGTCCAAGATATCAAGTGTGTCCCTTTTCTCATCCTTCTGCCCATTAGTGGAGGAGTTTGGGATAAGTTTCTGGAGTAGCTGAGCTGAGGACCTACTCAGTCACTACTTTTTTTTTTAATTTACTGTGGTCTTCGAAAGGACATTTTACATTTTTGCCTTTATCCTTGGAAGATAAAGTCAAAGTGTTCATGTGGTGATATTACCCCCTAAATTGATGAGTTCAGGGGATCATTTCTGTTCACATCTATCTTCCCAGGCTACATAGAGTATTTGACATACAATGGGTTTTTAACCATTTACTGAGTGAGGTTAAGTATTGGAATTCATTCTGAGTTGTATAGACCTTCTTGAAGCAACGTACAAAACAGATGAAGTTCATGTCTTCATTGACTCACTAATGAACACATGTCTTTATTCAGGGACTGTTTTGTTTCAGAAAACATGGCAGGAATTCAACTAATCTTTATTTTTCATAGCATACCCTTCTGGGGTGACATTTCTTCATTGTCTTTCCTGATTCCAAGAAGATAAAATAAGCAGATCCTGGTTGAACAGCCTCCTCCTCTTCCTATAAGCGTTAATACTTAGAGAAACGCAGTTCAGTGTTCAAAGTCAAATACAGAAAATTGCCAGGTGGTGGTGGAACATGCCTTTAATCCCAGTACCGGGCAGAGGCAGGCAGATTTGTGTGAGTTAGAGGTTAGCCTAGTCTATAAAGTGAGTACAGGACATCCAGGCACACACACACACACACACACACACACACACACACACACACACACAC
>OU015747.1:124470026-124482649 GCA_907169655.1 Acomys percivali
AGAGATTCTCCCTACATATAGAGGTTAAATCTAAGTTCACTCAAGAGGCAAACCTATCCAGCTGGTGAAGCCAAACCAACATGGAATGCAAAAATCTTACAGTCCCAAAAGTGCTGTGGATTGGTGTTAAGTGAAAGGGGCCACCGTCCAGGGAAAACTGAGTAACCTGTGGGCCTCTTGGAGGAGGATGTATTGCCAGGAGTCAGAAAGTATAGGCAAAACAACCACTGACCACTCACTCTGCTCCTACCTGCTCTGGAGAGCAGCAATGCTTGCATGGGGAAGACGGGTAAGAGAGGAGAGGGAAGAGGATATCCTGAGAGCATTTACAGATTCACCTTGGATGAGGTGCTGTTGCCAACTACACTACATTTTGAGAGTGAATCAGCCTTTCATTCTTACACACTGTAAGGGGGCCTGTTCACTTTCTGCTTTCCTCAGGTCCTACCTTGGTGCATTAGTTGCTTTCCTCATTGCTGTGTCAAAATACATGTAGAGATGAAATTCCATCTTGACTATTATTTGACTAGTTATTCTCGCACTGTGAGATTCCATTCTCTGAAATGTAAGATATCCATAAGTGTTAGGGCTTGCTACATAGTTATTAAGTAGATTACATACATACAATAGCCAACCTGGTACCTAGTACTAGATAAGTATGAGCTCCAGCGTGTATAATTGGCAGGCCAGAGTAGGATGTTGAGGTAGCAGTCTATGGGAAAGGGTTTGTGACATGCATCATAAATCAAATGGACTCACAAAAAGGAAATGTCATAGTATCCAGGCATGATATCCAAGGAAACAGAGACAACTGAGACAGAGGGACAAAGACTAAGAGATGGAGACAGACTGTTCTTTTTTTTGCACACACAAATAAGATTGAGAGCGCTTTGTCTGGCTCCCTCCCTATGTCTGGGGCAGAGACTTAGATGAGACTAGTTCTAAAATAGTGACATCTGTGATCATCTTGGATTAGATCCACTATTTGTACATATTTTGGAGTCCTATAAGATGATGGCACAAAGTTCTGTCTATCTCTTTTCAACTTGACCCAAAAACATTGTGTTAATACTGAAAAGAAAAAGAAGGTATTAAGATTAATGCCTCATCTAGCTCAGGCATTTTTAAAAGTAAAAATCTATGTAGCCTTTCTATGTTTTTCTGCTTCCTCCTATGAAGCCTGGCACAAAGAAAGAGCTTGATACATATTTAACTATTTCGTGAATGTTTGTGGTTATAGTCAGGTATGCACTGGGATAATAAAGCACTGGCTATAATTAAAATCAATCAAATTAAACAACCGAGACCCTGACACAGAAAGTCCAGAAGCCATGCAATGCCATCAATGCCAGAGCTATACTTGAATCCATGCAGGGGATGGGCTAAGCTGAACTTCAGGAATAGAAAAGAATTCACACTGGGCTTTAGGTGAGATTTGAACAAGAGGTGCCTTATCACACAAGTAATCTTTGGCATGAAAAGGCCATCTGAGGATTCAAGCATCCGTGTCCATAGGGCAGCGCCCATTCAACCTCTGAGTTTTATTTCTTTATCATGGAAAGATAAGACTAGGTGGTATCTAAACTCCAACCTACCTTACACAGACTGTGGCTCTATGTTTATTTATGGCAGGTGGTGTTGTCCCAATGGAAACAATATATTCTGTAGTTTCAAGAACTGCTCATCACACAGAGTCCACAATCTATGATGAAATCCTTGAGTCCCAGGTAAGCTGATGCTACTCATGAATACACCCTACCACCAGTACCACCACCAGAATAGGCATCTTGGGCAACAGTTGCCCTCTGTTTGCTGTTACATAGAAAGAAGCTACAGACAAGAGTCTGAAGGGACCAACCAAAAAGGAAATGATGGCATGGGTCTCTGCATGAAAGCCAACATCGTCCCTTGTCTCCTCATGACAGCCTCCATGGTATAAGGCCCTGAGTGTCACATGAAGGCTTAACTGAGGGTTAGATGCAATTTGTGTCTAAGAGGCACTCTCTAGAGGAATCGAGCAATGATAGAGTCCTTATGGTGGGATGAGGAATGCTATGGGGTCACCAACAGGCAAAGTCGGTACTAAGGTTGTTCCAAGGACACAGAAGGAAAGACAGACAACCTTGAACTAAACTAGCTGGTCTAGAACAGCTTTTCTTAGACTCTTAATCGCTCTGTTCCACACCTTCTTGCTTTGGTCGGCCTCCCATGGCTCGCTCTCACAAAGATTCCCTTCTGTACCTACACAAGCCTGCTTCCTTGAGTCTGCAAGGACTGAAGGGGGACACTCAGGTTTCTCCAGTTACTCTGACACTGTACTAGGACTGCTGGGGACGCAATTATAGATTCACATAACTCACAGAAAACTAATCTCCCAGCTAAGCAAGACTCAGTCTAAACTACACAGAACCCTCCTCTTAGCTCCGGGAGGCCTTCTGCTACAAGGCTATGTATGCCCAACTCCCACCCACTTATCTTTATGGCTGTCGTAACCTGACCCAGAGTTGGATGGAACAAGACCTGATGCCAGAAAAGGAGGCTGCATGGTGAAATGGGATCCAGAATGGGTGGTGGAGAGACTGGAATTAGGAGGAGAGCCTCTTAAGGCTTGTCTTCTGAACTCTCTCTGAGGAGAAAGTATCTCTTTCCCAGGTGAGGTCCTATGCCTATGAGGAAGAAGCAGTGAACACCATTTATTCCTCAGTGCAGCTTCCTGAGAAGGTAATTCCTGGGTGGCTTTTTAATCTTTTTTTTTTTCCCCATGCGTTCTACCCTCCTGCTGCATCCCATCCATCAGTATTTAACTGAAAGCCTGAGTCTCCTTGAGGCAAAGGGAAAGTTGTTCACAGCATCCTAAATACTAGATCATGGGAGACATTAATAGTGACTAGACCCCAGCAGTTATTTGTCTCTATGTTAAGGCAAAAATGGAGTTGCTGAGGAACAGAAAGATCTAAGGCTCGGGCTGGAGAGATGGCTCAGCGGTTAAGAGTCTGCTCTTCCAGAGGACCTGAGTTCAATTCCCACCAACCACATGGTGGCTCACAACCATCTACACTGAGATCTGATGCCTCTTCTGGCATGAAGGAGTACACACAGACAGAACACTCATATATATAAAATAAATAAATAAAATATACCAAAAAAAAAAAAGATCTAAGGCTGACGTAGGGACAAATAACTGATCCCGGACATTGTTTGAGGCCTAACAATCAAAACCAATTTCAAACACACCTATTTCTTTCTACTTATTTATTCGGAGCTATGAAGTTCCCCTGGGGCTCCCAAATGGGATGGCTGTAGCAGAGGAAAAATGACTCACCAAAGCAAATGTCCTTTCCACCCACATGTCCCCAAGCACAGGGGAAATCTAAGATATCACCCTAGGCTGATTTCTTATCTCTCCTGGTACTTCAGGGGACTGGAGTCCCCCAGTCACACCTTTCAGCTAATATTTTTTTCATATTTTCTTCTCCTACACAGATGAGGATAACCAACATGAAGGATCACAGACCTCCCAAGACTTTGAGTAATGAACTTGTCATCTAGCGGAGCAAGCAATGTTCTCACTCTGGAAACTAAGTAACAACCAAGGCAAGGAAACGTTCCCTACAGACCTTGTGAATACTTTGACCTTACTTATCAAATCCTTCCTATCTGGGCAAGATAGATTCTTTGATATGGTGCCCCACAGACTTCTTCATGCCACAGAGCATATAAAATTATTTTTATGCCACATTGGATTAAATCATCAAAGCAGCTTATGTCCATAAAAGACTGAAGATGTCTGGAAGATTCTCATGTCAAGATGGAACATCACTGCCCAACAGCTGTGGGGAAGAAATCAATCATTATTGTGAGCACCTCTAACACACCATGGCATACCAGCTAAAAGTGCAGACTAGGCATGTGTAAGGAACCCTGATGCAATGCCTCCCAGTCTCTATGGTTCCTTAAGCAACTTAGGAAAGGTGCCCTTAGGGTGTATCTAAACCCTTACTTAAATGCATAGCATGTCTGTCCAAGTGTAGGCTACATGTCAACCCTTATTCATTCCTAAGCTCAGGATCCATCATACAGGACACAACTGCCACTATTGTCCCAAATAAAGATGGCCATGCTGCTTGCTGTGGGTTGTGACCATAAGCTAGGCAGATACATACTCTTAGTGTAGCATTAGAATATGTTCTTCCTATAGACTAGAGTGCTGGAGATCTTGAGAATCCTCACACAATTTCCTTTCTGGCCAAGCATTCTTTCAACATGAATTCCTTCAGTCAGACTCAGCAAAAAGGCACCATGCCCAAGAGCTTCATGGTCCAAAACAAAATGTCCAGCCACATTTCTGACACTTTGAGGGAGGTGGCTGTAATCAAGCCATCAAAAGGTCTTGAACATCTTGATCTAAAAAGATCTTATCCTCTAACCACTAAACTTGATTGTAAAACAAAACTATCTGCCCTTCAATGCCCATCAGAGACTTGAGAAAGAATAAAACTTAAATTGCTGAGTGAACCAGCAGTGCAGGTTAGCAGCTTCCCAAATGAACAAATTGACTTAGATGGTTTACTGCCTGAACAGTCACCCAACACTCTCTACAATGTTGGAGCCTCATCTTTGGCTTTCTGGTCCAATATCTCTGCCAGACTTAATTGGCAAGGCAGGAACTATTGAGGACTTGCTTACCCTGTCTTGACAGAGTGTGGCCGTCAACTCTGCCTGCATCTAAACTGCCCATTTTTAGGCAGAATTCTGTTTGTGGCAGGAATGAGGACATTTTGCCCAGTGGCTTGTTTGCCACATCTGAGGCCATCTCCATAAGGAGTCTCTTTGATTCTCATCACCTTCTTTTAATTCGGCTGGGTGTTGTCAGGAGTTAACTTGTCTTGTTGTCAAAGAAATTCAGGATTATAAAAAGATCTTTAAATACCAAATTCTGTGTGTCTCTGAGGCTTTTGAAGACCTTGTTTAACTATTTTACCTCATATATCAATAGAGTCGTATCTATCTGTTAGACTTGGGATATATATTCTTGTGCTAAAAACTGACAAATATCTGACATGCCCATGTTTTGTATCAGTATACTATATTCTATACCATTGACTTAGATGTGACCTTCATTATGTGTTAACAATTAGGGCCTTGAGTTAAGGAATAGATTCAATCATCTAGTGATGTGATTGTTCTATTCTCCCTCTATGTTCCTATGTCCCTTTCTTTCTCTTCAGCTCCTATCTCCTTAGAGTTGAGATGGGATACATAATGAATTTCATTCAGAAATTTAGACCCAACAAGACAGGAAAGACATTTACTTCAAGCTGGAAAAATACAAACAGCCAAACCACTATGAATGTAACATTTATAGAACTCATGATTGTCACATGGTCTAGTTAGTTTTGTACATGTGTAATGAAATAAATGTATTTTAAAAAGAGAGAGCTTGAATAATGCAAAACCATTTGCATTCCTAAGAAGGAACTTGAAGGATAACACTGGAGATAGCGAGCCTGGTTCACTCCAGGTCCTATGTTTCACCTCAGACAAGCACAGGGTTCAAGCTAAGGTTGTGTTCCTTCACTCCAGCAGCCCTACAAACTCAAAACCAGCTGGCTAGCCATGAGGAAGAATCCTCTAGCTGGACAGGACAGCGCGTGATCTGTGGGGCACTGAGAGCCAACTAACTGAGCTTGGTCTATTACAATGGACTCCCTTTCTAACTGGGGTTCTCTCTTCCCCTGATCTGAGACCCCCAGATTCTTTAAGGAGTATCACATAGCCCTCAGGGAAGATCATATGACCAATCCTTTCTTGATCAGAAAACACCTGGATTTCCTGGAGTACCCTACTCTATACTAAGGAGACCCTAGCCTTAAGCAAATGACCTTTAATTGTACCTAGAAGTTCTTCCCCTGCCCCTCCCCACCTATAGAATAATTAAGTAGTGTGTTTTCCATCTTGCAGTAAGACATTGTGCTACTGCGTGTAAATGAGATACTGTACCAATGCCGGTAGATTAAGTATTCTGGCACCCCTGACCCCATTGAATCAGGCACATTCACCCTCAAACCCCCACCCACAGCCCAAGGTTCATAAAGAAAGGCTGGATGGAGTGTTCCATTGTGTGCCCATCATTCCTCCACCATAACCGTCTGAGACTCCGTTTGTTAGGTCCCGTTACAGGGCATAGCTGGCATGGCCTTCCCTCTACCTTGGGATGGGACTTCTCCACTCCCGGAGACTCACTATATAAATCAGACACATTGGTTCCACAGCTGGCCTTTTGCCCACCTTTGCCCTTGTCCTTTCCCCATCTCCCTGCCCTCTCTGCTTCCCTTCCCCCAGCCCCAGTGCGAGCTCCTCTTCCCCTCCCCTTCATATGCCACTTTCAGTAAACCTACATTTACATATTATGTAATACTTAAATCGCTCAGTGCACTACCAAGATCACCTAATAAAAAAAAAAGACCACCAGGACTCAATACTGATGCAACGTACACAGGGTCCTGAATTACAAAGCTTGAGCCTCGGATCACAATCCTTCCTGATGCAGCTGGATAGGAGAGTGACCCTGGAGCTTCAAGGGTAATGAGTTGATAAGGGGAAAACTGTAATTGGGGGTTGGGGTCACAGGGAAGTAAGGAAAAAGCCATGAGTGGGAGTTCTGGGTCACAGGAATGTCAACCTTCAGGCAGATTGGGTCCAGGAGGCAGGATCTCCTGGGAATTTGTTTTATCTCAGAGGATCACTGGGCATTAATTGTATCCAATTGCTCTGGTGGAATTTCTGGAGATTGCTGACAGATCTAGTTTATGGCAGTGTGTGGTCATTCCCAGAATGCAGGAAGAAGTGAAGTCACCTGGAGGACAAGTTATCACAAAACATTCACAGACCACGGCATAAGTTGCAGGATAAAATTACACATAGGATATAGAATTAATTTTGCCCTTACATCCCCCTCCCCAACAGGTTCATTGAAGACCCAATCATGTGTCTTCCTGAAACTTATTCCTCTGAGTTGGCCTTGTTGTAAGGCCAGGGACTGTGCCCTCATGACTATTAGCTGGATGGCACCCAATCTCTGCTTGGTATAAGGGAGGAGACAAAGCATGAGTGGTTTAAACAGAACTAAGAGTCTATGTTCTTATAGCCATTTGTCCCTCGTGCCAGAGAGTTGGCCTTTGACTTAGCATTTCAGCCTATAAAGTGGGAAAACAGGGGAAGTCTTTTGTTTCTGTAACTTCTTCCTGCTGACATTAGGGGCGCTGTTATCAAGCCTGGAAAGGCTGAAAAGCTTGATAATGGGGGCATTTATCAAAAACATCTGTTTAGCTGATCCAGTTGAAGAGACGGGGAGTAGTCATATCTGCGGGATTGGTTTACGTCAGCTTCCAGCAGGTCCAGATCTCAGCAGCTCTGGATGCAGTCTGTTAGTCAGGTAAAACTCTGCTGAAACAAATACAGACTAGGCACAGAAGTTAAAATTGTGTTTCTAAGACAGCTGGAGTAGGCTTATGCCTTTGAAGCCCAGTAAAAGCATGAATATTCTTTTCTCAGTCCAGAAGGCTTGATAACCAGGTTGGACAGACTCATTTTTAGCACGATGAGAAGCACCCTTAAGTCTACATTAAGAATACAGCCGGGCATGGTGGCACACGCCTTTAATCCCAGCACCTGGGAAGCAGAGGCAGGTGGATCGCTGTGAGTTTGAGGCCAGCCTGGTCTACAAAGTGAGTCCAGGCCAGCCAAGACTACACAGAGAAACTCTGTGTCAAAAAAACAAAAAATCAAAACAAACAAACAAACAAAAAAGGATACAACCAAAGGGAAATTAAAATCTTGAGCTTGGGACTGATTAATAAGCAGCCAGCACTCTACCAGCTTATTATAACTCCATTGATCTCATTTGAAATCTGCAACTTGTATTTATGCAGCTTAAAACTTTTCTTAAGATCCTTTAACTTTTATAACTTTCACTTGCCAACATTTAAACACTTTCTTAGACCCTCAAATATTAAACACTTTCTCAGACTCTCAAACACTTGCACTTATCAACTTGAAACACTTTCTTATAAACAACCTTAAAACACCTTCTTGGAAGCCAGGCGGTGGTGGCGCACGCCTTTAATCCCAGCACTCGGGAGGCAGAGGCAGGCGGATCGCTGTGAGTTCGAGGCCAGCCTGGTCTACAAAGGAAGTCCAGGACAACCTAGGCTACACAGAGAGACCCTGTCTCAAAAGAAAAAAAAAAAAAAAACCTACTTCTTGGAACAGTTTCTTAGATCTTCTAACATTCTTATCTTGCATGTATCAACCTTAAAATGCTTTCTCAAACCCCCAAATACTTTAAATTCACAGAACTTAAACTTTCATAGCCTCAGACCTTATATAAACCACACCTTTTTTCTATCCATTTATTCACTAAGAGACACAGGCAGTTGAGTTACACTAAAAGCTGTTTACCATTTAACATGAAGCCTGTGAGCAAGGCAAGACTGTTTGCCTTTTTAAATAAGAAAAGAGACCTAGTACCTAGTAGTTTTAACTAGCTAATGAACTGACTAGTGTACGAACAGTCGATCTAATTATCCTCTAGCTGTCAAGCTGCCATTATGTAATCAGAGAAATGAGAAGGATAAATGGTAACCTAGACAATCAGAATGACAGAGATGACTAACCATACCCTGGTACATAGACAGTGGTCTCAGTTGTCTTTTGTGGTAACATAGCAACATGGGCAGAGACAGTCTGGCCATCAGGCACAGAGGCATGGAAGATGAGAGGCTGTTTCTGTGGAAGGAGAACACAGAAGAGATTGGCCTCACCTCGTATTCATCAATGTAAGACAACAGCTCGGGTGTCCAGTTTGTCCACAATTAGGCTGATCCATGGAGCAGCTTTCCACAGGGGGTAGAAACCACAATCCAGAGATGGAGTTGTCTGCCATGCCAAACCTTCTCAGAGACCTTGAGCATTACTGCTAGGACGTAGGATTCTCTGTCATAATTAGTTTAAATATATTGAATGCCATATTCAGCAGATCTCTGATAAACTTGAGGACCAGCATATCTGTGCTCAATCAAACTGAATGCAGTTGCCAGCCTTCAATAGAAAGGCTTGAGTCTCCCACAACCAAACTTCCTGACTAATGGATTTGATATGGTTTTCTAATTGTTCTATAATATTCTGCTACATTAACATTCAATTATTTACAATGTTAGAACTTGATTGTCATGCCTTACCTTCATTCTCAAAGCCTGAAATTCACTACCTTATGAATATACTTAGCCTTGTTTTTTTACTAATATTAATATAGCTTTAAACTTTTATGAGCTATGGACTTTTTATGAACCAAAACATACAAGAAATGGTTCTGCTCTCTTTTTATGGACTGTGTTTATATTATTTAAGACTCCAACTTAGCAGAAATAAAACCTAAAGCCTTAGTCTTTAATGATTAAGGTAAATTATAAACAAAGCTTATGTATCTGAATATTCTGAGGATAGACTGTGGTCTCACTATCCTCTTAACTAAAAGGCTGAGGATAGTTCCTAAACCCTCATATAGGAACTGGTAAAAATAATTTTAAAATCATTAAAACCTGAGAGGAGCCTTCTGGACAGACTCAGTAACAGAAAAAGAAAAAGAAAAAAAAACTATGTACAAGGCCTTAGCCACTTCCCTGAGTCAAGGAAATAGAGGTCTGCAATGGCCCCTCCCACCAGGGTCCAGCCTGAGTCAGCTTCACCAGGGACCTGTTTCAGATGCAGCAAAAAAGGGAACAGTAGTCCTGCTGCTGTTGTATCCAGAAAGGGACAACGATACCACAGCTGCCTGAAAGCCATACTCTTCCTATCAGCACATTAGTCTATGGATGTCAAAATGCTCCCATGCAGGCATGTCCTCCGTACCCAGCCACTGGAGGGTCAACCAGCACAAGTGCTATAGACACTTCCAGCCTTCTAGCTCCTTGTCTTGGTGGACTAAGGATGGCTCCTAGATTCAACAACCTCGTCAAACCCAGGGTGATACTACAGGTCTATTTTAACCTCATACTCAGTCTACACAGTCACATTGGCAACTTCTATCATGGGAGGCTTCAGATACCTTCCCAGCCCTCTTCATACACATGAGACCAAACGTTAACTGTCAGGGCTAGATACATTCTACCTTGTTACCAGAGTTAAAGAACAGGTCTCAGATACAACCCTTTAGGAGACCAGACTTTAAGCCTCACTCCTAGAGCTCCTGTCAGGTCTAGATATAGTCTACCTTGTTACCAGACTTAAAAACACTTCTCAGATACAACCTTTTATCATCCTTTTATCTAAAGGACAGTGACTGATCACAGCGATTTCACCTATATCTTAAAGCTTCCAGGAAGATGAATGCTAGAAAGTCTAAAAGGGCGTTTTAAGGTTGGAAAATACAAGCTATGAAGGTCAAGTTACCTAAAGGATGTTTTATTTATTCCTATTGCTAACCTGTTGCTATGCTGTTATTGTATTAACTTTTCAGAGTCTTGACACTAATCACTGAAGCTCTGATTTATTAATCTAATTCATGATGTGTACTGATGCCAAAAATCAAAATCAAAGACTTTGCCCCTCTGTTCTACAAGAGACGTCTGTCCTCCCCATGTTACTGTTTCACAGATGTCAGAAAAATCTATAAGGCTTCTGCATTTTCTAAGTTCACCTCAAAAAGCATTCATACTTTTAACACAAACTTCCCCCCAAGCCTTTGCTGTGCTATATGTCTACTGCCTTTTCCTATAACGTGTACATGTCTAACAATTTGAATTTCACTGCAGATTACAAACAGTGATGATGCTAACATGTCTAAAAGTTATCTCCATTTACAAGCGTAAAAGGATTCTTGTAAGCTACAGGAAATCCACCTCTCAGGTCAAATGGAATCCAGATGAGTATTGCCAATCAACAGTCTAAGTCTCCCACTTCAGAGGGTGGGATTCTTTCCCCTTTCGCTGGTTTTGGGACTCCTCTCCCTAACTTCCCGATTGCCATCTTTCTGTACCCAACACCCACTAATTACACGAGTTGCCCCTTCCTAGTCTGTGTAAATGCCTTCCTTTGTCTGAGAGACTGTGGACACCTCTGTGATTCACTGGGAGCTGAGGTACCCAACCCCAGTCTGCATGACTGTGGCTGGTCCTTCTCACTGACCTACAACTAGGACTTTTCCCACTAGGCAAGACCTCTGATACAGCTCTTTTTTTACACTGCTGTTGCCCGCCGCTGCCACTAAATCCTAGTACTGGATGGGCTGTGCCTCCTCCTGGTCTGGCTGTGTTCTCTTGGTCGCTGACCAGAACTGATGAGTCGCTAGGGCAGTCTGTACCTGCCTTTTTGAGTCACAATCTGTTTCTGAGGACACCCTAACAGAATACTGATTTCACCTCCACATGAGAAACAGTCCATTCGCCGCACCCCCAGACTCCTCTGGAATATCTTCGGGACAATTTCAAATTCCTACAGCCACGTGAAGGGCTTCTAAGCTTACATGCCTTTACAACCATACTTAGATCCAAACTGAGACCTTTTTACCTACCACCAGCAAGCAGGTAAAATGGAAGGCAGTTCCCCGATGTTCAAACCTTTTCTCTTCTTTGCCCTCCCAAAAGTGTCAAATATACACCTAAAGTAAAATGAAAGCAAGTTCCCTACATTCAAGCTTTTCCCTTCTTCACTCCAAAACTTCTGTCTCTGCTTGCTCTCCCAAGAATTTCAAATGTATACCTAAAGGGAATTTTTCTCTCTGACCTACTAACTTTGCCTTCTGCCCATTGTATATGGTCCAGTGTGCTGCTATATTCTTACATCCAGGACATCATCAAAGCAGCTATCCACAGGTCCTCCAGCCCAACCTCACAGATCATGCCACTTGGACCTGCATTGTTCCTCCTACCTTGACCTACATTACTCCTCCTAGCTGCAGAATTTCTCAGACCTTGGACAGCGAATACAGCAGCCTGCTCTTCCTAGACTTGGCCTACATTGCCACCTTTTAAGCCCCTGTTGCTGCCCTACTTTCGGCAGGAAGCAGTCAAAGACATAGATTTCTTCATTCTTTATCCATTTACTAAAGCCTGAAATGGTGTGCTTCAGACCCAGGGCAAACAGCTCCAGGTTCTCCCAGCACTCCTCAGGAGTGTCTGCTGCAGGACCTGGCTGACACACCCTACCCTCTACCCTGAACTCTCCAGGACAGAGCTTTTCCTTCTCACTCACCATATAATCTGGACATGTTGTTGTTGCTGCTGCTTCTCTCTCTCTCTCTCTCTCTCTCTCTCTCTCTCTCTCTCTCTCTCTCTCTCTCTCTCTCTCTCTCTCTCTCTCTTTTTCCCCTTGCACAGCAGCCAAGAGCTGCTTCCAGTGAACCTACATTTATATACTTTAACCTACCTTACATAAAAACAATCCAATGTCTTCTTTTTTTAATTATAGGAAAAGGGAGGAATGTTAGCAGTGTCCCAATCTGTATATCAACCTATAATGTCACTAGGTGCCTGCCTTAGGTGTGCCCCCTCCCCAAGATTATTTAAAAGGACAATCCCACCTTTCTCTCTCTCTCTCTCTCTCTCTCTCTCTCTCTCTCTCTCTCT
>OU015747.1:124493515-124519936 GCA_907169655.1 Acomys percivali
CCCCTCCACCCCCTCCCCCCCCCCCCCCCCCCCCCCCCCCCCCCCCCCCCCCCCCCCCCCCCACCCCCCCCCCCCCCCCCCCCCCCCCCCCCCCCCCCCCCCCCCCCCCCCTCCCCCCCCCCCCCCCCCCCCCCCCCCCCCCCCCCCCCCCCCCCCCCCCGCCGCCTCCACTCATTTTCTGTATCCCTTCAGAAAAGGGCAGACCTCTCAGGGACATCAACTGAACATGGGGTATCAAGTAGCAATAAAACGGGGCACCTCCCCTCATATGAAGAATGAACTAGGCAACCCAGTATGAGGAAAAGGGTCCCAAAAGAAAGGACAAGAGTGAGAGACAGCCCCTACTCCCACTGTTAGGAGTCCCACAAGACCAAGCTACACAACTTTAACATATATGCAGAGGACCCGTGCAGGCTCCCTGATTATTGCTTCAGTCTCTGTGAGCCTCATGAACCCAGGTTAGTTGATTCTGTGGGTTTTCTTGAGGTGTCCTTGACCCCTCTCGCTCCTACAATTCTTCTGCTCACCTCTTCCACAGGGTTCCCCCCTGAACTCCACCTAATGCTTGGCTCTGAGTCCCTGCAGGTTTCCTCAGTTGCTGAGTGAAGCCTCTCTGCTGACAATTGGGCTAGGTTCCTGTCTATGAATACAGAGGAATAATCATTAGGAAGCAATCCAGCCTCTGGTTCCTGACTCTCCAGGCAGGGTCAAGGGTGGGTTCCCTCTCGCGGTATGGGTCTCAAAGCGGACCAGTCATTGCTTGGCCACACCCACAACTCTGCACCTCCTTTACTCCCGTACATCATGCTGACAGGACAAATTGTGGATGGAAGGGTTTGTGGCTGGGTTGGTGTCCCAGTCCCTCCACTGGAAGTCTTGCCTGGTTACAGGAAATGGCCAATTCAGGCTCCATATCCTTCATTGCTAGCAGTCTTACCTTACACAAAGCGTGCTGTTAAAAAATCGATAAACAAAGGTTTGCTAACTTAGAGGAAGAGCGCTCATCACTAGAGGAAAAGGAAGTCTCAGTGACAAGCTTATGCAAGAATGGCTGTGTCAAGGGCACCAGCATCTGACTCGGCCTCTCAGAGGATGGTCTGGCTGCTCCCACTGGTCTTCTGCCTTGGCTCAGGTAAATGTCTGTGGACTGTTGTCTCTGAGTGAGTTTCTTCTTTTGGACTGTTGTTGTCTCTGAGCGAGTTTCTTCTTTGGCAAGGCTTGCTGAATCTAAGTCATCTAAATCGAGGTGCCTGGTTTTCTTTTCGGAGCCGGAGGAAATTCAGTGGTTCGTGGTTCGTGGTTCGTGGTTCATAGCAAGCTGCTTCCTCAGACTGCCACGGGACCCCTTTAGCGCAAACATTTCAGCTCGGGCTGTTTAGAAAGGAAGTGTTTTCTGGGGCATGGGTCTTTGTAAGTCAAGACTGTTTGTGACCAGCATGTTGTGGCACAAAAATAAGTTGAAGAAGAAGAAGATAGTCTTCTACACCTTACCTACTATGATACTATGTAACTTCAGGGGCATCTGTTATCTTTTCTGAGCCTCTCTCTACACTCAAATATTGGAAATCCAGCAATGCTTTTACACTGCAGTTAGGAAGGGATTAACTGAGCCTGCTTCTTCTTCTCCTTGCTACCTGTAACACGGAGAGCAAGAAGGCTCACATCATGTTTGAGACATCACACAGTGTCCATCTGGGCTGAAGTGGTGTTGCAGTAGAGATCAAAAAAAGCCTGCTAACTCAGACCTACGCCCGAGGAGTCCATCAAAGAAAAAAATTAGCAAGCATTTATTTTATTCCAGAAAATGAGCAAAGCCAGAAAAAGGAAAAAGTCTGTGAAAATCATGTTAAGCATGAGTTGTATTTAGAAGTCTTGTGGCATGTCTGTGAATTTATTCTATTAATAATTGTACATAGACACAAGGAACTGAGACCAAAACAAAGTAAATAACTTGCCAAATTTTTATTAGCCATCAAAAAGATGAAAACAAAACAAAAAGAAAAACAAACAGGTTGACTAAACCTGTCAGTAACATACACACACACACACACACAAATCAAGACATATTGTAGATATAGAACTAATTCGATTAGTTGACAACAGAAATAAGAGGAAGGGAAGATTCATTAAGTCATCTGATAACCATTCATTAAATGACTACTGAATTCCTGGCACTGTAGAAGTTTCAGGACTACATCAGCACCTAAGTCAGCAAAATTTCTGTTCTTGTGGAATTAGTGTCTCAGCAGGGAAGATAAACTATAAACAAGTAAAATGTGCACTGGATAATGACAGATAATTTTGAAGAAATAAGAAAAAAGAACTCAAGAGAGACACATATAATGTCGCATTGCAGACTGGACAGTCAAAGATAGGGACAGAGTTAGGATGGAGGACCAGCCACAGGAGGAAGATCAGTTCCTTTTTGGATATATCTGTTTTATGACATCGGTGCAATCGCCAAGAGGAGATTTCCTGAAAGCAGCTGGAAACTGAGGCACAAGGCTCATGCTGAGAATAGAGACTAAGCCAAACTAAGGAGAAAACCTTGGGAACCTCTGTTCCCAAGGACAGAACCTTGGGAAACACATATAAAATGAAGAAAAAATGTGAAAATTATTTTACTTGCATCCATCCAAGTTGCGATGTCTTGGCCTGGAACCAACCAAGGATTTGAGTTTTTTCTGTTGTTGTTGTTGTTTCTGCTGCTGCTGCTGTTTTCTTTTGGTTTTTCGAGACAGGGTTTCTCTGTGTAGCCTTGGATGTTCTGGACTTGCTTTGTAGATCAGGCTGGCCTAGAACTCACAGTGATCTGCCTGCCTCTGCCTTCCTAAGTGCTGGGACTAAAGGCTTGGCTGAGACTTAAGCTTTTTAACCTCACTTTCACCTCTATAAAACTGAATACTTTTTGAGTGTCCTTATATTAAAATCCCTTCTCCATATCTCTGAGGATTCCTCTTATAAAAAAAAAAAAAAAGCCTGTGAAATATCAGGCTCCGTCACCAATCTGCATGTGCAGAAAGAAAGCAACAGAGCCTAAGTAACAGTTTACTGCCACACAGCTGTGGGGGAGGGACTAACTGACTCTGCAGGAGATAGATGCAGGTGGGCAGAACCCCCCCCCCCCCCCCCCCCCGTGGGGCGGAACCTTGCTTACCAGGGTGGAAAGTGAAGAGTCTGGTTCTAGGGTAAAACTAAGAAGGGCCCCAAAAATAGGGGAACTGCCCTGGATGGGGTGCTGAGGAAGAACTTTCTGGAATAGGTGAAAAGTATGTGAAAAGAGAAGGAGTCAAATAAAGAAGTGTGGGAGGGAGAAGAAAATACAGCAGGGGTAGTTGGGGTGGTTGAGGAAAGACAAGACTGCAGGGTAAGTCGGACAAAGAGACAGATACTCTCTGAGAAGATGGAGAAAGTGACTCACTACAAGTGTCCAGGTAGCTGGGACTCATCCTGACTCTGTTTAAGAAACTTAACTCAAAGATAAACCATACTGAAAAACCAGTCCTGTTTCCTTTTTGTGTGCATGCACGGGTGTTTACTTGTTCCCGTGTGCTTACAAATGTGGGGGGGGGGGGGCAGTGGGAGGTGGACATCCATTGAGTCTGGGACAGGGCTCTCACCAAATCTGAAGCGTGTTCCTTTGGCTAGGCAGAGGGACTGGTCAGTAAGCTCCAAAGATCCTCCTGCCTCTCCAGTGCTGAGGTGACAGCAGTGGATCAGTTGACTTGGCTTTTAACTCGGGGTGCTCAGGATCTGAACACAGATGACCCTGCTTACATGGCAAACCCTTAGCCAAGTTATGCATCACCCCAGCCCCCTAAGTTCACTTTAACTCATTTCCATGCTGGGGGGGGGGCGGGCATGCAAAACTAACCTATCATGTGACTTGGCAGTTGTACTCTTCAACACACAGCACCTGTGATTACCCACACAAGGCTGTGCACAAGATTAAATCCAACAACATCCTGTCATGCAGATGGAAGAAACTAATCAGGCCCGCCCCTGCCTCAGGACTTATAAGTTGTTAGTGGTTGGCTGGGGAGGGAGAGACATTTTCCTTGGTGGTGTGACCACTTGTAAGATGTCCTTGCCTCTGTACATAAATAACCGCCTACCCATGTGATGGCTCACATCTGTAATCCCAGCTCTCGGGGAGGTAGAAGCAGGTGAATTGCTGTGAGTTTGAGGCCAGTCTTGTCTACAAAGCAAGTCCAGGACACAGCCAAGGCTAACACAGAGAAACCCTGTCTCAAAAAAAAAAAAAAAGATGGATTAATTTAGAAGGAGATTAACAGGAGTAGGAAGGGGTCAAGAGAAGGTAATGCAGGTAAAAATAACCAAAATATATACATGTATGAAAAATAATGAAACCTCTTAGTCCATATAATTAATAGAGACTAACAAAAACATTTTTTTTTAATTAGCCTGACATCCAGATGTGATGCTGCATGTTTTCAATCCCAGCTTAGGATGCTGAGGCAAACTGGGCTACACAACAAAGCAAAATACAAAAAGCCTAATATAGCAAAACAACAGTTATAAAAATGAAATCGGGCACCTTCGTGAATCTCATCTCTCTCTCTCTCTCTCTCTCTCTCTCTCTCTCTATCTATCTATCTATCTATCTCTATCTCTATCTCCGTAGGCATTTGTCAAACTTTAATGTACACATAGCTTGAGGAGTTTATTAGAATAACGACTCTCTAAGAAGAGGCTGTGACTCTGCAGCTCTAATAAACTCTCAGGTGATATCACTGCTGCCTGTCAAAGGACCGTACCTTTAGCAGCAAGGTTCTGAAATGCAGTCACACTGCAGTCGGTGCCAAACAAAAGTAAGAGCTAACTCTCTGGGTGAGTTGGAAGGAAACAGACACAGGGCCTCTGAGGCCCAGGGGAGAGCAGTGGTTGGAGGTACCTGTAAAGGGAAATCCTCCCTTCTGCACTCTCTCCTTCCTTCTTTCTTCCCTTCTTTCTTTTACTTTGCAGCTAGGGATCCAAACTATAGCCTCAAGCATGCACTGACCTCCTTCTGCAGCCCTGACTGAAATTTTATGAGCCAAAAGTGGGAACTGTTCTAGTGCTAACAGATTGCGGCCTAATGACTCCCCAAGCACCGTTATCTTCTTTATAACAACCATCTGCATATTCAGACAGGTATTTTACCTCATCAAAGACATCTTGTTATTATGCTCACAAAACATGTGACTTTCCACCACTCAGACTCCATGTTCTGTCCCCACCACTGTGATCTCTAGCCTTCCATGCCTCACACCCCTCAGGTTTGGGTCCCTCACTGCAGATCTAGCTCAAGTTGTTTCCTTCACTCACACTAAAACCTTTCTTTCGTTTTTTCTTTCTTTCTTTCTTCCTTTCTTTCTTTCTTTCTTTCTCTCTTTCTTCTTTCTCTCTGTCTTCCTTCCTTCTTTCCTTCCTTCCTTTCTTTCTCTTCAAGATGAAATTCGCATAGCATGTATTCTGCAACCATCACTTATATTGCTCTAAAATAGGCATCACCCAAAAAGAAAATCTCAGACTGGGCACGTAGCTCAGTGGTAGAGTTTGAGCTTCACATCCTTGGGATCCAACCCAACGGAGAGAAAGAAGCTATTATTCACCTCCCATTTTCCATTTATTTCTGCCCCCATCTCCTTGTCAACCTCAATCTGGTTTCTACATCTATGGAGCAACTAAGTGAAGGCACATAGTGGCTGGCCTGCTGTGTCTCATCTAACAGAAAGTTAAGGCTCTGCTGTTACAATGCTGTGTACTGACATCCTTTGATTTCATTGCTTTCAGATTTGGTATCATGTCTAAAAAGTCATTGTTAAGTTCAAGGTCGTTAATATTGACCTCTGTGGCTGTTTGTTTGCAGTTCAGATCCGGAGCTCTATGAGAGCCAAGCAAGTACATTGCCACTGAGCTGTATATCTAGCCCAAGCCTTATGTTTTCTCCCAAAGGTTTTATAAACTAAACTCTTACATATATTTGACATAGTTCGAAGGGTTGTTTTGTTTTGTTTTGTTTTGTTGACAGACTCACTTGTAGTCTTGGTTGGCCTAGCAATTATAGAAATCTATCTGCCTCTGCCCATCCCTGATGCTGGGATCAAAGGTGTGTGCCACCACATCCAGCTATAGTTTAAGTTGGTTTGAGAACTTAGCTTCATTGTTTTGTATCTGGATATCCATTTGTTCCAGCATCTTTTTTTAAAATTTTTATCATAAGGATAGCAACTAATTCTTTCATTTTTCACATTTAGAAATATTTAGCTGCCTGGGGTTTTAGCTGCCTGAAATCTTTGGTTTGGTAAATGGACTTGAACAATTACATAGCATCAATTTTTTTCAGCTTAAACACTAAAACCAAAAAAATTAAAATTAGAAGCTAAATTTAAAAAATAAATAAAATTCAAAGCTAAGATACTGCATATAAGAGAACATATGGCACTTGTCTTCCTAGGTCTTGGCTATTTCACTCAGAAAATTTTAGTTCCACACATTTTCCTTAAATTTTTATAATTTCACTTCTCTTTATAGCTGAATAAAAATCCCATCATGTATTCGTATGACATTTGAATTATTCATTCATCCATGAATGGTCATCTAGGGCAAACCCATTCCATAGCTGTTGTGAACAGAGCATCAATGAGCAAAGCTGTGAGGCTCTCTGTGGTAGGATGTGGAATCCTTTGGGTACAGACCCAAGGATGGTATTGCTGGATCATATGGCACTTCTATTTTTAGTTTCCTGACATCTTCGCCAGTATTTGCAGTCATTTGTATTCTTCATGTTGGCCATTCTGTTTGACCTGAGATGAAATCTCAAGATAGTTTTGATTTTCATTGCCCTCCCTGGAGAGGGTATTGAACAATATTTTTAAAATATTGATTAATATTCTGTATTTCTTCATTTGAAAATTAAACCTAGACCCCCTGTTCAGATCTAACCAGTGGGCAGCTTACAACTGAAGGGACACTCCCCCAGGAGCCCCAAACCCCTCCCCAAAGACCCTAGTTTGCTTGACTAAACCAAGTCCATGATAGGTTTTCACTCTGCCTCACTAGGCCAAGTTTCTAACAATTTCTGCGGGGGAAAAAACACAAGTTATAGACAGCTCGTGGGCAGCTAATCAGCTTATAGAGCAAAATTACTAGATACCATGTTTTTATTACTGTGTGGCCTTGGTAAAGAACACAGCTCACCCCATCCAATCAAATTAAAGGCCAACTCCTGAGTAAGAGCCGAAACCTCAGTTAGTGACTTTTATTTTATTTATTTATTTTTCCTCAAGAAGAGTTTTACAAAACATCAACAATAAGTTCCATCTTTCTTGCCCAGAGCCTGTCATTTCCCATCAAAAGCTTTTGAAGAGGTTTACAGCAGGAGGTACAAATTCCTTCCTGTGGAGCAGGCTATATATCTGATCGGAAAGTAGTTGGTTACCACACACACACACACATACACACCATAACCTTTCATACCACTACTGACCCAGGAGGCATATCTTGCCAGCATATCAGTGTTGGCGCATACAGAGTCCAGCACTGGGAGGGACCATTGATACCTTTTCTCCCCTAGCAACTTGCACAGCACCTTCTGGTACTATGTAAGTTAGCCAGCAGGAGGCAAGTGTCCTCACAAGTTAGAGGTTGACTTCTCTATACCTTGTATCCAAAATGAGTGGTGCCTTGGGGTCTCACCATGTTGTTCTGATGGACAATCAAGAGCAATTGCAATAGCCTGTGTATCTGAGACTCTTCTCAGGCCTCCCTGACCAATAGCTCATATGGGGTAGCCATGTCTGACACTGAGCTGTTATGTGGGGTGTTGCTGTTGTTTCTGGAACCCACTGAGTCCCAGTTAACATTGCCTATTGGAATGTTGACTGTTGTATTGGCTTAGTCTTCTGCAAGTGGCCATGGCTGCAGTTAGTTCATGAGTGAAACTAAAATGTCATGTCTAGAAAATAGCATTTCACAGCATCCTTCCTCATTCTCTGTCTCTTATACTCTTTCCACATCATCTTCCCCGATGTTTCCCAACCCTTGTGTGGTTGACATAGATGTGCTATTTAGGGATGAGCCCACAGGAATCATTTATTCTTACCATTTGACTATGAGTCATTGCATAACTGCTGCCCATGACAGATGACACTTCTCGGACCACAGTTGGTACTAATCCATGTGCTCCTATTGACGTTATTCTCTTTTATTTAATTAATTTATTCATATTATAACTCAATTGTTATCTCATCACTTGTATCCTCCCATTCCTCCCTCCCTCCCGCTTTCACCCTATTCCCCTTCCCTAGGTCTAAGACCAAGGGGGTCCTCCCCCCCCACTATATGGTCATATGCTATCAAGTCTCATCTTGGTAGCCTGCTTGTTCTTTCTTTGAGTGCCCCCAGGCCTCCCCACCAAGGGGAGGTGGTCAAATAGAGTCAGTCCCCACTCTCCACATAACTGTGGAGAATGTCCTGTCCATTGGCTAGATCAAAGTACGAGTTTAATATTTACTACTTGTATTGTCCTTGATTAGTGCAATAGTTTGAGCAGAACCCCATGGGCCCTGATCCACACGACATGATTTTCTTCTTGTAGGTTTCTAGGACACTTGGGGTCCTTCTATTTCCTCATCTCTTATATTTCTCTTACCTAGAGTCCCAGTAGGATGTCCTCACATCTATCCCAATCTCCTGATAAGTGAAGGCTTTCATGGGACATGCCTTTTGGGCTAATGTCCTATTATAAGTGAGTATATACCACGTGAGTCTTTCTGCTTCTGGGTTAACTCACTCAGTATGATCATTTCTAGTTCCATTCATTTGTCCACAAATTTCTGGATTTCCTTGTTTTTAATAGCTGAGTAGTGTTCCATAGTGTAAATGTACCACAACTTTTTTATCCATTCTTCAACTGAGGGACATTTAGGCTGTTTTCAGGTTCTGGCTATTATGAATAAGGCTGCTATGAACATGGTTGAGCATATGTCCTTGTTGTGTGGTGGCGCATTTTCTGGGTTTATTCCAAGGAGTGGAATAGCTGAGTCTTGAGGAAGTCTTATTCACAGGACATTATTCTTTTAGATACTATTGTAAGTGGAATTTGTTCCCCCCCTCTCTTTTTTTCTAGATTGTTTTTCACTGCTTGTGTAGACAAATACAAACTAGCTTTTGTTGGATTTATGCTTGTTTGTTGAGACAGGGTCTCTCTATATAATCCTAACTGTCCTGGAACTATGTAGATCAGGCTAGCCTTGAACTCATGGAGTTTCACTTGCCTTTGCCACCAAGTACTTGGATTAAAGCCACCACACCTAGGCAAACTAGTTTGTTTGTGTGTGATCTTGTGACCTGTGACTTTGCTAAATTCACATATTAGCTCTGGTTATTTTGATATACTCTTTGGGAATTTCTGTTTATATGACCATAGCATCTATGACCAGGAACTGTTTTTCTTTTTTACAGTTTATATGCTTTTTTGTTGCCTTTTCTTGCCTATTTGCTCTAGCTGTAACTTCTAGAACAACACTGAGTAGACGTGGTAGAAATGGGTATGTTCTTCCAGTTTTAACTAGAAGACATTCAGTCTTGCATATTGTCTTAGTTAGGGTTTCTGTTACTGTGATGAAACACCATGACCAGAAAGCAAGTTGGGGCGAAAAGGGTTTACTTGGTTTACACTTCCATATCACTGTTCATCATTGAAGGAAGTCAGGACAGGAATTCAAACATGCCAGGAATCTAGAGACAGGAGCTGGTTCAGAGGCCATAAAAAGGTGCTGCTTACTGGCTTGCTCCTCTTGGCTTTCTTATAGCACCCAGGACAACCAGCCCAGGGGTAGCAGCATTCACAATGGGCTGGACCCTCCCCCATCAATCACTAATTGAGAAAATGCCTTACAGGCTTGCCTGCAACCCTGGGTTATGGAGGCATTTCCTCCATTGAGGTTTTCTCTTCTCAGATGACTTCAGCTCATGTCAAGTTGACATAAAACTATCAGGCACACCTATTGAGTAGAATGTTAACCACAGGTTTTCATAAATGCCTTTTGTCAGGTTAAAGACGTTTTCTTTCATACCTAGATTCTCAAAGAGTGTTGCATTTTTTCTCAAATCTTTTTCTATATCAAAAGAGATAACGTTGTCCTTTTTTCTTTGTCTTGTTAATATTCATGAATTGCATTGATTGGGGTTTTTGTGTGTGTGTGTGTTTAACTACTCTGATATTTCTGAAATAAATTTCACTTAATCATGAAGTATAACCTCACAGTTCTGTTCAGTTTGTTGGCATTTTGTTAAGGATTTTTCCACAGACATTCCGTCTGGCAGTGGTTCTTAACCTGTGGGTCATGATCATTGAAAACCACAGACTTCTGATGGTCTTAGAAACACCCAACCATAAATTTATTTTTGTTGTTATTTCATAACTGTAATTTTGCTACTGGGCAGTGTCTCAGTTCCTAAGTCCATCAGAAATATGTATTTTCCAATGGTTGTGACCCATGGGTTGAGAACTGCTGTTGGGGGAGGGGATAGGAAGTTTTTCCTTGTTTCTT
Organism: Acomys percivali; assembly: GCA_907169655.1. NCBI lineage: Eukaryota > Metazoa > Chordata > Mammalia > Rodentia > Muridae > Acomys > Acomys percivali. The sequence continues at coordinate 124,504,075 of OU015747.1, forward strand.
TTTCTTTCTTTTCTTTCCTGATGTCTTTGGCCTTGTTGTTAAATTATTGACTTGAGATCTTCCTTCTCCTTTAATGTAAGCACATATATCTCCTAACACTCCTCTGTGCTATGCTTAGGTTGTATCCCCACTGTTTTAGCATGCTGTCTTTTCATTTCTGCCTCTCTCAAGATAGTCTAATTCCACTGCGGCTTCCTCTTTAGCCCATGGACTGCTTTAGACAATGAAGCCTAATTTTCACATTATTTGTGCATTTTTTATTGTTCTTTCTGTTCTTGATTTCCAATTTTATTCCACTGTAGTCAAAGAAGAGTCTTTTGTTTGTTTGGTTGGTTGGTTGTTGGTTGGTTAGTTGGTTGGTTGGTTGGTTTTGTTTGGTTTGGGGGGACGGCTTTTAGAAGTCTCAGAAACTTGTGTTGGCCTTTGCATATAGTCTATCTTGGTGAATAATCCAAAAATATCTTCCTTCAGGACGTATCAGATCAGTGCTCTTATAACTTTAAGATCAAGCTATATGACGTATCTAAATCTCTTCCTTCACCTATAAATGTCTTAGTCTCATTCTTGCTTGCTTTGATGGCAGAGGAGACCCACCTTCATTCAAAACTGACACCTCACTTGTGCTCCAGAGCACCATTTTGGCTTCCTCCTCAGAAACAGCTCTGTGTTTTAAACATTCCTTTACCATCATATTTTTAAAGTCTTTCCTTGTGCACTGTTCCCCTCTTCTCTAAATTTACCAAGAGTTCTTTTTTTTTAAGATTTTATTTATTATGTATACAATGTTGTGTCTGCATGTACACCTGAACACCAGAAGAAGACACCAGATCTCATAATAGATGGTTGTGAGCCACGATGTGGTTGCTGGGAATTGAACTCAGGACCTCTGGAAGAGCAACCAGTGCTCTTAACTGCTGAGCCATCTCTCCAGCCCATTACCAAGGGTTCTTACAGTCCTAATGACCACCTTTCCTTCTTCCAACTCTACCTAAAAGGTCTGCTCTATGTTTTTCTTTCTTTCTCTGTCAAATCCCTTGACAAATCAGCCCCCACTTTCTTTCGCTCTGAACTAATTGCCTGGGAAGTAAAACAGTCCACAGTATCCCCCTTTGGCTATGAACATACCTAAGCCAATCATCTAAGTTAGAAACACCATGGATCTCTGGGGCCTTTTCATTCTTTTTCAGAGCCATCTTCTGCCTATCTACTCCTTCCTGAAACACTGTTTCCCATACACTTTTCTGCTTCCCCAATGTGTTCTACATTACTAATACCTTACACTGCTCATGTGACTCTTTAAGACTTTCTACATTCTAGTCTCGGTCTGCAGAGCTTTCATTGTGTACACTGTACCAACTTGTACAAAAATATAAAGCTAAGCCAGACATTCGTGATCCCTGGTTTGATGTTACCAGAGAATATCAACACCTTCCGCATAGTTCAAGTGATCCTCTGGTGGTTTATAAAGTCCCAAAGGTAAGCTTTCTACATCTCTCTCACACAACACACACACACACACACACACACACACACACACACACACATACACACACACACACACACACACACACAAAGGCCATGTAGTCTGCCACAGCCAGAGCCACCGTAAAGCATCTCTCCAACTCCTACTCTTCTATTCTGGCTCCACTCTTCCACATTTACTGCCAGCAGAGCAGCTTGATGCCCCCGAACATCAGTATCCATGTGAAAGGTATTGGTCCAGAGTGATGAAAAGCATCAGCGCCCAATGCAGGAAAAAAGAAAAATCCCATGTTTCCTCTGGGCCAAACCATGTCACCTGGTGGTCTTTTGAGCATGCTCAGCAACTTCTGATCTTCGGGCATCATAAGCCTGTTGGTTCAAACCTGGTTTTGTTATTATTTCATTTTAGACATGCAGGGAACTGCTCTTGTTGTTCTTTATGCCCGTGCACCTCTCTGTTCTCAACACAAGCTCCCTTCTCCTTCCCCTGCACCAGTGAAAACTTCCACAAATATAAGCAGAGGCAAGCAGGTGTTTCAGCAATCCTTCGAAGCAAAGTAACAGCTTGCCATGTAAAAATGAAGGATAATTTCAGTCCGAAGTAACAGCAATCCAAAGAAAGCAGAATCGTGTAGGAAATTTACAAATCACTCAGTGATGGAAAATTCCTTCTTGTTATTCAAAATCTTCCTGTAACATTGTATCTTGTGGCTTGTTTCTTGGCAACTGGTCCTGGACCCTCATTCAACACTTGTGTTTCCGTAGAGCACATATATACCTCTATCAGGTCATTATTTTATTGAATTGAAACTGTGCTAAGCAATAAGAATACATAGTAAACAAGCATAAAGCCTGCTCTCATTTAGGAAGAAAAATGTTGAAATAATATTATAATTATAGTAAAGAAAAGGAGTACTCAACGTAGCTGGTACAGTAGCTGTACTTGGACAATGCGAAGGCAAGCCTAATCCCAGGCCATTACCCTACAACCACACCATAGAGCAATTCACCTGTCAGCCTTCTTTATCAGAGAGTCAGCCAGCGAATCAGGATGATCTTGTTCACACATACACCAACATATGTATTCCCAGATCCACACCAGAAGCAGGTATACGAAGGGAAGCCAAAAAAAATATGGTCCGGATGCCACGGTTTCTAAATTTTTACCCATTAAATTAGCACAAAACTAAGCAACTAGTAAGCTTTTTGAATAAACAAATAAACCAGGCATAGTGACACATGCCTGTAATTCCAGGCCTCGGGAGTCTAAGGCAGAAGATTGCCAGTTTGAGGCTGACCTGGGCTATATATAAGTCCTTGTCTCCAAACCACAACCAGAAAAAAAAAAAACCCTAATAATTTTGATCTATAAAATCAAGAGAACTGAGAGGAATACGCTAGGCAGTAGGGGAACTGGGGGGGGGGGGGGGGAGTTCCTGGTGAGTCCTATGGCCACTGAGAAAATAAGCCCAGTCTCTTTATTCGGAGAAAGTGAACTTCAACATCCTGGATAGAGACCTTCCAAAAGGAGCACCAGGGATGTGTCCATTCACTTCACGATGCATTTATCTGATGCTCTGCGTGCGTGTGCCAGGCACCAGTCAAGCATGTTCACAGTCGTGATAAGACATAAAAAATCCTTTCCTGTGTGATGCTTACACTACTAGTAGGGAAGATAAAACAACCAAACAGAAACCAAAGCAAAACAAAACCCTACAAATGTATAAAGTATACTAGATACTGATTGCCGTAGAGAAAAATAAGCCCAGTGGAGAGTGGGTTGGAGGAGTGGTAGAGGTTGATAGTGAGGAAAGAGTGATCTCAGAAAAGCATCTCTGAAAGAAACATTTGCATTGAAGGCATTATGCAGATGAAGGAGTGGCCACGCCTGGAAGAAGTGCCTTCCAGGGAAGTACAAGTGCAGAGCCAGCTCAAGGAATCCCCAAGTTGGGGCAAATTGAACTGGAAGGCAGTCATAGGAAGTGTGCCAGACAAGGAAACTGGCCAAATCATCTTAGTCCTTTATAGGTCATTATAATGACATTTTTACATTTGATTTTTGTTGTCATTGCTAGGATTATTTTTACTAAATGCAAAGAGAAACTGCACAAATTCTGAGTTATTAGCGTCAATGAATTGTCATAAAAAAAGAGAACGTGTGTTACATACACAAATAAAGACATAGAACACTGTTATCAACACCCTAAGTTCCCCTCTTACAGAGCCTCTACTCGCTGCCTGTCCTTCCTCAACCGTTCTCCTGATTTCTGATAGTACAGATTTGCCCTGCTTGGTTTTACTTTCAAATACATGGAATACTACTTGAAGGAGACTTTTGGACTCAAGGTTTTTCTCGTTATATTTTACTCATGTGATTCTGAGAGGAAAGAGAGGCGGAGATGACAAATAGCCATGTGTCAAAAGGCTGATAGAAAACATACCAGGCAGAAGTGGGTGTGTGATGGCAACCCTGATGTGCCTGGTGACCACATGGCAATTCAGGAAAGAAAGCAGAAGTGCAAGTTCACGTAAGAGCTGAGTAAGTGTCAGGAGCCCTGAGATGTCCCCTCTGGGATACCCCATAAATATACACACATATGCAACTCCTCCTTGAAAGTTGAAGTCACCGGGGTTATTTATTGACTGGCCACGCTGTGATCATTTTCCTATGCCAGACTTACCACTTAGCACTCTGCACGGTGTCTGACACAGGGCATGGTCTGTGGTAGTGTTTGGCATAGGAAAATGATCACAGCGTGGCCAGTCAGACAAGTAAGCAGAGACCTAGAAAACAGAGTCACACAAGCTAAGCATTCGGCACTGACACTAAAAAATGGGGCTGCAGAGTTGGCTCAGCAGCTAAAAGCATAGGCTGCTCTCTCAGAGAACTCAGCTTTGATTCCAGTACCAACATAGCAACTCAACTGTCTGTAACTCCAGTTCCAGGGGACCCAGCTCCCTTTTCTGGCCTACATAGCCACCGGGCATGTGGTACACAGACATACATGCAAGCAACTTATACACATTTTTTAAAGGCCTGAGTTTGAATCCTAGCTCTGCTGGTTTTCAGAGGCCATACCAAGGAAAGTCAGTTGACCACTCTGTATCTCAGTCTCTTTATCCATAAGCAAACTTTTTAAAACTCTGTCTTAAAGACTGTTATCCACATCAAATGAAATAATGCATACAAAGAACTGTGTATAAGTAGACCCCTGCTACTTGCTCTCTAGATTGTATAAGCACTGTACATAGACAAACATTACATTGTAAATGGCTGGCTGTGACAATACTGCCATCAACAAAATGTTGCAATGGTTGGAGTTTGTGCCAAGGGGTTAATATATTTCCTTATTCCTCACAGATTGGTGTCAAAAGATTTCAAAGGCTGAAGTGCCAAAAGTATGACCAGCCAGGGTAGAAGGAGACCAAGCATCAGTCAGGATTGTCTAATTAGATCAATTTCCCATTTACCAAGACTGCCAGATACTTTGCTGGAGGTGGAGGAGGCACTGGGAGAGTAATTGTCCACCAAACACTTCTAACCCTTTTCTTTCATCATCACACCTCTGGTCATCTTCCAAATAGCTTAAACAGACTAGCAGAATTAAGAGAAAGGAGGCAGGGATGGCAGGAGGTGCTCAGAGACGGCTCTTCTCCTTCTGTGTTTACAGGGAATGAAGTTTCACAAAGCAGCCTAGCCCCGAAGCCAGTGAATGGTGTCCTAGGGGAGTCTGCAACTTTTCCTCTAGAGCTTCCCGCAGGAAAGATGATCAATTTATTTGTGTGGAATTATGGGAGAGAAGCGTCGCATGTCACTACAATCCTCATCATCCATCTACATCCGTCTGAGAAACCACAGATCATACGACCTGATCCCCAGAGGAAAGAGCGACTAAATGTTACCGAGTCCTATTCCCTGCTCCTCAGAAACCTCACAATGGCAGACACAGGACAGTACAGCGTGCAGATAACCACTGAGGACTCTAAACCAGTCGTCTTCAGTTATACTCTGAGGGTGTTCGGTGAGTCCAAATGTGGCATTTAGCCACGTGTAAACTAACAAACAAAACAAAACAAAATCTAAACCATATATTTCAATCCGACATGCCTACCATTGTGCACTGTAGTCTAGGGATAATGAGAGTGGCGTTTGGCATCATAAGGGGGCCCAGAAGTAAAGCAGTTTGATAACATTACACAGCGAAACAGCAAGCAGAGCTGAGTCAAAAACTAAGTCTTGTGGCTGTCTACACCAGTTATCTCACTTCCTCTTTATCAGAAGCATACAGTTAATGGAAGCAAAATACTTAATGATGCTATTAACACACACACACACACACACACACACACACACACACACAGAGTAGGTCCCCGTGCTCACTCCTTACAAAGGCCCTATGAGGTGTGCACGATGCTATGCACAAAGCACAGCCTTAGTCATGTCTTGGGAATGATAAGTGGTTAGCACATCCCACGTGACTGACCCGTCTCACTTTCCACAAAGACCGAGTAGATCCAGCAGAGTGGTCTGCAGTGTGAGTTCCAGCACAGTCAGGGCTATGTATAGAGACCCTGTCTCAAAAAACAAACTAATTAATTAGTAAATAAACTTACAGTATGCCATGAGTGCTAAGGAAAAAAGGCACGGAGGATCAGGGGCACCAGGGAACAGGACAGGAGACCTGGTGCTACAGGCCCAAACTAGACCCTTGAGTAAGCCAGGCAGGTACTCTATCGCTGAATGTACACCAGGCCCAAGGAAGCATTTTAGAGGAAGTGGTCAGAATAATCCTCATTGAAAACATAACATTTGAGATGATATATTGGTGTTAAGAGGATAAACCATGCAGCTATCTGGAGGAAGAGTCATTCCGAGCAGGTAACAAAGCTCTTCTCCGCACAAAGAGCATCCCTCAAGAAGGCGAACATTGGCCCTCAGCATCCACAAGAAAATCTGGGGATGGTGGCAACCATCTGTAATCCTAGGACTAGAGAGCAAGAGACAGGAAAGGCCCTGGAGCTTTTTGGCCAGCTATCCTCGACCAACTAGTAAGATCCAGGTTTAGTGAGAGACCCTGTCCCCAAAATAAGGTAGAGAGTAATAAAGGAAGACCCCCCCCCAGCACCAACTACTGACCTCCATATGCATGTGAGCATGTACCTATACATACATGCACACATCCTATCATACACACACATGTACACACACCAAAAGACAAGACAGGAAAGTGAGGGATGTTGTTCACAGGTTGATGAGCAAGGCCATGTGTTCTTAACTAAGATCTTTTCTCTTTGTGTAGAACGACTGAGTAACTTAGAAGTCACCAACCATACTCTCCTGTTTGAAAATGGGACCTGCCAGATGCACCTGGCCTGTATTGTGGAGAATCCAAATTCTACTGTCTCAGTTGGGTGGCAGGCCTCAGGGAACATCTCTTTAGGGGGACCAAATCTCACTATCTCTTGGGACCCGAAGAATTCCAGTGACCAGAGTTACATCTGCAGAGCTGAGAACGCTGTCAGCAATCTCTCCGTCTCTGTCTCCGCCCGGAGCCTTTGCAAAGGTAACACCTGCCGCCATGAGTCTTTTCTAGGAGCTTCAATTAGCTGTGTGGTGTTACAGCATGGATTCACAGCCCACATGACTTCCTGGACTGTGGCCGTGGGAGTGGCCAAACTGCTGCAGAGAGAGACAGGCAGGCTCTAAAACTCTCTGCCTCTGTGAGTCGGTGTCCTCCTTCCCTCTTCTAGGCCTCAGGAGTTAGGATGGCTTTCTCCTCCCCCTCCCCACCCACCCATCCACCTAGCTCCTACCTGTCCTGCTTCCACAAGGCCACTGAGGAAGTCGGCCAGAGCCCCAGACAGGAATATAAATGACCATAGCTCCGTAGGCATCCCAGAAGAGACTCAAGAGATGAAACGAACTCAATGGAGCCTTCATTTTATGTACCCTAAGAAATTCCACTTCTTTATTCTTCTTCTTAGGCATTCTAACTAATCTTCACTGGAATCTACAGTGGCTTATAATTATTGTAATAATAATCGGAGCTGTCCTTGTGGGCGTGGCCTTTTATGTTTGCATGAAAAGAAGAGGTAAGTTTTCCTTCTGCTTTCTTCTATCTCCTCTAAGCCTGCAAGTGTTTAGAGTCTTGGGCCTCTGGTTGCCAAAGGTCAAGGGAGGGTGGAAACAAACTCTGGCTAAATTAGTTTATTGGGATGATCCCTGGGTGTGGCCAGGCATCTGTTAATATTTTAAGAGAGATATCCTTGAGAAAAGCAGGACTCAGCCTCAGGATCCACCTGCTTGGCCGCCCTTTATTTGGGACCTGTTGCCTACATCCTCTGGAAAGATGCTTGTTGGGGAAGGAGGGATGGAGACTCGTCTCCCTGGTCATGCATTTCTACTTCTTGCTTTTACTTTCTAGGTTTTCTTCCTTTGGCTAGCCAGCATTCAGGTGAGCACCCAAGCTCTCGACTCCAAAACTTAAGGCAGACAGGAAGAGATAAATGAAAGAAAAGAGGGGCTTGCCAGAGGGCTGAACAATGAGAGAGGAGAGAGGTCAGAACATCACTATTCAACTGGACCCTATGGTGTCCGAGAGGCTGGCTGGTGGCCATGAGACCTGTAGAGTTCCTCCCAAGCATGTGAGGGACATCACCGTTTTCTATAGCAAGGTCAAGATCACTTACCTCCTTTCTGATGGAGAAAATAAATCCCAGTGAAAGCATCCATGAACCACTCATCCACTGTCACCCCACAGGTTTGGGGCAGAAATAGGAGTTGGGCATACAACACTCAAAACCAAGCTCTGTGACTGCACCATTGCTATTCAGCCAAGGTTTCAACAGTGGATAGTCATTGCTGAAAAAGTAGGTGCGATAAATAGATGAATGCAGGCTTTTTTTTTTTTTTTTTAGCCTCATCCCATGGGTGATAGTTTCAAGATGCCATTGTTGAAGAGATGGCCCAAGGTCAGGAGTCAGAAAACAAGCATTCCAGCTCCTATCCCACTGTTTCCTGACAGACTTTCTTTAAAGTCTACTAAGCTCTCTTGAGCCTGCAATTCCTTGTCTCTAAAATAGTCCAATCTGTCCCACGGGGCTATGAAAACAATGTCCCATGGACTGCAGTATTTAGTCCTTCATGTTTTGACACGAGAAAGTCACTAAAACGCTTGAGTCATGAGAAAACCACCTCTACCTATACCCCCCCCCCAAAAAAAATGAGGTTAAAAATAGATCATGTGGAAGTTCTTGTTTAGCCCAGAATGCTAACGACTGAGAGGTGGGAAGAGAGTCCTTAAGGAAGGGCAAGCTTGAAATAACTGCTTTGGGGATAAAAGAAGTGCTGTGGAGACCAGCAACACCTGCCAAGATGCTGTGAGGAGCAGGCCCCGAGTCCTACCACTGACAGCTGTGCCTTTCTGTGTTCACTATAGATTACCCCGGGAATACAGATGCTCCAGGCTCCCCTGGGAACACTGTGTATGCACAAGTCATCCGCCCAATGCAGGTAAAGGCAAGCACAGGGCCGACCATCCCGGTGTCCTCCGTGATCGCCCCTGAGGGAACCTTGTCTTTCACTTGCTTCTCAGTGCTCTGTAGCTGCTTAACGCGTCAGTAGGTCCCTTCAGGGAAGCTTCAACCAGCTTGAAAGGACAAATTAGATCGGCTCCCTTTCCCTTGGCGTGCTTGACTAGATCAGAGGAGATTCTCTGCCGGAAGGAGCTGTCATCCAGGCAGAGGTGGGGATAGGAGTGCTTAGAGTAGTGTCTCAAGAGAGACGCGGGGGGGCGGGGGGAGGAGGGGGGTTATGGACGGGGGGGGAGGGGGGGAACACGGACGGACGGACGGACTCGACCTCCTCCACAAGAAAGGAAATTAAAGCAAGAGAACTCCCACACAATAGGACGGCCTTTGACAAGCACCGGGAAATCCTCTGTCCCCATTACCCATGAGTGAGGCAAATGTGGGGCCACTTTTCTAAACAGCAAACAGTTCTGGCCCAGCCCATCACAGTCTTTGGGGAGTAAGCTCCTAAAAGGAAGAAAGACCAATAAGGGACATTCACACCGCTTACTCATTTACCATTCCCAACTCCCACTGGGCACAAACCCAAAACACTAGTCACTAGCCCATTTGTCAGCTTCTTTAAAACAAAAACAAAACAAATAACAACAACAACAAAAACATTACACCTTGGAGAGTTTTGGGGGTCTAAATTATTCTCTAAAATTCCTGCATTAATTTATTAAAGTATCAAAATATGTGAACAGATTCATCTAGGGCCTGAGTATTTTTGTTGCTACTACTACTTAGTGTATGAGAGAGAGCCGCTCTCAAAACTTGGAGTTCCTACACTTCTGTCCCTCACCGTTACATGCTAACTAGGCCATTAGAATAACAGGGATTAATGGAGCAGCTGAAGCAAGTGGCCCCAGTTACAGCCAGTAAAGGCTGAGACAAAAGATATAATGCAATAACCTTCTGGCATGCTAAAACCTCACAGGTTTGAACTGGTGGAGCTTGGTCCCCAGCTCCCCTTGGCATGCCACTCATTTTGTCATATTGCCTTTTTCCCAAAATACATGTACATATGGACCTCTTTGTACATATAACTCTTTGTTTGTTTGTTTGTTTGTTTACAGGAAATGGAAAGCTCCAAGTCCATAAAAAATGATTCCATGACAATTTATTCCATAGTTAATCAGGCCAGAGAGGTAAATCCATGACTGCTTTATCTTCTTTTATTTTGTATGTGTGAATATGTGTGTAATGTATGTGTGTGTGGTGTGTGCTTATGTGTGTGTGGATGGGAACAAGCCCGTACAGGGACCTGCCCTATCATTCTCCACCTTCCTCTCAGAACACAATGTCTCTCCCTGACCCTGAAGCTAAGCCCAATCCTCCTGCTTCTGGCCCCTAAAGTGCTGGCATTACAAGCCCATGAAAGCTTTTTACAAGGGGACTGGAGATTTGAACTCACATCCTCATGTTTGCTCAGCAGGTACTCTTTATCCACCGAGCCATCTTGCCAGTCCCTGTGTTTTTGTATTTTACTCCTTTCCTATGATTTTTGCAAATAAAATAAAAGGTCCATTTTACAGCTATCCAAATACCACTAGAAAAAAAAGGTCTGGAAACATCTCTAAAATATAGAAGTTATCTTGGTGCTGGTGCGTTGACTCAGTGAGTAAAAAGACAGTTTTCAACAAGCCTGATGACCTGAGTTCAATCCCCAGAACCAACAGTGTAGGAGAGAAACAAGTTGTTCTCTGCGGCAGAGCACACTTGTGCACTTGCATGCGTGCACACACACTAAATAAATAAATAAATAAATAAATAAGGAAATGAAATTTTAAATTTTGTGTTAGGATCCCCTATTATAATTAGCCAAGTTGTTTTGTTTTGTTTTGTTTTGTTTTTTAATGCAGTCCTGCCTCGTGCCACCAATAGCCCTACGATCTAACCATCTGGGCTCTCACGTCCTCTTTGCAGCCATGGGGGGTAGGCTATAGCCCTGATCTCTATTGATCTATTTCATTTCTCTCCTCATAAAATAAGCCCATCTCCCATGGGATGAATACTTGTAAGGACATCAAGTAAGTTGGTGAAAGCTTTGAAGAAATGCAAGTAGAACCCGTCTACTGAGCCCTTGGAAGAGGACACAGAAGAAGCCTAGTTTCCAGAGCATTCTACCTGAACTGGGTCTCCTTGTTATTCTCCTAGACCTTCCATGTTGTTTATTACATGTAATTGAATATTTATTTTATTTTTATTTTTTTAATTTTTAAATTTTTTTACATATACATTTATATTATTACATTTATTTTTTATTTTTAATACTGTTACCATCATAAAAGCATAAGTTTGTTGGAACAGAGACAATAATTGTTTTATTGCTGTAACCATTAACACCTAGTACATTCTCAGTGCTCAATATTTTTAATAAATAAATGGATATGTAATAGGTTTCTGTGGTAATTAAATAAGACAGTACAGTTGGCTCTGCAACTGTGGGCCTACTTATGTGTATCCTATCAGGTGCAAACTGAAATACTTGAGAAAGAACTGTATCTATACTAACTATATACATACTTTTCTTGGCATCTAGGGATAGCCTAGACCATCTCCCAGGAACACAAGGGATGAATGTAAACCTGACGCCCTTAGCATAGTACCTAGCATTTAAAAGCTCAAAAACATCTGGTCTAACTGCTAGTTTTGCCAGTTACCATGTGGCAGAGCACTCCTAGAATCCTAATGCTTGGGAAATGGAGTCAGGAGGAGTCAATGCCCTCCTCAGTTATACAGAAAGTTTGTGGACAGCCTGGGCTACATGAAACCTTGTCTCAAAAAAAAAAAAAAAAAAAAAAACCTTATCACTGACATTATCATTGCTATTAAATTTTATCTCCTAAAATCACAGAATCTGCTTGAATGCCTTCAGCGTCTAAACTAGAAAAGTCCTAAGTTCAAGGCCAGCCTGGGCTACAGTATAGGAAGTCTCATGACAGTCTAAGCTACACAGCAAGACTCTATCCCAACAAGTAAAATAAAATAACTGAGAATAGAAAAGGCATACTACTTGACTACATTCATACCATTTCTTGCCTTTGCTCAAGTTCCAAATATGAAAAAACAACACTCCTCTGTCCTTGAGAAGCATTTCTGGAAGGAGAAGAAGGGTTTTTATATATTTCTTTTGGTGTATTTTATTTTTCTCAAAAAAATCACATGTGCTTTAATTGTGAGTAATTGACACATTCTAAAACAAAACTTCTCTATCACAGCCAAGATAACTACCACTAATAATCCTATATTAAAATAGTACTATTTTTACCAAATATTTCATTTACCAAAATAAAATATCTTCGTAAATTTTTCTTGGTTTTCAGTTTATTTTCTTTTTTGTTTGTTTGTTTGTTTGTTTTGACTTGTTTGTTTGTTTGTTTTTTACAATATCCCCTAAACAACTTTCTGAAGTCAGAATATGTAATCCTACTAACAGTCATCTTTGTTCTTTTTTTTTTTTTTTTCCATTTTATCTACCAATAGTTGAAAGTCCAGCAATGGTTTGAAGTGCATATACGAGCTAGGTAAATGATTTTATGGTCCCGACTCCCACACTTCACATTCATACTTCACACATGCAAACACAATCTGTTGCTTTCCTGCTATTTGCTAAGACACAGAGCTGCCTTGTCTTTCTAATGTAAATAAATACAAACTCAATGACTTTATCATTATGAACATATTAAAAATTGTCAGTTACTGATGTAATAGGTGAGTGTAATTATACTTCTCACACAACCTTTTGTTTTTCTTAGAGTTAATAGTTACCTTATTTTTCATTGCTCGGTTTTCATTAGACTTGCATCTTTCTATATCCTCTATTGACTACATAAAATGGTCCTCAATGTAACTCTCCACTTAATCGAGTGTATTAACTGTCTAATAGAGACAGCCTCCTGGAACACGTCTTTCTAGTACATTCTAAGCTGGTTACTTTCTATGCCTGTAGCATAACAACTACCTTGAGACTTTTTTTGCATCACCTTAGACAATCCATTAAGACTTTTTGACTCTAAGATATCCTAATTTTTATTTCTTCTACATGTACATAAAATACTTAAATTATTACAATACAAAGCATTATTCTGTTGGTCTTTAAAAACAAATTTTCATTTTAAATCACTTTGCTTTTTATTTTTAATTTTTTAATGTTTGAAATTGAAATATAATTATATCATTTCCATGCCCCCACCACCACCATTTTCCTCCAATATTTCCCAGCTAACCTCCTTCAAACCCTTCCCATGGCTTCCAACAACTTTTTCCTTTTCTATCTTTCTTTCTTTCTTTCTTTCTTCTTTCTCTATCTCTCTCTCTTTCTTGTTTGTTTGTTTGTTTGTTTGTTTGTTTGTTTTTTTGAGACAGGGTTTCTCTGTGTATCCTTGACTGTCCTAAAACTTGCTTTACAGACCAAGCTGTCCTTGAACTCACATAGATCTGCCTGCCTCTCTCTCCCAAGTGGTGGGACTAAAGGCATGTACCACCAAGCCCAGCTACCCTCAACTCTCAAGTTGATAGCCTCTTTTTTTTTTTATTTGTTTCATACATACATCTATATGAACTTATGAATGCTACATACATAATGTATATGAATACACAAATATGTATTTTTTAAATTAAGCATAAACATTTAAAAACAGTGCTGTCCAAAGTAGCTTATATAAAGAACAGATCTCAAGATGCCACGATTCAAGGATGGTGGATCAGAGTAGAAAGAACTAAAATGATGCCTGCAAACAATAGAAGGAGAAAACACAATTCATCAAAGTTAGGTCTTCTTTATTTGGGTTTTTAGATCATTTGAGACAAGGTCTCCTATAGCCCAGACTAGCCTTGAGTTCACTGTATGGACTCCTGATCCTCCGGCCTCCACCTCCCCAGGGCTAACATTATAAATGTATCTTAAGTACTGGATACTAATGACATTGTCAGCTAAAACAGTAGAGTAAGACAGAGAACAGTTTGTCAGGAAGAAAAGGGAACCTCAGAAGTAGTCACGGAGGCTTCAAGGAAGGGAAAAGACAATCACTTGTAAGTCCTTACAAGATGTCCTAAAGCATGGAAGATGTCCCACTGGACAGAGATAAGTGCCTGACTTTACTTTTTATATTTATGTGTGGACATAGGGTATGGGGGAGGGTGTGGTAAGAGGATGTCTTAGTTAGAGCTACTATTTCTGTGTGGGAACACCATGACCAAAACGCAAGTTGGGTAGGAAAGGGTTTATTTGGCTTACAGTTGCACATTAGTAGTTCATCACCAAAGTCAGGACAGAAACTCAAACAGGACAGGAACCTGGAGGCAGGAGCTAATGCAGAGGCCATGGAGGGGTGCTGCTTAATAGCTTGCATCTTGTGGCTTGCTCAGCCAGCTTTTCTAAAGAACTCAGGACCACCAGCCCAGGCATGGAACAATGCACAATAGACTGGGCCCTCCCCTGCCGATCACTAATTGAGAAAATGCCTTGCAGGTCTGCCTATAACCCTAGCTTATGGAGCCATTTCCTTAACCATTCATATGACTTCAGCTTGTGTCAAATTAGCATCAAACTCCCAGCACGGAGGACAACTAGAGGGAATGGGGTCCCTCCTCCCACCATGTGGATCCCAGGAGCTGAGCTGCCGGGTGTGGCTGCAGGTGCCTCAACCTGCTAGCCTTCCCACCAGCCCCTGAAGTATTCAACAAATGATAATAAGTACATCACAAGACATCCAGTGACCCTCATAGAGGTAGAAGAAATCTATAAAGTTGGGGAAGCAACAGACTTAAGCCTATGTCTTGGAAAGGACCATCTAACCCTCTAGAACAGGCTATCACACCCTAGCTTGACATCTAGACTGAACTGGCCAGAATCACAACTGAAACAAAAAGAAAGAACATCTCTACAGGTGTCTAAAAGGCTAGGAAACTGTGTGAGAACGACTGAGGTTATGTTTCCCAAAAGACCAAGTAATGAAATGGGGCTTCCTGACCCAGCCTTTCCTTCCTTCTTACAACCCTTCACCCACCTGCCCATGCCACAACCTCGCCTACTGGCCTCCATGATGCTGCATTTCCTTGGCTTGCCTCCTTCACTTCTGGCTCTTTCTTAGTCTCCTCACTGAGCTGCCTCTTCTATTGCAGAACCCACAAAGAAGGTTTGCACTTGGGCTAAGACTCAAGAGGTTCTCTTCGCCTCCATCTTCCTGTCCTGTTCTGGTGTGATCATGCCCGTTTCTTAACACTGCCTTATCTGCTAATGGTCACAAACTAATGTCTTCATCCCTAGCCTCCCAGCTGATACCAAGTGCCTTTTGTCATCTCCACTCACATATTTAGTAATGTGTATCAAAGTATTTCTGAATCAAAATTCTTGATTTTTTTTTTCTCCATCCAACTCTTTTCTTCTGTTCATCTTCACATCAGCTGATGATACTTCATTAGATCACCTTATCCATGCCTGAAGCTCACATGGAACTCCAAATATAATTCATCGTTTTCTTTCTTGTTTGTAATGCTTGCTTTGTGTTTTGGGAGTAGAGCACCTGGGTCTTAAGGACAAAGTTACAGTTGGTTAAAGCCACTTGTTTCTTCCAAGAAAAGAAAACGTCATTGGTCACAAGCTCCTATGGAAAAAAAAATAGTAATTTTAGCCTTTCCTGAGCAGCTATTGGCAGTTAAGGTCACAGGGGAGGGGAAGTCCTACTCCTCAGGGGTACAGCCACAGGCACATTCACAGATACTCTCAACATCTACTCATGCAGATGACTCTAATTAAATCTCTCTCTCTCTCTCTCTCTCTCTCTCTCTCTCTCTCTCTCTCTCT
>OU015747.1:124539255-124556687 GCA_907169655.1 Acomys percivali
ACACACACACACACACACACACACACACACACACACACACACACACACCTTTCCCTACATGGACTTCCATCTTGTCTCAGGACCACAGTGATAGATCCAACTACACTTTGGGCTAGTGAGGCCTCTAAAATCATGATCTGAAAAAAAACTTTCCTCTTTTGAGTTGTCTTTCTGAACTGTTTGCCACAATTATGGAAAAAATGACTAATAACAGTGGTTCCTTTTTTTTCCCCAAAATCCACTTTTGAGTTCTTGATAGACAGTTTCCATTCTAGACCCTATGGTATTCCAGTGTCTTCTTCCAGGGTGAAGTTCATGGCCACTCCAGCTCTAAATTCCTACTTCTGATTAATTACTTTAATTTACAAAACATTAGCAACCCACTTTGTTTGTTTGTTTGTTTTTATTTTTTTGTGCATTGCAAGTATGTCTGTGTGAGGGTGTCAGATCTTGGAGTTAATAGGCAGTTGTGAGCTGCCATGTGGGTGCTGGGAATTGCACTCGGGTCCTCTGGAAAAGTAGTTGGTGCTTTTAATCTCTGAGCCATTTTTCCAGCCCCTAGCAATCCACTTTCATTTGCCTTTCTAAGCACCTTAAACCAGGTATTCTACCTCACACCTTGTGTCTCCTAATGGCTTCTATTCCTTTGCTTTTCTTTGTCTTTGATGTTTTGTTTCTTCTTAAGGTCAAAACTAGATTTTTTTTTTTCCTTTTCTTGTGCAGAAAAATCCAACCACATCTTTTTTTTTTTTTTTTCAGAGCTAGAAAGATGACTCAGAAGTTAAGAACACTGGCTAATCTTCCAGAGGATCTGAATTATTCCCAGCACCCACATGGCAGCTCACAAGAGTGTAAATCTAGTTGCAGGGGGTTGGATGCCTTCTTCTAGCCTCTGCACACCTGTGGTGCACAGACAGACATGCAGGCCAAGCACCCATGCACAAAATAAATTTTTAAAAAATAAAAATTTTACCTAACTATGTAGTTCCTAAATTCTTTGTCTTCGGGTCACTTTTTCCATCATGAGTCTTTTATTGGGTATTTTCTTAATGACAGTTCAAGAAAAATGTCTTAGGAGTGATAGTACACACCTATATAATCATAGCACTTGGGAAGTAGAAACAGCAGCGTTAGGGGTTCAATATCAGCACCTGTACATGAGAGAGAGGGTACAGAGCAAGTTAGAGGACAGCCCAGGCCACCTGAACTTTTATTAAAATGAAGGAGGAGGGCAAAGCAGTGGTGGTGCTCACTTTAATCCCAGTTCTCAAGAGGCAGAGTCCAAGGCCAGCCTGGTCTATACAGGAAGTTCCAGGACAGCTAGGGCTACACAGAGAAACCCTGTCTCGAAAAAGAAGGAGGAGGAGGGGGGAAAGGGGGCTGGAATATAGCTCAGTGGCAGAGGGCTTATCAGCATATTTTAAGTTCAGTTATAAACACTGTAGAGAGAGGTTGGGGGGATTTGAAACACTTGTTGCAACTTCAAGAAATAATTTAAACCCAGAGGCTTTCCCCCTAATAAATTTCTGGATAATTGGTCAGGTAAATTAATTTTCTTCATCTATAGACTTATAAATAAATGAGCTAGCCTGGGCCTCTTTAATAAGGTTAAGGAAGGCAAGTGAATTGCCTACCTTATAAAGAAGTTGGCAGTGATATAAAAATTGGGATTCTCAATTTTTGTGGAGATTCTTAGGTTTCCCTGAAACGACCCAACACACACACACACACACACACACACACACACACACACACACACACAGCCTTTATTGCTTGACTATTACCAAAATATAGGTTGTTTTAGGTGTAAAAGTCAGTTCACGAGGGACCCCTGGCCTGCAGGGGGATGGGAATGGTAGAAGAATTACCATTTCGTGAAAACAGAGTTGGGAAACAGTGGCGTCATCAAGGTTTAAACAAGGGTGGGAGTGGAAGAACGAAGGAAGAGAGCAGGTACAGGAAGGCAGCTATGCGAAACTAACGTGTAGACAGGAGTCATCTTGGAATGTGCTACTTTATACAATAATTAAAAAAAAAAAAACTTTGAGCAGAGAGAGAATGCTGGGTAAGTAGTGCCAAACCCAGAAACCATGAGTCTCACTGTCAGGTGTAAGCCACCCCCCAGGATTGCTGTCTAGGAAGCCTCCAGAGGCCAGCAAAACTATCCAGGCTACCGCCATTCATTGCCCTTGCTTGCCCACCAGGTCTGGATGGTGAGATCCTCCTGCTTAAAACCCCATACAGCTTAGTTACAGAACACAGAGAAATCGTGCTGGAACTGAGCAGGAAGCTGTCTCTGCTGGCTGACCTGCGTAGGACCAAAAGTTGTCAGGAAGGCTGTTGAGAAAGAAAGGCTATCAATAATAGCCTTTCTTAGCTTTAGACTTGGCAAGCTAGCATACCAACTTTCCAGGTAAGAAGTGCTTATTGGCACAGTAAGGGAACAACTGTTACTGTTCATCATTTGGGGTTGTGTCTGAGGCCCACTCCATAAAAGGGAATTCATTCCCAATACTGTAGTTCTGGTCAAAGGCCCATGCCTGGGGAGGTCATAGACACTAGGAGTAAAACTAGTATTTGTTTTGCCTCATAAACATGTTGTTGAACTGCCCTCTGAACTAGTGGAAGCCTCAGCCTTCATCAAAGAAGCTTCTCTTTGCAATGAAAAGCAGTTAATACAGAGACCAGTGACTGGTCGGAGTGCTGGGGGAGAATGACTGTTTAGTGCTCAGTCTTAAATGGGACAACCACATCACTCCCTTCAAGCTTCTAGGAAAGTTGTAGAAAAGGGAGCCGAAGGCTGTGAAACAATGTCTCATGTGCATGGCGTAGCCAGAGCTATGTACTCACAATGTTGTAGTTCACACAGGGCCCAGACAAGACTGAGCCATAAGCATGCAGTCAATGCTACCCCACTCTACCCAGGGGACCTAATGGCAATCTAGGGCTACTGAGGACAGAAGCAATTACTGTCTTCAATGAGGAAGCGACAGGACAATTACGCATATTCCTGTGGGTGACTTCACATCCGTGACCATTTGTGTAGCCCTGGTTAAAAGCAATGGGTCACAAAACAAGCACCGAAACAAAACAAAAGGATGTAGGAAGAACCAGTAAAGTGTCTCTGCGGTAGAAGGAGCTTGCTGCTAAGCACGCTGACCTGGGTTTGATCCCACGGCCCACTGGGCAGAAGGAGAATTAACTCCTGAAAGTTGTTATCTCACACGCACAGTTGCTATACACCCTTCTCCCAAGACACATACAAAATTAATTAACTCATTAACTAATTCATGGATAAAAGCAAAACAAAAAGACATGAAAGTGAGGTGGCGACTTGGCAAAAGTGGGGAAATGGTGAGAAAACAATATAAGAGAGAGGAACAGAAAGAGTGTGACCAGAATGTATTATATGAGTGAAACTGTCAAAGAATAAATTAACTTTAAAAGGTAATTAATTAAAAGGGCCTCTGCTATGGACTCCCTCAACCTTACAGCAATGAAAAGTAGATCATCAGTCTTCAAATACCAATCTGGAAACCCTTCTTCTGACTATAAATAAAAACAAAATAATCACAATAATAAGTAGATTAATTTGGGTCCTCCAGGAAGCAGATGTCAAAGATATGTTGAGAAAAATGCCTTTGAAAGAAAAAGTAATCGAAGCTGGAGAGAGCAGGAGCCAGTGGCATAGCTCTGACCCCTGGGAAAAGGAGAGCAAAGAATTAGATTAGCTGAGTCTCACACTGCTGTGCCAGCCAGGCCACTGGAGAGTCATCCAGTCAAAGTCACCCATCAAAGGAGTCTGCATCTTGCAGGCAAAGGCCTGCATTAATATTCACTCCACACTCCATCACTGGCTAGGAAAGCCCATTAAAAATGCAAACACAATGGTGATTTCAGAGAACAGCTGCTAGGTCATCCATCACTTAGACTTTCTCAAAACAAAGGATTTGAGTAGTGTCCTTTTATTGAGCTGCCTCAATAAAAGGGTTTTAAAAGCAGAAGTCACTTTTGGGGGGGGGGTGTGCGTGTATGTGTGTGTGTGTGTGTGTGTGTAATAATAATTATATACATAATTATATTTCTACATCCCTCTTCATTCCGTTCGTGGAAAACAAACTAAGCTGTACTGAAAATACAGCATCTGAAATAAGATTGACTACTAGGGTTAACTGGCGCAGAAGATGAACAGTAGACTTGATGGCATTCAATACAACCCATCTAAATTATGAATAAAGAAAAAAAAACTATTAATGAAGTGAGGCACTGTTAAGCAGCATACTATAAATGGAATCAGAAACCACCACCACCCAAAAAAAGAGGAAGGAGCAAAAAAAAGAATTGGAATTATTAATAGCTTCAAGGCGTTCAAATTTGATAAAGCTCCAAATGCAGAGATCCAAGGTGCTCAGTGAGCCTCAGATAAGGGAAACAAAATGCAAACTGCTCCAAGTAATAAGACCAAGTTGAAAAAAGAATGCCTAAAAAGAAAGTAATCTAAGAAAAGAGAAAACACAAGGGACAGAGAGGGGCTTGCTACAAAATTCTAGTAAAGTGCAATGGCCATCCAGAAGATAAACAGCATCTTTAAATTCTTGAGAAGATAGCAAAAATAAAACCACTAAATCTTAAGTTCTGTCCAAAGAAAACATGTCAGGAAAGCAAGTAAAGCTTTTGCATAGAAATCAAAAGAATTTGGCTAGAAGACATACATTATATGAAATGTTAAAGGAAGTTCTTCAGGCCAAAATTAAAGATTCTGGATATCAGTGCAGATATATACAAACAAATTTAGAGCTCTGAGTCTACTCTCACCCAGCACAACTTAAAAACACACAAATCTCGTGCTCGCTTCGGCAGCACATATACTAAAATTGGAACGATACAGAGAAGATTAGCATGGCCCCTGCGCAAGGATGACACGCAAATTCGTGAAGCGTTCCATATTTTTAAACAAGGAATTCCCGAAATTTGTGGATAAATGGATTGAGCTAGAGATGATCATAATGAGTGAGTTAACCCAGAAGCAGAAAGACTCAAATGGTATATACTCACTTATATCTGCATACTAGCCCTAGGGGCATGTCCCACGAAAGCCTTCCCTTACCAGAAAGCTGGGACAGAGGGGAGGACATCCTATTGGGACTCTAGATGAGAGAACCATGAGAGAATAGCAATGTAGAAGGATCCAGTGGGTCCTAGAAACCTACAAGTAGAACATTATGATAGGCAGATTTGGGCCAAGGGGTCCCGCTCAAACTAAGGCACTAGCCAAGGAAAATACAGGCGGTAAAATTTAAACCACTACCCAGATCTAGCCAATGGACAGTCTCCACACTTGAGTGGAGAGTGGAGTGCACTCTGATGCCTCACATTTGACTATGTCCCCTGGAGGGGGAGACCTAGTGGCACTCAGAGGAAGGACAGCAGGTCACCGAGAAGAGACTTGATATCCTATGAGCATATACAGGGGGAGGTAATCCCCCTCAGGAACAGTCATAGGGGAGGGGAATAAGGGGAAAATGGGAGGGAGGGAAGAATGGGAGGATACAAGGGATGGGATAACCATTGAGCTGTAACAAGAATAAATTAATAAAAAATATCTATTTTTTTTTAAATTGAAAAAATAAAAAAACACACAAATCTCAAAGTGGTAAACAATTTCCAAGCAAATACACACAACACTCAGAAGTATTATGAGGAATGCAAAAACTTCAAATGTAAATATTGATATTGTCACAGTATCTGATACCCAATACATGGGGCTGGCAAGGTGGCGAGGTGGTTAGGAGCACATACTGCTCCCCCAGAGGACTCTATTTCCCAGCACCCACATTAGGCAGCTCAGAACTGCCTATAACTCCAGCTCCAGGGAATCCAGTGCCCTCTTCTGGACTCCACAGGTGCCTACCTACAGCACTCACATGCAAATATCCTCACTCCCCTCCTACACACACACACACACATGCATATAATTAAAAATAAAATAAGTATTTTTTTTCCTTCTTAAAAAGAAAAATGTTTAGTGACTGTTAGGATTCTGCTTTAGTTTGCCTACCTACCTGTGATGTCATTGCCTCCCTGCTTCAGGGGCATGGCCCTGTCCAAGGCCATATAAAAAGATAAAGCCTCCGAGTGGCTCTTTCTCTTACTCTTATCCCCTTTCTCTCTTCCCCTATCCTCTCTCTCTCTCTCTCCCTCTCTCTCTCTCTCTCTCTCTCTCTCTCTCTCTCTCTCTCCTTTTCTGGGGTCCCCCTCCCCTCTTTCCTTCTCTCTCCATGCTCACTTAATAAACCTCATATAATATAATATCTTTTGCCTGCTATCTTACTATCTTTTTTTTTTTTTTTTTTTGTATCTTACTATCTTATTTTCTTATTTTTTTTAAATCATTACAGTGACCAGAGGGAAAAAACATAGGACGTACAAAGGAAGAAAAGCAAGAACGACAGCTGACTTCCCCCCTGCCTAAAGATTTATTTATTTATTTTTATATATGAGTAGAGTGCTCTATATCTGCACACACGCTTGCATGCCAGAAGAAGGCATCAGATCCCAGTATAGGTGTGATTGCTGGGAACTTAACTCAGAACCTCTGGAAGAGCAGACAATGCTCTTAACTGCTGAGCCATCTCCCCAACCCTGGAGATAACTTTCAAAAAGAACTTTTATACAAGCACAAAACCAGAGAGAACTCATCATTAGCATATCAACACTACAAAGAATGTTATAGGAAACTCTTCAGATATGGAAGGATCCAGAGGGTCCTAGAAACCTACAAGAAGAACATCATGGCAGGTGGATCAGGGCCCACGGGGTTCTGATCAAACTATTGCACTAATCAAAGACAATACAAGTAGTAAACATCGAACCCCTACTCTGATCTACCCAATGGTCAGGACATTCTCCACAGTTATGTAGAGAGTGGGGACTGACTCTGACATGAACTCTGGTGCCCCATATTTGACCACCTTCCCTTGGTGGGGAGGCCTGGTGGCACTCAAAGAAAGAATAAGCAGGCTACCAAGATGAGACTTGATAGCCTATGACCATATAGTGGGGGAGGAGGTCCCCCTTGGTCATAGACCTAGGAGAGGGGAATAGGGTGAAAGCAGGAAGGAAGGAGGAACGGGAGGATACAAGTGATGGGATAACAATTGAGTTGTAATAGAGATAAATTAATTAAATAAAAAATAAATGTCAAAAAAAGAAAAAGAATGAAAATGGTAGCAGGTGCTTCCCTTCCCCGAAGCACCCCAAGTAGGGACTCTGGGGATACTTAAGGAATCTTCAGACCCACGTCCTTGGTCTCCCATTGGAGGCACTGTTTGGAGAGGTTTAGGAGACTCAGCCTTGCTGGAGGGAGTGTGTCACTAGAGAGGGAATTTTTACTTCTAGCTGCTGCCTCTGCTTCATGTTTTAGTCCAAGCTGCAAGTTCTCAGCTTCCTGCTGCAGCTGCCATGCCCTCCCTTCATGATAGATTCCTATGCTTCTGGAGCCATAAGCCTAAAGGACCTTCTGGAAGTTGCTTCTGGTCTTGGCTTTTTATCACAACTAGGGCGATAATGAGTTATGGTTTTATGAGGCAAATATTAACAAAAACTTAGTGAGATGATAATACAAAACTATTTTTTCTAATACTCATGGTATATACCAAGTGTTGTTAAAAATAAGTAGTAATTCAGGGATATTGTGAGGGAAGTGGAAGCAGGCAGAATGTTTGCAAGAACTCAGTCAGAGAAAAAAGATGACAAGGAAAATCTAAGCACTAGTAGCCAAAAGCATAATGAAGTCAACACCATGAGAAGGAGTGCTAGGGTATTCCCTTCTTGGCCAGTTATGTAAATTTGGGGCTCTTCTCCTCTGAATCTCAGTTTCTTTATATGTAGGGCTGGGGTGTGGCTGACTCTGAGGCCTGTGAGTCTATGAATCTGATGAAGGGGACTAATGCAGTCCTCTGACCACTTTATTCTTTTCTCAGTCTGAGGAGGTGACAGCAGAAAAATCCCCACAATCCCAAAATAGCCGTTAGTTGTGTAATTTAAAAATTAAAATATATCTTGCATTTGAAAATCTCCTCAAGACAAGGCATGGTGGTACACGCCTTTTAACGCCAGTACTTGAGAAGCAGAGACAGGAGGATCTCTGTGAGTTTGAGGCCAGCTTGTTCTATGTAGCAACTTCCGGGACAGCCAAACCTGCCTCAAAAAAAGAAAGAGAAGAAGAGGAAGAAGAAGGGAGGTAGGGAGGGAGGGAGGGAGAGAGAAAGGAAGGAAGGAAGGAAGGAAGGAAGGAAGGAAGGAAGAAAAGAAAATCTCTTCAAAAGATGTGACACCACGCAAGCCTTGAGTGAGTGTGTAAAGAACAGATGAAGATCTGAGTGAGTGTGTTTGACATGAGCAAAGCCTTACCCCAAGCGTGAGTCTCAGAGGTATAGCACAACCTTCCTGTGGTCCAAGTGTGAATGTTGACAGTGTGTGCAAGCATAAGTATTTATAAATGATTGACCAGAGTGTGCAAAAAGGAGCAACTTGCAGGTTCCTCATCCCAGATGTTCACAGCCTGAAAGTGCTGCCTGCAGAGACCTCCTCCCCAGAATAGCTAATTCCTCTCTCTGTGTGCTGTACACAACGAAAATGCTGAAGCCAGTTACAGGTTGATGGGGGTGGGGGGGGGGGGTTCCTCTCCATCTGCGTGTGCATGCCCCACCTCACCCCAGCTTTTCTGTATGTGTGTCTGTCTGTCCTTCATTCTTTCCCTCACTACCCCTATTCCCAGGCCCAAGTCACACAGGATGCAGTAGCCAGATAAAAGTCTCAATGGGTAAAAGCACATGACGTCATGCAAGCTCAATGATGTAAGTCTGATGCCTATAACATACAGTGAAAAAGAGAACCAACTCTACAAAGATGTGTTCTAACCTCCACACATGCACACACATGGCACACATGTGTTTTTCTCTCCCCCTCCCTCCCTCCCTCCCTCTTTCTCCCTTTCTCCTTCTCTCTCTCTCTCTCTCTCTCTCTCTCTCTCTCTCTCTCTCTCTCTCACACACACACACAAAAAAAAAAAACAAATAATAACAAATAAAAGAAAAAGACCACATTTTGAAAATGTACATATAATACATTGTCCTAGAACATACAAAATTATAGTTCAGAGAATTGAGTAGGATTTAGGGATGAGAAAGGGGGTTAACTAAACATTGGTATCATGGAGAGCTTTTTAAAAAAAAAAATTTTAGGATATCACTCACTACGTAACCTGAGCTGACCTCAGGCTCACTACCCTCCTATCCACCTGCTGAGTACTGGGATTCCCAGTGTGTAACATCAGGGCAGGCCCATGTGGGCACTTCTTAGTGTGGTAGAGTTGCTCTGTATCTTGATTGTAAGAGTGGTTTTATGGCTGTATTCTTTTGTGAAAACCGGTAAAACTACAACCTGGATTTCAATGTATTGCAATTTAAAGTTAACAGTATTTTTGAACAAACAGAGTGGCAGCCCAGGGCTGACTCACAGTACACCCTAAATAACTCTCCAGGTAAGTTTCCAGAAGTAGGTTTAACTTCTACTTTAAACATTTAGTCTCTTAAGAGAATCTCAATTACTTTAAACATAAAAGTGTATGCTGTAAAATAAACACACTATTTTAAAAATATGTCGTGGTGGTTTTAAGAAGCATTATGGTACTGGAGAGATGGCTCAGCATTTGTTAGCACTGATTGCTCTTCCAGAGGAGGACCCACATGACAGCTCACAACCATCTGTAAGTCCAGTTCCAGCGGATTTTAATGCCTTCTTCTGGTCTCTGCAGGCACCATGCCCACATGAGATGCACAGACATACCTTCAGGCAAGCATTTGTACACAGAAAATAAAAATAAATGCCTTTAAAAATCACTATTAGAAGCACCTATTGACTTATAAATTACATACGTATAATTCACCACACAGAGTTGAGTGTTTGGTTTTTTTTTTTTTTTAAGAAAAGTTAGAGTTGTATTATCACCGTCTCAGTTTAATTGTTGGTCACTTCACCCTATAAGGTCCGCATACCCATTTTCAGTTTAACAGATTTTCAAAAAAAAAAAAAACAGAAAAAACAAGCAGGTAACTGCAACAGTAACATTTATTTACCTGCTACAATTGTCACAGAGGCTTACCGCTAGCCGGTTCTATCTCAGCACCTGTCTCTGTACAACTGTCCGGGTAAAACTGCCTCCGCTCTTTCTCCTTTGACCTCTTTTTCTTGTCCCTTCTGGTGAGAGTTGGATGTCTTCTATCTCTGACTCATTCGGTCAAATCTTTCTCTGATTCATCACTTTGTCTGTCTCTCAACTAGACAACACCTCCAAACATGGTTGCTTCCTTCTACAAACTAACTTTACCTTCATAGTTTGGGATTAAAGGTATGTGCGCTAAGGGCATGTCCGTATTCCAGCCAGAGCTGCCATGTTGCTGGATTGCCTGTAGAGACAGGTCACCCGATGACAAACTTGCTATCATGGGATGGCCCGATCCTAGTCCCAGATGACCCTAGGCAGCCAGGCTTGTGCTTCTTCTGCGCTATATCCGATGAGCTGTCACCAACCTTAGCTATACAACATTCAGTGATGAGTGAATGAGCACCTCATGTAACAGCTCGGTTCATAGCTGTCCGGGCCCCTACATCACACAACTAATTATCCTTCGCCTTAAAACACTGAAGCTTCCCTAGGCCCTCCATATGCCACAACATCAAACAATCCCAAACCCCAGCATTCTTAAGATTTTTGTAAAACTCAAAAGTAGCTCTGTTCACAGGGAAGGGGGTGGTGACGGGGGGGATGGATGCAGATGACAATTTCTAGGATTGAAGATTATGCTAGCAAGCAAGGAAAACAGAAAGTTGAGGCAAGTGAAAAAAAAAAAAAAAGCAGAGAGCATTAAAGTAGCAGAGAAGCCAAAGGACAGGGCTTTGCTTTCAAGACAGGGGAAGCTGGAGTACAGCCAGGAGCATGTCAGGGTAGAAAAGAAAGGACAACCGAGTAAGAAGTTAGGTGACATTGGTGGGAATGTCCAGGAGACTGCTTAGAGCCACTTGAGGGAGGGGTGTGTGTGTGTGTGTGTGTGTGTGTGTGTCAACTGAGTCAAGATAAGCTAGCAGTGAAGTAAAGCAATGCTACTGTTGAGTAATTAAAAACGAATATAAAACAAGGATTGCTTACATAATCCCATCTGATGAAGGCCACACTTTCTACTAAGTGCCTAATAACTTGCTTGGCTGGCTCGTGTGTACTGCCTTAGACGTATGAAAAAGACCAGGGCAAGTTCATTCATTCTGCAAGCCACCAAAGGCTTCAAGGAGAGCAGATACACTGGGTGTCGGGAAATTGCCATCTGGGAACAAAATTGCTAGGTCTGGAATCATGGGCTTGAGACGTGTATTATTATCACATGGGGTCTGTTGTCACTCTCGCCTGTAGCCTACTGTGAGACCCATTCATGCTGGGGAGTAAGAGACAAGGACAGTAGCAATGGACACGCACCACATTTGCACAGTCCTTTCACACACTTCTCATTTGACCTTTACAATTGACTTATTAAAAAAGAAAAAAAAAAAGAAAGAAATTACCTTTTCCATGTGTCCGAGTTTAT
The DNA here is from genome assembly GCA_907169655.1 of Acomys percivali. NCBI lineage: Eukaryota > Metazoa > Chordata > Mammalia > Rodentia > Muridae > Acomys > Acomys percivali. The sequence continues at coordinate 124,550,895 of OU015747.1, forward strand.
TGCTCTGTGGCTGCGATACAAACATCAGCCAAAAGCAGCCTTGGGGAGGGAAGGGTTTCTTTGACTTACAGGTTAGAGGTTCCATCCAGGGAAACCAAGGCAGAAGCTCAAGGCAGAGACCGTGGAGGAATGCTGCTTTCTGCCCTGCTCTCCACGGCTTGCTCAGCTTGCTTTTAACTCGAGACCACCAGCCTAGGGTTGGCGCTGCCTACAGTGGGTTGGGTCCTCCCACATCAATCATTAACCAAGAAAGTTCCCCACAGGCCAATGTGATGGAGGTAATTCCTCAGTTGAGGGCCCCATTTTCCAGCTTAGTCTAGATTGAGTCAAGTTGACAAACAAACAAACAACAACATCAACAACAACAAAAACCTAGCCAGCTCACCATGCTTTATTTTACAAACACAAAAGCTCGTGTTTGAAGAAACTCGGGAGACAGGCTTCTTGCTTGCAGTCCAGGGGCTCACTGGCCACCCCAGGCTTACCTCTAGGGAAATTAAGAGCCCAACCATGAGCTGCTTGAGGCTGACGTCATATGTTATATGGTATAGCACAACCAGAACAGGTACCAAATGAGTGTCTATAAAATTGCTTCTGTTTTTTTAAATACTCCTGTTTTGGGGGGTGGGGGCAGTAGTGAATATTAAATCCAGGGCCTCGGGACCTCACACTACCAGGCATGCCCTCTACTACTGAGCTGCTCTAGCACCCTACTTTATCATTTGCATAACTATTACCTCATTTGAACTTCCCAACAAATATAATAAACAAAACTGTTATTTTGCTGCCCTTATTTGCAAGTGAAAGAGTCATGTTTGCAGCTTTCCTTGTCTTGGCCTCGGGCATCCCAGTGACTCCTAAAGGAGACTGCGTGGACAATCACCTTGCTTCTCCACTCTCCGTTCACCCTAAGCAGGAGGCTTCCTTTCCTGTTTCTCTTTAGGTGCTTTGGACAATTCTCCCCAAAGCAGAAAAAAAAGAAAGAAAGAAAGAAAGAAAGAAAGAAACCTGTTTTGAGCACTCAGTCTAAACAGGTGCTACAAGAAAATCTGGAGCAACAGGGAAAAAAATCAAAGGATGCTTAGATTCCTGTATCCACACAGAAAGATGGGAACACGGTCCTGTTGTATTTTAGAAGTCAGAGAGACACTGGAGTTCAGGTGGTCCAACACTTAAACAAAACTTGGTCACATACACACAAACACAAATATATATATTTTAAGACCTAGCTTTTCATGTCTCTATGACCAGTAGTCAACTTCTAAAGGCACACTGGTTTGCTGTCACAATTCTTTGCTTGGTGACCTAAATTATCCCTTCTAGTTCTTAAAATATCACAAAGCAGGTGACTGTCATTTGTTTGACTTGGGGTCAGCTTGGCAAACAGTATGAAAGGGAACTTTCAGGTCCTCGTGATCGCAATGATTTGCCTCAAGCTACCTCAAGGGAGTTAAGAAGTGCTGGGTCCTGGGGTGGAAGTGTCTTCACTGTGCCAGAACTGTAAAATCACCACACAGAGACAACGAATGGGGAAGAAGGAAGAGCAGACACATCAAGTTCATAACTCCATTACTCTCACTTTTGGACGGGGAACGCTGATGACTCAGACTGGAAAAATCAACAGGAAACTAATAAACAGCAGAGGTAACAGTGAGGTGGCTATATTTTTTGTTTTGTTTAATAAATTATTTTTAAAAACTTAAATCTCCCTCTATGCTACTTGTCACCGCCCATAACACTGAATTCCAGGAATTCTGACAAAACAATTACCTGAAAAGACACTATATGATCTTAAAAGACATTTTAAAGATGTGTCAATAAAAAAAACACTAACTGTTCATTCAATTCTTAAAAAAGAAAGTGAAAAAGCCAAGCTACAAACTGGGAGGCAATTTTGACAACAAAAATGACTGACAAAGGATCACTATGCAGAAACATAGAATGAATTGAGAAAGAATAAAATAAAGGCAAGCATGCCAGGCATGGTAGCGCACACCTTTAATCCCAGCACTCAGGAGGCAGAGGCAGGCAGATCTCTGAGAATCCGAGGCCAGTCTGGTCTACAAAGTAAGTCCAGAACAGCCAAGGCTACACAAACCCTGTCTCAAAAAAATAAAATAAGATAGGATAAGATAAGATAAAATAGACAAACATGTGAACTGGCATTTCCAAAAGCACAAAGGGGAAATCCAGCTAACCACTCAAGACATGAAAAATGTTCAACTTCTTTAACAGTCTAGAAATGCAAATCAAAACTAATGAAATGCCATCATACACCCCCAATAACAAAACTACGGAGTCAGTAAAGATAAATATCAAATTTAAGAGACGACATGAGGTCCTTGTACTCCTAAGCAAGATGGAGGCAGGAGACAAAAGAACCCCCAAAAGTTGATTAGCTAGCAAGCCTGCTTACATAGCAGCAAGCAACAAAGAGATCCTGCCCCAGCCAAGGAAGAGGAAGGGGACTAACATCTAAGGCTGTCCTCTGTTCTCCAGATAATTGTGGAATGCCTGCATGATTTTTTTTAATCCACCTGAAAGATGAGCATAGTGGGCCCGCCTTGGCCACGGAGGAGAAAAAAGAAGGATGATTTCCAGATATTCTCGGAAGGCCGTGCCACAGAGCGTGGAGCTGAAAGGACCAACCAAGCACATGACCTTAACCATCATCCCCTTCCAGAGCGGCCGGATGGCATTTCCTCAGACACAAGTTCTCAAAGTGAGTCTGACATCACCAAGAATCACCCTTCTAACATCGACTGACACTGGGAATTTGTGTTCTGCTTTTCCAAGCTGTGCAGGCACAGGGATCTCTACAGAAGGCAGATCTGCCTTCTCTTGGCGATATGGTGAACTTGACCAACGTGCCACTGAGAAAGCCCGAGCAATGTCCGGGCCGTCGACGAGCTCCTGCGTGAGCAGAAGCTGAGCGTGCGCACACACACACACACAGTCTGCAGAAGGAATGCCAGCAGTGGGCGTCCAGCTTCTCTCACCTCAGGATTCTGGGTAGGCAGATAATCACTCCGAGTAAAGGCTTGGGATGATACCTTAGGTCCCCTCCTGCTGTGTCAGCCTCGCATGAAGCAACCTTGTCTCAAGAAAGAGATTCTACCATATTTGGCATAAGGGGTAAGAAGTAACATTTTTCATCTTCTTACAAAGCATCTCTCACCATCAAACCCTCTGGCTTGTCTGCCACGGGAGGAGAGGAGGCCAACTGTATGATCTCTTCTGAAGGAATAGTTGAGGGGTACCTGGCTTTTGACCACACAGATTTGGAAGAGGGATTTCATGGAAACAAATCATAAGCAGCTACAGACAAACAGAAAGTAGAGTACCCTCCCATTGCTCCATTTTACTGCATGAAAGAGCATGTTCTTGCTTATGTGTTTGGTAACGTGTGGAGCAAGGTTGTGAGCTGTACGGAGCAGTTGACACATAGTCACTGGGAGGGATTTGCTTCTGGTAAGGATCCCCATGAAACCAATGTGAAAAATAATTACTTATTATTTACAAATCTAAAAAAACAACAACAACAAAAAAAAGATGAGCCTAGTGGCGCTTGCCTGTAATTCTAGCTCTTAGTTAGCTGAGGTAGGAAATGGGGAGTTAACAGACAGTTTGGGATAGTTATCAAAGGCCTGTCCAAAAGGGGATGCGAGAGGAAGAGAAGGAAGACAAGGAGGGAGGAGGGTAAGATAAGAAAGGAGGGAGGGAAGGGTGAGAGGGAAGAAAAGAAAAAAGAAAAGAAGAAGAGACATAAAGAGAGAAAAGAGAAAGATGTTACTTTCAAATCAGCCAATGCAACTTCCTGGATTCACAGATAAAGGCAAGGTGTGGCCACATGAGACTTCCTGGGCAGCAGGAGCAGCAGCAGGAGCAGCAGCAGGAGCAGGAGCAGCAGCAGGAGCAGCAGCAGGAGCAGGAGCAGCAGCAGGAGCAGGAGCAGCAGCAGGAGCAGCAGCAGGAGCAGGAGCAGGAGCAGCAGCAGGAGCAGCAGCAGGAGCAGCAGCAGGAGTCATCAAGGTCCCTTTCCTGACACCTGCACGCTGCTTTCTGCCAGCGGGGATTTCTGCCTCACCAGGGCTAGCAAATGGTTTGGTTGGTCTACTCTAAAACAACTAAAAACAACAATAACAAAAAAAAAAAAAAAAAAAAAAAAACCTCAACATTTCCCAAACTATTTCTGTAACATAGAGGAAGTAGGAGGTACCTGTTAACAGGATGGGGTATAACAACAGTCCCCACGCCACCCCTGAAACTACCCCACCCCCACTACATTAGCAAGACACACAAAAGGCTGGAAGTACAGTATCCAGAAGAATAAGAAAATTTACCGCCGGGCGTGGTGGCGCACGCCTTTAATCCCAGCACTCGGGAGGCAGAGGTGGGCGGATCGCTGTGAGTTCGAGGCCAGCCTGGTCTACAAAGTGAGTCCAGGACAGCCAAGGCTAACACAGAGAGACCCTGTCTCGAAAAACCAAAAAAAAAGAAAAAAGAAAATTTACCATCCCTGGTCTCAACAAGCTTAATCTTAAAACAAAAGGAACAAAATATAAAGTATGTTTGAAAATGTTTTATTAAACCCTGTTGCTTTGTATTCTGGCTAAAAGAAGAAGAAGAAAAAAAAAAAAAAGAGGTATGTTGCCAGGTATGATGGTGGTTCTGTAAGACTGAGACCTCTAGAGAGATCTCCAGTCTATTCCCGGAGTCCCCACTAAGAGACGGACTCCGTTGTTGATGCAAATGCATAGGAATAGGAATTTATTGAGCCATAGCGATGGGGTCCGTCCAGCTCTTTCAAGCTGCAGACCCCAAGAAACAGAGGCACGGGCCTTTTATAGGTTTTAGACAAAGAAATGAGTTTTACAGTATGTGATTGGTTGGCATTTGGGCAGAAAAGCTGCAAGCAGGGAGTTACAAGTCTTGGCATTTGGTGGTTGGATAATGGGTGGACGGGCAAGTCAACCTATGGAAAAGATTGGTTGAAGCAGTCACAGGGGGCGTTTAGGAACTTTTTTAGTTGGGGAGAGGTAGTGGAAATTTTAAACACAGCTGGTTGTCCTTGAGTCCAGCTGGACCCTGAGCACAGACTGAGACCTTGAGTCAAATTGGACTCTTCAAGGTTTTTCCTGTCCCTGCCGCACACACACAGTGATCTGATATCTGTCTGTCCTTGGTTCAAGCTGGACCCTCTAGAAATTTACATGCTTTGGTCTTAATGGGGGTCTTTAAGGGAGGACTGAGTAGGCCGACTTTTACATTTTCCCAGACTTTGGCCTTAATGGGGGTCCTTAAGGGGGCTGGTTCCTTCAGTTCATGCCTTTAATTCTAGCACTGGAGGAGGCAGAGCCAGGTAGATCTCTGTGACTTCCAGACCAGCCAGTGTTTTAAATCATCATTGTCCCAAAGGCAGTGTTTCTCAACCTTTGGTTCATGACCTGCTTTGGGGATAAATGACCTTTTCACAGGGGTCACCTAAGACCATCTGTATATCAGATGTTTATATTACAAATCATAATAGTACCAAATTACAATTATGAAGTAGCAACAAAATAATTTTATGGTTGGAGGTCACCACAGTATAAAGAACTGTATTAAAGAGTTGCAGCATTAGAAAGATTAAGAACCACTTACAGCCTAAGTTATAACACCACAGATATCTAATCTAATTTCTGAATTTTGGGAGGTTACCCCTTTATTGATATGAAAATTACCCCTGGAAGTTTCCACCATAAGTTCTGATCAAATATGGTTCTTCTTTTTTTTTTTTTTTTTTTTTTTTTT
>OU015747.1:124559796-124574048 GCA_907169655.1 Acomys percivali
GTGTGTGTGTGTGTGTGTGTGTGTGTGTGTGTGTGTGTGTGTGTGTGTGTGTTTGGGTATGTGCATGTGAGTGCAGTGCCTATGGAAGCCAGAGGAAGATGTCAGATTCCCTGGACTGGAGCTCTAGGTGGTTGTAAGCTGCTACATGTGGATGCTGATATCTTAACTCAGGTCCTTTGGAGGAGCAGGGGATTTTATTGATAAAAGTCAGCATCACCGTGGCTCTTTCTTGGATCATTTATACCAAGAGGTCCACTGCTCTTGCATAAATGCCACATGTAAGGCCATCTCAGAATGTACTATTTAAAAGTCTCGCAGAAACCACAATTTGATACCTATACATAATCATATTACACAAGCAACAACGACTTTAACAAGATATTTATTTAGTGATGAAGTTTATTTCTAATCATTTTTGTTGAGACAGGCTCTCACTGTGTAGACCAGGCTGTCCTGGAAGACATTGTGCAGTGATGTTCCTGCCTCTTAGCGTCTTAAGGGCTGAGCTCACAGGTGTGTGCACCACCACACGCCGTCGCAAACTATTTTGATCTTTTGCATCAAGTAGTTTTTCTTCTTTCTTTTCTTGCTTTCTTCTTTCTTTCTTCCTTTCTTCAAGTAGGTAGTGCTGAGCACTGAATGTGCAGGGGCATCCACAACACACTGGAAGCAAGGAATTCCCCATGGGGAAGCTTCCTTTGGTTTTGGTTTTTGGTTTTCACTGTGTGCGGGCTGTCCTGGGACTCACTCTGTAGACCAGGCTGCCTCGAACTCACAGTGATCTGCCTGCCTCTGCCACCCAAGTGCTGGGATAAAAGGCATGTGCCACCCTGCCCAGTTTAAGTATTATTTCTTGATAAGGCATGTTTGGACACCTTAAACTTCATGGGTATATAAACTTTCTTGTAGGGGCTTGCTACTCCAAGTAGCCAAACACCACCTTCAAGGACTCCTAGCACTGTAGACTGAATTATGTTCTCAGAATTCAGATGCTGAAGCCTCACTTAATTCCATGTGCCTTGAGAAGAAACTGAGGTAAGATGAGAGAGCACCCTCATCACGGCATCACTGACCTGGTTAGAAATCAGAAACCTAATTATGTCTCTCCCTCTCCAGCCCCAATGTGATGCCACAGTAAGGCAGAAGCTGCCAGGGCTGGAGAGATGGCTCAGAGGTTAAGAGCACCAACTGCACGTCCAGAGGTCCTGAGTTCAATTCCCAGCAAGCACATGGTGGGTCACAACCATCTTTAATGTGATCTAATGTCCTCTTCTGGCATGCAGATGTACAGGTAGACAGAGCACTGTATACATAATAAATAAAATAATTTTTTTTAAAAATCCTTTCTTAAAACAGAAGTTGCCTCCACTCAAGAGTCTTCCCCAGATCCTAGCCATGTAAACCTTGGGTTTTAGCTCCCAGAACAATAAAAAAATAAAAAAATAAAAATAAATAAAAAGAAGTTCTGTTAAGTCATCCAATCTGTGGTACTTTATCATCCCAAGCTACTAAGACACCAACCCCTCCAAACATATACTCTAAGCCTTTAATCCCTGAGGCAGAGGCTTCTGGATCTCTGAGTTGGAGGCCAGCCTGGTCTACAGAGTGAGTTTCAGGACAACCAGGGTGACACAGAGAAGCCCAGGGCTTATACCAGACCAGCAGAATTGGAATCTGCATTTCTAGAAAGTACTTGAGTGACCTGCACACTTGTCATAAGCACAGTGACAGGTGAAGAAGCTCTATTTGGGGGGAGAATAAAATCACCTGAACATTCCAGTCCTAAAAAGAATGTCCAGTTAGTTAGCACACTCCGAATCAAGAGGTACTGGATTTCATAGCAGTCCTTGCAAATGAAATCTCACAGTTAGCTGTATCTGCTTTCTTTCCACCTCACACTCCATCTTTGTGGGGGAAGGTGCTGTGTTAGGAGATCAGAGCAGAGACAGAAGATAACAATCCTTCCAATAGTGTTCATCTAGACTGTAAAAATTCTTCAGTCTATTCTACCCCAAAATTACATGTTAGGGTGTCAGTGGGAACTAACATTAACAGACGCTTGTAAGGAGCAAAACTCACCCCTAATCTATCTCCAGACACAGTGAAACTCCTACACATTTTTGGCATCTGTGATAGATCACAAAGCCCCTCCCTTTTCTCTTCAGATTTTTTTTGGGGGGTCACATTTCCACCTTTTTAAAACCAAAACCTTAAGCACCACACTAGTGCTTTTACTGTTTAATTTATGTCTAAAACTACATATGGCTGTACTTGGTATTTGGCTTAAGGTTTTGTTTACTGTTTGTTTTATATATACAAACGTCATTTTTCTAAGTGTTGTGGTTTCCCAAGAAAACTGAATCTAATGCATGGAGATTTTCCTTATTCCCCACCGTCCCCCACCGGATCCCTCACATACACAGCCTCCTCCATTATCAGCATCCTGCGTGGAGTGGGACACTGGTCACAACTGCTAAGCCCACAATCATGCACCTTATCAAAGTCCATAATTGACGTTAGGGTTCAGTCTTGGTAAGGTACTTTGTGGCTTTGAACAAACTATGATACTATTCACCACCATAGTAATATTCTCAGCTCCCTGCCCTCGCAGCCTACCTTTCCAGTTTAGAGCACATATTTGGCCAGGTTAAGCAACAAGTGGCACAGGCGAGTTTTGTCCAAAAGCAAGAGTGAATAAGACGCAACCATATTCAAAATTTTTTTTCCAACCACAGATGGTCTTGCAGGATATCAGAGTACAGACAGCCTTTTGAGTAGTGGCTTGAAAAATAGTGTACTCACTTGCAAGCTGCTCGCTTCAGCCTGTCCCTTATCAATCCCATAGACCTCTAGGCGGGGAGTATATGTATTTCCTTAGGTGTCAACGGTAGGACACACCTTATCCTGCCTGTCCTGCCCTTTGTACTGTGTGCCTTCAAGCATGTCTCTCCCTCTCTCCCTCTTTTCCTCCCTCTGTCACTTTACAAGGCACTAATGCTGCAATGGCTTTCTAAAAGCTGACTTTCCCCGACCCAAGTTTCCCAGCAACAGTAAGAGCCTGTCCACCACTTGCTTAGACTAATAAATAAAACCAGGAGCTATTTTAAGTAGCCGGCTTTCAATTCTGTAGATTGAACTGTCCATCTCTCCCAAAAAAAAAAACTAGTAACAAATCTCAAAGAACAGAGTGTAACAAACATTGTGTCACTTCGCCAAGAGCCACAGCCTGCAGTCACATTGCAAAGCCAAAGGCTAATCGCATTTGAGCAACAATGTCACGAAGTCTTAGTCATGACCCTGACAATCCACTAAGCTGAGTCCCTATCTTCCTCAGTGATAGGTGACTGACGTGCTTCCAACTGTACCTTCTCAGCCTCAGCCATAGGTTGCAAATACCCTTTGTTACATGGCAAAAGATTGTGAGGGGAACTGAAAACAATAAACAGAAGCCCTCTTCCGCAAGCCTAAGCCTAACTACAAAGAGGACAGGGGTGTTGTTCCAACACAAGTATTTTTGTGTCCCCCTCAAAAACAAAAACAAAACAAAACTTTAAGATGAGCGTAGTGACGAGCCTGTAATCCCAGCACTAAGGGAGGCAGAGGCAGGTAGATCTCTGTGAGTCCAGCCTGGTCTAAAAAGTGAGTACATGGTACTACACAGAGGAAACTATGGGTGTGCGGTGGGGGCAGGGAAGAAACAAAGAAAGCTTTAAAGGCGAAGCAAGGGGCTGTGCTGTAACTCAACTGGTAGAATGCTTGCCTAGTATTCAGGGGAGCCCTGTGTTTAATCCCTAGCTCCGCCTTCATTGACTGTGGTTGTGCAGGTTTATAAACACAGCACTTGGGAGGTTGAAGATCATCCCCAGGACAGCCTGGGATACATGAGACCCTATCTCAAAACAAAACAACAAAAGCTAAGGACTCTATGTGTCGTGTGTGTGTGTGTGTATGTGTGTGTGTGTGTGTGTGTGTGTGTGTGTGTGCATGTGTGTGTGTGTGTAGATGGTGTCTTCCTTGATTGATGCTTTTTTTTTGAGACAGCGTGGGGCTTGTTGATTTAGCTAACTTGGCTGGCCAATGAGCTCCAGGGATCTGTCTGTTTCCCTTCCTCCCATGCAAATCCACTGTGGCTACCCAGCTTTTATACAAGTGCTGGAGATTTGAACTCAGGTCCTCATGCTTGTGTAGCAGGCACTTTACTGACTGAGCCGCCTTTCCTGTCCTTATCATGTTAATCTAACCCATTATTCATTTAGAAAAAAAAATTGTTTTGTTTTTCGAGACAGGGTTCCTCTGTGTAGCTTTGGCTGTCCTGGACTCGCTTTGTAGACCAGGCTGGCCTCGAACTCACAGAGATCCACCTGCCTCTGCCTCCTGAGTGCTGAGATTACGGGCATGCACCACCGTGCCCAGCCATTTAGCAATGTTTTTAACTTTATTTTTGGGTGTCTTATTTTTAAATACATAAACAGGAAGCTGGACGCAGCAGCACACACCTGTAATCCCAGGACTCAGGGAGGCAGAGCCAGATGGATCTCTGTGAGTTTGAGACCAGCCTGGTCTACAAAGCAAGTCTAGGACAGCGAAGACTACACAGAGGAACCATGTCTCCTAAAACCAAAACCAAACAAAAAGAAATGGAGTTTTTGCCTGTATGGATGTCTGTGAATCACACCAATGTCTGGTGTTCTCCTATCTCCTGGCACTGGAGTTACAGATGGTTGTGAGCTGCCCTGTGGGTGTTAGGAATCAAAGCTGGAGCCTCTCAAAAAAACATCCAGTGCTCTTACCTGCTGAGCCATTTCATCAGCACCGTTAGCATTCTTGTTTTTGAGCACCAACACTATGTGAGGAGTTGGGAGAGAGGTCAGCAAAATAAAACCTAATCTCAAAGAAGTCCTCCCTTCGTGAGTCTTAAACTCCCTGTCCTGTCTTCAAGGAGAAAAGTCCCCCTTTCACACCACCACCCCTTGAGATGAGAATATTCACACCGCTGATTGTTGATTGGGTCTCCCTTTTAGGTTCCCTGAGCTGGCATCTCCAATAGGTTGGGTCTTACCTTTGCATCCACAACACCTGGAAAAGCCATGAGGCAGGGAAAAAGAGGACATTATCTAGTAAATATGTCATCTCCACAGAGAGAAGCTTGGGTCTATTTTAAACCTTGGAAGACTGGCAAGCCGGCCTGGAGCATACCTATAACACCACTACTCAGGAGGCAGTGACATCAGGATAGCAGTGTGAGGCCAGCCCAACTACACAGCAGGGAAGAAGGGGAGAGAAGACACTGCTAGCACGTGCACTCATAGAAAGCCTGCTATGGAGGTGCATTATTTTTGTTTTGGTTTGGTTTAGTTTGTTGTTTTTCCAAGACAGGGGTTCTGTGTGGCCCTGGCTGTTTTGGAACTTGCTCTTAGACCCCGCTGGCCTCAAAGTCAAGAGATCCACCTGCTTCTGCCTCCTGAGTGCTGGGATTAAAGGCATGTACCACCACCACCCCACAGAGATTTTTTTTTTTTTTTTTTTAGATTTTTATTTATTTATTACATATATATGCCAGAAGAGGGCACCAGATCTCATCATGGATGGCTGTGAGCTGAACTCAGGACCTCTGGAAGAAGAGACAGAGCTCTTAACCTCTGAGCCATCTCTCCAGCCCCAGAGATTAATTTTTAATCTGGCACTCTGAATGCTCAGGGAGAAGAATCTCAGGAACCCAGGAATTCAAAGCCAACTTGGGCTCCATACTAAGACTGCCTCCCTCTTAAGATTTTCTTTCGAACATTTATTTGTTTCTCAACCATTTCAGATTCCTCTATCAAGAATTCTGTTTAAATCTGTACTCCATTTTTAATTGGATTATTTGGTGTATTTATGTCTAGTTTCTTGAGTTCTTTATATATATTTGGATATTAGCCCTCTCTCAGATGTAGAATTGATGAAAATCTTTTCCCATTCTATAGGTTCCCATTTTGAGCTACTGACTGTGTTTCTTGCTTTATAGGTTTTCAGTTTCATTAAATCCCATTTATTAATTGTTGATCTTAGTGACGGAGCTGTTGGTGTTCTGTTCAGAAAGTTGTCTCCTGTGCCAGAGAGTTCAAGGCTATTCCCTACTTTCTCTCTCTCTCTCTCTCTCTTTTTTTTTTTTTTTTTTTTTTTTTGATTTGTTTGTTTGTTTGTTTGCTTGCTTGTTTTTTGAGGCAGGGTCTCTGTGTGAGCTTTGGCTGTCCTGGACTTGTTTTGTAGACCAGGCTGACCTCGAACTCACAGCAATCCACCTGCCTCTGCCTCCCGAGTGCTGGAATTAAAGGTGTGCACCACCACGCCCAGCTTTCTACTTTCTCTTCTATGAGGCTCAGTGTATCTGGCTTTGTGTTGAGGTCTTTGATCCACTTAGACTTGAGTTTTGTGTAGGGTGATAAATATGGGCCTATTTGTATTCTTCCCCATGCAGTTAGACCAGCACCACTTACTGAAGATGCTTTCTTTTTTTCCATTGTGTATTTCTGGCTCCTTTATCAAAAATCAGGTGTCCATAGGTGTGTGGATTTATGTATGGTTCTCTAATTCTATTCCATTGATCAATGTGTCTGTTTTTTTAGGAAAATGCAAATCAAAACTACCTTGAGATTCCATCTTATACCCATCAGAATAGCTAAGATCAATAACACAAGTGACAGCTCATGCTGGCAAGGATGTGGACAAGGGGAACACTCCTGCACTGCTGGTGGGAGTGCAAATTTGTACAACCACTAGGGAAATCAATACAGCAGTTCCTCAGAAAATGCAATCGATCTACCTCAAGACCCAGCTATACCATTCCTAGGCATACACCCAAAAGACACTCCATCCTACCACAAAGACACTTGTTCAACTATGTTCACAGCAGCTTTTTTCATAATAGCCAGAAACTGGAAACAACCTGGACATCCCTCAACCAAAGAATAGATAAAGAAAATGTAGTACATTTACACAATGGAGTATTACTCAACCATTAAAAAAAAAATTACATCATGAAGTTTGTAGGCAAATGAGCTGAACTAGGAAAAAAAATCATCCTGAGTGAGGCAACCCAGACCCAGAACAGCAAACATGCTCAGAGCGTAGCTCAAACATCACCAGAGAGGTTTCCTCTGGCAAGTGATGGGAGCAGATGCAGAGACCCACAACCAAACATTAGGTGGAGCTTGAGGAAGCCCACAGAAGAGGGGAAAGATTCTAGCAGTCAGAGGATTATGCAAAGGAGAACACAGCATCAACCAAGCAGGGCTCATAGCCCGGAGCAGCAACCACAGAGCCTGCTTGGGTCTGTGTGACATCCTCTACATGAGTTAGGGTTTAGCTTGGTCTTCTTGTGGGACCCCAAATAGTGGAAGTGAGCGCGTCTCTGACTCTTTCGTCTGCTCTTGGGATCCATTTCCTCCTCCTCGGTTGCCTCAACCAGCCTTGACATATGAGGGTTTGTGCCAAGTCTTATTGCATCTTGTTACCATGCTCAGTCGATCTCTCTGAGAGGCCTGCTCTTTTCTGAAGGGAAACAGAGAAGCAGTGGAGCTGGGGTGGGGAAGGGGGACCGTGAGGAGTAAAGGGAGGGAAACTGAGATCAGGATGTATTGTATGAGAGGAAAAGAAAAAAGTAAATATGTTTTTATAGGAAATGTAGATTTCATAAAAAATTAAATATCCTTTTATATGAAATATATATTTCATATACATGAAATATAAATTTCATATATACACATATATATATATGAAAAATCTTCTTATATGCATGTGAATGTTGTTCCCAGAGGCCAGAAGAGGGCATCAGATCACCTGCAGCTGGAGTTTCAGGCCTTTATGAGTCACTGCCTGTGTAAGCGCTGGGATCTGAACTGGGGTCCCCTGTAATGGCAACAAGTCCTTTTAACACTGAGCCACCTCTCCAGCCCCATCTTTTAAAAATAAATGTAAAAATGTAAAACCAGAGGTAAAGTTTTGGGATTTTTATAAATGAAACGTGATGAGCCAGTCATGTCAGCATTTTCTGGTACAGAAAACCCACTCCTGTACTTTACTTGGAGGCCAGGCACACACAGGCTTACTAGGGAAGACACAGGCTGAAAGTAATCCTCCCGTCCCCCATCCTGATGATCACCCTGGAAGATTAACCATCACAGCTCTCTTGCCTAAGAATCAGGGCTAACAGCAAATAGTCTCATTTTCCCACTGCCTGGAGCCAGTGGCATGGCAAGGTTCACACTGCCCCCTGCTGCCCAGTCACATATTGTCTCTTCCTTGACCATCTTAAGCTCCCACTATGGAAAAAGAAAAGCAACTGAATGCCCCCACAAAAGTCAAATGTCTTTATTTTATATAAAAAAATTTTGTACAGTTTTAGTTCCTATGTTTAAGAAAAAAAATCCCTAAAATTGCCATAATGTTTAATTCACTGCAAACTGTAAAAACAAGCTTTTTATATATTAAAAAAAATTTACATTTTACAATTTTCTACACGCATGCACAAGGTCTCAGCTCTGTAACAAAAAAAACAAAAGCCCAAAAATAAAAAGAGAGAAGTTAAAAAATAAAAAGGAGAAAAGAAGAAAAAGAAAAGGGGAAGAAAAAAAGGAATTAAAAAAAAAATCTAGATCCAATAATGGAAAATTCTACATTTACAATCTCACTTGGAAGAGATTTAAAAAGCCCCTTCCTTTTGGACACAGAAGAACATATTACAACAATCACACATCAGAACAGAATCCATCAGTAGATGCTGCCCCCCACAGGGAGAACAGAGGATAGAAAAGAGACTGACAGACAACAGGAAGAGACAAGGCAGAACTAGGCCCAACCACCAGGGAAAGTGCAGACCCTGGGAAACAGACACTGGGCAGGAAGCTGTTGCAAGATCCCGCCTCCTTACCTTTTAAGTCAGGCAGGGCTTACAGTGGGATTGCTGGGGCAACGGGAATGCTGGGAGCAAAAGCACAAGGGTGGAGACGGAAGGAAGCAGGAAGAAGCAAGAGGCTGGAGGGACATAAATAAAAACCAGAACAAAAGCACAAGCTTAGGAGAAAGTAGAAAGGGATCAATGGGGAGAGTGAGCATGGCGAGGTAGGTGAAGGACTGAGGCACGCTGTCCTGGTGTGGAGGGAAAAGAGCCGAGAGAGCTCTGAGGTCATGAAAACCAAGGCCAAGTTGTGCAGTGGGGATGAGGGATGAGCTGGGATGCCACACAGCCAGAGCAGCAAGTGCCCTGAGTAGCCCAGCACAGGATCCCCTACGGAGACAGCGGTGACAGCGCTGAGCTGGGTAGCCACATTCCCATAGTGGAAGAATCAGAAAGCAAGTGAGTGGTGGGACAGAACTGGTTGGGGAAACTTCTCAGAGGGACCGAGTCAGCTGCCCACCCATAGCAGTTCACAGCATGAAGACAACTTCCCGTCCTAGAGAAGCAAGACAGACAGACAGACACCCACACACGCACACAGGCACACAGAAGCCTGCACACGCGCGTGTGCGTACACACACAAACACACAGTCATACACTTGGCAATTCATCCTGACACTTAAAAAAATAATAATAATAACAACCAAAGTAGACGAAGATACCACAGTTCTGACACAAAGGACCAAAATGTTACCATTCTTAGTCACAGCCCTTAGTGCTTTAGACAGAGTCGGGGAGACGTTTTCTTTTTTGTTTTAGGAAAAAGGAATGGAAATATCACAGTGATTAAAAAACATGGCAGGTTCTTAAAAATAAACGCTCCTGTGCCCCTAACCTAGGGCATCAACTAAGATCCCAAATATTTTCCTTCTGCCCACCCCACCCACAGCTAAAACCAACACCACACCCCATTCTTGCTCGCAAAGGCAACACCCCCAATCACCATCCAGGCCCTGCTTGCCAGGATAGTGAGGTGTTTACGTGACCCCAAAGGTTCTCTTCTGAAAGCTGATTTGTCGTTGTTGTTGTTGTTGTTGTTTTAAAGAAAAGATACCATCCCATGGCCCAGTGGCATTAATTTCACTGGAATCTATCCAGGCACCCCTACCACAGCCCTTAGCTAAGCTTGAGGCCCTGCATTAAGTCAGCTCCAAACACCATTCCTATGGGAACAAAGCAAGCACTAATGGGCGAGCCCCTTAGCAAGTGATGGGCAGGCTCCCACAGCCGCACGGTGAGATCAGTGGGTACCTCATCTCAGAGTGGGCTTTGCACAGCAGATACCAGCAAAATTTCCAAGGAAGTGAAGGGCCTATGCAGGGCCTCTGGGAGTTGTTTAGAGAAGTGGTCCAGGGGCATCGCTCCATCCCAGCCATAAACACCATCTCCACACGGATCCCAGAAGGATGTGTGGGTACGTCCTATTTCTATTCCTTATGGTATAAAAAAGTTTTTTTTAGAGGTGTCTGATTTAAAGGCTCAAATCTGCTCTGAAAATATCCATTAGAGGGTTAGTGAATCCTGCTCAAAATCAGCTTTAAATTACTGAGATTCAGATTTGGTGCAAAGGCTATGTTAGTTAAAGTGGGGTGAGGATCTAATACCCACAAAAGGCAGTAATCCCTGGTCCCTCGCCCTGATAGAGAGCCCAGAAAGCGAGGCGGAAAGAGAAGAGGATGGGACCCTGGAAGAGGCCATGGAAAAGAGACCCCTGAGACAAAGAAATGGACTTAAGGCAGGGGATGAGAAGGAGCTGCCGGCCCCTCCCCTGAAGAAGAAGAGATGAGGCCACAGGTCTCCGGAGCTAGAAGTCAGCAGGACTGGGGTAGCTGGTGCAGAAAATGCCCTGGACCACAGGATTGGTCGGGGTCTGCACACCATATAGTCCTTACAGAAGTCAACATGCATCCTTCACAGGTAAGGGTGAGAATGAATGGCTCAGAAGGAGAGGGGTCAGTGGGTTCAGAGGGACAGGGGATCAGGGCAAGGGTCTCTCCAACCTCAGGGGTCTGTGTATCCTGCCTGTTTGTCTATCCTGTCTTTCAGGAGTTGTCCCAAGAAAGACACACTGGACCTCCCCCACAGCCCTGGTAGAGTGGTCAGAGAGGTTTCATCTCAGTTCACCTATGATCGTGTGACCATACAAGTCAGAAACAGCAGTGAAGACTCCTGGGTAGAAGAAGAAAGCACTTCCCTCTGTGTGTGTGTGTGTGTGTGTGTGTGTGTGTATGTGTGTGTGTACACCAGAGAGTACAGCTGTAACAGTGGAAAGCAAGCAACACTGCAGGGAGAATCCTAACTCTGAGACTGTTACAGGTGCTTCCTTGCCCAGGGACTCAGGGCTATAGCTGGGGACAGGGGATAGGGTTAGCTGCTGTCCCACAAGAATTTGGCACCATGGTTCTCTAGGGTCAGAGCTGTGCCCTCACCTAAAGAAACCCTATCGGGGCCACTAGAGAGAATGACACTAAGAACTTCGGTTTATAAGGGTACAATCAGAAAGGCCCTGCATCTCTCAGAAGGGACTCACATCCAGGAGACATTTGGGGGAAGAACGGGGTATGAGGCACTGTTTCCTGCAGGGCCTGGAGTGATAACAAAACTGGGGGGGCAGGGTGGTTCCCAGATATTGTTAAAGCAAGACGGTCTCTCCAGATTTACATGGGGGGAAACTGAGGAGGAGAGGCAGAGACCGGGTACAGGATAAGTTAATTCAAGGAGAGAGAGAGAGAGAGAGAGAGAGAGAGAGAGAGAGAGAGAGAGAGAGAGAGAGAGGGAGGGAGGGAGGGAGAGAGAGCAAAACAAAGCAAAACAAAAACAAAAGCAAGAGCAAATAGGATGACAGAGATGTGACGGGCCGGAGAAGCCAGCCATTCCCACCTGCAGGAACTCCCACATGCCCCCCTGCCCCTGCTGCCGTAAAGTCACACAGAGGTCTCCGACTGCAGCCGCATGACGAACTTGTGTGACTTGGGATCCACAAATTCCTCAGAAAGTTTGAAGAATGGCACCTTCTTGGTGCTCACGACCAGGCTGAAGTCCTGGCGTTTTAAGAGGAAAACGATGCCATCCTTCAGCCCATTGGTCACCGGCTCCTCGCTCACCAAGGTCCACTGTTTGGCCAGCCAACGTTCCTTGTGGTACTGGATGGTGGGTCCAGCTGCCAAATATCGCTCCAGGAAGGCCTGAAGAAGAGAGAGAGAACTCTGTCTAGGCATCTCTCCCGCCCACCCCTCCTTCAGGCTCTGAGACACAGCTTTCAAAGATAGATGCTTCTGAGCTTATTATAGAATGAACTGGTGTCTTCAAACGTGAGAGCAGAGGAGAGTCTGAGAGACGCCTGACGTACATATGGGACGATGGCATGCACAGAAGAGGCACAGCTCCAGTCAGGACCGGAATTCACCCCCCATCCTTCACTCTGTTCCTTGCACCAGGGCAACTCGGAACCTTATTCTTTCTTTTTTCTTCCTTCCCTTCAATACAGCTGATATGATTAGAGCCATGGAGGGCTGCACTAAGAGGAAAGTGGGCCAAGCAAAGATTCACATGCAACATTGTGTGTGATTGTGTGTGTGTGTGTGTGTGTGTGTGCGCGTGCACATGAGTATATATGCCTGTATGTGTGCATGTATGTGTATATATGTGTGCATACGCACATATATGCATGTATGTGTGTGTATGTGTGCACGCACAGGTTTTGCTGGTAACTAAAATCAAGAACTCAGCCCCGATCTAGCACTGAGTTACTTTCCCAGCCTCAAAGTACAACCTCTTTATCACCTGCTCATCAAGAAAGCTATACTAGGAAGCTGGCAGCTGGGGTGAGGTAAGCACAGGCAAAAAGCTTACTTTGGGGGTGAAAGAGGTCAGGAAGGCAAAGGTGAGACTTGGAATGTAGACATTGGAAAGATGAGAAACAGGCCTCTGACATCCCCCAAATAGTTCAGAAGCCTACGCTTGCCTCCTCCACTCCACACATACATGCAAGACAGATAGAACAAGAAAAGAGAGCTGAAAGAAGAGACGAAGACGGGGTGAGGAGAAGGCAGAGGAGGGAGGTGAAAACAAAAGGGACTGGAAAGTGGACCCAGAGGAAGGCCTACGCAGCAGGACATGGCGGCAGGACACAGCGGCAGGACACAGCGGCAGGACACGGCGGCAGGCCTACCTTGGGCGTCATGTCGTGGGTGATGCAGAACTCCAGGTGCTGCAGGATGCTCTCCATGGTATGGTAGGGCTGCTGTTTGGTGGTCCGAAGGTACTTCTGCATGGCACGGGCCATGGATGCAAAGATGGCTTGGGCTGCTTCCCGGGGGTCCATCACTTCCCTGGGGTTCTTCTGTTCCTCCTCCTGCAGCCGCTTAATGTGAGTGAAGGCTTCTTCCACGGCCACCACGAGCCTGGGAGACAGGCAGTATCTGCATCAGATGCCCACGGCTCATACTACCCTCTACCCATGGGCTCTGACTGCTGCAGCCAGAGCGAGGTCAGGCTGCTAGGCTCTCCCTGAAGTAACAGAAGCCCGTGTGGAGCCAAGTGCCTGGAGATTAAGCGACAGGAGCTGCTTTCCTCACAGGCAGCAAGAACAGTTGTACTCAGTGGAATCGGATTAGGGACTTAACGTAAATGAGCCTAGCATCAAATCCAGAAAGTCACCTAGGAACTAAGCTACAGAAAATGCCAAGTAGCCCATCAGACCCTAGGAAAAGACTCCACACCACACTACACTATGTCAAAAATTCATAAGTATGACTAAAGGGACATGATTCATTACTACTACTACTATTATTTATTTTATTTTATTTTTTTACTTATTGGGGGAGACATGCACACACCTTCTGTGGGGGTTAGAGTACAGTTTCTCCTTCTAACATATGGATTCTGGGAATTGAACTCAGGTCATCGGGCTTGGCAGGGCTCCTGGCCCTGAGAACAGCATTTCTATTCAGCCACAACAGCACATGCAGTGCTGACGCCTGACTGGAGTGGGAGCATATATGCAGCAGCTCAAGACCAGCCTGCACTCCATAGTAAGTTCCAGGCCAGCCAGGACCCTGTCTCAAAAAAAAAAAAAAGGAAACGAAAAAATCCAAGTATAGTGGCCTGTACTTTTAATCCCAGCACTAGGGACGCAGAGACAGGCATATCCTTGGGACCTGGTGGCCAGCCAGCTGAGTCTAACATACTTGATGAGCTCCAGAGCAACAAAGTGAATGACACCCAAGAAACAATAGCAGAGACTGTCCTTTGGCCTAACACACACACATACACACACACACACACACACACACACACACACACACACACACACACA
>OU015747.1:124574571-124590258 GCA_907169655.1 Acomys percivali
ACCCACCTGGCCCTGCGCCTGCGCACTCTGCGCTCATGCAGCCCGTACCCACCTGGCCCTGCGCTTGCGCACTCTGCGCTCTTGCTCGGCTTCCTCATAGTAGTACTCATTGTGGCTGTTGTCCCGCCTCCGTGCCGCTGCCGCAATCACAGCCCTCGACTGGCCAGTGGAGTTATTGGTGCTGTTTTCTGCACAGGAGCAGGATAGAGGAGATGGTCAAAAATAAAAAAATAAAAAAAGCGCGTAGCCTCTGCACTCCGTTGGAGCTCTGGGAACATGGCCTGACACATCCAGAGTATGTGTCCCCCACCACCCAGCAATGCCTCCCAGTCCCAACCCTCCTGGCCACCTCTCTGGGAGAAACAGTAGGAAAGCAACCAGAAAGGCATCGGAAAAGGCAGGAGTCCTGTATATATTATGCCTTGCGATGCAGGAGGTTTTGCAGCGCACGGCCAAAGCGTAGAGACCGGGGCTATGAGCAGACCCAGGAGCTAAATCAAGCATAAAAATCATAACGTAAGAAGGATCAGCAGCTAAGAGCAGCTACCTGAAGTCAAGGGTAATGACAGAACAGAAGGGGCTGGGACACAGGCCAGAGAAAGGAAAAGGCTAGGGAAGTAGCTTGGAGCCCTGCTCAGGGAGAGGCCGGGAGGAGTGGAGGAGCAGGGCCGCTCACCCTCTCCGAGAGAATACACCTTGAAGCCAGACACTTTCTTGGCCAGGACGGACTTGGGCAGGTTGAGGAGGGCGGGGTTGTAGACAGGGAAGTCATGGTAATACTTCTCCAGGATCCACACTGCCACTCGCTGGATGCTGTTGGGGAGACGGCAGGAGGGGGTAGGGAGAAGGGGCAGACAAGGGGTGCGGGGGAAGGGACACATCAGGGCAGGTCGGCAGGGCTGGAGGGGACATACGACAGGGACACGCTGCTTCCAGGAAGCCCGGCTCAAGCCTGAGGCCTGAGGCCTATACTTTCCCACTGCTGGGTCTGTTAGCCGTTTCCGCCCGCGCTGAAGCCCAGGGGTAAATGGGCCCCAGGCAAAGGTCTCGTCCCCTATCCCACATTCTCCCAAGGTTTCTGATAGGACCTGGGAGGGTGCCACTGATGCTCTGCACAGCCTGGGGGTCAGGAGGGACACATCCTGCCCACAAGCCTGTGGGAGCTGACTTTCTTTTCTTTTTTCTTTTTTTTCTTTTTCTTTTTTTCTTTTTTTTTTTTTTTTTTTTTGGAGACAGGGTTTCTCTGTGTAGCCGTGGCTGTCCTAGACTCACTTTGTAGACCTGGCTGGCCTCGAACTCACAGCGATCCACGTGCCTCTGCCTCCCCAGTGCTGGGATTAAAGGTGTGCACCACCACCACCCGGCTGAGAGCTGACTTTCTATCTCTTCCTCAGGCGGTCCTTTCCCGGGCTGGCTCATCTAAGCGTCATTCACTAACCACTCAGAAGAAACTGGGCCTCCAAGAAAAGGCTAGAGACCTTCTGCTTATCCCCCATGCCTCGCTCCTCCTTGGTCCATCCTCCTCTAAGATTCCTGACTTCGAACTGTTTCTATCACTCACAGCTCACAGCTCCCACTGACATCTTGCCCACAATCCTACCTTACGGCTTCGCAAGTAGGCTGAGAACATCACCGAACTCTTTATTGTATGCACACTTTCCTTCCACCCAGCCCCTCCAGCCCATCCCTTATTAACCCCACCGTCAAACCCTTCCCTTCCCCTCCGCCACCCCCCAAACCCTTTCGGGTCTCATCTTTGCCCTGCGCAAGCCCCACTTACAGTCGCACACCCGTACCTGAGATGGCCGACATTGTAGAAGCGGCTGGCCCCATCTGTGGATCGCACGACCTTGAGTGTGAACTGGGGCTGGAGCTGCCGGAGCTCCAGCAGGACCACAGCCAGATAGTGTACGAAGAGGAGGGCATCCACTAACGAAACGGCAAACTGAACCACGCCCTGGTAGCTGCGCTCCCGGGCATCCAAGATGCGCACGCCGTAGAAGAGCCAGTAGGAGATAACGAGGAGGAAGACGAGCACCATGAGCAGGGCACGTAACACGAAGACTCGGGGCAGTGAGGCCTTGGGCCGGCGGAAGAACAGGGCCCAGCTGCCCAACAGGAGGATGAGCAGCTTGAAGGCCACAGAGATGAAGAGGCCCTCACAGGCTGTCCCGCACGGTTCCAGCTCCTCCCGCCACAGGAGTGGGGGCAGCAGCAGGAAAGCCAGTGGGGTGAGGAAAGAGAGCAGTGCCAGAGTGGCCCCTGCTGCCACACCCAGGTGGCGTGAACAATCCAGAGGGACACTGTCCTCCATGTCCTTGGCGATGCGTGTGAGGTCATCGTGGGAGATGCTGTGCTCGGAAGTGCCTGTCACTACCGTGGTTGTTTCTCCCCAGTTGTCATCCTAAGTCAGGAGGGGGGGGGAATGAAGAGGAAAGGATAAGCAGAGAAGACGGGAGGGCGTGGGAACGGAGACGGGGAGAAAGGGGACGTCGGCAAATATGCAATCATCGGAGAAGTTACCGAGCTTCACCGCGTGCCCGTCTTAACGCTGCAGAAATTGCAATCTAAAAACCCAAGTCCCTAGGGAGCTAGCTGCACAGAGATCAGGGAGGGAAAACACCGTGTGGGCAGCAATGACCCTCGAGAAAACAGAGCACAGGACAATTGCCTAGGGAGCTGCTCGGGCAGTGACGATGACCCAAGGGCAGGCTTGCCAGGCAAAACAGGCAGCATGCAGAGAGTGACAGGGCCCGAGCTGACCCCCAGTGGCGGGTGACATGCAAAAGCTCATCTGAATTAGTGGTTCCCAACCCCAGCTGCGCACATTAGAATCACCTAGGGAGCTTGGAAAACATACCAATTATGCAAAGTGAGATCCGATTGTCAACCTTTTTTTTTTTTAAAAAGCTCCCCAGATGATTATAATGTTCAGCCAAGATTGGGAACTCTGAACTGAATGATCTCTAGGGGCCGCTAGTCAGAATGGGCCCCGAGGATCAGCAGTGTGGAAAATCACCTGGGAGCGTGCGAGAAACGCAGAACCACGGGCCCACCCCACATTTAACCAAGCCACAACCTGCACTTAAACAAGATGCCCGTCCACTGTCCCAACATTCAAGTTCTAGAAGGGGTCTCCCAGGTTTTTTCCAGTTTTTTTTGCGGAAGTCCGTGATCTCAGCAGAAGCTAGAGATAGACAGACATTCAGGGCAGAGACTCATGAGCCAAGGCGCACCCCAAAAAATGAGAGAGCTGGAGTGGGGGTGTCCAAGTGCAGAGTGGCTACGAAGGGGAAGTAAAAGCCACGTGGGCAGGCCATGCAGCAATGCCAGGAGGATCGTGGGGCCAGTGGTATGTGCCTGTAATCCTAGCACTTGGGAGGTGGAGGAAGAAAGACCAGAGGATTCAAAGCCATCCTCAGTTACATCAGTAACTTCAAGGCTAGCCTGAGCTACATGAGACCTTGCCTTTTAAAAAAAAATCATCTATCCTCCAACCATGAGGGGCTACTGTACTTTTCTCATTAAGGGAGAAGAGGGGACAGGGAGACCAAAATGAATGCTCTTAATTAGAATACAAGAAACATGTCGCAGACTCAGGGTCACCGTGGGTCTCTGCAAAGCTACCTGTGCTGGGGGGGGCCATCTGAACAACCATGGTACAGGGTGTGTAGAAGGAAGCATGGGCAGGCTGGGCTCCCCCACCGCCCTTTCAGAATGAGGTCTGCTCAACCTTGTTTACCTGCAGTGGCTCGAGAGTAGCCCCAAGACCATCAGCACTTTCAGTACCCACAATCCCCTTCCCGCCTAAATGTACGGAGTCCTACCCTAAAACCCAGAGGATGCAAGCTACAGGACTGAGCCGTGAAGTGCATTGTGGGAGGCGGCCTAGAAGGACCAGTGACTAGAGAACTGAGGGATCTCCTCTCCCGGGGATGGGAGAAGAATCCCATCTGAATATAGAAAGCAGAAGAGCCTGTCAGCTGTGGGACCACAACCACACCCTCACCCAGTGACCCCAGATACACTGCCTACCCTCTCAAACATCAAAGCCTAGGGAACCCCACCAAACAGGACCTGAGTTAATCGTATCTCAAGGTCACTTCAAAAATCCACGAAGCCTGGTATCACAAAAAGGAGAGAGTTCCCAATGTCAGACAGGTCCCCTCCATCGCCTACCCACACCCCCGACCTCTAAACAAGAAGCTAAGACTCTCCATTGCCTACCATACTCCCATGAAGAAAGAACAGGAATAATAAGGCTTGAGTGATCTCAGTGTCCTGGCAAATCCTGTCCCTCCTACATTCCAGGACTGTGTTCTGCCTACCGTCCTCTCTACCCAGGGAGGGAGTACAAAGGACCAGAAGTTAGGAAAGAAGCAGCTGCTCACTCTGTCCTGGAGAATTCTTCTCTTTTACAAGGTGCCCCCCTTTTAACTGCTCAACCTCGCTTCTCTCAGGCCCTGGATGCTTGTGTCCATGGACGCCTCCCAAACCTCTTTTCCCTAGGACCTAAGTGATGCTGTTCCACAAGCTGACAGCAGAGGGCGTAGGTCTGCGACTGAAGGAAACCTGTGGCCTGCCCACCACTGGCGCTGCTCTCCTACTCCAGCCTGCACCAGCCTGACTGCCTGACAGGAGCTTCCAAGTAGCAGGGGCATTTCTCCTTACTCAGCTGAACCGCCTCTGCCTCTTGAGATCAGGTAGAAACTGCTACCTCCAAAAGGGTTTTCACTGAAATTCCCTGAATTCCAGTGCAACAAGGCCCCGCCTTGGGGCACTAAATAAAGGAAAGACATAGCGCACAACGGTGCTTCCCTTCATGTGGGACTCAGAAACAGTCTGGCATAGTGGTGCACACCTTTTAAATCCAGCACTCAGTAGGCAGGGGTAGGCAGATCTCTGTGAGTTCGATGCTAATTAGGACAGCACAGTGAGACCCTGTCTCACAACAGAAACAAACAAACAAACAAGCAAGCAAAAACAAAACAAAAAACAACCAACCAAACCCAACAAAACAAGTCTGGGCTACATAATGAGATCCTGTCTCAAAAAACAAACAAAAGGATGCCCTTCTGTATGTTGGAGCTGTGCCCTTCCCTTGCCTAATGGAGACTCCACCTGCCCCCCCCAAGGGACCATAAAATGTCTGATCCAAACCATCCCCAACGCTCACCCGCTCGTCCCCTCTGGTGGACTCATTGTCCAGCAGGGGCTCTCCTGGAGCCTGGATAGTCACTGATTTATCTCCACGGCTCCCATCCCGGCTCTTGGAGCGGTGTCGGTCCCGGCGGTCCCTGCAGCAGGAAGCCAGAGAAACAGGAACAAAAGGTCAAAGAGGGGAGTTAAGGTCCCCTCAGCACCCCCAGCCCCACCACCTCGGCATACACCCACCCGATCCCTCTCCAACGCTCCAGCCTTACCCACCTGTGCTTTCGGGAGCTTCGGGAGTGGCCCGACTTATAGGAATAGCCCGAGTACTGGGACTCGGTGTCCATGGCGTCGGAACGCCGTGCCTTGTAGCGCTCCAGGGCCGCGGGCTGGGGCCTCTTGGGGGGCCCCACAGCCACCTCCTTCAGCACAGGCTTCTTCAGGCCAAGAGGCACCTTTAGGAAGTCAACCGTCACCCTGAGGGACTCTATTTTGCTGGACGAGTGGGCTTATCTCAGAGAAATTCAAGCGACAGCTCCCTGAGAAGACGAAACATTTGCTTAGGAGTAGCTCAGGATGCCCGTGGATCAGGACACAGGGGAAAAAACATCCCCAAATGCCACTAGAACCTCACGTAAGCCCAGCCACTCTCTGAGAATACCTTGTTCTTGGTTCCTGTTGTGTCCATCGGGTTCAGCTCCTCCAGCTAGAAAGACCCTCCACCCACAGTATGCCCAGTATTCAGGGCTGGGAAAGAAACTGACACAGGCTCCCAGGGCAAGAAGGACACCCATCGGGTTTCCCCATTGGAAAGAATCAAGGCACTACTTTCTTATTCTCAGCCAGGAAAACAAGACTTGGAAACACAAGCACATCCATACAAGCTTGGGAGCACAATCAATCTCTCTCTCCTCTCTCCTCTCTCCTCTCTCCTCTCTCCTCTCCTCTCCTCTCCTCTCCTCTCCTCTCCTCTCCTCTCCTCTTCTCTCTCTCTCTCTCTCTCTCTCTCTCTCTCTCTCTCTCTCTCTCTCATTGATAAGTGGATGGGGGTACAGCAAAAACACAAAGAAAAAGCATCCTCTGAAAGCCCAAAGCCCCTGGAGCCAAGCAAGACGAAAGTCTCTCTCTACTTAGGGCTTCATCTACACTGCACATCTAACTCTGCAGCAGAGGACAGCATCTCCGCCCCGACTTTCCAAGTGCTAACCCATCATCCTTCAGAGGCCAGCCCCAGCTCTCTCAGAAGCTCTAGCTACTCTAGCAACCAAGGGCATCTTCACTGATGCTGCCGACGTATCTCAAGTCATCACCATGCCCTGAGCACTTCCTGCCCTCACTCCCTGATCCAGCAAACCTGTCTAACTCACCGACTTCACACCGTATACTTTACTCTGCCCTCCACAGTGTGGTGTAACTGACTCTGAGTTTATGGTCTGGGGGAGAGTGTACACTAAACAGCTAAGCCTATAAATACAAGCAGCCGTGTCAGTGTGGGTAAAGAAAAAAAGAATAAGAGGTTACATGACCTGTAAATTTATTGCAGACATTGATACATTTGTTAACAGACAGATGAATCAGGGACTGAACGCTGTACTCTAAGCAAATGTTCTACCACTGAGCTAGCAACATCCCCAGCCCCATGGAAGATACATTAAACAGAGTGTCTGGGAGCCTTGAATGTGCCCAATAAAGGAAGAAAAAGCCCAGGGAAGGGAAAGAGTGACACCACACCAAGGAAGGCCAAGTCAAGAAAAGGCTCCATGAATTTAAGGAACAAGCAACAAGGCTGGGGAGATGGCTCAGCAGTTCAGAACATCGCTTGTTCTTCCAAAGAACCACAGAACCCGAGTTCGATTCCCAGTGTCCACATGGTTCCTCACAACCATCTGTAACCCCAGTTTCAGTGGCTCCAATCTCTCAGAAATTCAGGCAAAATACCACTGTACAGAAAATGAACAAAATAATAATAATAATAATAATAATTAAAGAACAAGCATCAAAGCTGAGGCCAAGAGAGGGTGGCTGAAGCATCGGGGAGCCAATTGAAGAGGTCTGGTTTTATTTGCAGGTTACCAAGAAGTCTATTTAGCTGTGCAGATACGGATTGGAAAAAAAAGAAAAAGCAGCAATGGAGAGATCCATGAGAAGGTCCCACAGCTGGAAGACTTGGCCATTAGAACCCAAGGAAGAGGTAAGAAATGGACTCACAGAACCAACCAGGCCTGATGAGGCAGCTGACTGGGGTGTGGGGGGTGGGCTAGGGAACATCAAAAACACCCAGTCAAGCCCACAAAAACAGGCAAGTAAAGTGTAATCAAAATGAAAATGCCTAGGGAGAAGATGCTGAGGCTCTCTGTAAGTCAAGGACTTTACGAAGGGAGGGTCAAGTGTGTGAAGGAGCGTGTGTGGGGAAGAGGGAGCTTGTGGGAGCAGGCTACGATTCCTGTTCTCCATTCACAAAGCTCATGGCTGTGAGGAACGGGCAGTTGGGCAGCCAAGGAGCTGGAGGCAAGAGGGAAGAGCAAGGGAAGAAACTAAGAAGGAGAGACCAGAGAGGCCTGTAGAGTGTAGTCTCAAGACAGCCAATAAGACAAGTGGACTTCCCCAGACGAATAAACCCAACCAGGCCCAACAAACACTGCTGAGAGGTTCATCTGTCAAGCGCTGAAACAGACTTGCTTTGTGAAGTTACTCTGGCTACTTTCAATCACCAGCAGCTGGAGAATGAGCCAGCGATACATATTTGCATCTATCTGCCCTCCTGTGGGTACAGGCCAAGTAACTGAGACCCACCTCGTAAATGAATACGCCTGTCTGTCAGAGAAACTGCCGTTGCGGGGGAGATAAGAATCGATGTGAAATCCATTCATTTCTCCTCCTAACAGAGCCACGCAGAGGCGAGATCCATGAGCCAGTGATTTCAATACCCTCCCCCACCCCCCACCCCAATCAAACCAACATGTGATAAGAGACATACTTTGGGAGGGGAGGACAGATATACTTGAACCCAAACCTGAACCTCTCTAAAACAGGGCCACAAACAGGGCCCGTCCCATGTTCACTCCTCTGTCTGCAAATTACATGTTGGGCTCCTCCTACCCGTCCCCTAGGAACCCACTCTACTGGTTTAGTCCCCCGTACGGCTCAGACATCGCAGCTGCACCACTTTTGATGTGGCTCCCAGCTATTCTTTCTAGTTCTCCTCTTAAAAACTCAACTTTGCCAAGAGGTTCCGAGACCAACAGACTACAGGAGCAGGTGATGGAGTAAAAGAACAAAAAAGTGCTATGGATTTGATCCAGACAGACAGCAGTGCCCTCTCCTACCTCATCCTCCACCCCAAATACCTGCAGAGAAGCCAACAGCAAAGAGAGCCTGGGATTTACACCAAGATCCAGGTTTGAAACCTGGCTTTCCCACGGCTGAGCTGTGCCACTGTGGGCAAGGTACGGCCCCTGTTGTGCCTATGGCCTGGTGGGCCTTCTGGTAAAAGAGGAGGCGAGGATACCTCCCTCCTTCATGGAGTAGCTGCAAGGAATGCAGGGATGAAAGAAGTGCTTTCATGGATAGTAAGGCTACTAATAGTTAAGCAATTAATAAGCTCTCAAACTCCAGTCCCCAACCACTTCCTCTGAAACCAGGGAAGGCGGTGGTGTAAATAAATTGTAGGACTAAATAAAGAACGAGCTCGTACACACACACACACACACACACACACACACACACCATCCTGACCCACTACTTCAAACACACCCGGATGTGAGGTGAAGCCATTCTGTTTCCCCTGCAGATAAATTTCAAGCCACACAGGGTGCCAGTCATCTCTCAACTCTTTGTTCCGAGCCTGGAACCCCCTGCCTTCCTCCCCCGGCAAAAGGCAGACCCTATAGCCCAGGCATAACACAGGGCTGCCCAAAAATGCAGCAAAACACGCTTCTCCCTCAGCTACCAAACACAGGGGGCACAGAGGACCACAACTTCTGAAGCCTTTGCCTTCTGTCCCTCTGAGTACCCAAGAGAGCTAATCCCGGCCCTGGGAAGGGATGAAAGGTAGGCGAAGAGATGGACAGAAGGTCCCCCTTACATAATCAGTCTCAAGAATCAGGTTTGGAGGGTCTCCCGGGTGGGCAGCGTTCCCAGGAAACGAGGTGGGGGAGGGGACCAGTAGATGAGATCAACAAGTAGAAATGAGACAGGAGAGAAGTCTGGGCTTGGCACAGGGCTGAGAGCTACACCCGGCTGAGGGGCAGAGGCAGTAGAAAGCAAGTATGCCCCCACTGTTTTTCAACTCACCCCCACCCCTCAAGACACAACCACAGGCACGAAGTCCCCTCCTCAAACCAGCCATGGATTATGTGGGGTTAAAAGGAGGCCAAAGAGGAGAGAGGGAGAGCAGAGAGAACCCCCCCCCCCGCACAAAAAGGAGACCCTTCTCCCCTCCAAAGGCCTTTCAGAAATAAAATTAATGGAATGTGTCTCAGTATCATCCCAAGGGAATTGGGAGGAGGGCTGAAGGGAATGTGGGGGCTTTTGTCCCGGCTGCCCAGCTTCTCCCACATTGATCACCATAGCAACCAAAGCCCCCTGTTGCCTAGGTGATGGCAGCCAGGTCCTGGAACCCGTACCCAGCATCCAAAGCGAGAAAGGTTATAGAGGTGGGGGAATAGGATAGAGGGGGAAAGAATGGGGTTTCTCCTCTGGCAGCCCCAGCTTTTGTCTGAGCTTGGGATCAAGTTTCTTCAGGAAACAATTGGAGGCCTCTAGAAAATATAAACTGAAAACCTGGCAAGAGGCAGAGAGAGCAAGGCCCTGGGGTATGTGGTATGTGGGTGGATAGGGGTGCCCGGGACCAGGGCCAACTGACCCTTCCTCATCCGCCACTCACAGGAGTAGTTGAGTGGATAGCCAAGTGCTGTGTGTGTCTGTGTGTGTGTGTGCACGCACATAGGCACCCCACATGAGGACAACAACCAGGCATAGGAGTCCCTGGTCACCATCTTTTGCCTCTGCTCTAGCCCTGCAGTGCAGTTCATGTCTTTAGACCTAGGATGGAGACCTGAGACAGGACACGATGAGGGTGTACCTGGGAAAGCAGAAGCCAGGGTGGCTCAGCCAGAGGAGAAAGTAGGGAAGGGACAGATCACATGTGCACACCGGGGGGGGGGGGGGGGGGGTAACTCTTCCTCATCTGCACCGAATGACAGGGGTGACGGCAGCAGGCCTGTGGGGCGGAGGCACCTGGGTTTCACATGAGAGACGACTTTGGCCAGAAAAAGATGAGGATGGGAAAATGGACAAGAAGCTAAAGTTTGGCTTGGGCCGGGGTTTCTCTCTGTCAGGTCGCATTTCCTCTTTTCAGCTGGGGACCAGGAAGGGTAGTCCTGCCTGGGTGTGTGTTATTCCTCCAAAGTGTGTTATAACTCCAAAGTTACTCCTTCGGAGCCCTCCTGAAGAGGCATCCATCTGCGGGCCTGTTACAACCCTCTGAATCCTACACAAAAACCAGGTCTCCCCCCGCATCCAGCCTGCCCCCACATCTGCATCACAACCCATGGTTAGGTGACTCCTAGGTTGCGATCGGGGTGGGGGATGGGGGAGCACCTAGTCATAAGGCTGATCACCAAGAAACAGAACAAAGGTTCAGAGGTTTAGCATTCGCCTACACTACACTGTTCCCTGAGTCTAACCAGGTAACCTTGTGAGGCAGTAACGGAGACTTGAAACTGTAAAGAAAGTGGTGGAGCTCTCGAAAACTGCCCTTCACTCTCCTTCACTGGCCCACCTAACTCTCTGCAGCTGTGAGCCTTAGCTGAAAGGTAATTCAGCCATAAAAATCAACAGATAATAAATGGCTGGCCAGTGGTCACTACTTCCGGGACAGCCCATTCTGGCCTCTTACTGCTTGGAAAACCTTGCTAGCACTTGGGTTTGATGGGATCTCCTGAAAGGTGAGTAGACTCTTCTACAGGCCACCCTCTGCCTCTGGTTCTTTCTGGACCCAACCAGCCACCACTCCAATGAACTCGAACACTCCTTCATTTGTCCCCAACCAGCCTTGGACACGGCCAAGCTACCCATGCCAAGAGGCTCACACTAGGTCCTTCCTATCACAGAAAGAACCAAGAATGGGCAAAGGACCACAACCACCCTAAGCCTATAAAAATGGCCTCCCTGACGCACTCTTTATACCCTCAGAAAAAAAAACCCAGTGACTGTAGTGAGACCCAAGAGGCCAAAGAAGGCAGCTGGACCTCAGGGGGCCCAGTGGGAAAGCTGCAGGACCAGGTTCCCAGGAGCTGGCACCAGGTGCCCCACCCCCATACTGCTAACCAAGCACTCTTCTTAGGAGGGCCAGACGTGAGCTCACCATCCTCACAGCCCCAGGGTGGGAGCAGGATCCTTCTCCTAGCAGGGGAGGGGCGGAGTAGCAGGGGAAGAGCCCACAAATGGCCTCCTGCCACCGGTACACGATACTAACTAGAAAGGAGCTAGAAAGCAGAGCCACACCCCTTTCCACCTTCTGTAGATTTTCCCTCAGTGTTAACCAAGGAGTGGGGAGGGTACCCTCCAAATCCAGACACTGAAAGACTGATACACACACACACACACACACACACGCATCTAGTTCCCCTTCTGAAACCTGGAATGGTTCCTGCCCCCCCCCCCCCGCTCCCCCCCCCCCCGCTAGGCAGGTTCTGTAGAGACCTGTTCTGCTCTCTCTGGCACCCCCACCCCCATCCAGGCTCTCAAAGTCCCTGCCCCCAATCTGGCACACACACACATGCTCACACACAAACACATGCGCAACCCATTGCATCCCAACCTCTAGTTTCCTCTAGCCCCATCCCTGGTCAATCTCAGGCAGGATGCTGAGGGATGAATATTCCCTTTGGCATCTTTCCCAGGCGGAGGCTATAGGGAGAGAGAGGACACAGAACTTAGGCAGAGGCAACCAGGACTGAAATGCCAGGATGCTCTATTTCATTTTCAGCACCCGCAGGGCTTTGAGCTACTGCCTCCCAGGCTGTGGCAGAAGAGGCCCCTCCCCCACATACCAGCTGAGGTATGGAAGGACTATGAAGGAAAATGGGAAAAGGACAATGGGAAGTAGTTGAGCTGTGCTGACCCACGGGCCCACTTCCTGAACACACACAGTCAAACAGAAGCGCCTCCCTGTCTTGCTGTGTTACGTGGGCCTCAACTGTCCCTGACCCCAAGGGACCTCAAAGCCTGCTCCTCAGGCCAGGCCCTGCCTCAAGGCAAGGAAGAATTATTTAGGAAGAGGAAGTCAGCCAACCTCAGGCTGGCAATGTGGACCAGGAGAGCTGAGATGTAGGGAAGGAGTGTGGGGGAAGAAAGACATATGGGACACTGTGGGTGAAGGCTGGATTGTATGGGGAAGCAATGGAGCAAGCCTCAAGGTGTGAGACGCAATGGTGGTGGGGGGGAGAGGGCAGGGGGGACGGGGGAGGGAGGGCAGCCGGAGTGGCAGGCCTGGGTTTCTCCATAAAAACTCCATCTACCTCAGTCCAGGGCCACTCATATCGAGGAACACTGAGAAAGCCAAAAGGCCTTCCAATCAGCTCCTCCCTCCTGACAACACCCGCCTCCCTCGTCCTTTCAGCAAACTATCAACTCCCCCGGCCTTATATCTGCCACTTCCATTCCTGGAGTAAAGCAGGTGACAAAATACGTGTTTCTGTTCACACTTGCTGGGTTTTGAGTTACCACATCACACCTCAGGCTCAGCACCTGTTTCTGTCTGATTTCCTCCCCGCCCCCCCCTCC
Organism: Acomys percivali; assembly: GCA_907169655.1. Taxonomy (NCBI): domain Eukaryota; kingdom Metazoa; phylum Chordata; class Mammalia; order Rodentia; family Muridae; genus Acomys; species Acomys percivali. The sequence continues at coordinate 124,587,511 of OU015747.1, forward strand.
ATTACCCTAAAAAGCCAGCGCCCCCATTCACAAACCCCCTCTTGCCTTCTGTCCAGGCTAAGGGAGGCAGGCACTGGTGAGAGCAGAACCTGAAATACTACAGTTAAGACTGTGGGAAAATCCGATGACACATAAGACACAGCCGTGAGCTATGATGGTGAAGCTGTAGCTCCTTGTCCACACAGAAAGGAAGACCCTCAGCTCCAACAGGAGCCCTGCCATGGCTTAGACAATGAGGTGCTCCTCTTGGGGAAGGACTGGGCTCCTCCATAAGACCCCCATCTCAGGACTGGAGAGATGGCTTAGTGGGTAAGAGCACTGTCTTGCTCTTCCAGAGGTCCTGAGTTCAATTCCCAGCAACCACATGGTGGCTCACAACCATCTATAATGAGATCTGATGCCCTCTTCTGGCCTGCAGATGTACATGCAGATAGAGCATTCATAGACATAAAAATAAATAAATAAATATTATTTTAAAAAGACCCCATCTGGTTCTTATCCTTAAGAGCTAAACACGTTAGCTTTCCAAGGGGAAAGAGGACTTAGTCACATTCAAGATTAAAGCCAAGACTCTACAACCACACAGGATTGGGGTGACAGCACGGAAAGATGAAGCAAGTACTCTGAGAAAAGGAAAACCAACGAGCAAAGAAATCGCAGAGACCAAGGACAGCGTTTAGAAGCTACACCATCTATGAAGACTTTTCCTGTCTGTAAAATGGGGACAATAGTTTTCTATATAATAATGTATCCAAAAATCACACAAGTTGTAACCTGCAAGATGCTTAATAGGGCAGTGTGATGGCCACATGTCTTTGTGATCCCAGCACTTGGAAGGCATAGGCAGGCAGATCTCTGTGAGTTTGAGGCTAATCTGGTCTACAAAGCACTTACTTTGTTCTAGGCCAGTCAAAGCCACACAGTGAGACCATGTCTCAAAAGAATAAAAATAAAAATAAAAAAAAGGTAAGTAGGTAGATCAATAGATGGACAGATTAAAAACTGATGCTCAGTAAATGTTGGTTCCCAGCTCTTTTAGGTACTGCACAGCCAATCCTTCTTCTTCTTTTCCTACAGCTTCATTCTAAAAAGGAGATTCCACTCAGAGTAAGGAGGAGTACAGGGGTGGCTCCTCCCCAGCAGGAGCATGGACCAGGAACTAATCCCACACTGATCATTTCCTCGGCAACTTGGGTCCACCGCACCCCCCACCCCCAATCTCACTTCTCTCTTCTTCCTCAGTGAGGTCAAGCCTAGGATCCAATGGCTTCCCAATCTTTTCCAGGCTCTCCCCCTAGCTATTTATCAATGGGCAGGGAAAGAGGCCCCAAGCCTCCTGCCCCACCCCAGCCCCCAGATACTGCCCACTCTCCCCTCTCAGGGCCCCACCCTGATTACCAGGATAGGCCTAGTGCTGCTGATTCTAAGCTCGCTTTTCCCAAACCCATTCCCAGCTGTCTTGTCTATAATTACCAACCTTGCCAGGGGCAGAAGACTGGCACCACAACAGCTCATTTCCAAAGGGCCCCACCATAGAAGCCTCTGCCTCCCACTCGGTACCAAGCAGAGGGGGGTAAAAAAAAAAAAGAGAGAGAGAGATGCAAAGATCCTCCCTGACACACTGGGGTTCTAGCCAGATCACAGCAGCCTACCAAAGGCCAAACAGAATAGAGAGAGTCTGTCCATCTGCACCTCTGCCATGAGCATCACATGGCGCAGAGGATTACCCACCTGTGGAGAGTGAGAGGTTTCTGGTCAACTCAGAGTGAGAGGAAGTTGATGGGGAGGCAAAGCAGGAAGATGAATCACACGAGGATGAGAGGAGAAGCACACAGCACACAGGTGGGAGCTGCAGAGAGAGAGAAGAAAAGGGGGGAATTTAAAAAAAAAAAAAAAAAAATATATATATATATATATATATATAGCAATACTATCCCAGCCTCTCCTCTCCCTGATGCCTCCACAAACACCACAGGATAGGACAGAAAAAAAAGATTGTTACTTTTGTTTTACAGCTAGGGAAACTGAGGCCAAATCTCCACTTCATGTTTTAAGGTCTCTCAGTAGCAAACACCCCTCACTCCTTCTTGCTCATGCTCAGCAGCCTCAAGCAACAGCCCCTCGATGGTCTCCCTGTCTTCTTATTCTTTAAGAATGGTTAAGAGGGTCAGGCAGCAAGGGTAGCTAGCGGCGCACGCCTTTAATCTCAGCACTAAGGTGGCAGAGGCAGGCGGATCGCTGTGAGTTGGAGGCTAGCCTGGTCAACAAAGTGAGCCCAGGACAGCCAAGGCTACACAGAGAAACCCTGTCTCGGAAAGAAAACAAAACAAACAAACAAACAAAAAAAAGAAGGGCCAAGTGTGATGGAGCAGGACGTTAATCCCAAAGTTCCAGGCCAGCCCAGTCTACACAGCAAGTTCCAAAGATAAAAAGCAAATCCTTGTCCCAAAATAACTATATTTATTGGCACACGAATAAGTGGGATCAGCTAAAGAACATGCATGTAGTAGAATATTACTAGGCCATAAAAAAGGGGTGAAGTACATACATGAACGAGCCTTGCAAACATTCTGAGAGGAAGCCGGACACAAAACGATGGAATTTAGAGGAAAGAGCCAGAACAGGTAACTTCACACAGACAGAATGCAGGCTGGCAGTGACACGGTAGGAGGGATTGGACACAATACAGACGCATGATACACACACACACACACACACACACACACACACACACACACACACACACAC
>OU015747.1:124590268-124602227 GCA_907169655.1 Acomys percivali
CACACACACACACACACACACACACACACACACACACACACACACACGACGACACACGGGACAGACACACACCGAGGGTGAACAAGGACTAAACAAGAGAGCATTGGAAACAACAGCTTAATGTGTCTACAGTTCCTTTAGGGCTAGCGAAAATGCTCCAAAACTAGGCAGACGTGGCCAAACGGTATCGTGTACGCACTAAACTCCATTCTCTTTAAGGAAATTCACTTCATGTTCACTTCTTTTAAAAAAAAAAAAAAATCCAGTGGCCAACACATCTCCTTCAGGATCCTCACCCAATGCTCTACCTCAGAACCAAAGTCTATGCTTCACGGGCCTCCAGAATACACCTCCGTACGGCGCTGGGGGGTTACGGGGATAGACGTGTCCAAGCACGTTTCCCCTGTGAACAGTATCTTCCCCCCCCCCCTCGCATCCCCCGTGTTTCACACAGCACCTGGCAGAAAGTGGACTGTGATGAATGCAGTCTGCCAGAGGAAAACACCAAGTCAAGTCTCCCTCACTAGCCTGCCCTACTGCCCAGCCCTCGGGCCCTTACTACATCCTCGGATTAAAATCCAAGCCACGAAAACCAGGAGTTACTAAGTCATTTCCCCTGTGCCAGGCACTGAGGAACACGCTCTTCCCAGATTATTTCACTTGGTCCTCATAAACCTAAGAGGTGGGGCCCAGCGCCAACTCCATGTAACAGGTGAGGCTTTCAAAAGCCACCTCGTTTCATCTGAGGTCACAGAACTCGGACATTCAGAGCAAACTGTCAACAAAGGAGACCGGTCACAGTGCAGGGTGGGGGACTTGGGGATTCCTTGCGGATGGGTTCGGTGTAGGCTTGGCGTGTCTTCAAACACCCAGAAGGCTGTGGGAGCGGAGCTGTACGACACACATCAGGTCACACTGCGCTCAGCACTAAGTGAATCTGTCTGAGTCTTCCCCGTAGCCTCATAGTGGAAGAGCCAGCAAAGGAGAAAACCGGAGTCCCTAAGACTCAGAGGGAATGCAGGTCCAGGGAAGAAGAGGATCTCCCTCCTCAAGACCTACAAGGAGGCGAGGGAGCAGAAGACATCAAGGAAGGAAGGCCGTGGGGAATTGGGAGAAAGTAGAATGCAGGATCACCACAATAGAGAAGGAGGGGCCAATGTGGCCACTGGCTCCCAGTCTGGAAGTACTCTTTGAAATGGTACCTCCTATTGTCTGGCCACAATTCCTTCTCCTAGGAGGGCAACTCCTCTTGATAGGTATGCCAGAAAACCAGGGCACTGACAGAGGGGATCTGCAGGCCCTGGGAAGAACCATCTGATAGGTGTCCGGTTTGAAGGAATGAAAACACTGGGTGGGGAAAAAAAGAATCTAGCCTACTCCTACCCTGTTCCTATTCCTACTCTGACATTTTCTAAAGCTCTCCCCTCCTCTCCCCAGGCTTTATGAAGGGTAGGGAGCTCTGAGGGCTAAAGATGGAACATTCCAACTGCACATGCCCATTGGAGACCGACATTCCAGTTGCAATTACCCAGGACCCTAATGGGCATGTGCAACTACAGCCTCTGCCTTAAAGCCAGTGGCTCCACCTAACTAACCTCTGGCAGCAACAGGAAAATAGTTGAGAACCTGCAGCTGGGTCCCACAGGAGGAGGACCACCCCTCTCTCTTCCCTTCACCCCAAAAAGAGAACAAACAAGAGCAAAGAGAGAAAGAAGGTAGCTGCTACTTCTCAGAGAGGAAGAAAAGTCTTTTTTGTTTTGTTTTTGTTTTGTTTTTTGAAACAGGGCTTGACTGTCCTGGACTCACTTTGTAGACCAGGCTAGCCTCAAACTCAGAGCAATCCGCCTGCCTCTGCCTCCAGAGTGCTGGGATTAAAGGTGTGCGCTACCAAGCTCGACTGCCCAGCCACTCTCATGAAGATAAATACAGACCCTTTCCCCACCATGTGCACATCTGGCCTCTCCACTACACACACCTACACACAAATTCACACACACAGAAACACAGTCACACGCACTTGAGCACAAGCACACACACAAATTTATGCACAAACGACACACGTGCACACAGAAACACACTCACGTACACAAGTTTGAACACAAGCATACTCGCACATGCAAACTCACACAAGCACACATTCATGAACACACACACATAAACACACCCTCCATCCAAAGAGTGCTGCCTCTCATCTAGAAACTGTAGGATAAACTACCTGGACACACTTGCAGAAACTCCCAGAGAAGCACTCCGCGTCACTTTCTCAATCCCACGGCTCCCTACCAGGTAACTGGGGCAGAGAACCAAGCCCGCAGCATCAAGGAGCACTGAAGCCCACTAAGAAAGGTCACTACTCTCATTGTGCCCTTGACTCCTCCAACCCTCAAAACCCATTCGTGCCCTTCCACCTCCCCTGAACCTATTCCCCATTCTCCACACAGCCATCTTCCAGAAAAGTCCATCTCCCCAAATAAGCACCTCCTAAGACAACTCACTACATCCGCCCTGCCCCCCCCCCAGCCCGTACCCAAATGCACAACCCCCATTAGGAGGGTCTCAGATACTCAAGACACTGCCATTCAAATCCTGCAGACAGCCTTCCCTGTGGGCCTGCAGCCAGGAAAATCTGCCTGTAGAGACAAGAGTACCCCCCCCCAATAGCCACTCAAAAATACACACCCATCAGTACAGGTTACTCACAAGGCATAGCTTCACACACATACACAAACACACACAAACATACACACACACACACATTCCCACCACGCAGGTGCACACACCTATCCATATATACCTATCACCCATTCTGCTCTTGTAAACCCACCTTCTCTAATACCTTACTCATCTCTTTCCCATAAGCCCCTCTCTCAGCACAGACATACACAGACACACACCCCTTCCCTTGAGTATACACGCGAATACATACCCAAACACACAGCAGATGTATGGTCAGCTGGGGTGCTCCCCCCCCCCTTACACACACACACCTACACATCCCACGGCCCACCTGCAGGAACACGCAGCACGTCAAGGCGTGCACACATACACATACACACACACACACACATACACACACACACACAAAGAATCAAGCATACTGATCCCCCAACTAACCCTTTAAAACTCACTGTGACCAGGTCCTTCGAGGAGTAAATAGGACGAGGGGAAGAGAAGATGTCGTCGGTTACCCCCCACACCCACCCCGACACACATTCCCCGGTATCGCCGCAAGTCTCATCCTTGGGCTACACACACACACACACACACACACACACACTAAGAACCATCTCTCAGGGATCCGCTCTACACCCCAAACATATACCTGCCCCTTCCCTCCGCACTCTCCAGAGGTGTGTATGCATCCCTACATACCTTCAGCTTCCAATAGCTCCAGCCTCCGATCCTTCCACGGCCTCTCCCACCACCTCCAACACGCGCTTCCCAATCCCCGGCTTCAATGGGTTCCCTTGGGATCGTTCAGGCGCCCGCCCCGGGCCCCCTGGCCCAGGAAAGTCCCCGGCTCTTAAGGCCTGGGCTCCGCCCCTTGCCCAAGCGCCCCTTCCCCTCCCCAAAGTTGGGGGTACTCCGCTGTGCAGTGGAGAACAGACCGGAAGGGGGTTGCCTCAAGCCCCCCTTCCCCCAGAAGCCACCCCGCTTTCTCCAGGGCCAGGCGCTCCCTGGTCCTTTGCATGATTTCCTTCTTTTTTCTGCTGCTTTCTTTCTTTCCTTTTTTTTTTTTTTTTCAAACTTTGCCCGCGCCCCCGCGGCCCGCCACTCACCCGCCGCTGCGAACAGCCGGGTGGACTAGGCGCACGCCCCGCTCCGCGCCTTTGTATCCGCAGCGCACCGGGTCGTTCCGAACTCCGCGCTCTAGGACGGGCAGCGCGGGCGATGGGGGTTGGCGAGGGGGGACTCCTGAGGTCGCTCACCCCGGCTCCGTCCCAGACCACTTGCCTCTTTTCCCCCTCGAGGCCCCGGGGGCAGGGGGCCGGGGGGACTGCAGGGCACTCAGGCTCCCATGGCGGGACCGGAGGACCAAGCAATCGGGGATCAGGAATCAGATCTGGAGCCGGCGGCGGAGGGGGGGGAGGGGACAGAGGGGGAGGGGACGGGGGGGGGGCAGGGGGCGGGGAGCGAGCTCCCAGGTGCCGCCTCCCGGCTGTTCCCGCAGCCACCGCCCCTCCCGCTGCTGCGTCCATTGTCTGCGGCCCGGCTCTTCCCCGAGTCGCGGCACCCCCAGCCCTGCGCCTGGCCATGCCCTGCGCCCTCGGGATCCTGGGAATCCGCGCCCGGTTTGCGGACCTGTCCAGGAAGGTATGCTTGATGCTGCCTCGGTTCTTGGCGTTGGTCCATTGGAGCTGTCCTCTTCGACTCCCTGTTGAAGACCTTTCCCCTAGGCCCTGATGCTGGCCATATTCTCTTCTTTGGGACCACAAACCCTGCCACACAAAATCCAGTGGAATCTGAGATGTGGGAAGGTTGATTCCGCCCTCCACCCCACCCCACCCCGGCCCAGAGCTGCAAAAAGGGTCATCCTGATATTAATTAGTGACAAGAGACCGGCCCCTCTCCCATGTATATGGGATTTCCCTGACACTATGCCCCCCTTCTTCCAAAAATAATTTAATTACTTAGTGTTCTAGCTGTGAGCGAAGACCGCCTAGTCAGACTGGGACGCTCGCTCATTAACACGTTTTCCTCCCCTCTGGTTTGAGTGTTGGGATTAATTACAAAGGGAATCCTGCCCTAGGGGAAGGGGAGGGGTGAGGATGGGGGCTGCGACTTTGGGCGGCGGAGGAGAAGAGAGCTTCTCCCAGGAAGCCTAGGGTAAAAAAAAAAAAAAAAAAAAAAAAAAAAAATCCTGGTTCGGGGCGGAACTACTAGCTCTCCACCCTGGCTAGGACTTTGGGGTAGTTTAGCTTTGCAGGCAGAACCCGGGAGTGTAGGTTAGCACAAAATATCTGGCACATTTAAGGCATTTTCACTTCAGAGCACACTAGGAAACAAACCAGCTAGAGTCCCTAAAGTGGCTAGGAATCCAACAGGGGTAAGCCCACCATAAAGTAGCTGTGGGAAGGCTGATCTGCCTTCATAGTGAGTAAAAAGCAAAGTATTATTACACCGCTGCTAGTAGTGTTTACCCTGTAACCTGCCACTTACCTAGAACAGTCCCGCTTCAAAAGCATCTTCACACACACGTCTCAACACCCCCACGGTCTCCACCTTTCAATTCTGATACCTACCCTCCAAACCCTGTGATTAAGAAATCCCAGAGAAGGCGACTCCCAGCCTCCGTTCCTTTCTCTGATCTGACGGAGTCTTCGCTAAAACGCAGTCTCATCTCTGCTATACATTCTGACCTGTCCCCAAATGAGGAGAGACTGTCTTTGTTAGTGTCCAAACAAACGCTTCCCTTCTGCTTTGCCCAGACCCTTGCGTTTCCTCAGTCACCGTTCCCTCGTGGGTTAGCTAAGAACCTAGCACCAAGACTGCATGAAATATAGTCATAGTTTCAAGTGCCACAGACTGTGCAAACACACTGACCCTCATTCACCTACAACGATCATGTGCCAGGCACGGGGCTGCTTTAGGGGTCCTGTGACCACACCAGAGATGTGAGGGAAGGACAAGGAGGGCACGAGACAGTAAAAGGAGATAGGAAAGACATCAGAGTCCCCTGTCCTGCCCAAAGCACGCCTCCGATGTTGAGCCCAAGTTTATAATTTGATGGTGTTGGGAGGGTTATGTCACTGGCAGGTTCTCTTTTATGTTTAGTGTACAGTATAGTCACATTCTGCCAGCCTGTTTCCCAGACCGGAGGAGGCCCCCAAAGAATTGGAAATGAGTTTCTGACGTCAGAATTACAAATGATTTTTGTAGACTGGCTCCAGCTAAAGCTTGAACTGTAAGTCAAGATGTCGTGTAAATAGAGGCTTTAGGGTTAATGGCTGTTAAGCATGGGGCTGGAATACACTCCATTCTTCCACTCTGAGGGATGAGATGTAGTTTCTCAATGACATCTGCAATGAAAGTAGTCTTACAGAGGTATCCGACATTAAATGTAATCGTTCCAGTGTGTCCTATCCAACGGACAACCCTCCGCTCTCACCCTTACGATGAATTTCACACATCCTCACATCGCAGAGTGGAGAAGCCAAGACCTAAAGACAAGGGTGATTCTATGTGTTCGGGGGCCGAAGGACTTAGCCTAATTCTTTAGAAAGAAGAAGACGGAGGAAGATGACCTGTAACCTGGAAGGACAGCCTGCAGAGGCAGAGGATGGCTGGAAATGTAGTGGGACAAATTGAACTTTGGGATTTTTGGGGAGGTGGGGACAGGTTATTTGTTTATTTGTTTGTTTCATCATATAGTCCAGATCCCCTTTTTTTTTTTTTTTTTTTTTTTTGGTTTGGTTTGGTTTTTTTGTTTCTTTGTTTTCGAGACAGAGTTTCTCTGTGTAGCCTTGGCTGTCCTGGACTCACTTTGTAGACAAGGCTGGCCTCCAACTCACAGAGGTCCACCTGCCTCTGCCTCTCTGAAGGCTGGGATAAAAGTCGTGTGTTACCATATCTGGCTTAGTCCGGGTTTTTTGTTTTTTGTTTTTAATGGTCAGGCTGCCTTGCAATATAAGACCCTCCTGCCTCAGCCTCCCAAATACCACTGTGTCTGGCTTACCATTCTTGGATGTTGAATGCACAGACAACTTCCTTGTTTCTTCGAACCTCAGTTCTACTACTCATGTAAAACATAGTAATGAGGTCACAGAAGCAGACCCTCCTCATATCCACAGTAAATTTCCAGTCAAGCTTCCTGTCTTTCCCTACTCCATGCTTCTTTCAGGAGGTGTTCAGGGAGGGAGACTCCTAGTCCAAGGAGCTAAGGCCTTCAGTAAAGGCTCGCTGAACTCCTCGCTAGTTCATGGACTTGGGCAGCAAGGATGGAGCAGGAAGACATCCCAGAGGTACCTTAGAAACCATGGGTGGTTTTGTCTATCAGGGAAGATTAACAAGCTCTACAATTGAGTGGAACTTCTTGTCTTAGGGTTTTATTACTGTGAAGAGACACCATGAGTATGGCAACTCTTATACAAGAACACATGTTACTGGGGCAAGCTTTCAGTTCAGAGGCTTAGTCCATCATCACTGTGGTGGGGAGCATGGCAGCACGCAGGCAGACACGGTGCTGGAGAAGAAGCAGAGAGTTCTACAGCGGCATCTGCAGGCAGCAGGCAGAGAACAGGCTTGAGCTTTTGAGACCTCAAAATCTACTTCTCAGTGACAAACTTCCTCAAACGAGGCCACACCCATTCCAACAAGGCCACACCTCTCTTTTTCTTTTTTCTTTTCTTTTTTTTTTTTTTTTTTTTTTTTTCTTTTCTAAGGATTTATTTTTTTATGAGTGCTCTATCTGCATATACATCTGCATGCCAGAAGGGGGCATCAGATCTCATTACAGATGGTTCTGAGCCACCATGTAGGTTGCTAGGAAGTGAACTCAGGACCTCTGGAAGAACAGTCAGTGCCCTTAACCTCTGAGCCATCTCTCCAGCCACAAGGCCATATCTCTTAATAGTGCCACTCCCTATAGATCAAGTATTCAAACACATAAGTCTATGGGAGCCAGTCCTATTCAAATCACCACACTTCTTTTTAAGAGCACAGTACAGGCTATAGAAAAATCCCTGCTTCCTGTGTCAGTAAAGCTGTTCCTGGATATTATGGTCCTTGTCCTCATGGTAAAGACTAGGTCTTCTGCTTTAATGAAAAATAGGATTTTTTAAAAATAGTATTGCTCTTAAAAATATTTATTATTTTTATTTTATGTGCATGAGTATTTTGCCTGCATAAGTGTATGTGTACAATATGTGTGCCTGATGTCCAAGGAGGCCAGGAGAAAGTGTCAGATCCCCTGTAACTAAAGTTAGAGGACGTTATGGGCCACCATTACATGCTAGAAAAACAGTGTTTTCAATGTGACTGACTAAAAAGTTCAGGTACCTATCAAGTTTGGTACCCACAGGCCACCATCTTCTTCCTATTCTATGGATAAATCTAGGGGCAAGATAATTAGAGCTCCTCCTAGCCCTTGCCCACCTTCCTGGAAGAGCTGTTCTTAAGCCTTACACAAGTATTTGTAAACCAGAGTGATGACACACTCAGCATTCCAGTGGTGGAAGCAGCAGGACGGAGACAATTCAAGGCTCGCTTGAGCCACACACCAGGCTCCAGGTGATCTTGACTTACATGGCGTGATCCCATCTCAGAAAAAAAACAGGGGTTAGGGCCATGGCTCCATGATTGGCACAACCTATGCGAGCCTTTCTGTTGGACCCACCATATATGTGGGGATTTCCAAATCCAACCTACACTGCAGAATTTCTAATGCCTTGTCTTTTAATGAAAAGGAGGAGGGAGAAGAGGAGGAGGAAGAGGAGGAAGAGGAGGAAGAGGAGAACAACAAAACCATTAACTAGTCAAGAACTATTCTACAGCTCTGTAGCACCGGTGCGAAGTGCCTCTCTCACAAAAGAACCTGATCTCTTTAAGATGAAGGGCTCAGCTGGAATGTGCCAGGACACATCTTTGGCTCCAGTGGATCTCCATGATTTCAGAGTCAGCCTGGTCTACATAGAGAGCTCTTGGCAAGCCAGGGCTACATGATGAAACTCAGTCTCAAACAAAACAAAACAAAAGCGGAAGAGGAAGGAGGGAAAGAGGCAGCGAGAAGGACTGAGCAGCATCGTTTCTAGACCTCTGAAGTAAAAAAGCTATTAGGTTGCCAACTGGCTCCTTCCTTCTAACTTTTTCTTTCTCCATTTCTGATCCATCTCGAACTTTTGTGCCTCTCTGCTCCTTCAGCGTTCCTTAATGGTGAGTTTCCTTGAATCCAATTCCATTATCGCCAATCTAAAACGTTACCTACAAATTAAACCGATGGTTCTCAACCTTAATCCCAGATTACAATCTCTCATGAGACTTTGAAAATATAGCAATGCCCAAGGCTCATCCCAGACCAATTAAACCAGAAACTTCCAAGGTGTTGTCCAACTATTGACTTTTTTTTTTTAAGCTATCTCAGTGATGATTCTAATGCAAGAATCACTGAATCACTACATAACTTCCATCTGGTTTCTTTTCTGTTCCTGTGATAAAACACCATGACCAAAGCAATTTAGAGGAAGAAGGGTTTATTTGGCTTATGGTTCCAGAAGGATGGGAGTCCATCATGGTGATGCCATGGGGCAGGAAACAGTAGACAAGGTGGCTGGAGCAGAAGCTGGGGCTCACATCACAGTAGGAAGAAGAAAAAGTGGAGTTGAAATGCTACCAGGATATAGAATCTTAAAGCCCACCTCCAGCAACATTCCTTCTCCAATAAGGCCATATCCAGAGCCTCTCCAAAGAGTGCCACCTACTGGGGACAAATACATTCAAATGCCAGAGGGTGACAGAACATCCTACTCCCCACCACAAACTTTTTGATTTCCTGTCTCCTCTCTGGGAAAAGAAAAGACTGCCCTATCTCTCTTAGGGCTAACCCCTCAGGAGGCTTTTACCACTTCTGTCTGTTACCCCTAGTTTCTCCCAAACCTGATTTTGACCTCTTCACTCACCTGCATCTCACATATCAAACTCAGATATCTCCCTCCTCCACTCAGGACCCATCTTTGCCTCAGCTTTCCCTTCCTTCTCATTCTACCTTCTTCCCTGACCCAACACAACTGTGTAGCCAAGGATGACCTTGAACTTCTGACCTTCCTGCTCCACCTCTGAAGTGCTAAGTGCTGGGCTTGCTGATATGTGCCATGACGTCCAGGTTATATGGTGATGGGGACTGAGATCAGGGTGTCATGCACGCTTGGTGAGCTAAGGCACAGTTTCATCTGACTTTAAAGGAATAGATTCCTCACCCGTCTCCTTCCTTCTACCTTCACTATGAAGCTGTACTAGTTAAGGTTACTATTGCTGTAATGGAACACCATGACCAAAAGCAGGTTGGGTGGGGGGGGCGGGGGAAGGTTTATCTGGCTTACACCTCCACAGCACTGTTCATCATCAAAGGAAGTCAGGACAGGAACTCAAATAGGGAAGGAACCTGGAGGCAGGAGCTGATGCAGAGGTCATGGAGGGTGCTGCTTATTGCCTTGATCACCATGGCTTGCTCAGCCTGTTGTTTTGTTTTGTTTGTTTTGTTTTTGTTTGTTTGTTTGCTTTTCATGACAGGGTTTCCCCGTGTAGCCTTGGCTTTCCTAGACTCACTTTGTAGACCCAGCTGGCCTCAAACTCACAGCGAACTGCCTGCCTCTGCCTCCCGAGTGCTAGGATTAAAGGCGTGCGCCACCACAGCTGGCCCTGATTTCTTATAGAACCCAGGAATAGCAGTTCAGGGGTGGCTCCACCCACATTTGTCTGGGCCTCCCATATCAATGACTTCTTAAGAAAATTAAGCTAGGGGCTGGAGAGATGGCTCAGTGGTTAAGAGCACTGCCTGCTCTTCCAAAGGTCCTGAGTTCAACTCCCAGCTACCACATGGTGGGTCACAACCATCTATAATGTCACCTGATGCCCTCTTCTGGCCTACAAGCAGACAACACTGTATACTTAATAAATAAATCTTTAAAAGAAAAAAAAATTAAGCTATAAGTTTGCCTACAGCTCAATTTCATAGAGGCATTTTCTCAATTGAGGCTCCCTCCTCTCCAGTGACTCTATCTTGTGTCAAGTTGACATAAGACTAGCCAGCACAGGAACTAAAATGTAAACATTTTCAAAGAAATACATAATCCTCCTTCACTGCCCATGCCAAACTTGATGTACTCAGAACTTCACCACGTGCAACTCCATCTCATCCCCTCCAGCCTGTCCTGCTACTCATTGCCAATGTGATTTTTCCTTCCTTAAGAAAAGATTTATTTTTTTTTTATGTGCATTATGTATGTGCATGGATGAGGGTATGCCGTGAGTGTGCAAGTGCCCGCAGAGGCAAGACGAGAGTGTTGGATCTCCTGGAGCTGGTCACAGTGCCCAGTGTGAATGCTGAGAACCAAACTCCAGTCCTCTGGGAGAGCAGCAAGCACTCTTAAGCCAGGAGACGTCTCTCTAGACCCTCTATCTAAACTCTTCTACAAATGTGAGGCAGGAGAAATAATTCCTAGCTCATTTTACGAAGACATACCAATACAGAGAAACCAAATTTGGCCAGGCTCAGTAGTACAAGCCTCTTATCTTAGCTCTTCTGGAAGCTGAGGCAGAAGAATTTCTACTTCAGGCTATAGAGTGGTCTCAAAGCAAGCTTGGGCAACTTAGTAAAACCTTGTCTCACAATAAAAAGTAAAAACAAGTGGGGCATGCATATTCAGACATCACACAGAGTGACAATGGCAGAGTACTTGTGTAATATGTGCAAAGCCCTTCATTAAAATCCCAAAGATGGAGGGGAGTCAATTATTTCTACACTAAGACATTACTTATCTTAGTGTCCTATGGTGACAATCCTAAAAATTACCACAGACTGTGATGGCAAGGAGCCTGTTTCCAAGCTAAGTCAAATTTACAAACACCAAAGGTTAGAACTTCAATGGAGTTCTCTCTGTCTCTCTGTCTCTCTCTGTCTCTGGCTGGCTGTCTGGCTGGCTGGCTGGCTGGCTGTCTTCTCTCTCTCTCTTTCTCTCTCTCTGTGTATGTGTGTGTGTGTTTATATGTCTACATACACACACATATGAGTGTTTTGCCTACAGGCATGTCTGTACCTCTTATTTGTGCCTGTTGTTTAAAGAGGTCAACAGAGGGCATCAAATGACCCAGAAGTGAAGTTACAAACAGTTGCAAACTGCCATGTAGGTGCTAGAATCAAATCCAGAACTTCCCATGCTCTTAATCTGAGCCATTTCTCTAACCCTCCAAGAGATCTCTCTCTCTCTCTCTCTCTCTCTCTCTCTCTCTCTCTCTCTCTCTCTCT
>OU015747.1:124620889-124661777 GCA_907169655.1 Acomys percivali
CAATTAAAAATGAAATAAATCTTTGTATGGAGCACAAGAAGCAAGCATCAAGGTGCAGTTGCATACACACATCAAATGAAACAGCCACAGGCAAAAAAGATTTGAAATTATCAAAGTCTGGTCTATGTACCTAGTCAGCACCCCACCGTCCCTCATCTTCCAGGAACAGAATTCTGGCCTGCACTCCCCTCCAGCAATTTCTCTGCCCTTTGTCCTGAGACTGGAGGATTCTTCCCCCGACTTTTTTAGTCTCTCAGAGGCTCCACCATGAAGATTGGAGACCATCTCTGCTAGTGGCCAGCAGGGGGCGGTGTTCAACAAGCAATCATCAGGATTTACAGAAAGCGAGGGACTAGAGAAGGAAGCCAAAGAAAACCGTCCCTACCCTCCTGACACCGTACTCGGTTTTTCAACCCCCACCCACTCCTTAGCTATAATTTCTCCAGTCTTAGTTTAGTATATCTCACAGACTCCTTATGGCCAACTCTCCAAAGACGATTGACTCCTGACCAGTTTTAAGGAACCCACAGGAGAGGCTTGAATCCAGGGCCTTTTCTCTGAGGATGTATATATACATCCTCCTTAGGGCATAGCTGGTCTGGTGGGAGAGGAGTTGAATGTCAGGCCCTTTTGCTGCTGTTACCTTGTACAGTGAACAAATAGGTTGGCCCTGCTACTAGCCACTCCTGAGGTTTCATTTGATGAACTCCATCTCTCTCTCTCTCCCTCTCCCTCTCCCTCTCCCTCTCCCTCTCTCTCCCTCCCTCCCCCACTCCCGCGCCTTTCTTTCTTTCTTTCTTTTATTGAGACACGGTTTCTTTGTGTAGCCCTAGCTATCCTAGGACTTCCTCTCTATAAACCAGGCTGGCCTCGAACTCAGAGATCTGCCTGCCTCTGCCTCCCGAATGAATGCTGGGATTAAAGACCAGCAGCACCACCACTGGCAGGCATGTGGAGCGCGGTCACGTAAATCTCATTTAATCCTCCTAGCACTCTGACAGGTCTTAATTCTCTTCCCGCTTTATAGATGAAGAAGTTGACAGCAGAGCAGGCAGTGTGTTTGTTGGATAAGGAGTGAAAGTCAAGCAGGTGGGATGGCCCGCACCTGTATGTAATCCCCACACTCAGAAGGCTGAGGCAGCAGGATTGCAGCAAACTCACGTTAGCCTGGGCTGAATAGTGAGAGGCTCTGTCTCAAAAATACCAATAGAAAGAAGAGAAAGAGGAGGAGGAGGGAAGGAAGAAGGGAAGGAATAAGGGGGGGGGGAGGAAACTGGGTCACCACCAGTCTCTGGCTGCAAGGTATGGGCTAGGCTTCTCTTCCTCTAGCGCAATGCTGTTGCTGCTGCTGCTGCTGCTGCTGCTGCTGCTGCTGCTGCTGCTGCTATTGCCTGAGCCTGCTTCTTCCCCCACCCCATACCTTCCAATCTTACAGAGCAATGGGTTTCTGTGTTCTTCTCCTGTGTTAATGACCTGTGATGGAGACTTTCTTGTTAGCTCAGCTTTGGCACCTGGTCAAATTTAAAAGCACAGGAAAGGTCATTAGAAAGGAGTAAAAGGTAAAGGATGGGCACTTCCTGGAAGAGGAAGAAGAGGAAGAAGAGGAGGCAAGGAAGAGAAGTCCTCCCCGGGACATGGAGAAGGAAGGGGTGGGTGAGCTGAGCAAGAGAGAAACACCCGCATTCTATGCCCAGGCTGGAAAGGGGCACAAACAGGGCCCCATTGTGTGGGCACAAAGGAACCATATGTCTGCCAGGCTACTGCAATGTGTGTGTGTGTGTGTGTGTGTGTGTGTGTGTGTGTGTGTGTGTGTAGGGAGGACTAGCTTAGAGACCCATTTGGAAGCCCTTAGGGCCTTGCCTTCTGGGGTCACTGAGTTAAAGCTGTCTCCGATAGAAGGCAGGGGAGCAATTATTGTAGCAGACAGGACTAGAAGATCAGGGGCTGTGGTCACCATGGCACGTGCAGCTGAAAAAGGCCGCGCTCTATGCACGGGAGCTAGAAGAGGACAGAAGGGATGATGTGACACATCACCTCTCACCTGGGTCCCTCATTTAACCTCGCCTCCTACCCCATATCCCCTTCCACTCACACCCTGCTGGCTCTGGATTTAGGAATTTTCCGTTTTTGTCTTGTCATGTCTTTCACTGTTTCTTCTTTTGGTTTTTTGAGACAGGGTCTTGTTATGTGACCCCGGTTGGCCCAGAACTCTCTACATAACTAAGCCTGGCCTCGAACTTAGAGGCGTCCTCTTAGCTCTGCCTTCTTAGTGCTGGGACTCCAGGCATGTGTCCCTATGCTCTGGTTTGGAGCTGGGTTCTGGAGCCTTGTGAAATGAACTGCAGTGTTCTGTGCCTTTCCTCTCCCCCTGCCTGTATGCACCCCCACTTTTCTCTCCTTCCTTCAGCAGGAGGACTGACATCTCCCTCACTGCTCCACTTTGCCCCTCCCCCTCCCTGTCTCCCATGCCCTTCCCCCTCTCATTTTCTGCCTCCTTCCCTGTCCTGCCATGCAGAGCAGAGCGGCAGCGAGGCCAATTGATTATCTGAAGAAATTTGGAGTTAGCAACAGAACAGCTGCAGCCGTCCTGCTCACCACCCTCAGGCCCTGAGGGACCGGTGAGGGGAGGGGCCCCTAACCCTTCTGCTCCCCAGCCTGGGAGGGGCAGAGATGGTCCCCAAGCACAGAGGCATAGTGATCACACTTAGAATCACACCCAGGACCCTGAGACTTGGGGGTTATAAACCCAGTCATCATCATAGTGGGTCACGTCACCTTTCTGGCTAGTCACCTGGCTTTAAAACAAAGGTTGTTACCAGGCATGATGGCGCACACCTGTAATCCAAGCTGTCTGGAAGCAGAAACAGATAGATGGCAAGTTAAAGGCCAGCCTGAGCTATTTAATATGTTTTTTGTCTCAAAATAATAAATAGATAGAGGCTGGGTGGTGGCGCACACCTTTAATCCCAGCACTCAGGAGGCAGAGGCAGGTGGATCTCTGTGAGCTGAAGACCTGGTCTACAGAGAGAACTCCAGGACAGCCAAGGTTACACAGAGAAACCCTGTCTCGAACCTCCCCCACAAAAGATAGATAGATAGATAGACAGATAGATAATCAAAGGCATTAGCCATAGACAGTGGTGCACCTTTGTAATTCTAGCACTGGGGAGACTGGGGCAGGAGGATGATGAGTCAAAGGGCAGCCTGAGCTATATAGTGATACCTGGTCTCAAATTTTTTATAAAATTAAAAAAAGGAATGCAAAGAGGAAGAGAGGCAGGGGCCAGGGCCAGGGAAGCTGGGCCCAGTGATCTTCCAGGGTCCTTCCAACACTGGTCTCCAGCAGTTCTCAGACTTTCCTGGCCTCAGTTCAGCCCGCTCTTTTGCCAAGCTGTAGGCATAGGATATCTCATTTAACTCACGTGCAGGAGAAACAACATCACATCTTGGGAGTTCCTTTCCAACTCTGAGGCAAGCCCCTCTTGCTGACGGCATGCTGTAGTCATCCTTCAAGCAGATTCTTTGCACTGCTTTTACCTTCAACTATTTTACACAGCCTTACCCAAGGTCCCAAGCCAGAGTTCCAACTGAAGTGGGAATGTCCTCCAAATGTCTCTGTATAGACTAGATTCTCCAGCCCCTCTGCTTGAATTCCTCTCTGTTGGGGCAAGTGTTTCTAAGGCTGAACAGTTCTAAGGCTGAAGACCATGAAGTTTTTCTTGCAATTAAAAATCTATTGTCTTACAGCCTGGACTCAGTGACTGTGATTGTAACATCTGGCGCCACATAGGACGTCCAGTTTTGTTTCCTCGGCTAGTGTTTGAAGATGCAGATGGCTTGACTTCTAAATCTACTCTTTGCTTACTTTGTTTTTGAGGTGGGCTCTCACATATCCTAGGGTGGCCTCAACTGTAGCTGAGAATAACTTTGATCCAACTGCCTCCACCTTAGGGTGCCAGGATTAGAGGTGTTAGTGCAACCCCTCTTATGCAACATTGGGGATCAAACCCAGGTTTTCATTCATGGTAGGCATACACTGAACCAACTGAACTGATATATATATTCTTAGCAAGCCAGACATCTTCATCCAGTGGCAGAGCACTTGCCTACGGTGTGTGTGTGTGTGTGTGTGAGAGAGAGAGAGAGAGAGAGAGAGAGAGAGAGAGAGAGAGAGAGGGAGGGAGGGAGGCCTTTGCTCCCATCCCCAGCACCAAACCAAAAATAAAAGCCCCAAATGTTTTCCTTGTAGAGTGCTCTCCAAAGCTTTGTCTTCCTAACTATGCAATGTTCTTCCTGGTTTTATCAGTGTTCCTGTTAAAATGGGAGGGGGGGGGCGGCAAAAGAGCACCATCTGTCAGGCTAGGTCATTTTAGGGAGGCCAGAAACAGTGGTAAACACCTGTGATTCCAACACTTGGGAGGTTATCAATTTGGGAAGATCTCAATTTAAGATCACTCTTAGCAGACCCAGACTGGCCATTGCACACCCAAGAGAGATGCAGGCGGAGGAGAGAGGAGAAGGCTGCAGTTTTTGGAGCAAGATCGCACGTGTATTTGGGGAGAGACCAGCTTACAGGCCAGACCAGTGTGGAGGCCAGAGACACCTGGGGATCCATCCCATGGAACAGATACCGGAAGATTTACTCTTGGTTCCCTTTAACCCTTTTTCCTTCTTGTATAGGATTGTTGGATTGTATAATAAAGTCTAATTGTTAAGAAGCAGAGCCAACAGGAATAGAGCCCCTGTTGCCTTTTAACATTAAAAGAAAAATCACTCTTAGCTATATGTCAAGTTTAAGGACAGCCTGAGTACCTGAGACCCTATCTTCAATCCAACCCACCCACCCCCCCAAGAAGAAACTGAATCTGACTCTAAGTCTTAACTGTGTCCCTAATAGCTGTGTGACCTTGGGCAAGGTGCTCTCTGGGCTTATCTTTATAAAATATGATTTTGGGAGCTTTTCTAGAACCTGATGCCAGTTTAGCACCTTTCTCCCTTTGGTGGTTTAGGGCTGGATCTCTGGCTAGATTAAATTCTAGTCCAGGCTAGACTTGAATCCACGACTGCCTGACTCAGCCTTACAAGCCAGGCCACTTAGGAGCCCCCACCCCTCCCCACTTTCTCATTCTCTCAGTAGCATGTCCTCCATCTTACTCCCTCCAGTATCTAATGCTGGGAGCACAGAACAGGGCAGGAGTTGCTGTTTCAAGTAATTTTGACCTAGCCTGGAGATGATAAAAGAAAAGGCAATGCCTCAATTTTCTCAATTTTATGTCATGGCTTTCTCCAGCAGCATGGACACACAGACACAGGTTTGTTTAACTTGGGTTCTGTTAGGACCCTCACTGCCTTCTCTCCAAACCAGGAGGAGGAGGGTCTGAAAAATGTCAAGTGTCACTCAGTGAATGCTAAGGTGGATGCACGGGACCGCTTTTCTCTGTAGCCTCTCTTCTCTGTCTTTATTTATTTACCTCACAAAGCTCTGATGTAGCAGACATTCCGAAGCGGCTTCAACACCTAGGGCCCGAGAGATCCATCCTACATGACCTTCCGGCCAGCTTCCCAACACAAAGGAGCCACAGCCATATCTGGTACTAGATCGAGGTCACTTTAATTTTTCTTTTTTGTAGGAAATTAGGAATGCAACCAGAAAGAGACTTGCACACAGGACACCAGACACAGACCCTGAGGGCTGTTCTTGGTGGTATTGGGAAAGGCCAGTAAGAGGGAGGCAGTAGATAGGTCTAGAGTGGGATTGTCTCGGGGGGGAGGGGGAGGGTTAGGAGGGCACCCAGAAGCTAGGAGGCTGGGGAGGGGGCACTGTTCCAGAGAAAAGGGGATGGGAGCAGATGAAGCTGAGGAAGAGGTATGGGTATGGTGGGTGAAGGGATCCCCACACATACCTGCATTGGCTAAGGAACAAGAAAAGGAAAGAAGAAACCAGGAAGAAAGCAAGAGGCTCCCAGTAGGAAGCCCCCCCTCACCCTACCCCAAAGTGCATAACTCGGTAATAAATAGTAATATTTATAAATAAATAAATAAACAAATAAATACATAAATAAATACATAAATAAATATCCTTGTAGAGCTAGGAGTTTGGTGTGGGGTATATGGAGCATGGAAAAGCAGTGAGTTCGGTTCCTCTATCGGGATTCTAAGGCCCATCCACTCCCGTGGCACAGGCTACAATGGGCAGGTTGGGCTCAGCAGCATGGGCGGGGCACCTTCCTTTCCACGACAGTTTAAGAAAGGAAAAAAAAAAAGGTAATAAGAGGGCCCTAGAGCATTCATAGAGGGCAGTAGCAGGCATCCCCTTGCTTCTGAGGGAAGAGCTCATGAGGCTTACGTGTTTGCACGGTCCTCTGGGATGGAAGCAGCTGCTGTTGGGCTGCCCCACCCAGGTCCCGAGCCTTCTGCAAGGTGCCCTGGGCTATTTGGAGATGTCGTCCTTATGCCAGGACTGAAGTTTTCCTCTTTCTAGCTGGCACAGGGAAACGGAGAAAGCTGGGGTGGCAGAAGCGGGGAAAGGACAGCCGGACAGCTCCAAAAAGGCACTCACTACCAAGATAGATCTGAGGTCTGTATATGCTAAGCCTCAAGAAAAAGATAGACAAAAGAAAGGCAGGATTTTGCTATAATCCCTGGCGACCCAGGAGTCACCTCACTCATCTCTCTGTGTTCCAAGATCCCATCCCTCCCCCCCTGGGCATGGATAGATAACCCACTCCCCACTCTACCGCTAGCCATTTCCCTTTCGTATTCTGGGTCCCACCGTTGCCAAAAGAGAGAGTCGGGGTCTGGGGTCTCTGAAAACTTGAACATAGGGCAGGAGAGGTAGCAGCTGAGTAAGCTACGCGTAGTAACCACCACCACCACCACCACCCCCCCCCCCCCCCCGCACACACACACAAGGACTCCATTCTGACCACTCCGACAAGCAACTCTGACCAGTGAGGCCTGACCAATTCTCTGAAGGAACCCGTGAGAACATCCCCCTTATGCCTGGGCCAATGAGAAGAAGGTGGCTTCAGGACTAGCAGTGTGCGCCCGGTCCTCTGGGATGGGAAGGAGCCGGCCATTCTAAGTAATGTGTGGTGACTGGGGGCCCTGGACAGGCCCCGGGAGAAGGGGAGAATCCAGGGCAGAAGGTGGGCTCAGTTCAGACGTCCAGCACATGGTTCAGGTACGAGATATAACAGATGGCCAGACGTAGAATCTCAATCTTGGATAGCTTCTTGTCCGGGGGCAGAGTGGGCAGCAGCTTGCGCAGCTCGGCGAAGGCCAGGTTAAAGGCCTCGACGCGGATGCGCTCCCGCGTGGCGTGTGCTGTGCGGTACTTGGCGGTGGCGCGGCGCCGGCGCCGGCGCTCCTCACGGCTCAGGTGCTGCAGGTCTTTGCGGCCGGACTCTCCGAGCTCCGAGCTCCGGACCTGGCCCACTCCGGGATCCCCCGACCCAGCACCATCCGGGCCCAGCCCGCCTCCACAGTCGCTAAAGCCCGACTCGGTCTCCGAGTGGGTGGGAGGCAGGTCCAGCTCCATAGTGTCGGAGTTGAGCATCATGGTGGAAACCCCTCCGAAATCCGTATCTCCTCCCCACCCCTCCCTCTTGGAGCTTGAAAGTGGCCTGTGGGAGAGGCAGGAAGGGCTTGGGAGGGCTAGGGTCTGCCACTGAGCTCTGGAAAGCAGTCACTTCAAGGTTCCATGGTCAAGATTCCAGCCTGGAGCCTGAAATACAGAAAGGAGAACTATTGACCGCTGAAGGGGTGGGCAGCTCGGGGCGGGGAAGTGACTTGGGCGGTCTGGTAAAGGAGAGCTGTCCAAAGCTGGAGGGACCTGCAGGTGTGGGAGCTAAAATAGAGGAAGAGAAAGTGCTAGGAAGGACCGAGCAGGCAAGTGCTGAACAAGAGACTGAAGACCTACAACAGCGGAACTCCTAGAAGAAAACAGAGGGCAAGTCCTTCACGACATTGAACTCTGGCAGTCCTTTCTTGCTATGAGAACAGAAGCAAAAGTCTACACCAAACTTAACTGTAGTGCACTAAAGAGAACAGCCACCACGGTGAAAATTCAACCCATGCAACGAGGAAGCAATCACAAACCATATATCTGATAATAGGTTAATAACCAAAGCATATGAAGTTCTCAGCCAGGTGTGGCAGCATACGCCTATGTAACCCTATGTAACCCTAGCACTCAGAAGGCTGAGGCAGGAGGATTGTGGATTTGAGACTATCCTGGATACATGGTGACCCTTAATCTCAAAAAAAGAAATGTCTGAAACAACCAAAAATATCTGGGGGAAAAAAAAACTTGAACAGACGTTTTCCCAAAGATAATGCGCAAATGGCCAGCATACATATGAAAATACATGGCACATCACAGATACTAAACATACAAATTAAAACCACAGTGAAACAGCACCCCACATCCACTAGAGACAGTTTATTTAAAAAACAAAACAAAACAAACAATCAAACAAACAAAAAACCCTAAATCAGTATTGGCAAGAATGTGAAGAAATAGAAACCCTTGTTTGTAGGATTGTAAAGTGATATGGCTGCCATAGAATATAGCCTGGATGGTCCTCAAAAAAACTAACTCTGAACCAGGCATGATGGCTCATACCTTTAATCCCAGAACTTGGGAGGCAGAGGCAGGTGGATTGCTGTGAGTTCGAGGCTAGCCTGGTCTACAAAGCAAGTCCAGAACAGGCAAGATAACATAGAGAAACCCTGTCTCGGGGAAACACACACACACACACACACAACCAAACAAACAAAAACCTAACTCTGGAAATACAGTATGTTCCCGCACTTGTGAGACATAGGCACACCAATGTCTCTAGCAGTGGCAGAAGCAACTCAAATTTTCACCAGAATGTAAATACGATGTATACATAATAATAAACTGAGAGTCTGGAACAGGAAGGGGCTCCTGCCGCACTGCAACATGGATGAAGCCTTGAGAACATTATTCTACATGAAGTAAGCCATCACACACACACACACACACACACACACACACACACACACACACACACACAAATACTATGACTCCATTTACTTAAGCTTCTAAAGTCATCTAATTCATAAAAACAGAAACTGGAATGGTGGTTGCCAGAGGCTGGAAGAAAGAGTATAGAATTTCACATTCGCAAGATGAAAAAGTTCTGGAGATCAGTTTCACATAATGAGAATATACGTAATACTCTCCGGCTCTCCCCTTATTTGTTGTGGTAGCATATTTTGTTATGTGGTGGGTTTGGGTTTTTTTTTTTTCATATTAATAATTAAGAGTGAAGGCAGAGCAACAGCCCCATGGGAGTGAGGGAGAACTGCAAGCCTCGGCTTTGGGACCTTCTGCACCCTTATTTCTTACAGGGACAGAGGGCCAAGCACAGAGATGGCGGTTGGTGAGTCGACTAGGATATATGGAGCTTGGCACAGGTACCTTAGTTCAGTCCCTCAGGATCCCTCAACTTCCTCAACATCATCACTGTAGACATTAGGCCCTACATCCCTGCCCATTAGAACCAAAGAAAGGTATTTCTCCCTGCTCAGGACCACCAGCTCCCTCAGCTCTGTCTTTAGCCCTTGCCATTCCCTGCCCCTCCTGGTGATTCTGCAAAGTTGAATTGAGAAACTCACCCAGGGCCTGTGACATACCCTGCAGAGGAGGACATAACAGCTTCTCGGAGCTAGCTGCCCTTCTGGAGCTCAGTTAAGTTTGCCAGTCTCAGAATCACTGTGTGTGTGTGTGTGTGTGTGTGTGTGTGTGTGTGTTTTCTCCCCAGTGAGCTCAGCCTTGATAGAAGCGAGGCTTCTTCCCAGTCACCATCCCCTTTATCCCCAGCCCTGGCTCTCCAGCTGACAGCTGACAGACCCTCTCACAGGAGCCACCCTTTCTCCTAGCCTTGCCCCACCCTACTTCACAAAACACAGGGTTCAGACCACAGCAGCTCCTAAGCTCTTAAGGGATCGAACAATCACCAGCATCTCATGGTGGAGAAACATCTACACACGGACCGAGACATAAAACAGGAGCTGGTTAATGCTAAAGTGATGAACTTCCTTCATATTCTAGGGTCCAAAGGAAGAGAAGAGGGAGGCAATGGTTTGGGGTGCTG
Source organism: Acomys percivali (assembly GCA_907169655.1). Classification (NCBI taxonomy): domain Eukaryota; kingdom Metazoa; phylum Chordata; class Mammalia; order Rodentia; family Muridae; genus Acomys; species Acomys percivali. Next base: position 124,631,017 of record OU015747.1, read on the forward strand.
GGGGGGGGACATTTCCAGGTACATGTTCAGGGTCCCTAACTCCCCACTGCCAAAGTGGACTACAACCAAGACTTCAGCCTTAGGGTTCCCCGTACATCGATCACAACTGGATTCCCTCTCCGTCCAGTTCCCATGCTCCTGCATCCTCCATCACTCTCTGGTGTCCTCCCTTTCTCTCTCCTGCTCCCCATCTGTCACGACCCATCTCCACCTGCCCCTCCCTCCCTCTCCCCCACCTCCACTCCCGGGCAGCAGCTTTTATTTTCACAATGAGAGTCTTTCCTCCATCCCTGTCTGGTCTGAAAGTCTCAGGCAAGCAACAATTCCAAGCATCGAGATAGAAAGTCCCACCTAACTTCCTCCAGCTCCAGCTAACAGAGGTTGCCCAAAGAATCCGAGAGAAGTAGGCAAGAGAGAAGAGGGGCAGAGATGGAGAGAGAGAGAGAGAGAGAGAGAGAGAGAGAGAGAGAGAGAGAGAGAGAGAGAGAGAACACTAGAGGAAGGTTCTGGGAGGAGACTCCAGCCAGAGATGAGGAGGAGGAGAGCATGCCCACCCTTCTGCAGCCCATGGTGTCCCCTTACCTAGAAGGACTCTGCCAAGGGATCCAAGCTGGCAATCGGGGGGGACAGCGTAGAGAGCCCCAGTCTCTTCTTGCTGCTCAAGGGTCATCTGTCTGCAAAGTTAGGAACAGTTTCTAGAGCTCTTGGGGGCAGCTTTTTGTGGCTGAACAGGCTCCAGGACAGATAAGAGGGGTACACATGGTGAAGAGGTAAGGCCCAGGCGGAAGAGGTGGTCTTAGTCCAATACCCGGGTTACCCACACTCACACTCATACATACATACACACATACACTCACAGATACATACACACACCTGAGCTGGCCCAGCCTTATGTGTATATATATATAATGAGACACACATACACACACCCCCAGCTCTCTATTGGCTGGCCCAGGCACCCCCGCCCCTCATCAATATTAAACAGCCAGGCCAGGCAGCCATTGGCAGAGGGATGTGGGAACCCCTTGGGAGCTGGGGGGCGGGGGCTGGCCCTGAGGGGGGGCGGGGAGTGGGGGAGCCGGGACATCTGTTCTCCATGCATATTTCATAAGCAAGAAATAGAGAGCTGGGGAAGGGGTGGGGCTGGGGCGAGAGCCAGGGCGGGACCACAGATGAACCCCTCTCAGTCTCCCACACTAGAGGTAGCCGGGCAGAGACTCCAAAGAAGCTGGATTTAAATGTCATAGTTCCATTCTGAGTCCCGGAGTGGCCTTCACGGCCCCTTCTCCATAGCTCTCTTCTCCCAGAAGAAGGCTCTCCAAAGTACCAACAGCAAAAACTATGAAAAGACAAAGTGACCAGCACTAAAACGTGGAAGAAAACCCAACTGTCCTTTCCCTAAGTAAGTTCTCATCAAATAGTATCCCCAGCTTAACTAGCCAGGCTGCCTCTCGCTACTGCTCAGGTCCTAGCCCCTGTTCATCCTGGGACTCAAGCACCCTGATAGGCTCTCTTACACTCCCCATTTTCCTGCCTTCCCCATCACCAGGCTAGGAGTGGGATCAGATTCTGGATGGAGAGCCCCCCCCATGGAGTTCTTCTAGGCTGGCCAGCCCATGTTGATCCATGGGGATGGGGGGGGCAAAATTGGGGGCACAGGAGGGGGGCTTGGGAGGAAAGAGGTAACAGGAAAGGAAGGAGGAGATCCAAGAAAGGTGGAGCAGAGATCGGAAAGACTCTGGGAGAAAAGGGCAGAGCAGGCCACGCCGCCTTGAGTGTGCAGGCCATCAAATGAGCAACAAGAAAAGTAGACACAAAATTATGTGCAAACGAGCGCCGATTACGTCCACATCACTAACTCTGCCGCCTCCGGGGTCTGTGCCTGTGCATATGCGTGTGTCTGTGTCTGTGTGGGTGTGTCGCAGGGTGGCCTGAGAGGGAAGTGAGTTTCTGGGGCTAAGGGAAGCACACGGAGTAGCAGACGGCTGGTTTCCCGCATGGAAATTCTCCCGTTTATTCAGATGCATGGTGTCTTCATTGAGCCTCAGCGAGTATCAGAAACAAACTATGGCTGGAGAGACTCCAGCCAGGCACAGCGAGCTACAGCAAAAGGGCTCACTGTTCACTGAACGGCCTTGGATGAGTCCTGATCTTTGAGCCTCAACGTCTTTTTTTCTTTAAAATGGGATAAGTTATAACTGTTTGGGTTGCCATGGGGACCAAGTGTGATAATGCTTGTAATAAGTGCAGACCCTAGTAGGAGCACAGGCTGTGGGAGGGCTTTGCCACTTCACTGAGCCTTCTCAACCTTTTCTGGGCTTTCTCCAGGGTGAGGCTTTCCCTAAAGGGAGTCCTGTAATTCCTCCCCAAGCTCACCCTCCTCTCCCCACCCCCAGGCCTGGGAGGTGCCAACTCCCACCTGGGCAGGCCCAGACAGGTGCCCAGGCGCCAGCAGATGGGCTGAGCTGGAGGGGAAAGAAGGCCTGAGGAGGGGTGGGGGGGGGCAGGGGATCAGGTGGCGCCTTGGTTCTTGCATCATCATTGCCATGGTGCTGATTAAAAAGCAATCTCCACCTAATGAGCCCCCAGCAACCACAGTCCTGCTTCCCCCACCCTCCTGCCCTTCAACCCATCCAAGAAACTGGAAGACTGAGACTTGGGAGAAAGTGCCATGGGGGAGGGGGGAGAGATGAGAGAACGGTAGGGAGACACAGGAAAATGGTGGGTGGGGGGGGACAAGAGGAGACGCTGGGTCATGGAGGAGACACGGAGAAGTGGGAAGATGTGGTCACAGTGAGAGACATAGGGGAGACAGCGAGATAGAGGAGGAGGAGGAGGAGGGTGGGGCCAGGATGCAGGTGCAGGTGTGGAGGAACTCAGGGACTGGGAGGTGGTGTTGATATGAGAAAATCTGAGAGAAGGCAGAAGGGAGATGGAAACAGGAAGGAAGCAGAGAATAGGCAGGTCTCATGAAGAGAAAAATTCTGGCCGGTAAGGTGGGGAGACAGGAGAGTCAACTATAAGGTGTCACCAAAATGGAGGACCAGATGCCAAAGTCATTGAGGAGCACAGAAGAACCTCCAGAGACCACAGAGCCGAAAGGAATGACAGAGGAGGATGGACACTGGGGACCGGAAGCAACTCCTGCTGCCGGCCTCTCCCCTTACAGGCTGTTTGGTTCAGATTCTTTCAGCCCTGCAAGCCCTGTGCCTGAAGCATCCAGCCTTAGCTGTCCCATGTACTCTAGGGACCATTTCTTCCTCCTCCGCATCTGTCATCCCAAGATCTTAGGCTCTGGGGATTCCCTAGTCCCCGGCCTCACTCAGGGATTCAGTTTTTACATCTCAGGGCAGTAGCTGAAAAGACCACACACAAGTAACAAACAAGAGCTAACAGCACAGAACTGTAAAAAAAAAAACAACACTGTATCTACTGAACCCAGAGTCAGCTGGTCCTGGGTCCAGGTCCTGGTGACCTTGGACAAGTCATATAACATTCACTGGCTTCCTTTTGCCATCTGTGATGTGGGCATAGTGTTACCCAAGCACAGGGCTCTTGTGACACCCAGTGAAACAGTCTGTGGGAGACTGCTGAGCGAACTGCAGAGTGTTCACCCTCAACTGCCTACATCTGCAGGGTAGTTAAAAGGGTACAGGCAGGTTTTTTTTTTTTTTTTTTTTTTTTTTTTTTTGGTTTTTCGAGATAGGGTTTCTCTGTGTAGCCTTGGCTGTCCTGTACTCACTTGGCAGACCAGGCTGGCCTTGAACTCACAGCGATCCGCCTGCCTCTGCCTCCCGAGTGCTGGGATTAAAGGCGTGCACCACGCCCGGCTTGGTACAGGCAGTTTTATCCATATATGTATGGTAGGAAATATGACTGAAGGATGCTGAGGAGAGAGGTCTTCGTATTGGGAACCGTGTGTGTGTGTGTGTGTGTGTGTGTGTGTGTGTGTGTGTGTGTACGCACACGCGCCATCTTCCCTGCAAGGAAGACAAGAGGAGCAGGCCTTAGGGATAGAGAAAATGATTATGCCTCTGTGGTTGTTATTTTGTGTTTTATAGGCATTCACTTCTTCAGATTGTGGCTCACAAGTTTCTATCCTCGAGCAGCTTGTGAGGTTCTGGGGCTGGGCGGGACATTGGAAGGTAGGTTAGACACAGGGGCTGGGAATAGTCCTTGAGGGTAAGGGGAGGGCCTGGAGAAACTGGGAAACAGTGGGCTTGGCAGGAGAGGGGGTGACATATGTGGGGAGCCCTGGGGACCCAACCAGGCAAACAGGCTGGCAGGGAGAGCAGGCAGTGTTAACTCTTGCTGTGCCACGACGCCTGACCCTTCTCTAAGAGTGGCTGTGGTTGAGGGGCTAGTTTGTTAGGAACTGGAGGTGTGTTGGGTCACAGCAGGCAAGGCAGGCAAGAGAAGCCTGTGCGGGAGCTACCATCACTTAGAAATGGTAGCAGCGCATTAGTGTCTTCTTTTTCGGTCCTTGCTTTCCATATGGTCTCTTGTCAGTCTGTCTTTCTCTGTCTCTACCCCTCTGTGCCTCTAGGAGGTGACAGCGGGGTCTCCACTCTGGCTAACTACACAATCTGTCACTCTTGATGCTGCCAGCCCAGCTGGATGCCCCCCCCTCACCCCCCCCCGCCCCTCTCAGCACCCAGCCCAAGCCCTCTGCCCTTGGCTCCCTAGGCCTTCTTGCCTTTGTCTCCTATGGCGGCCTCCCCTTTCTTCTTCCTCTTCACTCACCTCTCCTCAGTTCAGAGCCCACTTCCAATCTCATTACAGCCTGGGCCTTGCAACCACTGCACCACCCCCTCCCCTCCCCCACCCATCTGTCTTCCCTGAAGCTCTCCTCTTTGTACCCTCCCATCTGTCACCACCAGCACTGGGCCTACTCCCCTCCGGGCCACACCCACCGCCTGGCCTTTCTCCCCTTGGGCTCAGTTCCCTCTCTTTCCCCTTCCTCCTTCAGGCCTGGCTAAGAACCCTACTTCCTCTGTTTCCTTTCACAGTCTTGGTTTTTCAGGATGTTCTCCCTCACTTCCGTTTTTTTTTTAATCCCACCCCTCTAGGACCTCTGACCATTCCTCACTTGTGAGTTTGGGGGGCAAAGAGTGAGGACTCCAGGGTCCCAGCCCCTAACCCCCTGAGCAACCACTTAAGCTGGTAATGTTGGCTCAGGGTTGCATCACCTCAGGGGAGTGACTTCTCCTCAGGCTCCTGAGATGGCCCTCCACTTTTGCTCACGTTTCCCTGTTTGGGCCCAGGGCTTCCTCTGCCCTTTTCCACCACGTAAGTGTGAGGCTCCTGTACCGAGTTTCCATTCATGGAGAATTTACCCAGAAGCCCGCTGGGATCGCTGGCCTTCCACAGCTCCAGATTTCCCCAGCCCCACACCAAACTTCTCTTTTATTTCTTTTTTTGTCCTCCCTCCCCTCTGCCTCTCTACCTCCTTCCTTCCTTCCCTTCTCCTTCCTTTCTTTTGAAGAAATGATGGTATTTTCCCCTCAATCTCTACTGTTCCTGGGCTAGGGGACAATAGTGTCCCTTTGAAGAGTTGATCCTTGTGCTATCTCTGAGAGTTCATGAATTGATCATCTTTTCAAATGGCCCCTGCCTGGAGCGAAGAAGAGGCTAGAGCCCTAGTTGTTCCTTCATAGAACCAGACATAGCCAGTGTGGAGCAGCGAGAGCAGCCCCTCCTCAGAGTTCCCACTCCACAGAGAACACTGCCCTCCCCACGTGAGGCTCCTCTCCATTGGCCTTTGCCTGAAGCAATCCCATTGTCCTCTGAACGTGGGTAGAACTTGTCTAGGTCTGCCTTGGTACAGAGCATGCATGGCTTTGCTGGGTCATCTTGTGTCACGTCCCTGCCCTCCATCCAAACTTTGGAGTCTTAAAGAGAAGACGCCATCTCTCTCTTATGCTTTGACCATACACAGACAAAGCTCTTCCCCTGTAGCCATGCTCAGTAAATGTCTATTACTACTATGGCTGTTGGCACAGATATGAGACATGGTCTAGTCCCTTATTGTATGTGTCCGTGTAAGCAGCATCACTCCTCTGTGCTAATTTTCCCCATTTACCAAATCAAATGAGTTGAGTATCTGGACATGGTGGTACCTATCTGTAGTTCCAGTATTCAAGACACTGGGGCAGGAATGATTGAGCTTAAGGCTAAGCTGAATTACCCAGAAAAATCTTGTCTCAAAAAAAAAAAAAAAAAAAAAAAGAAAAGAAAAAAAAAAAGCACATGATTTCTAAGGTTTTAGCTATTATTATAAGTCCCTGGATACAGGGCCTATGGGTGAAGAGAAAGATAACACATATATGTGAAAATGCCATAATAAAGTTGTTTTGTATGCTAGCTTTAAAAAAATTGGCTGTGGCATACTCCTTAAATCCTACCATTCAGAATGTAGAGGTAAATAGATCTCTGTGAGTTTGAAGTCCACCTATTCTACATAATAAGTGCCAGGCCAGCCAGGGCTACATAGTGAAACTCTGCCTGAAAATTAATTAATTAATTTCCCTCAAAGGCACAAAATTCTATTAAATAAGGTGTAATTTATATAGAACTAAAAGGTTCTTAGACTGGGCTGGAGCGATGGCTCAAGCGGTTAAGGGCACTGACTGCTCTCCCAGAGGCAGCTCACAACTGTCTGTAACTCCAAGATCTGACACTCTCACATAGGCAGACATACAGGCAAAACATCAATGCACATAAAATAAAGGTAAAGCCGGGCGTGGTGGCGTACACCTTTAATCCCAGCACTTGGGAGGCAGAGGCAGGCGGATCACTGTGAGTTCGAGGCCAGCCTGGTCTACAAAGTGAGTCCAGGACAGCCAAGGCCACACAGAGAAACTCTGTCTCAAAAAGTCAAAAATAAATAAATAAATAAATAAATAAAATAAAGGTAAATAAAATTTAAAAGTTCTATTAATTAAAAAAAAAAAAAGAATCTTGGGGAGTAGGCTCGAGATGGCTCAGAGGTTAAGAGTACTGGCTGCTCTTCCAGAGGTCCTGAGTTCAATTCCCAGCAACCACATGGTGGCTCACAACCATCTATAATGTGATCTCATGCCCTCTTCAGGCGTGTAGGCATACATGCAGGCAGAGTACTGTATAATAAATAAATAAATAAATAAATAAAAATCTCTGACCATTTGATTTCTGGGTCCCATGATAGGAAAGAATTGTCTGCCCAAAGCTGTCCTCTGATCATACACACACTGTGGCACACACACACACACACACACACACACACACACACACACAGAGAGAGAGAGAGAGAGAGAGAGAGATACGTAAATGTCTCTTCCTAGCACGTACCTTTGGACAGCAGCCCAAGATGTTAAAATGAGAAAATAGTATTCTTTATTCAATAGACTGGTGAAGGCATCAGGTGGAGTAAAACCTTCTGGTTACTTGATGGGGGAGGTATCGCAGTGGGCAGTGAAGCTGGTACTGAGGAAGGGGGCCATTCCTTCAACTTTCTACCAGAGTTGGAAGAGGAGAGCCAATATGAACTGGCAAGAGCAGGGAAGGAGGAAAGCCCTTAGGGAAGGAGCAGGGATAGGCAATGACGGTTTCAGAAGGCACAGGGAGGATGAGGTCTAGCTAGGGGACAAAGGAAGCTAGGAGATTACAAGGTATGTGGCCCCTAAGATGCTGCAGGCCACCTGCATCTGTGCTGGAGCATCTTCTGGGTATATTCCAAGGAGTGGAATAGCTGGGTCTTGAGGAAGCCCTATTCCCAGTTTTCTGAGATAGCATCAGATAGATTTCCAAAGTGGCTGTACTAGTTTGCATTCCCACCAGCAATGAAGGAGTGTTCCTCTCTCTCCACACCCTCGCCAGCATGTGGTGTCACTTGAATTTTTGATCTTAGCCATTCTGATGGGTGTAAGATGGAATCTCAGAGTTGTTTTGATTTGCATTCCCCTGATGACTAAGGAGGTTGAACATTTCTTTACGTGTTTCTCAGCCATTTGATATTCCTCTGTTGAGAATTCTCAACCTTTCGAGGGGCCAGCACACTGGTCTGAGAGGAGTGTCTGGGAGTCTCTGAAGGTCAGTCTGGGTGGGTGGCTGTGGTCCTTCTACAGAGCCAGGCCTCTGCAAAACCGTGAAGAGCTGGGTTCTGCTGTAGTTGGCACAGGGCTTGGGTGGGTAGGGAGTAGGGCAATACAGAGTAAGGGAGCACGGAAGACGGAAGACCAGCTTGTATTCTGTGTTCTTCCCTAGGAACAGGAGACATCCTGTCCCCTTCTGTCCACTCCCCTCCCCGCCCCCCACCCCGAATCCCTGACTCTGCTCAAGCCCCTGTTTCTCTGTTTAGCCCCCTCTCTGGTAACCAGCCACGTCCCCGCTTCCGGAAACTGCCAGCAGGATGAGAGAGTTTACTGCTCTGTCCGCTGGGAGACCTGTTGGCCAAGGGAGGCATGGAGCCGGCCCAGACGATGGTGGCAGCTGTGCTCGGCTCCCACCAGTGCCAGCACAACACACAGCGTTTCCAGCTCCAACTGGGGGCTGGCAGGAGGAGCAGCGGGGTATGTTTCCTATCTCAGAACCCTAAACATGCTTCCTTCAGGGAGCCCGGAGAGAAAGCTGGAGGAAAACCATCTCCTCTCAGCAGGATTCTCAGAAAGGTAAACCGCACGGCTCAACCAAGGAACACGGGAGTGTTTAAACTGTGAAAACAGCCAGTTTTCCATCTCTCTGGTCTTTAGGCTTGTGTGAGCAACAGCCTCCAGGCTCCTGCTGAGGACTCCACCCCCTGCCGGTCTCCCACCCTATCTCAGCCGCTGCCCACTTTCACTTGCAGCTCTGCTCTGCCCTACAGGCTTGTCTCTGTGGAGATGCAGGGCGGTTTTTTCCCCAATAGCCACGCTTCTTTCTGAAACAGTCCCAGACCACTCTTGTGTTGACTTACAAAAAACCCCACAGTTTAATGGAGGGCTCAAACTCCTTAGCATGCCCTCCAAGAAGCTTTGGATGTGGCCCCATCCTCACCACTTCCTGCTTCTCCTCAGGGTGGTTCACGCACACGGTGTAACTTAGGGCTTTTGCTTGCTGTGCTTCTTCTCCACGTGGCGAATCCTAAACCCTAACCCTGTCACTTCCATTGCCCCAGCTGGAGCATAAGGCAGCGCTTCGGTCTGTTACACTCGGTATTACACCTAGTTGTGCGTCTTTTTCACACACTCCAACCCTGAGCTCCCCGAGGCTAAGGGTTGTGCCCGCTTCATCTCTATACCTGCTCCGAGTGAATAAAGTGAGGAAGCTATGCTGGGGCTGTTGTGAGAAGGGCTGTAGGCCTGTCAGGCCCTTCTTCATTTCACCTGCGTTTTTACACGGTCTCCCTTCTGGAGAGCGAGGCAGCATACACCGGGCTCTACTCTAGTCCAGGGTCACTGGACATGGTGACCTGAGACGAATACCAAACAAGTGCAAGTTGTATGGGATAATTTAAATAAAACTTCTATTAATATAATTAAAAAAAAAAAAAAAAAAAAAAAAAAAGAAGGAAAAAAAAAAAACCCCAACAAAAATAGATATTATAGTTTAATAATAAAAAGTACGACTGAGACTGTGGGCTGGAGGTGGGATACCCACCTAACAGCATGCCCACCCTAACATGCCATCTGGAGACCTGGAGAAAGGACAGTGGGAAAGAGACTGCTGGCTCAGCCAGAGACCCATTCTTTCCCTAAGGGTCTGGGGTAGTTTGATCCCAACGCTCAATCCTTCCCATCCTTCTTCCTGGTCCGGCAGGTGGTTGGGTGCAGGGGTGGGGATAGGGTGACAGTGGGATCAGACAGAGGGACAGGGCAGGATGGAAAGACCTGAGAAAGGGCAGATGAGGATGGGCAGTGGGGGCGTTAAGCAGGAGCAGGAGCAGGAAGCTTCTATCATAATGCCTGGGATCAGAGAAGGAGAAACAAATGAGAAAGGGGGAGCTGAGAAGGGGAGGCGACTCATTCACGTCTCCCTGTCTCCACTCAGTTCCAGTCCATGGGTCATCCCAGTCTAAGACAGGCCCAGAGACAGTCCAGTGACAAATCAGTGGTTTGTTCCCAGCGAGACAACCGGCCTGGGAAGTAACATCCGAAGCTGGCAGGGGAAGCTGCCATCCTCTTCAGTAAGACACAGCTCCTGGCTCTCGGGGAGTGACAAAGAGGATGTCGGCTTTGGCGTTGATGCAGTAAGTGACGATGAGAGAGAAGACGAGGATGCCGAAGCCCACGATCAGGGTAATAAACTGCAGGGACGAAGGTGCAGGCAGTGAAGAAAAGTGTTCTCAGCATACCACAGCCTTAGGTAACCCAGGAAGAAACCCCCTCAGAATTCTGGCACTAGATTCAAGCACCAAGAACAAGCAACAGCTACGGGCAGCATCTTCCCAATTAGTATACTAGGCTCTCCTCAGGGGAAAGGTGTCTGTGTATCTTTGCTTAAGTGATTTGCAGACAGGCAGGACCTGCAGCTTTGGTTCTCTGGTGTCTTGGTGAGTCACGGTATGCTCATAACTTACTTATAACACGGGCTCAATAACTATTTGACTGAATCCTCCAGCTGAGTCAGAGAGTAGACGCTGGGTAGGAGCGGGAAACACAGAAGACCTTTTTAGGTCCCACTGGGGCTCTCCTAAGTAACTGTGCATTCAAATCATCAACACAGAGAGACCTCCTAATGGGACGCCATGCACTGGCAGACCAGGCACAGATTTGCACTGGTTTTGCTATGGATCTGGGACAAATGAGAAACAGCCGAAAGGAGCCTAACAGAACTGAGGCAAGAAACAGTGAAAAGAGCGTGCCCACCCCAACCAACAGAACGGTATCACCTCCCTTTCAGTCCAGTCTTACCTCAAGCTCTTTGCTGGCGATTAGGAATATCCGAGCTTGGATGTCTTTCCAGCGGCTCTCAGCCCACGTGGAATATTCCGTGGAGCTCCACTGACTCAGTTCAAAGGCAGGGGACAAGGCCCTGGCCAGTCGTACTGTGGAGCGTACACACCGTGGGAGCCGCTCTGTCTTGTTGGAATTCAAAGGACCTTGTACCCATGAGTACTCATACAGCTGCACAGGAAGACAGGTAGCAGCACAGGGCTGAGGTGACATCCTTCTCACTTGCTCTCTGTGCCCTAGTGGCACCGTATCCCAGCCAACCTCGTCAAAGGCTTGATGACACTTCATCCCACAGGTGGGCTGATTTCTCTCAGGCCACTACTTCCTCAATACTGGGGTTCCTAGGACTAAACCCCATGCCAATCCCCACATCTGCCCAGGAGATTCCCAACTTTTCCAAGGGACACCTCCAACACCCACCGCCACTCACATCCTTGCTTTCACTCGGGACTTTACTGGGATCCTGGCATTGCTCTCGGGTGAGGTTGGTCACCTTGCCGGTCAGGTTTGCCAAGGCATGCTGCACAACGTAAGTCGTGTTGGTAGGGCTGGAGACAGCGATGTAGTGTTGAAGGGGCCCATCATCTGGTTGTAGGCCAAAGGGAAAGGGGGATTTAGAAGGTGAGGTCAAGGGGGGCGGGACAGAAACAGAAAGAACGCAGCACTGGCAGGAGCCAGAAGGGAGCATGGTAAGAGAAGAGGGTCCAACGGTGAAAGCACGGGGGTGGGGGAGGGGGGGGGGGGGGGGGGGGAAAGAGTAAGGATTAAAGCAAACTGACGCTCTTTTCTCTACACATTTTATCAGGTAGGGCTCCCCCTCCTCACGGCCGATGCTTACCCAGATAGGACCTTAGGTCATGTCTGAGGATAGACTGAAACCACGAGTTGTTGGCTCTAACCAGGAACCCATAGAGCAGACGCGTAACCTAGGGTTGGGACACAGAGAAGACGACCAGGGAAACAAAAGGCAGAGACCAGTTTATAAGACAGGAACTCTAGTGGGGCTGGGATACAGTGGCCAGTGCACACAAATGTAGAGGACGCCCACTCAAGAACTCCCAGGGCTATCATCCTCACAGACAGGAAGAGGCATGCTAAATTCTACAGTTTAGGAAGCTGGCAAAGACCACTGAGGAGGGGTAGAGAGGGGCAGCCTGTACTAACAGAAACATCTTTTCTTACTGTCTGAGGATCAGCCTGAATGGAGTCTTGGAACTTGACTCCTCCTGCAAGCTCATACAGCGCCCGTGCCAGCACCGTGGCCACATTCGCCAGTGCCTGCAGCAGATGAGGAGAAGGCCTGGATGGCTCACCTGCCTCTCAGCATTTCGCTTGTATCATTTCTGATGCGTTTCCCACGCTCCCACCCAGCCCAGGTCAGTGCTACCTTGGCAGTGTCTGTCACAAAGTTCAGATCTTCTTCTGGGCTCTGCCACTCAGGATAGGTGACGTTAATGTTCTCAGCAGTGTCATAAATGCTCTGGTAATACCTGCCCGGAAAGTCAGCGTGAGCCCTGGCTGTACGAAGCCACGTCTTGCCCGCTTCCTGTACCTCTTTAATAATGGACTCCAATTTTCTTTCCTCTTTTCTCACTGGATGATGAAAAATAAGATAGCAAGTTCCCACATGAAGGACGTTTAGGTAGGAGAGGGGGCAAGAAGGAATGTGGGTGGGGTAAAGAAATTTGAAGCCGCTGCTGATGGACAGAGTATAAAAGGAAGGCAAACCCTAAGCACTGGAGACTAATTGTTTGGACTGCACACACAGAGAACTGCCACCAATGAATGCTTACAGTGATAGAGGGGAACCGGTGAGGTACTGAGGTCAGACACACACACACACACACACACACACACACACACACACACACACACAGATACAGATATTTTGGATCAAATCACCGTGATGGTCCCCAAGATTTTAAAAGTGCACCCTTAGCTTTCCTACTCAAATGTCGCTTGTGCAGGAATAGATTGTTGTCCCATATAGCGCCAAGTCAGCTAACAATCAGATGAATTATCTCTTACCTCAAAGTACCACAAAAGATTTAGAAAGCTGACAGTAATCGACAACTGTCACTCCCTTGAATGAGTGAGAAACGATCTTTGCTAGGGTCAGAGAATCAGTTTAGGGATTTTATTTAAAAAGCTCATTTGGCCCCAAGGAAGCTGAAGAGAGAGCCGTCCCGCCTGAGTGACAGTCCCCTGTTGTCCCTGCCTGACTGAGAGTCCCCTGTTGTCCCTGGCCTCAGGTTAGGAGCAGCACAAGGGCCTCAGACGGGACAGGGGTAACTAACAGTGCTTCTTGTCTTCAGCCTTCCCTGGTACACGCGGCAACGTGTACCTACCATGGGACGGGAATGTGTCACATTGTACAAAGTAAGAACACTGCTTGTGGACCCAGAAAGGGACCACTCTTGTCCTCCAGCCAAGAAACTACCGTCTACCCTCCTATGCTTTGGCTTGAGATGATGCCCTCTGTGGCAGCCCTTGAGAACTCAGGTACCAGGCAAACCTGGGAGAAGTGGAGCTGCAGCAGAGGACAGTTGTACTGGGAGGTGCTGAGTAAGGGTTGAGAACCAGGGTTCCAGGCCTCCTGTGAATAGGCCACTGGGTAAAGAATCTGAACGTTCTGGAGTTTTTGGAGGCAGCGTATGGGGTGGGAGATGACAGTAATCTGCCTTCCACACTACAGAATAGTCTGCCTCTGAAAATGAAGAGGGTATAGGGCCAGGTAACTCACCGGTTATGGAAGGAACCGGAGTGGTCAGCCAGAACTACGCCAGAGACGTTTCGAGCCCGAAGAAATCGTTGTAGAGATGATGGTGGAAGGGCCTGGGACTGATTCTGTCTCCTCAGGACAACTTCCGGGACAGTAGCACCACTCTTCTCCAGAGTGGCCAGAAGGTCCTCCACCTGTGGAAGCCAAGAAGCAGACTGACGGGAGGTAGACGTGTGGGCAGAAGGGCTCTCTCAGCCCTGTGCTCTCCTAGACAGTCTGCTGCTGGTCTGGACCAAGACTCTGACTTCCCTACAGTCCCCACGGTTCTTCCTACAGTTAGAAGATTAAGGCACAAAGAGGCCTGGTTTCGCCACATTTATAGGCTAGCCCTGTCCTCAGGGTCCAGCCTCATCCTCGGTGGCTCTTTCACGTATCATCTGTTGTGCGGAATTGGAGGGGGCCCATCAACAATGGATGGCAGCTAAGTAATTCTCTAAGTACTACAGGAGTCCCAGGCAGGGATGACAGCAAAGGCTGCCGTAGCAACAAGAGCACTCCAAGGAGAAAGGCAGGCTTACAGCTGCACTCGGTAGGGAGAAGGACCTTGAATAAACATTAAGAAAGTGGAGGGCAGGGCCTGGCGAGATGGCTCAGTGGTTAAGAACACTTTTTGCTCTTGCAGAGGACCCAGGTTCGTTCCTCAGACCCCACACAGCGGTTCACAAACATCTGTATTGCCAGTTCTAAGGGATCTGCCTCTTCCAACCTCCTTGGGTACCATGCACATATGTGGTACACATACATGCGGGCAAATACTTAGACATATAAGATAAAATAAATCTATGCAACCATCCCCCCCCCCCCAATAAAGTGGAAGGCAGTTTGGGCAGGAGCCTGAGACAGGCAGGACTCTGGCAGGCAGCCTTGACAGCTGGGTCCATGGGACAGCAAGCTAGAAGGAGCAAGTCATGCTGGGAATGGTGGCACGTGCCTTTAATCCCAGCACTTAGGGGGCAGGGCCTGGCGGATCTCTCAGGAGTTCAGGATGGACTGGTTTACAGAGCAAGTTCTAAGAAAGCCAAGGTTACACAGAAACTCTGTCACAAAAAAAAAAAAAAGAAAGAAAGAAAGAAAGAAAGAGGGCTGGAGAGATGGCTCAGTGGTTAAGAGCACTGCCTGCTCTTCCAAAGGACCCAGGTTCAATTCCCAGCACCTACATGGCAGCTCACAACTGTCTGTAACTCCAAGATCTGACACCCTTACACCAATGCACATAAATTAAATAAAAATATTAAAAAAAAAAGAAAGAAAGAAAGAAAGAAAGAAAGAAAGAAAGAAAGACAGAAGCAACCAGTTCCCTGTCTTTAATGAGTAGTGGCGGTATTTAAGCACTACAGGGTGACAGAGAACTTCTTATTCCAGGGAACCCTCGGGAGGTTATGATTCTTCTCACAAAGCAGAGGTGCTCATCTCTAGCCAATACCTAAGTCTATTCTTTCTCTTGTCTGTAGGTTACCTGGTTCTTCACAGATACGTTTTTCTGAGACATGGGATCTGTGTGCATCCAGAGCTCCAGTGATGTTCTTAAGGCCACCTGGGAGGGATGAGGAACAACACGTATGACCTGTCTCCCGCTGCGACCCCATGCCGGAGAGACGGATGTCGAGGGGAGACGCGGGTGGGACTTCAGCACAGGCTGCAGAGCAGGAAGGGGTCGGGGAGAGAGGCTCGCACCTGCCCCAGCTCCACGAATGAGTCGATGTTCTCCAGGCGCACAGGGAACTTGCTGTTCTCCATGTCGTAGACCATTCTTGAGCTGCCAATGTAGTCAAAGGTTTCCTGAGGGGTGGAGACAGGAGAAATCCCCAAGGACCAGGGCAGTTTGAGGGCAACAGAATGGGCTGCTTTCTTGAGTTGTCTCAGCCGCTAGTCAGCTAGTCAGTCATGATCTACCAGGTCCCCCCCCCCCCCCACAACAACCTATCCAGCTGTTTCTCACATGCATGCATCATGGGATTTCTTGATCCTAGAAATGGGGAGAGCAGCCTTTGTAAGGGCTCAAAGCAAACATCGGCCGTTACACACTTGCTTCTTGGTTCTTCCTCCTTCTGCACAGCTCTGGCCGCTCTTACCTTACACTACAGCCAGGCTGTCGCAACACAGGGACCAGGCTAATAAGCATGAAAGGAAGCCTCAAATAGATCTTATCAATGGGGGAGGGAAGTGGACATCTTTTTAGGAAACAGAAGCTTCCTTAAAAAAATAAAAATTAAAAATAAAATTAAAAAAAAGACCGGGCGTGGTGGCACATGCCTTTAATCCTAGCACTTGGGAGGCAGAGGCAGGTGGATCGCTGTGAGTTCGAGGCCAGCCTGGTCTACAAAGCGAGTCCAGGACAGGCAAGATAACATAGAGAAACCCTGTCTTGAAAAATAAAAATAAAAAATAAAAACAACAAACAACAAAACCAAAAGGATTCTAAAGGGGAAACAGAGACACATGCAGAAACTCTGAGTGGCAGCCCAGGTCAGTGATTCCTCTCCTGCCATTGCCACTCCCCCTCCCCCCCAACTCCTTGCCATCTTTCCCTGGGGAAAAAGCCCTTACCCCCTGGAAGAAGACAAACATCACATTTCGGGGTAGTTCGGTCACATTAGGTGCCTTGTGCAAAGCTTCGGCTGCAGCCAGCTGAGTGACAAAGGAGGCTACAGCACTCTCTGCCCCGGGAGCCACATTCCAGAAAAAGGACCGGCTATCCATCTGGAATAGCAGAATGCAGGATGGGGTGGTGCACTTGAAAACTGGACCAGTAGAGCCAAGCCCAGGCGCCCTCTCCTGCTCCAGGAGGACCCATGTATGTTGGGACGAGGACTGGAGCCAAGGAGTCCAACAAGCCCAGCTCCCTCTCCACTTGGGACTCCCCAGCGTGTTCACTCTGAAGTCAGACATGCCTAAAGAGCCCTGCCCATGCTGCAGGGGGGGCAACACTCACCCGGGTGGCCACAACCACAACCCTGTCCTCAGGATCTAACGCCCCAGATGTATTTATGGGCTTAAGCATGCTCCATACGTTGAAGTCGGATAGGGGGTCGCAGACGATTTCTGAGTAGGACACAAACAATGAGCGAGCAATAGGGCTAAGGGAGAGGGTAGTTGGAGAGCAGGCCTTCAAGACCATTTGGACTCTGTCCCCACACACCCCAGGACCATTCCTCCACCTTCAACTGTTCTAGCTCTGGCTCTCTGGCACCATCCACTTCAGGGGCAGGCTGCCTCATCTTTTCAGAATTCTCTCATCCAGTGCCTGCTGCCTGGGCCCACACCTTCCCTGGGTATCATACCGACCTCCCTGACTGGGTCCACCTTCTTCGGCGCAGCCCACCTCCATGGACTGGCTCTGCCTACCTGGGTTGATGCTGAAGGTGCTCTGGATGAAGCTGCGCCGCATGCAGGTGGCAGTGCTGATGACGGCGTGCATGTGTGAGAAGAGCTGCATGGCACACAGAGGGAAGCTTGGCGCAGAGCCATTGTGACCCAGGTTGTGATCCTGATAGCACTGGAAAGGAGACAGACCCCACTGAGACAGCTAGCTGTGGAGGCCCTCTCTCGCTTTCCAGGAAGAGGAAGGCCCAGCTTCATTCTGAAGCCGCTCTCTTTTGGGGAGACATAAGTCCCCAAGCTACAGGTATCCTGGGATAACCATTTAAGGTCAAAGAGAAAAATTCCTCAATCAGTACAAATGGCATGGACTCAACAGACTGGCTGGAGCAGATGAACTTATCCAATTTGGCTGCCACGGGGTCTTGCTACGCAGTGTACAATGGCCCCAAACTCATAATCCTGTTTCAGCCTTCCAAGCATTGACAGTACAGGTGTGTGTTACCATGCCTGCCTTCAGCAGTTCTTAGTGTGACTTGCTATAAGGAACATTGGCTAGAAATTAAAAAATAAAAATTACGACAGCTTGGCAAGCAACTCTTTTAGTCATTCTGAAGACAAATCTGTCAATTGGTCTTAAAATGCAGATGCTAGACCAAACAGAGTCAGGATAAATTAGAGCTGTAAACAACTGATCCAAGGGGCCGTAGAGATGGCTCAGTAGGTAAGAGCGTTTGCTGTGCAGATGTGATGAGCCATGTTCCAACCCCAGCACCCACATAAAAAGCAGAGCATGGATCTGTAACCCCAGTGATGCTGGGAGAAAAGGCAAGAGGATTGTGGGTGCTGGCTGCCTGCCAGCCTAGCTCCAGGATTCCTGTCTCAAGGGAGTAAGGTGGACAGTGCGAGAGTAAGATGTCCTCCTCTGGTCTTTACATCATGTACCCAAGCACACACATGTGTACACAGACAGACAGACAGACAGACAGACACACACACACACACACACACACACACCCTCAGGGATTTACTGAACTCAACCTCTCAACTCCTAGTGGTCTCACTCTGTCGCTCAGGCTGGCCTACAACAACAGCCTTAAATGTCCGGCAATCTTCCTGCCTGTACCTGGGACTGAGCATGAGGCATCATGCTTGTTCCAATGTTCCCTACCACAAGCCTCGGTTTTTTCAAAATAGGGTTTCTCTGTATACCCCGGCTGCCCTGGAACTCGATTTGTAGACCAGGCTGGCCTCGAACTCACAGCAATCTGCCTGCCTCTGCCTCCCGAGTGCTGGGATTAAAGGCGTGAGCCACCACGTCTGGCTTCTTTTTATCTGGTTCTTAACCGTGTTTTATATAATAACACCTTGTTTTATATTCTTCCATGTATTTCTGCCCAGTCTAAAGCTTTCATTGCCGTATCAGACAGGAAAGAAACGGTCGAGGGAAATGTCAGGGCACTGAACGATAAACTTCTGCGTTCTTGTTTTGTTTGTGAGACAGGGCCTTGCTATGTCACCCTGGTTGGTCTGGAACATGCTGTCTCTACCTCCTGAGTGCTGGGATTCAGGCATCACACTTGACCAAGCTCCTTGGTGGTTGTTTTGGGAAGCCATTTTTCAAGGTGTGAACAAACAGGATGAGAGCAAGAAAACAATCCTGTTTCTCAGTGGAATTGCCAGGAGCTGGCCGAGGAGGCAGTACCTGCTTGATGACCTTGGTTTCGTTCTCATCTTCAAGAAGAAAGATGGGGAAACTAAAGTCTTCATAAGCCAAGCCGTTGCCCAGTTCATTCCACAGCGTTTTTTTGCAATGGGCAAACTCTGACCCGTAGGAGTTGGAGTAAATACCTGGAGGGAGGGAGCAGGGGACCATTTAATGAAGCACCAAGCAGGCAGGGAGCAGGGGAAGTAGGAAGGTTAGGGTGTCAGGGGCCGGGGCTAAGAGCATGAAGAGAGGCATCATGGGTGTATCACCAGCCCTGCTAAAGCAGAGGAACTGGTCCGGAGGAAGTCTAGGCGGGCAGATTCGGGGTCTGGGCTTGTGACAGGAACGGACGGTAGAAGAGGAAGTACGGTGGGCTGGCGTGTGGGGAGTGGGAAGGAATCAGTTGTTCACAGTCCACACAGACACACGCCAGGTCCCCTGCCCTTGAAACCTGACACTGGAGCAACAATTAGCCTCGTACAGTCAGAAGGTTCTCGTGAACTTTTGAGGCTCTTACCAAACCCATCATTTGGGCACTGCACACTAGGAGAGAAGCTTGAGGTCGAATCGGGCTTGGCTGGAGTCACGGCAAGCCCAGCAATTCTGCTGGCTCTTCCCTTCAGCTTTTCCATTATATCCCTGGAATGGAGAGAGGGGCATGAGAGAAGACAGGACAGTATCTGACAGATTACTAGTCAGGGTGGAAACAAGCGGAGAGCCAGTCACGCAGAACTACCACTCAGCTCTCTATTGGGGCTTAACTTCTGAGTCTGGACTACGGTCCGACCTAAGTGATTTTAGAACAACTCCCTCTTCCCTGAAGATACTGTCTCCTCTTCTCTGAATACAAACCCTGCTCCCTATTCTCCAGGAGACTCATCAGTACAAGACCCAAATCTTTCTTTCTCACACATAGTTCCAGGAAGACACACCCAGTTCTTACCTAGTGAACAGCTTGCCCTCCAGTAGAACCATGTAAGGGGGGTTGGGGCCGTCGGTCAACACCCAGTGCAGATCTTCTTCCTTGTCCACTACATGGATAACCCCTGTATCCCCACTAATTGAAGCTGCCGGGACAGAATGGGTCAAATTAAAGCTCCCACAGTTGACAATTCTGCAGTTTTTTTGTTTTTTTTTTAAAAACAGGGTCTCACTATGTAACCCTGGCTGACCTGAACTGACTGTGTAGACCAGGCTGGCCTTGAATTTGCAGTGATCCTCCTGCCTCTGCTTTCCAAGTGCTGTGATTCAAGGCCACCACATCCAGCTTCGGCAGATCTTTTATCTCTAAAGACGTCACAAAATATTAGGGTAAACACCGCCACTTCTAGACTTGAAGCGCTGCATTACCCCAGCTCCATTATAGGAGGAAAAGGAGAACAGCCCAAGCAGACTCATTAGAGGTCTTTCTGATTTTATTTTATTTACTTACTTATGTTTTTAAGTTTGAACTTGCATAATCAGGTTTTTTGTTATTGTTGTTTTGTCTAGACAGGGTTTCTCGGTGTAGCCTTGGCTGTCCTGGACTCCCTTCATAGACCAGACTGGCCTCGAACTCATGGCAATCCATCTGCCTCTGCCTCCTAAGTGCTGGGATTAAAGACATGAGCTGCCACGCCCAGCCACGGTCATCAGGTTTTATAGCAGGCACTTTTACCCTTTGAGTCATCTTGCTGGCTTTTATGGCCTTTTTAATTATATGCTGGAAAGGCTCTGCAATTTTCAATTTGTTTTGCCAATTCCAACGACCTCATCTACCCATATACGCAATATTCTAGAACACTAGACCCTCATGTTTTGAAGTTTGCATTTTCCTCTAGAAAACGCCAGACTCTACATTTCCAGCTCAAATGTCTAGCTTTGATTTGCCTTTGAAAAGACACAGATTGTGTGGCCTCACTGGCCTTCTTAGCTCACCACTCTCCAGTCTCACTTGGGAATGCTTTTATTTGCTCCTGGCCAGTTTTAGGTGATTTTAATCTACAACTCTGAGCTCTCTAGATCAGAGCTTGCCAGCTGGTAGGCCTGGAATGCACTGAAGGTGTGCTGATAATCACTGACTCCTTCCTGGGAATCTAGGATTTCAAGACCCTCAGTTGTCCAAACATAAGAGTAGACTCCTCATTCACCCAGGATGGTACCCATTTTTATATGTGTTAGGATGCTAAGTTATAATATTTCCATGCATCTCATGATGTGACAAAGACTGGGAAGTACCACTTCAGAGGAAGGACGATCCACAGTCTAGAATTTGATACAACATCCTGAGCCTCGAGGAATCTATGTGGAGACATCCTAGGATCTTCCTGAGAATTTTTTCCTCCCTAAAGACTGGATGTGCTTAATCAAGACTTATGTTAGATACTAGACCTCAACATGGACTGGCAGAGAATCACAATGGCAGGTCTTCTTTGCTTTGCTTTTTTGGTGCTAGGGATTCAGTCAAAGGCCTCGCGTACAATATCCACTCTATCAATGAGCTGTAGTCCAGGCACCAGACCTTTAGGAAATATAAATGCTTAGACCTTTTCTCCATGGGACCTGGACACATGTATTTTCTAAAAGTGCCATATGTAATTCTTAGCTATGCACAATCAGACATGAGAACTAGGCTTCTAGACCATAGAACTGAAATACTTGTAACCCGGAGATTAAAAAACATCCAGTACTTTCCAATTGCTAACCAAACCAGAAGATCTAAGAAAAGTAAATACAGGGGGGAGTGGAGGACTGCTTCAGGCAAGATCTCTGGTGCCTGGGATTTGATCACTGCACCTTGGTGGAGAGGCCCTGGGAAAACACAAAGGAGGGGGACGCAGACTGTCTATTGGGGTGAGACCTGATAGACTGTGGTCAGATGGTGGAGGAGGAGGACCCCACCTGTCAGAGGTCTAGGGGAGGGAACAGACTGGTGTGGATGGTGGTGGTGGGGTGAGTGTGGGGACAGGAAGAAAAAAAGAAAAAAAATCATTTAAAAAATTTGCATAGGTGGGCTGGAGACATGGCTCAGTGGTTAAGAGCCCTGTCTGCTCTTCCAAAGGTCCTGAGTTCAATTCTCAGCAACCACATGGTGGCTTCACAACCACCTATACTGAGATCTGGTGCCCTCTTCTGGTGTGTAAGCTCACATGCAGGCAGACACTGCATAGGCAAAAAGAAAAAAGTAAATACAGCAGAAGGGTCTATAACATCTGCCTATGGCTTATATATAGTAAATACTTAACAAGATCATCTCCATAGTAATAATAAAATACGGAAGAATAGTGGAGCCTGATACAGCTTTAGTTAAAATCCAGATGCTAACAAAGGTTTTGCATTTATATTTACATTTCCTAAAGGTCAAAAAAAAAAAAAAAAAATCAAAGCAAAGGAGACCTTCTACTGTGACTCTACTCCATAGTCCATGTTATAAAACAACAACCCGGGGGGGGGGGAGAACTTTCTAGAGCTCGTAAGACCTGAGAAAAAGCTTGGCATAGTGGCAAAAGCCTATAATAGCAGCACTCTGGGAGGCAGAGGCAGGTGGATTTCTGTGAATTCAAAGCCAGCCTGGTCTACACAGTGAGTCCAGGACAGCCAAGAGAAACCCTAGCTCCAAACACCAGAAAACAAGAACAAGAAACAAAACTAAAAACAAAAAAAAAAAAAAAAGAAAGAAAAAAGAAAGAAAAAAGAAAATTAAAAATAAATAAAGCTGGCAGAGTGAGGCACGCCTGTAATCCTAGCACTCAGGGAGGCAGAGGCAGGCAGATCTGTGTGCGTTCCAAGTCAGCCTGGTCTACAAAGGGAGTCCAGGACAACCAAGGCTATACAGAAAAGTCTTGTATCGAAAACCCAATATAAATAAATAAAGAAGTAAAGAAAGAAAGAAGAAAAGGTAACCAGTTCTAGAGAGGACAGAGAATAAACAAACTGTAACTCTGGACTAAGGAAACCTGGATTTCCAGCTGGGTCTTAACTGGTAATCGCATGGTTTTAAGTAACATGTTAGCTTTCTCTGGACCTTCAGCAAGAGACAGCTTCCTTATCCCTTCTCATTTTACATGGTGGGGACGGAGGGAAAACCAAGGTACGTGGTGCTCTCTTTGAGCACATGAAAGGTCCATAGAAGTAGGTCATTATAATCAGAAAAATCAAACCCGAGCACCATTTTTTCCCTTAGTTTCATCCTGCTCACAACCATAATTAAAATGGGTGTTGCCTGTAAAGGAATGGACAGATGAGATGAAGCAAGACTCAGAAGCAGGGTGGGAAGGAAACAAGGGCCTCTGGAGGAAATGGCCAGAGTCCAGCCCCTCCCCTCCTGTCTCTGCACCGCTCTTGGCTTTATCACTAGGGGCTACGGCTTTGCTTCCCACAGGGCTGCTTGAAGAACAGCCAGCATAATGAATGAATGGCTCCAGGAGGATTTAGAGCCCAGCTTCAGGAGGATGGGCTCCTAGCAGTCAGGTCTGACCTCAGCCTATCCTGAATCAGGTTCTCTCATCCACAGCTCAGATAAAAAAAAAAAAAAAAAAAAAAAAATCCAAGCCAGGCAAGGTGGTTGCACACCTTTGATCCTAGCACTTGAGTCCAGGACAGCAAGGGCTATTACACAGAGAAACCTTATCTCGAAAAAACCCAACAAAACAAAAGCAAAACAAACAAACAAACAAAACAAAAAGAAGAAGGAGAAAGAAACCAAACCCAACAAAAACCTTAAGGCTATCTGAAACCAATGAATCTGCTTGCAATGCTTCCTGTATGGGGGTATGGGACAATTAGTTTATAGTATAGCTCATGGAAGCATAGGCGGAAAAATATTAGCTACCTCCCTGAGCAAATGCCTTACCTTCCGGTAACTGAGTTTCTTTTTGCCAAGATGGAAAGTACCTGGCAATCACATGATACAGTTTGACAGTTTACTCCACATCAGTAACAAATATTTACTTAAAAAGTGTTTGAAACAGAGAATGGAGGATCATGCCTACAACTTCTGCATTAGGGGGTCTCAGGCAAAAAGATTAGAAGTTCAAGACCAGCCTGGGCTATGTAATGAGATCCTGTCTTAATAAACAGAAAAAGACAGAGGCAGGCAGATCACTGTGAGTTCGAGGCCAGCCTGGTCAAGAGAAACCCTGCCTTGAAAAATAATATAAAACAAACAGAAACAGAAACAGGGAAAAAAAATAAAGAAGATAATTTGACTTTTAGCTTTGTGCATCTCTATTCCAGCCATTATGAGAAGGATAAACTAAAATTCAGAAGTGATCGGTTTGATGATAAAGCCAAGATCAGACCCTGCTTATCTACAAAATTATATCCTGACAGAGCTACTGTCCATGGAAAACTAAGCTCTGATGACAATAGATGGTTTACATAGAAAACAAGCTGTGGTTTTTATTTTATTTTCTTAATATGTGTAGTACCAGAGATTTAACTCAGGGCCTTGTGCACATTAGGCAAGTGCCCTACCACTGAGCTACACTTCCGGCAATTTATACAGTATTGAGAATGCCAGTGTTGTCAATGGCAGTGTTGTAACAGCATTCTGTTTTGCAACACATTTACAAAGCACAAGGATACGTCCAAATACTTCACTTTTTCCCTTTGCAACTATTTGGCAGATGGGAGGATCAATATGGCCTCTAGTTCTGGCTGACTTCGGCAACCTACCTCCTGAGTGCTATGATTACAGTGGCGCTACTCTGTATAATTGATATGGTTCTGGGGACTGAAACCAGGACTTTGTATTTGCTAGGAAAGCACTCTAACAACTAGTTACACCCCCAGCCCTTATTTGGCATTTATGTGTATGCATATGCACATTCCTATGGGCAAATATCCGATAGAAGACAACCTCAGGTGTTTGTCCTTGGCTTCTACCTTGCTTGAGACAGGATCTCTTTGTTTTTCGGTTGTACACAACAGACGACCTGGCCTGTAATTGTACAAGGAACCTTCTGCCACTGCCTCCCATCTCTCTATAGGAGTACTAGCATTATAAGCAGTCATATTATGCCTTAGCTATTTTTTTTTAATGTGGGTTCTAGAGATTCGGGTTTCAGTTGTCATGCATGCCCAAGAGCTTTCACCCACTGAGCTATGTCCCCAGCCCCGAGTCGGTATAAACAATAAATAGGCATGAGTGTCTTGCCTACACGTATGAATGTGTACCCACAACACGTGTGCCTGATGCCAGTGGAGATCAGAAGCATCGGGTCTCCTAAAACTGGAGTGATGAATAGATGGTTAAAAGCCGTCATTTGGTGCTACAGATCAAAAATCAGCCCTCAGCAAGAGCAACAAGTCCATCTCTCCAGCCCCTACTTAGTATGCTTTTTCTTCAACTACTTCACTGCCATTGAAGAAGCTGATTTGGGGTTTTGGAGATACTAGCTTAATGGTAGGGATTCAATCAGCAGCATCACAAAACAATGACAACAGCAGATAATGGCACGCTTGGCACCAAAGTCAGCAAACAGTGGCACATGTCTGCAGTTCTAGAACTCAGCACAAGGCCAAAGCCAGCCTGGGGTACATAGCCAGACTCTGTCTCAAAGGGGGGAAAAAAAGAGGTCATTTTGGTTAAAAAACAAAAAACAAATCACCCAGAGTGACAAAGCAATGGCTAGACTCATAGAGCATGGAGTTTCTTTTCCCTTGGAGGTCTGTATGGTAAGATAGTTGAGGGTCCCACCAAGGTTCAGATCCTCGCTTGATTGCTTACTATCATGACGATACTGGGAAAGTTAAGCAATTTCTTCTAAGTTTTAGTTTTATCATTTGCACCATGTTAGTAACAACGATTGTTGTAGGGGTAAAAACAAAATGCACCCGTTAAAACAGCATTTACTAAATCTTAGCTCTCGTTAATTATCTTCTCTGATGTGACAGATGATAACCAACTCCTAGAGCCACACTCCAATTTGAATGCCAAGATTTTTAAAGCAGGACATGAGTAGTTCCGAGTATCCCGGCTACAAACTGAATTACTGATTGCCACAAATTCAAATCCCAATTTCAACTTACACTGGCAGCCAATCTGATGGGTGGCATTGAGCAGGCGGACACAAGGAGCCGTTCTGTTTAGGGGGATGTAGATCTTCCTCTCCACCGAGTTTCCCGCACACAATCCTGGCCGGAAGATAAAAAGTATTAGGAAAAAGGGAAGAGAATTTGACGTTAGCCTCTATCATCATCAGCTTGATTCATGGGTTAGGTAAATCATTCACTCTCATACTTTCTAACATAAGGTTAATGATCGTTCTTTTCCCTTCTTGGCCACATTATTGGAGCACAGGTGTTGTAAAGAGTCCTTAGTTGCGTATCTTAGAAAGTTATTAAACTCCACGAAGGTCAATTAGTAATAATAATGCTAAAGGATGATGTGTCAGATGGTGATGGTGTTTAGATGCACCGGCGCCTAGCTGCACGGGTAAGCACGTCTGCTTCTCTGTCTTGTGTGCACGTTACTAATTAGTTAGCAAAGGAGTTTCTGGTGTAAGAATATAGACTACCAAAACCAAACAAAGGAAAGCATTAACAGCAACAAAACCCATCTAAGAATCTGAGCAGACCTAGGAGAAACCTTATGCCGCACACCTGTTCCGTTAATCAAACAGCAAGCCGTTTGTGTGCACACCTAGAGTACGGGGCAGCTACAGTTTCTTCCTTGAAGATGGTCAAAAGCAATGTGAATGTAGGGAAAGATATACTCGTGGTTATTTACAGAAATGTTTTCTATTTTAGGGCTTAACTAGAAAGCCATGTACATATAAGAAAACATTTATAGCTTTGTTTAATTCTTAATTGACTGCACAATAATTACTGGTGTGCTATTAATTAAATTTCATAACTGAAAAATCACTAAATATATTGAAAAAATGAAAATATTAATATACATTATACGTCTAAAATGTCTTCAATCATTACTGCCCTCTTAACAGTTTAAAGTAGCTAAGCCCACGTTAGTGTCACTTTAGTAAGTAAAGAAAATAAGAAACACAAATCTAGGATAGAACCAACGGGAGCAATGAGGTCTCGTTTTTAAACGTTGCATAGCGCCCACAAAACAATGTGGTGTCAAAAATAGTAAACCAGAGGAAGGAGACTGAGCTTTTTTACACTTGTCTCTTTTGAATGCTGGTAGGGTGGCTGGGCTTTAAAGAAAACAGGGCATGCGAGTAAGGTAAAAGAGAATCAAACTGGAAACCCAGCAAAAGTCTGGAGAGAAACGATGTGCCTCAGGAGAGAAGAAATGAAGGACCAGGTAAAGGGGGAACTTATGTCATGGGAACGAAAGACAGAAGGATTTACAGGGCGGGGGGAACCTAGGGGCAATGGGAACCAGAAGGGCAATGCCTGCATTAGCGATGGGCCGATCCGGATGGTTCCTCTTACAGAGCGGAGCTCCGGGATCGGGTGGCCTCACCTGCCAGCACCACGGAAAAACACAGAAGGAGAAGACCCCGACTTCCTGGGTCAGGCCCAGAGCCGCCCCTAGTCGTAGCCATCTTGCTTCTCCGCTGGGCGGAAGCCTCAGGTCCCTTCCAGTGTCGTATCGGCCTCTCTAGGCTTCCACTGTCTCCGTCTCTGTGGTCCAGAGCTCCCTAAACCGGAAGTTCGTGTCGGGGAGCTTCCGGGAGCCGCGACCTGGGGGTAGCTGACGTGGAAGGTTTGGGAAGGCAACGGAGGGCGGCAGGACCGGTTAATCGGACCAGGGAGCCGGAGCCCTGAAGGATGCTAACCAAATTCGAGACCAAGAGCGCGCGGGTCAAAGGTAGTGAAAAAGGAAAGGGGAAAAACGGAGGGTGGATATGTTAGGGGAGGTGCAGTCACCAAGGAAGAGAGAATGGGCGGATTCGCTGACCGAATTGGGCCCATTGGAAGAACCCAGCGGAGCATCCGAGGGAGGCAAGTTAGGGTTAGAGGAGTCTCCGCAGTCCGTGCTGGGCAATGTGTCCTTTGACTTTGACTCGTGAGATGGTTTGGGCTTGCATTGTAGGAGCTCCCTTAGCCCCGTCTCTTCTTTCCATCCACCCCTTTCTGTCCTTAAGGCCTTGTGACTTGTATGTTTTTCGAGGACCATGTTCTATGGAGTACCTCTGGGGATTGATTCGTAGCCTCTGTCACTGTAGCCTTTTCGGATTCAGTCACTGACTAACTCCTTTCGCCTGTCTGCACCATCCCAATGCCCATGGCTTCCGTTGGACTTTATTGCCTACTTGGAGTTAGGGCCTATAGCCCCCTAAAGCCCCGAGACTGGTAAGAATATGCGATGAAATACAAGATTTGTATTAGATTTGAATATCAGATGAGCAATTAATATTTGGGAGGGGCTGGTGAGATGGCCCAGCGGTTAAGAGCTCTATCTTCTCTTCCAAAGGACCCGGGTTTGAGTCCCAGCACCCACATGGCAGCCCACAACTGTCTGTAACTCCAGTTCCAGGGCTTTAACACCTTCATACCGATGCATATAAAATAAGATTAAATAAATTAAAAAAGAAAAACGTTTTGGTAATAAGTTTTGAAGGACAAAGGCCTGAGATAACACTCTTTCAAAATGTTGATATTAAAAAAGCAGAAGACTAAGTCTGTGGTAAAAATATAACTGGAATATTTCATAATATGCAGTATAGCAAAATGGTTTAGAATTGGTTCTTTGGAGTCAATTGTCTAGGAATTTTGAGACATCCACTAGCAAGCTATATGACTTTCAGTGTGGCCCACTTACTATTGTTAAATCTCTGTATTCTTATCTTTAGAAATAAGGGTAATTAACATTCTATAAAGAGAATTAAAATCAAAAGTAGAAATGGGTTTATAATAGTGCCTAGTCAGACTTAGCAACTACATAGAATACAGCCTCACATTAAATAGCCTCCAGTTTCTGAGTTACTAAGTCTCAGGGGAAGTTTGATCATGAAGGGTGCCATTAAGAATTCCTAGTGCCCCTAGGGTTACCTAGAGAGACCCTGTCTCAAAATGACAAAAGAGAAAGAAAAGAATCATCATCTCTGGTGCTAGTCATGGTGGCTTTAATCCCAGCATTCTGAAGCCAGATGCATGTGGATCTCTGTGAGTTCGAGGCCAGCCTGGTCTACAGAGTGAATGCCAGGCCAATCAAAGCTATACATTGAGACCCTATTCCAAAACAACAACAACAACAAATGGTCTGGGACTGGAGAGATGGTTCCGTTAACAAGGTTGACTGCTCTTGCAGAGGGCCTGAGTTCAGTTCCCAGTTCTCATGTTTGGCAGCTCGCATTCACCTGGAACTGCAGCTCCCAGTGATTTGACCTATTCTCTTGGGCTCTGTGGGCATCTGAACTCACATGTGCACATACCTAATTAAAAGACGTAAACACAGTTTCTTGTACTTGAATAGTCGAAATCAGTCTTCATTTTCTCTGAATTCTTTTCAGATTTCGTCTTCGGTAGTAGAAAGGGGTAGAAATCTGTATTTGAGAATTCTTTTAAGAGTGCTTAATCAAGTTAAGAGTGCATACTGTCCGTACAGAGTTTGGTTCCCGTCACTCATAGCCTGTGGCTCACAACTGCCTATAACTCCAGCTCCACAGGATCCGGTGCCTTCTTCTGTCCCTTCAGGCATTTGCACTAATATGCACATAATCCCTACACAGACGTGCATAATTTAAAAAAAATCAAGTGCTAAATTGGATGTAGTGGTTCATGTCTATAAGTCCTAGCACATGAGAGGCTGAGGCAGGAGAATTGCTATGAATTGGATGGTACCTCATGAGACCTGTTCAAAAAAACAAAAGGAGTTAACAGTATATCATAAAAATAAAAGAAATATTATGCAAAGTAGGTGTCTTCATAAGCTTGCTATTAGAGTATGTTCATATAATGGTTTTACAACTAAGTAATAGCTACCAGACTTGAATGTAGTGGCTCATTCCTATAAATCCCAGCACATGCGAGGCCAAGGCCAGAGGGGTTGCTGCAGGTTATAGGCCAGCCTAGACTACAAAGTGAAACCGTGTTGTAAAAACCCAAACATTCTGGGTGTAGTGGCCCAGAGGTAGGCAGATATCTGAGTTTGAGGCCAGCCTGGTCTATAGAGTTCCAGGACAGCTAGGCTACATAGAAACCTTAGCTCTGAAAAACTTTTCAAAAAAATATCAAAACATTAAATGTAGACGTTCTAAGCCAGTGATATGGTTCAGTGGGTAAAGGAGCCTGTCAAGCCTTGATTCCCAATGACCCACATGGTGAAAGGAGAGAGCTGGTTCTCAAACGTGTGTGCCATGGCATGTGTGCATGTGCACACAAACACGTACACATGCTCACAAATATATGTAATACAGAATTTTTAATGTACATATTAAGCACTATTAAGGCAGTTGGCTAGGATTATATGTAGAAGTATCTTCAATAGACCTTTTTGTTTGTCTGTCCCGGAACTTACTATGCAATCCAGGCTGGCCTCAGACTCAGAGATCTGCCTGCCTCTGCTTCCCAAGTGCTGGGAATCAAGGCATGTGCCACCACTGCCTGACTTCAGTAGATCTTTTTTATTTATTTATTTATTAAAGATTTATTTATTATGTTTACAGTGTTCTGCCTGCATGTAACACCTGCAGGCCAGAAGAGGGCACCAGATCTCATTGTAGATGGTTGTAAGCCACTGTGTGGTTGCTAGGAATTGAACTCAGGACCTTTAGAAGTACAGGCAGTTCTCTTAACCTCTGAGCCATCTCTCTAGCCCCAGTAGATCTTTTTTATAGCCAGAAACTAAAGGTGACATTTTTCTAAGAGTAAGAGGTTTCTTGTTTTGTTTTTTTTGTTGTTGTTGCTGTTTGTTTTGTTTGTATTGTTTTAAGACAATGTCTCACTATATAGCCCACCTGGGCCTCAAACTCATGGTTTTTCTGCCTCCCAGATTCGGGATTACAGGTGTGTGGTACCTCACCCATCTTGTGAGTGTGTGTGTGCGCATGTGCGTGTGCCTGTGCGTGCGTGTGTGTGTGTGTGTGTGTGTGTGTGTGTGCGCGCGCGCGCGCGCGAGAGAGAGAGAGAGAGAGAGAGAGAGAGAGAG
>OU015747.1:124661877-124695680 GCA_907169655.1 Acomys percivali
GGGGGGGGGGGGGGGGGGGAGACTGACTAGTGAGATGACTCAGTGGTTAAAGTGCTTACCGCCAAGCCTAATGACCTGAGTTCAGTCTCCAGGATCCAGATAGTAGATGGAGGAAATTGACACCTGCAAGGTATCCTCAGACCTCCACACTGCACTATGCCCATGTGAAAACATGTGTGCACACACAGTATCTAAATAAGTGTACTTAAAAATTTTAAGAGTGGTGCCTTTGTTCCTTACAGTTGTAAAAAAAAAAAAAGAATTAGTTTCTAACAAATGAGGTGTAAAAATTTTTATGTCATTTATTTAAGAAAGGTTTGTAAAAATAGCATCATATTCCATGTTCATAAAATAATAAGGCATGTATTTATATGTAGCTTCATTAAAAACCTGAAAGACAAACTTCAAACTATTAACAGTTCTTTCTTTTAGTATTTCCTTTTGTCATCCTGGTGGACTACCAAGGATTAGATTTATTTTACTGCCTCAAGTTGCTAAACAACTAAACAAAACTACAAAGGTTTGAGACATTGATCAGTAAAGAGTACAGGAAATTATTTCTTGAGGGAAGAAAATAACAGGGTAAATACTATGTCTGTTTAGATTAGTGCTTGAAGAAAGAGTCCAGGCTGCAGCAAAGGAAGACGGAAGAACCCTGTGTCTAGCTGAGGAACAGAGCTCAGCATTTGGAGCAACAAAGATGATTGAAATATATTTGGGAAATACCAAAAAGGGGGGGGGCATTGGAGGGCTGTGTGGGCTCTCTTGGGCTTTTGTCAGAGTGTCGATAGGTATGTGTATGCGAGAAAAATATCCCAAATTTAGAAGAAAAAAAAAAAATCAAGGAGGTAGTTGTAGGATTGGAGAGCTGGCTTAGTGGTTAAGAACACTTGTTGCTCTTGTGAGGACCCAGGTTTGGTTCTCATCATCCACGTGGTGGCTCATAACCATTTGTATCTCCACTTCCAGGGGATCTGACACCCTCTTCTGACTTCTGCAGGCACCAGGCATATATGTGGTACACATGGACACAAAATGCTTAAAAATTACATTAAAATTTTTAAGAGGATTACATACCTGTAATCCTAGCACTGGGAGGCTGAAGTGGGAAGATTGTGATTTTTGAGGCCAGCCTAGACATAAGAATCTGCCTTTTTTAAAAAGAAAAATTAATGGTTAAGGGCTAGAGAGATGGCTCAGTGGTTGAGAGCACTTGCTGCTCTTCCAGAGGACCCAAGTTCAGTTCCCAGCACCCATGCCAGGTGTCTTACAATCACTTTTAATTCCAGTTCCAGGGACCCAAAACCTCTGGCCTTCATAGGAACCTACACTCGTGTGTACATACCTGCACACAGACACACACGTACAGATAATTAAAAATAATTTTAAAGTAAAGAATAAAACAAGAAATCAGAATAGTTATTGCAGAGCTCTGGAAATAGTCTGTGCTCCTATAAGACAAACAGAAAGAAGTTTCTTGACATTGCTCAGTATCCTATAGAGACCCTTCGGGGGGGTATTCCATTAGTAGTGGTTCCAAATTAGACCTAGACTGTGCAGGCAGCTGTAGAGGCATAGTGACAAAACAAGGTCATATCTGTCTGTGGATCCAACTGCACCTCAGAACAAAGCTTAGCAATAATTAGAGGAATACCTAGCAGCAGAGTTGATTGTATTTGGTGTCCAAGAAAAAGCTAGCTTTCAACCAGGTGGAGATGCTGCACACCTTTAATCCCAGCACTGAATTCTAGGGCGGGCAGGGATACACAGAGATGCAACTTTAAAAATTATGGCTTTGGTTTTGTTTTCCCCAAGACAGAGTTTCTCTGTAGCCTTGCCTATCCTAGACTTGCTTTGTAGACCAGGCTGCTCTCAAACTCACAGAGATCCGTCTGCCTCTGCCTCCCCAAGTGCTGGGATTACATATGTGCACCACTGTTTGCCACCGAGCCCAGCTAAAATTATGGGAAAAGTTATCAGGCATGTTGAAGGAATAGATTACCTCTGGCTAATTGCGTTGTTCCTTTTTTATCAGACTTGACAAAAGAAGACATCAGGAACCTTAGTTCATTGTATAATTTTCTGCTTTTTCCCCCTTCCCCAGGCCTTAGTTTTCATCCTAAAAGACCCTGGATCCTGACCAGTTTACACAATGGGGTCATCCAGTTATGGGACTATCGGATGTGCACCCTCATTGACAAGTTTGATGAACATGATGGTAAGTTAATTTCTTTCTTTTTTTTTTTTTTTAAAGATTT
This sequence comes from Acomys percivali, assembly GCA_907169655.1. Lineage (NCBI taxonomy): Eukaryota > Metazoa > Chordata > Mammalia > Rodentia > Muridae > Acomys > Acomys percivali. The sequence continues at coordinate 124,664,136 of OU015747.1, forward strand.
ATTTATTTTATTTATTGCATATGAGTGCTTTATCTGCAGAGGAGGGTATCAGATTACATTATAGATGGTTGTGAGTCACCATGTGGTTGCTGGGAATTGAACTCAGGACCTCTGGAAGAGCAGGCAGCGCTCTTAACCACTGAGCCATCTCTCCAGCCCCGGTAAGTTAATTTCTAAGGGGAACTTAAAGAGATGGTCCAGTGGTGAAAAGTGTTATCTGTTCTTGTAGAGGACTTCAGGTGAGTTCCCTGCACGCACATCAATCCAGGGCTCACAACTGCCTGACACTCTAGCTCTAGGGATCTGATAGTCTCTTTTGGCCTTCACTGGCACTTGAACACATGTGCACACATACATACACATAATAAAAGTGAGTATTTTTTTAAAGGGCAAGTATTTCTCATCCCCCTAATAAGAATTCTAGTTTGATAAGGATTCCCCCTAAAAGTAAAGTGTGTGGAAGTGAAAAGGGGTACAAACAAACCAACGAAAAACTCAAATCAGAATCTTAAAGGGTTGGGGACTTAACTTAGTGGTAGAGCCCTGAGTTCAGTCCTCCACTCTCAAAACAAACAAACAAAAAAACCCCAAAGTTTCTTTAGCCAGCGGTGGTGGTGCACGCCTTTAATCCCAGCACTTGGGAGGCATAGGCAGGTGGATTGCTGTGAGTTCAAGGCCAGCCTGGCCTACAAAGCAAGTCCAGGACAGCCAGGGCTACACAGAGAAACCCTGTCTCGAAAAAAACCAAAAAAAAAAAAAAAAAAAAAAGAAGAAGAAGGAGAAGAATCTTATACCTGGGTGTGGTGGCTCATGCCTTTGATCCTAGCACTTGGGGAAGCAGAGGCAGGAGGATCTCTGTAAGTTTGAGGCCAGCCTAATCTACAAAGAGAGTCTAGGACAGTCAAGACTCTGTGTAAAAGAGAAACCCTGTCTCAAAACACGCCCACCCCCTGCAAAAAAAAAAAATCTTATTAGGACTGGGCATGGTGGCATTCCGAGGCAGAGGCAGGCAAATCTCTTGAGTTCCAGGACAGCCAGAGCTACATAGAGAAACCCTGTCTTGAAAATGCCAAAAACCGGGGTTGGAGAAATGGCTCAGCGGTTAAGAGCGCTGGCTGCTCTTCCAGAGGTCCTGAGTTCAATTCCCAGCAACCACATGGTGGCTCACAACCATCTTCACCCTCTAATCCCCTCTTCTGGCGTGCAGGTATACATGTAGATAGAGCACTCATATACATAAAATAAATAAATAAAATATTTAAAAAAAAGAAAAAAAGAAAAGAAAATGCCAAAAACCAAGCCGGGCGTGGTGGCGCACGCCTTTAATCCCAGCACTCCGGAGACAGAGGCAGGTGGATCACTGTGAGTTCGAGGCCAACCTGGTCTACAAAGAGAGTCCAGGACAGCCAAGGCTACACAGAGAGACCCTGTCTCGAAAAACCAAAAAAAAAAAAAAAAAAGCCAAAACCCAAAAACTCCAGCAACTGTTTGGAAGACTGTGGTGCAAAGCCATTTTTTGCTGGTTAGGAGTAAGGTCTCTGAAACCAAAGAGAGCACATGGCTCTTCTTAAAATTGAAGTTGTTTATGCCAGAAATGAAATTAAATTCTACTTGGGCAAGAGATGTGCTCATGTAAATAAAAAGACAGCGCAGTGAGGCCGGGTGTGGTGACTCACGCCTTCAATCCCAGCACTCGGGAGGCAGAGGCAGGCAGATCGCTGTGAGTTCGAGGACAGCCAAGACTACACAGAGAAACGCTGTCTAGAAAAACAAAAACAAAACAAAACAAAAGACAGTGCAGTGACTCCTAGAGGCAAACCAAACAAGACCAGAGTGATCTGGGGAGAGTAGCTAGGGCCAGAAAAACAATGCCATAGTTCATGCCAAATTCTGAAGCAACCTTCCTACAAAGACCATTGGACACAGAGTCTACATAACGCTGTCCCCCTTACAGATTTAAACTAATGAAAATTAAATACATAAAGTGGCTCTGTGCTTTGTTTGTTTGTTTTTCTAGACAGGGTTTCTCTCTGTAGCTCTGGTTGTCCTGGATTCGCTTTGTAGACTAGGCTGGCCTTGAACTCATAGTAATCCACCTGCCTCTGCCTCCCAAGTGCTGGGATTAAAAGCAGGCACCACCACACTCGGCCCTGTGCTTTTGTTTAAAAGACAAAGAATCGGAATAGGGACTGATGAGATGGTTCAGAGGGTAAAACAAACGCTGCCAGGCCTGAGGACCTGAGCTCCATGCCCAGGCCCACATGGTAGACAGAGAAGACTGACTCTCCAACTTGTCCTCTGACCTCTGCATGTGCACCCACTCACATACACACAAATAAATCATTTTTTAAAAAAGCCTTTTACAGATACATTCAAGGATAACTTTCCTTTTTTTTTTTTTTTACATTTATTTATTATTATGTATACATTGCTCTGCCTGCATATACACCTACATGCCAGAAGAGGGCACTGATCACCTTATAGATGGTTGTGAGCCACCATGTGGTTGCTGGGAATTGAACTCAGGTCCTCTGGAAGAGCAGCTAGTGCTCTTAACTACTGAGCCATCTCTCCAGCCCAAGGATAACTTTCCTTAACATACATTGCCTGCCTTTTTCCCTAGGTCCAGTGCGTGGCATTGACTTCCATAAGCAGCAGCCACTGTTTGTCTCTGGAGGAGATGACTATAAGATTAAGGTACAGGGGTCTGTCATGGCGGGAAATGATGAATAAGAGAATATGGTAAGGTTTGAGAATTAAGGGAAGAACTGAAAGACAGGAGAATTCCTTTATAGAGAACTTAGACTTCTAACATTAGCCAAAGCACGTATCCAGCAAACACTTACTGAGTACTTACTGTTATCAGAAACTTGTTTTGTGTGGGAACTGAAAGATCAACAGGAAATCACTTGTCTTCTCAAAGAGCCGCTGTTCTAATACAAGAGATAAATGTATGCTGGGATAACAGCAAGCATCGTTTGGTGAATGGTATAATAAATACTCAAAACAGGAAAGAGCAGTCTAGGTACAGAAAGGGATGGGGCATAGCTGGATGTGTTTGTGACTCTGCAGTTGGTTTTAGAGAGTTAAATCTGGAGAAAGTAAGAAGGGGGTGGGGGAGCGGCAGAAGGTAGAGAAGGCTGAGGTCATGACTGTTAGTTTGCAGTACTTAGATTTTATTTAGTTGTTTCTTTGTTCTTGTTTTTTTGAGACAGTGTTTCTCTATGTAGCCTTGGTTGTCCTAGAACTCACTCTGTTGACCAGGCTGTCCTCAAACTCACAGAGATCTGCCTGCAGCTGCCTTTTAACTGCTGTCAGATTTTACTTTTTTGTTTGTTTATTTTTTTCAAGACAGGGTTTCTCTGTGTAACAGCCCAGGCTGTCTTAGACTCACTTTGTAGACCAGGCTGGCCTCGAACTCACAGAGATCCTCTGCCTCTGCCTCCCAAGTGCTGGGATTACAGGTGTATGACACCACTGCCCGGCCTTGTTTGTTTGTTTGTTTTAATTTTCAGATGATAACAAAGAAAAGATTGGATGAGTTGCAAAGGACTGAAGACATAGACACCAGTGAGGAAATCATCTTATAAATAAGTGAATGTGGCAAGTGAACAGAGCCCAAACTTAGGCAGTACTGTTTGAGTTAGAGAAGGAGATGGAGTTGGGAGCTTAAGGAGCAGTACTTGTTTGCGATGCCTGTTGGAGGGAAGATAAAGAAGAGAAGGGGATGAGGTAGCAGTGCTGTGCTTTCCCTCAGTGCTGCGGATTGATCTTGCAGGCCTCTTGTGTGCTTGGCAAGTGCTCTACCACTGAGTTACACCCTCAGGCCTAAGGGGATGTCATTAACTTGGAAAGACACATTTGGAGTAGATAAAATTTTCTGGATTTGGAAGAATGGGTAATTCAGTATTGGCTCTGGTGTGTTTGAGGTACCTAAGAGACCCACTGAGGATACTTGGGATTTATCAACAGGAAGGAGGAGCTAAAGCCGTGGTGTAGACGATGCTGCACGGGGCATAGTTTGAATGATGGACAAGTGATAATCTAAAGTGAGAAGGGCAGCTTCCCCTGAGGAGCCCAGACCCACATGGGTCTGTCTTACATTCTGTGACTTTTCTTTGAGAAGACTGTCTTCATGTTTGTGAGAGTGTCTTCCTTTCCTCTGAGTACCTCTCTTTCTCTTAACCCTGTGCTGGTGTATAAGTCTGCATTACTAGAAGGGCAGAGAACTATTGGTATAGGAAAGAGCAATTTTATAATTTGGAGATAAATGAAGGAAAAGTAGAACCTTCTGAGATGCCAAGGAGGAAGGAAGTTTGAGAAAGATGAAGTGGTCAGAAGGAGAGCCAGGCTAAGAGGAAACCTTTAGTTTGCCAAGTTAGGAACTTATTAGTAATCTTAGCACCTTAATGGTAGGTGAGATGTTACACATAGCATGGAGGCAGTTCATAAAGATTGCCTTCTTGCATGCAGGCACACATGTGGGCAGAGCACTGTATAAGTAATAAATAAATAAATCTTTGGTTTGTTTTTTTTTTTCCCCTTCCCCCCCCCCCCCCCATCTTTGGTTTCTTAAAGATTTATTTTATTATTATGTATACAGTGCTCTATCAGCTTGTACACCTGCAGGCCAGAAGAGGGCATCAGATCACATTAGAGATGGTTGTGAGCCACCATGTGGTTGCTCGGAATTGAACTCATGACCTCTGGAAGAACAGTCAGTGCTCTTAATTTTGCTAAGCCATCTCTTCAGCCCATAAATAAATCTTTAAAAAAAGAAAAGGAAAAAAAATAGTGCAGCACCTTTGGACCTCTAAAGACAAATGGTTGTGGCTCATATAAGTGAGCTGTTTATCTGGTGTTCATGAAGCTCAGTCCAATACCTGTAACTCTCAACACTCAGGAATTGGAGATGGAGGATTAGCATTTCAAGGTCATTGTTGGCTATATAGCAAGTGCTCGGACCACGGGCTATGTGAAACCCCTGTGTCAAACAAACAAGCAAACAGAAATAAGCCTTTCAGAAGTCCAAGACATTTTTTTTGCATCCTATTCCTTGGTCAAATGTCTGTCTTTGCAGGTTTGGAATTACAAACTTCGGCGCTGCCTCTTCACATTGCTTGGGCATTTGGATTATATTCGTACCACATTTTTTCATCATGTAAGTGGCTGTTGACCTTCACTATACAGTGTTTCATAATTTCTCCATAGTAATCGATATGCCTTACCTGACCAGCCTCCTTCCTTCCTCCCCCTCTCTGTTCCTTTTTTTCTTTTGCTATGTTGGCATTGAATCTTAGGGATACCAGCAGAACACTGTCATTGCTCTATTCCCCTGCAGTAGTCTCCTTATCCTCAGGAGCCCATGCTTTAGGGCTGAGGGTGGAGTTCAGTTGGTAAGCACTTCCACACAGGCATGCAGATGTGACTTCAATCCCCAAAGCCAACTATGGTTGCATGGAGTTCTAATTCCAGTGTTGGGGAAACAGAGCCAAATTACATTATACTCAGTTTAATTGGATCCAGTGGGTTCTAAGAGGAAGTCCTTGATTATCTATAGAGAAATAGAGGAATTTTATTTTGTCTACTGAGCTGCCAAACAAAAGTTGGTACGCAACTCCCATGTGTGGTATTGTTACTAAGCAGTAGATATGCCAGAAGGTCAAATTGACACACCATTTGTATAAGCTAATAAACATTTTCAAGTATTAACAATCAGGTTTCTCCGTCCAAGGATTTTTTGAGTCTAGTGGAGCCTGTTCTCTTAGCCAGCCTCAGACTCCCTGCAGTCGCTCTCAGGATTCATTCATATTCTCTCTCTCTCTCTCTCTCTCTCTCTCTCTCTCTCTCTCTCTCTCTCTCTCTCTTTCTCTCTCTCCCCTGCACCCCCCCTCCCCTTAATAAGATCTTACTATGTAGCCATGTTTGGCCTGGATCTCACTATGTAGACCAGGTTAGCCTCAAAGTCATAGGGGTCCGCTGCCTTGTCTCCCAAGTGCTGCGTTAAAGGTGAGAGCCACCATGCCTGGCCATTTGTCCAATTTCATATAGTAGATTGGAGCATGAGTTAAGCAGACTCCTGGCCTCCTGTTGAATCATGTCATGACAAGGTCTCCCCATATATAGTGCTATAATTCAAGTAAGCAAGTTTTTACTGACTGGGTTTACTTATTTCCTTTAAAAAATTAAAATATGGCCAACTGTTAGATGGGGATGAGGGACATGGATTTTTTTGGTTTTCTTTTTTTTTTTTTTTTTTTTTTTGGAAACATGAACTCACTATGTAGCTCTCCCTGTCCTGGAACTCACTGTATAAACCAGGTTTCCTGAGTGTTGGGATTAAAGGTGTATGCCACCATACCTGGCTATGGTGTGGATTTTTTTTTTTTTTTTTTACTTCAATATAAAAATTTTAGCATAGGATAGAATGATTGCAAAAATTACAACTAAAACTTGAAATATTAAATACTCAGATGGGGCTGGAGAGATGGCTCAGAGATTAAGAGCACTGCCTGTTCTTCTAAAGGTCCTGAGTTCAATTCCCAGTAACCACATAGTGGCTCAAAACCATTTGTAATGAGATCTGGTGCCCTCTTCTGGAGTTCAGGTGTACATGCAGGCAAAACAGTATGCTAAATAAATAAATAAAATACTCAGATAATGTATAGATATTTGTTATTGTCATTAAAGACTTGCTGAGGAGCCTTGCCTAGAGTAAGCTGCTGTCTACCTGGAAAGTTAAGAAAGACGTTCTTTCTGGGCACTTTTAAACTCCTAGCGCCCTCAGCATTTGTATTATGTAGCTTCAAGGCTAGTCTAAACTACATAGTGAGACCCTGTCTGAAGAAACAAGGGCTAGCGATGTAGCCGGGTGACAGAACACTTGGGAAGCATGCACAAGGCTCTGGCCTGACAGGGCAAGATTGTTCAGAGCCTTGTCCGAAATGTCTTTCAGGAATATCCTTGGATTCTGAGCGCCTCAGATGATCAGACCATCCGAGTGTGGAACTGGCAGTCTAGAACCTGTGTCTGGTAAACCAAGAGGCAGTAGCTTCAAAAGAGGGTTTTAGTTCTTCTTAGATTTTTATAATCAGCTTCTTTTCAGGTCAGTTGTCTTCCTTCCCAGGTGGACCATATCTGCTGATTAATTACTAGTCATATTTGTAGGATTTTTTTAATGTAATAGTATCAATCTGGGTTTCTTTGGTTTTTTGGTTTTGCTTTTCTTTTCTTTTTTTCTCAAGACAGGGTTTCTCTGTGTAGCCTTGGCTATCCTAGACTCTCTTTGTAGACCAGGCTGGCCTCAAAGTCACAGAGATCCACCTGCCTCTGCCTCCTTAGTGCTGGGATTAAGGGCGTGTGCTACCACATGAGGCTGGATTTTGTAATATCTTAACAAGAAGAATAAGTCATATCACTAAGCTTTTGGCATGAATAGAACATTTATTCTAGTTGCTTTTCAGTTCTATTCCCATAAAACTCCAATGGGGACAATGAACCTTGCTTAGTGTTTAGATTGGTCCTCTAGTGTAATTTTCACAAGATGTAGGGACTCTTTAGAGCCACAGCCTTTAAAGGTAACCTGCTATATTCCATCAAATATATTTCCTATGTAAATTACTAATACTTCATTTATTTTCATGTTTTTATATGTCTTCTGTCTGAGAGAGTTGTGTAATCTCAGTTCTATGAAATTAATAATATTTAAATATTAAATAATTAGTGAGAGAAAGAGCATTACTTGAGCAGGCAAAGATGGCTCAGTGGAAAGGCACCGCTCAAGCCTGGTGACCTGAGTCTGATCCATGTAAAGGTGGAAGGAGAGAACCACTGACTCTACATGGTACCCACTCCTGCTGCACCCCTAAGGGGGGTGGAATAATAATAATCCATTTTGTTTTGGTTTTCAAGACAGGGTTTCTCTGTGTAGCCCTGGCTATCTTAGAACTTGCTCTGCAGACCAGGCTGTCCTTTAACTCAAAAATCCACCTCCCTTTGTCTCTGGAGTGCTGCGCCACCACTGCCTGACCAAAAAAGAAATACATATTTTTAAAAGGAGCTATTGTTAACACAGGTGGCATTGCTTACTTATTACTAGTTCAGAATTGTGAGGATGACTTATCACCACAAAAATATAACCATCTATTGAATATGAAGAAATAGTTTAGGGGCTATTGGTTTTTGCCTTGAATTTAATATGTGTTTTCCCTTGCAGTGTGTTAACGGGGCACAACCATTATGTAATGTGTGCTCAGTTCCACCCTTCTGAAGACCTGGTTGTATCAGCTAGCCTGGACCAGACTGTTCGCGTTTGGGATATTTCTGGTGAGCTGCCCAAGTTCAGGGAACAATCTAGTCATGTCTGGCGCAAAACTGCAATTGCTTAAAATAGCAATGATATTTAGCTTAGAACAACAAAAATTAGAATATTCCACTCCTGTATAATATTATCCTTGTTTTTGAAGATATTAAATCTACATTGAAGGTTCTTCATATAAGATGTATATTTTATGAAAGTGGCTTACTCTAGGAAGCTAATTTGATGTAAATAATTTTTAACTTCTTTATTGCCTCAATTTTTCATTAAAATGTGTAGATCTGAGTTATTTGATTAAGAACCACTTTCCCACTCAAATAAAATACATATTTTACAAAAAAAAAAAATGGAATTGGTGAACCCCATTGCCTTATATATAAATGCAAAGTCTTCCTATTAGGTTTCTTCTATAGTAAGGAGCATAGAGTGGAAAGGAGTTACAACTTTTTTATCCAGAATACTTTTTAATAAGCTTTCTAAGACCTTAGAGACTTTGGATAATTAGGCTAGTTCCTCCTGTCATAATTTATATTTAATGATATTGAAATTTGAGTGTCATACGGAGACTCTCTAAAATGAGAATTTAAATACTGAGAGAGAATGCTGTCTACAACATGCGAGGAGGGGCTTTGCGCTGGGATAGGGGCTGAGACTAGGATATGCACTCACAGTATTTTAAAAATCACTCAGTGACTTACCTTGTTTGCCACTGCAGAAATTCTTAGAGATCGAGCTCTCTGGAAAGTTGGTGGTGGTAACTACAAAACAGTGTTTCTTTCCACAGCAAGAAGGAAGGCCCTCTAGCTGCTTCTTTGTGGAATAAGGGAGATAGCTTTCCGCACTGTGCTGCTAAGGTGGTAACTACCCAGCTTCCCTGTGGTCCTGCTCGAGCTACAGCACTTCAGTATTTGCTGTTTTTATAAACCATTAGTGAACAGCAAGTAAAAATTTGGATTCTTGAATACAACATTTGGAGCATTGTAATAGCAATTACAATTTATGTATTGTAGAAATAAACCAAGGGGATGGGCATGGTCTTGCATGCTATAATCCCAGTACTTGGGAGGTAGAAGCAGGAGGATCAGGAGGAATTCAAAATCATTCTTGACTACATAATGAGTTCAAGGCCAGCCTGAGCTGCCCTGTCTCATAGAACCAAATCAAATAAAAAACAAACATCAGAGGAGAGAGGAGGGCAGTCAGAGAGTGGAGGCATTGTATCATGCTGTCTTTGCAGTTCTCAAAACCTGAGAGTTGCAAGGCAGGGTATAAACAAGATTGTTTTGCAGATAGGTTTGTGTTCATCCTCGAGGGCTTTGCCATTGTAGTTTTCCGTCAGACCGACTAGGCTATTTGAAGTACACCCAGATGTGACCAGCCATGCCAACAGGAGGAGCTCGGTACAGGCACCATGAGCCTGTGCCCTCTCCTCACTGCCAGTACTGGGGAGCTTAGCGCTCACTCTGCTGTAACCTAGCTGTGGCTTTCCATAGAGCTTCACATGCACACATTCAAGACCCCCTCTCTGTCTCAGGAGATACTGGCCTAATGAGGGTTGATCCCAGCTCCTGCTGTCCCAATTGATCAGGGACAGTTATGTAGAATAGTCCAAGTTCCCTCAGAAAGTTGCTGTAGGAAGTACCTTGAGTCACTTTTCTCAGTTCTCCCAGGAATGGAATATAGCTAATTCCATCCTAGAGAGTATGTTAACTTCGTGCCTAGACTGTGGTTTTAAGGTGCTAGGGGTTCATCCCCAGAACACCGGGTTAGGAAGGCCCTTATAATGCCCCACTTTAAAATTACTGCTGTGCCACCTGCTATTAGCACACCGTGTTCCCTCTGGTCTAGCTAAAGAGATTTGGGGAATTAAATTTTTAAAAATCTGTTAATTAAAATAAGAAAACAATTTGGGGAAGTAAGGTGGCCAGGTTATCATTTGTGACCATGAAGTGTCCTTTACCTTTGAAGGCAGAAAACATGTTTACATCAAAATTAAGGGCCTTAGATTAGAGAAGTGAGGGAGAGTATGACCTTAGTGGGGTTTGTGTTGCTCTTGAATGTGTGAATTGCATGGATTGTTATGTGGCATTGTGGCTGCTATAATTTATAGGTGTCATAGTGGGAATGTTGTGCTAATCTGCTATACTAATGGGAATGTTCTTTATCATGTCTCTGCTGACTCTGTTGACTTTAAATAATCCTTTAACCAGAGTGGAAGGAGAATCCTTGTTGTTTACAGAAGTGGAAGAGCCTACACTTACATTTTCCTTTCTGCAAAATTAGCATATTCTCAGGTCTCCACTTTACTTTAGCTCAGATTAAGTCTGAACACAGGAAGAGAAACCAGCTTTCTGGTCGCTTAGGGGCTGATGCTAACCTTTTCAAGACAGGAAAGTATATTTTAAATAAGGGATAAATGCTCCCAAATTTAGGGGACTGGTGTCATTCTGATAATTCTGGCTCTCTCTTTTGATAAGAATGCTCTGAGCTAGTGGGTAACACCAAGAGAATGCGGACCTCTTTAAAAGCAAAGCAATCCCTAACACGTCTCCCGTGTGGGTTTAGCCCCTGGAGCTCACGGTAACCTGAATATTCTGTTAGCCTGGCAAAAATCTTTTGTTTAAAGGGAAAGAGTTTTCAAAACTAGCTCTGGAAGATGGGTTACTGTTTTAGCTTGTGTTTCCAAGTAAACTGTCCGTTAAATTATTTTAATATGCTTACACCTTTGCATGTCAAGACCATGTAATTCAGGCTCACTCTTTTAAATATCCACTAAAATATATTAATATGCTGCCAGATCCTTTTCTCACCTCTCTCTCTGTACTGCTTCCCCTGGCCCCCACTGGGAGGCATACATAACTGGTCCGTCCTGAGAGTGTGCTCTTCTCCCTCTGGATTTGGGTAGCTGCTGTAGAAATTTTCCATCTGTCGCTCAGTCCTAGTGAGTGGCTTGTCAAAGGCTCAAATATTTCTTCTCTAAGTGTCTTTTCACTGCCTGTCACTATTCATCTGTTTCGCCCTTCCCCTTTTCCTGGATCATTGCAGGCAAGTGCACAAAGGCTTCACTTTTGTCACACAGCTTTCCTTTTAATGTGTTTGTTGAAGCTTATAGGAGGTGAAGTTCCTCACAGCTGTCTGGTTTTGTATTGTTTTTTGACCTATTACATAGACTACCTCAATAGAAAAAGTTGACAGACCCTATTGAAGGGACAAATGAAATAAATAGAAGACATTCTTGTGATCATGTATTTATGAAGCTTGAGGAGAGGATTTTTTTATTATTGTTATTGTTGTTGTTGTTCTTCAGTTTTATATCTCTATACCTATGGCTAAGCATCTCTTGAATTGGGCATAAAGTAATTAGAAGTGTTGCTCCAGGGCTGATGGTAGGCGCTGTTGGAACAGAAGAAGCGCAGTGTAGCTTACAACAGTGGCAGGAAGTGCACTCATTGAACTTAACTGATTTCCATTTCCTACACATTTTAGTTTGAAACTTCTTAGGTTTTATTTTCAATATGTTTTATTCAGTCCCTGCTTTTTAAAAAAAATTTAACAACTTTTAGGTAACTTTATCTTACCATTTTCTTTCCCAAGAATTTTAAAAGGTAGAATTGAAGTCTTAATTTTGTTTTGCTATGTATAATTTGGTATAATTATATATGATTGTTACCTATCTCTAAGGGCTTGTTCTCAGAATCAAATCTGATACTAGTACTTTGTACTATAATTTTGGCCCTGGTTTTAACACAGTCAGCTTTCCCCTACACGCCTTCCTTTTTGAATTGGGGCTTTGCTCTGTAGGCCAGGCTCAACCTGTGGCACTCCCCCTGCTTCTCCCTCCTGAGTGCTGACAGTGCATGTATGAGCCACCAGACCTTACCTCAAGTAGCAGCTTTGAAAAATGTGTAGATGGACCATCCATAAATAAGACGCTTATCCTGGGGCTGGAGAGATGGCTCACTGGTTAAGAGCATTCACTGTCTGCTCTTCCAGAGGTCCTGAGTTCTGTTTCTAGCCACCACATGGTGGCTCACAACCATCTATAATGTGATCTGATGCCCTCTTCTGGCATGCAGATGTACATGCAGAGAGAGCACTCATATACATAAAATAAACTAATAAATCTTAAAAAAAAAAAAAAAAAGACACTTGTCCTGGTGTCTTTTGCCTATTATTTAAAATTATGGGCTAATAATTCCTCTGAGTGAAACTAGCCTCTGTAGGTTTTAATGGAAAAATACATATGTTCACATCTATGGCGAGCCTTTAATGCAAGAACATGAAAAAAAGCATAACAGTTTTAATTATTTGGTGTCCTGTTCAAGAGGCAAGCAGAAGGTGTGAGTACACTTTCTGTTCGCACCTGATTGCTGTATCTTCTCAGTACTTGTACAGGCTCTTCAGACTACATAGCTGTTTTGTTTAATATGTCTAGTTCTGCAGTGCACCTGGAGATTTCCTGGAAGTGGCTTCCAGCTTGGAAAACACTGAAATGTGATCTCCACCAAGAGTATTTCTTTAAATTTTTTTTTATCATGAAGATTAGAGATATGGCTTAGCAGTTCAGAGCACTGACCACTCTCAGGAAGACCTGAGTTCAATTCTGAGCACCCATTTGGCAGCTCACAACCACCTGTAACTCTAGTTCCAGAGGATCTGATGCCCTCTTCCAGCCTCTGCAGGTCCTAGGCATGCATGTGGTATGCAGATGTGCATGCAGACAGACATCCACACACATCAGATAATAAAATACATTAAAACATTTAAGGTAAAAATAAATTTTTAAGATGATAAGAAAAGATTGCTATAGATTTTATGAACCTGAAAGTGGACATCAGATGATTACCATTTGAGGCCACATTTGGGAAAAATTGCAAGTGCTATTAATCCGAAGTAGATAGCTCTTGGATGTAGATGTTATGAACTTAGTTGTGTCAGAATTTGGGTTGGTTCCCAATACGGGTCTTCTAAGTGTTAAGGCAGGAGCTAGTAAAGAGTAAATAGTAGGTGCTTGTGAGGGTCTTCCTTCCTTCCGTCTAAGTTTGTTTTCCTGTTTCATTTTATCTTAGTCCTTCAACACACCTTCCTGTGTTTCTGCTACTGTGCTTTTCCTGATAACAGTATATTTGCATCTTTCATCCCACTCCTTAACCCTCCAAAGGTCTAAGGAAAAAAAAACTTGTCTCCTGGTGCGGTGGAGTCCGATGTGAGAGGAATAACTGGGGTTGATCTGTTTGGAACGACAGATGCAGTGGTGAAGCACGTACTAGAGGTATTTATCTCTGTCGTCGTTGGTGAGTATGTGCTCCCTCTAGGGAAAGCTCTCAGATGCTGTTCATTTCATTCTCATCCCTGGATGAGTGTGTGTGTGTGAGATGTGTGTGGGCATGTGTGCCACAGCACATGTGTAGGGTCCAGAGAACAATTTGTGGAGTCAGTTCTCTAACAATTTTTTCCACTGAGCCATCTCACTGCCCCACATTTTTTTTTCCTTTTTATACTTTCAATAAATATTTAAGTGCCAGACATCATTTGAGGTTTGGGGAATAGAATTATAACTAAGCCAACAAAGGAAGGACGGTTACATGTCATCTCAGAGAGAGTTACATCATCTTATAAATCTAGGTGGGACAAAGGAAGAAAGCTGGACATGGGCTCCATTACTATCACAAAGCAGAGCCCGTGCTAGGCCGTGTGGAAGGAGGGTTCCCAAAGAAAACCAATGAGAAGTACCAAGAACTGACCATATGTAAGAAACTTTGTTCACGGTGGAAAATAGAAAAGCATAAGAAAAGGAACTGGGTTTTCTAAAATTACAAAGGTCTAAAGCAAAAAACTACTCACTGAAATGTAGACTGAGTCTCTCACAGATGGAGAGAGAGAGAGAGAGAGAGAGAGAGATTGATTTAGAGAAATTCTGTAGCCCCCAAAGTCCAGATATATGCAGTGAATGCTGGGCTCCAGCTGTGGCTCTGACTTCAAAACCCAGCTGCTTTTACAAACACATCTTACCCTTAAAACTTGTGAATCATAACTGCCTTGTGTATAATTTTGTCAAAGGAGCGAAGTATGACCTGTAAATAAAATAGAGGCTCTCTTGAACTCACGGTCCTTAAACTTTTTTGTCTTTATACTTTTAAATTTTCATAAGCATTCCAAAGAGTTTATTTGTATATGTGTTATACCTGTCAATTTTAGCCATATTAAATGAAACCTTTTTTAAAAATTTAGTTTATTTTTATGTATAGAAGTGTTTTACTTTCATGTAAATCAGTATACCATGTGAATGTCTAGTGCTTTCAGAGGCCATAAGAGACCACCAGATCCCTTGGGACTGAAGTTAGAGACAGTTATGAGCAGTCATACCTGGGTGCTGGGAACCAAACCTGATTCCTTTGTAAGAACAGTCAATACACTTAGCCAGTGAGTCATCTCTGCAGCCCCTTGGTTTTGTCTCTTGTGCTAGGAGTGGAACTTGCACATGCTCTCCTGCCGTGTTATACCTCCAGCCTGACCGAGAGCCTTTAAAAGCATGGCCTTTGTCAGCATTCAGTTCATTAGCTGTCAGAGCAATGGTGTCATCACCTATCATATATCCTATGCAGAACTCCATTGTATTAACAATAAAGGAAAGTAAAAATCTTAGTAGGATTTGAAAAATAACTTTTAACTTGCAGACTTTCCAGTGGTGTCTTGGGACTCTTTTAAGGGATTCTAGATCATACTTTGAGAGTATCTGCATTAACTTCTAAAATAGGTCTTTGTACTTAAGATGCTGCAGTTACTTGTAGAAATAAAACATATGGAAACAAGTAAAAAGGAAGTAAAACATCCTAAATACAAATAGATAAAGCTGAATTTCCTGGTGGAAATGTTTGGAACATCAATGAGAATTTGAAGTAATATTGGACAGATTGACTTGGTTATTCTAATGTTTAAAGCTTTACAATAAGCCAGGTGTAATGACATACCTGTACTCCAAGTATGTTGAAACAGAAAGGGTTGGAGTTCAAAGCCAGTTCCATGTATACAGCAAGACCCTGTCTCAAAAAAAAAACCCAAACCAGATGAAATCAAATAACAAGTGACCTTTACGGTAGCACAGTCCCTTGAATCCTTTTACTTGAAGAGCTTCTCAGAGGGCAGGGGAAAGAGATGAGTGTTAGAGTGCTGGTTTCACACATTGCAAGGGCCTGAGTTTGATCGCCTAAGTCACAGATAAAGAAACAGACAAATGTTGTTATAAACACCAGCAAGATTTGCTTTGAATTGTGTTTTTAAAGCTGTTTTGGAAGACCTACTTTTTCTTCCTTTTTAACAGGGTCATGATCGTGGCGTAAACTGGGCTGCCTTCCACCCCACTATGCCCCTTATTGTATCTGGGGCGGATGACCGACAAGTGAAGATCTGGCGTATGAATGGTGAGTAAGCCATGATGGTATTGCCATAGCCAAGAAAATGACTGCTGGCCAGCGTAGAAAGAAGCCGGGTTTTTTAGACTTTAGCCTGTTTTTCTGTTTTAGTTGATTATTTACTGCCAGTCTATGTGCATAGCCATGGTCTCTTCCTAGTTACCCCCATGGCAGTGTCTTGATTTTGAGAGACATGAGTAAAAATTCATGCCACCATTTGACTACTAGTGAATAACTGCTCTGTTTATATTTACTCCAGAATGTCAGCTAGTAATATATACTATGAGGATAAAATAGGATAAAAGCATAAAGAATGATTTAATATAGGTGTTATAGGTAATATAGGTCAGAAGGCGCTCATAATAAGAGAACAGACATGTACAGAAAAACTTGGACACTTAGAGCTGAGGTCATATGTGATGGTAGCTCCTGCTACTCAAGGGGCTGAGGCAGAAGGATCATTTGTTCCTAAGGAGTCCAAAGCTAGCCTTGGCAACATAGCAAAACCTTGTCTCACCTCAACAAAAGAGGGTGTGGGGGGCTAGAGTAGCTAAAGTAAAACATAAAAGAGGAAGAGACTTACACAAAAAGCATTCTCTAATTTGGGGAAACAATTGATTTAGTGTTTCGCAATAGTACTTAATACTTGATTAAAAGAGTGTCAGAGCTATTCATGGCACCTTACCCTAACAGCCTCAGCATGCATGGGTTTTAGGCAGGAGGATCACAAGTATAAGGTCAGCCTGAGCCACATAGCAAAACCTTCTATCAAAAAATTGGGGCTCAGTGGACCCAGAGAAGGCCTGTGTTTGGTTCCTAGCACCCATGTCAGACAGCTCACAGTCACTCTGTGACTCCAGCTCCAGGGGATCCAGTGCCGCCCTCTGGCCTCCACAGGCACTACACCCAGGTGCGCAAACCCACACACAGACATACACAGAACGAAAAATGTAAATAAGATCTTTTTTTTTTTTTTTTTTTTTAAGGATGTTGGCTTTATAGAGCCCAGAGTTATTTTAGTGAATTGTGATAACAATTCCTTTTGTTCTTCAGAATCAAAAGCATGGGAGGTTGACACCTGCCGGGGCCATTACAACAATGTGTCTTGTGCTGTCTTCCACCCTCGCCAAGAGTTGATCCTCAGCAATTCTGAGGACAAGAGTATTCGAGTCTGGGATATGTCTAAGCGGTAAGGGAATTATTTATGATACATGACTAAGCCAGGAGAAGGTCCCTTTATCTTATTCTTTGACAATTATATTAGAAACAGGGTCAGTAGCACATAACTGTAATGCCAACACTCGGGTGTTGGCTGGGGGATCATAGGGAGTTGGAGGCCAGCCTAGGCTATTCGAGACCCTATCTCAAAAATTTAAAAAACAAAACAAAACAAAAACAAAAAAACAAAAAACAGAAACAGTGAGATGGCTTAGCAGGTTTTAAAAAAATCACTTTTCCACTCAAGTCCGATGACCTGCTTTAATTCTCTTAACCACTAGAAAAAGAGAGACATCATCCACAAGTTGTTCTTCAACTTCCACACATGTGTAGGCTCTGTCTCTGTCTCTGAGTCTCTCTCCCTCTTTTTCTCTCATACACAAATACACACATACACACACACACACACACACACACACACACACACACACACACACATTTTATACAGTAATATTTTTAAAAAGGAAGGAAACATGGAGTATTTTTTTCTCTTCATCATGAAGAAAAATCAAGTTCTATATTTTGAAATTTGAAGGGTATAGTGCTTAGTGATAAAAATGCTTGCCTATCGTGCACGAGGCCCTCAGTTTAATCCCACTACTGTAAAAAATAATTAAACAAATGAAAACCTTAGACACTGAGATATCAACAAATACTTATTAGATAGAAATTTCCATATATCCTTTTCTCCTCTAAATTTGAGTGTTTTTTTTTTCTTCCTTTCATTGTTTACCTAAGGAGCTAAGAAATGTAAAATGAAGGTAGAGTAGGAAATTATGAAGGAGAAACTGACGGTTTGAAGCCCTCTCACTTTGTTCCTTACAGACTTCATCCTGATGTGGTGCTTCGCTTACACTGCTTACTTCCCCTACCACACTAAGGCCATCTTATAGGCTTCCTCTTCACTCCTCTTGTGCACAGTGTTCTCAAGGTTGTTGCTGTTAGTTTAATGGTATGGCCTAATAAATGTTTATTATTAGGCTTGTAATTATTATGGTGGTAATATCTAACCTACTATCATAATCAAAAAGATACAGATACCTGTTGTATTTTAGAATAAGCCTATTTTACCTGGTGCTGGGCAGATAATTAGCCCCCTAAACTACCTTCCAGTATCTCTCATCCTCTATCCCATGCCATCTGTTCTAACATTTCTGTGTGGGCTACCTCCCATCCATAATCCCAAAATACTTGCTAAGGTTGTTAATCTAGGCCATTTCTTTTATGTGGAATTTCAGAGTTCCTCCTCTAGACCCACATGGCTCTTTTCTATCCCATGACTATTCTCCTGCTTCCTCCTTGTCTGTCTGCTGCTTTCTCCTAAGACGCTCTCTGTCCCCAAAAGTCCCCAACCTTTGTCACACCTACCTTCCGCCCCGCCCACTTGTCAGCTTTCTTTATTAGTCAGAGAGGCAAGGTTAAACAGCAGTAACGGTGAGTCAGTTTGCTTATAAGCAGTGAGAATCTCAGAAGTGGACAAGCAGTTAACAAATACAAAGCACTAGACCATACTCCACCAACTCCTCTTTTCTGTCTAAACAGAAAGACCATTTTTATATATAATAACATACAGTAAGAACAATTATGAAATAGTTACAAAAACCGACTAGATAGATAGATATAGTGTCAAAGATAATCTTAAACTTGAATTTTGTACCAATGTATTAAAAATAACTTCATCTATTAAAAAAATAACCTTAGGCCAGGCAGTGGTGGTGCATGCTTTTAATCCCAGCACTTGGGAGCAGAGGCAGGTGGATCTCTGTGAGTTCGATGCCAGCCTGGTCTACAAAGTGAGTCCAGGACAGCTAAGGCTACATAGAGAAACCCTGTCTTGAAAAAAAAACAAAAAACAAACAAACAAAAAACCTTATTTGAGAGTAACAATTAAAATCTTAAGTTGAGGAGTAGAGTCAATAGAAGACTTTTAATTAATAGTTTTCTTTGTGTACCTTCTGGTTTCCTAGGACTGGGGTTCAGACTTTCCGCAGGGATCATGATCGTTTCTGGGTCCTAGCTGCCCATCCCAACCTTAACCTCTTCGCAGCAGGTAAGGACCATTTCTTTGTGGTTCCATCCCTCAGGTGTATGGGCACCACCATATACCAAGCAAGAAGAATGAAGTGGAGTCCAGAACAGGTGGGGTCTGCAAGAATCCTGGTCTGGCAGGGAGTACTGGAGGAGGAGACCTCCACAGGTTTCTAGTGTTAGAGCTCTTCTAGCTTGGTGGGCAATTATAGCCTTTCTCCAAGAGGAACAAGGTGGAAAGAAGCAGAGCAGTTCCCTAGGCCAGCCCTGCAAGAACAGCTGGGTGCCAGTGGGAGCTTGAGCTCCAGTGCTGGGCTGGGCAGTGAGAGCTGAGATAGGCAGGAGCCGCAAGATTGGTGAGCACAAGAGGTGAGCCACAAGTGCTATAAGAGCGACAAGATAGCGAGAGCTGTGAGAGTGGCGTGGCGAGTGGTGAGTGGCCCTTGCTTCGATGTTAGGCCAAGCAGCAGCGGTTCAGCGGTGAATGTCCAGAGAGAGAAAGCCCTCTCCAAAGCAGCTCCCTAAGTGTTACAGCTCAGTAAAAACAGCCACTCTTGGACGATCGTCAGTGAATCAGCTTATGTACATGATGAGCAAGGACTTCATGAACCTTGGAGAGTGAGGAGGAGCTTTTGGGGTGACTGCATTTCATTGGCTGTGGCTGGCATGCTGGTGATGCTCTATTGGCATCCAAGTGCCTGCTATATGAATACCTGTGACTACCTTGAGCTAGAATTTAATATTCTGAATAAATTATAAGCCACTGGAAGGGGACTAGAGAGATGGCTTGATGGTGAAGAGCCCTTATGGCTTTTAGTGAGGGCCTGGATCTTTCTGCCAGCATCCACATAGTGACTCACAGCTATCCATGGTTCCATTGGGTCAGATGCCCTTTTCTGACCTCCGCAGGCAAAATACTAAATACACATAAAAATAAATCAATCAATATAAATAGAT
Organism: Acomys percivali; assembly: GCA_907169655.1. Lineage (NCBI taxonomy): Eukaryota > Metazoa > Chordata > Mammalia > Rodentia > Muridae > Acomys > Acomys percivali. The sequence goes on from OU015747.1 coordinate 124,684,068, forward strand.
AGTGGGGGAAGGCCACTGGAAGACTTTGAGTAGGAAAGTGAACCTGGTTTATATGTGAGAAGCAGGTAGTAGGAATGTAAAAATGAGATTACTTAAGGAGTGGATGATGCTAATTGGGAAAGCACAAAACATTTTTGTTTGTTACTGGTTTTTTGGTTTTTTTTGTTTTGTTTTGTTTGGTTTAGTTTGGTTTGGTTTGGTAATTTTTTTTGTTGTTGTTGTTTTGGGTTTGGGTTTGGTTTGGTTTTTCAAGACAGGCTGTAGTCCTAGCTGTCCTGGAACTTTCTTTGTAGGCCAGGCTGCCTAGAACTCAGAGAGATCCACCTGCCTTTACTTCTCTAGCGCAGGGATTAAAGGTGTGCGCCACCATGCCCGGCACAAAACATTTTCTTAGTAACAATCATAAAAGCTTTTTTATTGGCTAGGTGTGGTGACGCATGCCTTTAATTGCAGGACTTGGGAGGCAGAGGCAGGAGGAGTTTGAGACTAGCCTGGGTCTACATAGTGATTTCTAAACTAGCCAATACTATATAGAGATACCCTGTCTCAAAAAAAAAAAGGAAAAAAAAGGTTGTTGTTTTTACATATTTCATGAACACTTTTTAAGCTAACATTCCTGTGCAGGTGAGATGGCTCAGCTGATAAAGATGTTTGCCAGTAAGCCTGACCATCTGAGTTCAGTATCTGGAACACACATTATAAAGAAGAAAACTGACTCTCACAAGTTGCCCTCTGACTTCCCACATACATCATGATGTGCCCTCTCCCATAAACAAATATATATAGAAAAAGTTAATATTCTTTTTTTTTTTTTTTAATGTTTGAGGAGAAGGATTTTATTGTAGGTATGAGGGAAAGTACAGCCACATGCATCTGGAACAGTCCAGACTGAACTGAAAGGAGTAAGACGGGAAAAGGGGACAGTGGAGGCGAGCAAAGAGAAAACCAAGGGAGCTCATGGCTAAAATGACAGGGTTATATAAGAATCAACATTCTTTTTCTTCTTTTCTTTCTTTTTTAAAAGAGAGATTTATTTATTATTTATTATGTATATAGTGCTCTGCCTGCTTGCACCACTGCAGGCCAGAAAGGGCATCAGATCACATTGTAGATGGTTGTGAGCCACCATGTGGTTGCTGGGAATTGAACTCAGGACCTTTGGAAGAATAGACTGTGCTCTTAGCCACTGAGCTATCTCTCCAGCGCCCTCCCCACCCCCGTCCCCTATCCCCCACCTCCTACCCCCACCCCCACTTTTCTTTCTCCCTCCCCTTAAAGATTTACTTATTTATTTTATTTATGAGTGCTCTATTTGTGTACACCTGCATGCCAGAAGAGGGCACCAGATTTCATTGTAGATGGTTGTGAGCCACCATGTGGTTGTTGGGAATTGAACTCAGGACCTCTGGAAGAGCAGACAGTGCTCTTAACCACTGAGCCATCTCTCCAGCCCTCAACATTGATTTTTTAAGCAGATAGATGTTATGATTTTCTTATTTGCTAAGGGCTGAGGAGAAATGAAAGATAATGTAAATTCTGCTTTCAGAGAAAACATGGACTAGTGGAGATGAGAGGCTTGAGTTTTAATGGAGGTCCATACAAAGTGTTAAGGGAATACACAGAAAGGTGTCTTTAAATACAGTGGTGTAAAGTAGTATTAAAGGGTTCTAAGAATTGTGAGGGTTTTAAGAATGCATTTAGATATGGTAGTATTCTGTTTTCTATAGCTGTAGCAAAATAATCTCACGCTACATATGTTTTTAAAAGCGTCTTGGCCCCTATTCGGATTCTAGCCAATAGACAGCACATTCTCCACAGCTGTGTGGAGAGCGGAGACTGACTCTGACATGAACTCTGGTGCCCCATATTTGACCACTTCCCCTTGGTGGAGAGGCCTGGTGGCACTCAGAGAAAGGATAAGCAGGCTACCAGGATGAGACCTGGTAGGCTGTGACCATATGTTAGGGGAGGAGGTCCTGTTCTGTCACAGACCTAGGGAAGGGGAATGGGGTGAAAGAGGAAGAGAGGGGGGAACAGGAAAATACAAGTGATTGGATAACAATTTAGATGTAATCTGAATAAATTACTTAAAATTTTTTTTTAAAAAAGGATCTTGGGTTGGAGAGATGGCTCAGTAGTTAGGAGACTAAGATTTCATCCCCAGCACCCACATGGTGGCTCTCCATTGCCTTTAACTCTAGTTCCAGGGGATCTGACACCCCCGTTTTGTCCCAGGCACCAAATGTACGCAATGTGCACATAACATGAATGCAGACACTCACATGTAGACATTAAATAAATAAATAAATAAATCTGGGGAGAAAAGGGGCAGTTGTTTATTTGCCATTTTGGAGGTTGAAAATCCAAGGTTGAGCAGTCCCAAGGTTGGTTGTCCTTTGGTCATGGTTCCTTTGGTTCAGTCACAGTATGAGACAGAGCGTCATGATAGGAGTGTTCTAGAGAGCGATCACAGGAAAGAAGATCACAGAGAGAACTCAGGATACTCTCTGTATAGCACCATTCTCCCCAGGTCACCAACCAGTATCCTAAGAGAACATAAGTCCCAGGGTGTTTCTCTAGTGACCTAATGACATTCCACTAAGCGTCATCTCTTAAAGATTCTATCACCGTAACCTCACACACCAAGCTTCTCCATGTGAGTCCTGAAACAGTCCATCTCCAGCCATGGTAGATGCCTCTTACCCTTTTAGCATGTGAATATAATCATCCTTGTGTGTCTCCTGTTTCTAGCAGTGCTTTTTGCTACAGCTGATTGTTTTTTCTCTTCCCTCTGTTCTCTAGGCCATGATGGTGGAATGATTGTGTTTAAGCTGGAACGTGAGCGGCCAGCCTATGCTGTCCATGGCAATATGCTGCACTATGTAAAGGACCGATTCCTCCGTCAGCTGGATTTCAACAGCTCCAAAGACGTAGCTGTGATGCAGTTGCGGAGGCAAGTCTGACTTATTTCTCCTTTCCAAGCCTCTTCATCTGTTGTCATAATGTGCTTCTTTCCTAAAGCAGAGCTCTCTTAACCAATATTTTGGATCTCAGCTATCAAATAAGAACTCCCCACTGAATAACCTTCCTCAGTTTAAATCTCTTTATGGCAGACCAGGGGTGTCCATGGGGAGATTGTGAGGTCCCCTCTTGGGACTGCTGGTGACCCTATGGTGAAGCATCCACTGCTGATGCCTGCAAAATCTCTTGCAGATTACAGACAATTCCTCAGTAGAGAGTAGCCCAATTTGGTAATATACTTTTTGCCTTTGTCATTTATGCCTTGAGGAATCTTTTGGGCTGTTAGACCTAAGTGACTACAGGACAGAATAGTAAGAAAATAATGAATATTTTTAGAAGAGTAGCAGTTTATCAGAACTCTACCTTTACAGCAAAATAACCATGTCTCCAGAACTGTCAGCTCTGAAGATATAATAACCTCTGGGATGCCTGGCTGAGCGAGCTGTGCTCCGGAATGCCAGCTGCAACATTCTGAAACATTCATGGTAGCAAGCACTGGCATGCGGCATGCAGGGTTGGTAACCACCACTAGCTCCACTGTGACAGAAAGATGTGAACAATCCCAGGGACAGAAAAGAGGCAGAGAAACCACATGTGGTGTCCACTGAGTTATGTGGAGAAATGTGTACCACGCAGAACCATCACCACTCACCAGCTCTGATGAAAATATGCCTTCTGCAGTATTTTGCTCTTTGAACTATTAAGTAGTCGAGTTTTAATGGAGGGAGGAAAAAATGCAGAATCTTATTCCTTGGTACAGAAGTTGTGAGTGTATGTGCACCAAGTGGTTAGGTAGACATTGAAGGAATAATTCTCTTCCTCTCTGTTCTTACTCCTGCTTATGTAGTGGTTCCAAATTTCCAGTGTTCAACATGTCCTACAATCCAGCAGAAAATGCCGTGCTACTGTGCACCGTAAGTAGCTATGAAGTGTGTGGGTTCTTCTCAGATTTTGTAACTCTAATAGCCTCTTAAAAGAATTGAAAGTTAAACATGTGGGCATATGCTAGGCAAGCTGTCCGCTTTGCCATTGGAGCTATTAGTGGACATTTTGTAAGGACTAAACAGTGAACATTCAGAATCCTATTATGGGTATGAAGTGCCCAGAGGACATTTGGATTTGTGTGTCGTGCAGAGGAGTTCCTTTCTGTCCTTGTGCTTTGATGAACATATGAGGCCTGTGTTGGAAAGTGAAGCCACCTTCAGAATTATCTGAGCCCTCCCCATTTCCTGCCACACAATTTACAAAAAATGAAGAAATGATGTTCTACCTTTAGTATTCTACCTGTGGTATTCTGGTGGCTGAATGAAAGCTGTTTCCCCTAAATAACCTCTCGCATGTGATCTCGGCCCTTTAGTATATCTAACACCACCATATTCTCATGACGAAGTTCTCGAATGCCTCCTTAGATCTGTTTTGTTGTGTTTTCCCTTTCTTTTTTCAAGTAGACTTTTACCTTGACCATTATAATCAGATGAGGCACCAGGTTCATCATCTTTTAATTTGTGGAATAGAGAGAAATCTTTGTTTTTATTCAGATAATATCTGCATTTTTAGAGGATAGAGAAAAATAGTGCCATAGCTATGAGCATTATAATTCTTTTTTCTTTCTTTCTTTCTTTCTTTCTTTCTTTCTTTCTTTCTTTCTTTCTCTTTTTCTGGTTTTGTTTTGTTTTTGAGACAGGGTTTCCCTGTGTAGCCTTGGGTGTACTCGATTCACTTTGTAGACTAGGCTGGCCTAACTCAAAGAGATCCACCTGCCTCTGCCTCCCTGAGTGCTGGGATTACATGCGAGGGTCACCACACCCAGCTGAGCACTATAATTCTTACATATGGAAATAACTCAAATACCCTCTGGGTGCAGGTAAGTATACGTTCAGTGTTGTCTAGCAGGAATGTTTTCTCTGTCAGAAAAAAACAGTGTCTTCGGTGCCGCTCACTAAACATGTTTTCTCCTTTCCCCTACAGAGAGCAAGCAACTTAGAGAATAGTACCTATGACCTATACAGCATCCCCAAAGATGCAGACTCCCAGAACCCTGACGGTAGGTGCTCTTTGTCTCCTCCACTCTGCCTCCAGCTCTCCTCGCCCATATCATCACTTCTGTTCAAGTTTTGCACTTCCCATCCCCAGACTGTGGCTATATCACTCTTGTTTGTTGGCAGGTGCTGCTGACAGTTGCACCAGAGGCAATTGTGGTGTGAAATATTCATGTTGTGCCTCCATTTTATTACCCCAGCTAGATATATATATTTTATAATTTGGTTATTAGAAACTCTCCATTTTCTCCTTCAGCACAGCATGTTGTCCTAGATTATTGTCAGCTCATATGACTTTCACCCTGGTAGTTTCATTTATTTAAAAATGTGGCTCCAGTCTTGCAATGTCTCATCCTGGGACTGGGGATTTATACTCTCCTTTCTATATCCAGATCCGATTTGCTTCCTTTTGCATGTCAAAAAGATGAGGCTGCTAACAGCCCCATGACCCACCTGGGATCCCAGGATCCAGCTGAGACCCCTGCCTGCCTCTTTCATCACCACCATCCCTTGCTGATGTCCTTACTATTAGAACTTGCTGACAAAACATTCTGTAAATGAGTTGGAATCTCATTTATGCTCTTTTCAATGCAGTTCTTCTGGTGGATTTACAGGCCTTACCCAGTCTGAAGTTTATTCCACTGGCCCTCTCTTTTACTAGTACATTTTGATATTTTATACCCTCCAAAATTCTGAGAAATATTTTGTTAGCTGTGTTCCTTTTGTGAGAGCCAACAGGTCATTATTATTGTAATACTCTTGTTTGTTTTTTTGCAGGAGTATGTATGTATATGAGACAGGGTCTCACTGTATAACCCAGATTAGCCTAGAACCCATGGTTCTTCTTCGTACAGGAATTACACAGTATGCTAGCTCATTTTACCCTTTTAAATGTGCTTAGAGTGAGATGATGAGAGAATCAGTACACCTGTATATATTTGGGATCCATAAAGCAAGGTCTTCTTCACAAATTGGTCAGTTAAGCCTTCCTAACTAAGCTGTGATTTGGTGCCTCCCACCCCACCTTAGTAGTTGTTGTGGTGGTGGTGGTTCCATATCTGTTAACAGTTAATAAAACTTGTGTTCTCCATCCTCTGAAAAGGATAATAATTCAAAGGTGTGGCCCAGTGGTGGGCACCAGAGAGGAGAAAGCAGAAGCTGGAGTAGTATGTGTTGTGGTAAAATTGTGTTTTGTAAATTCTTTGGCACTTGAGGTACCAGAGAAGTACCTCTGCAAGGCTGGCCAGTATGTTCTGTTTTCCATTGATGTAACAGATAGGACTGTTTCAATATAGGCTTTACAAGTTTCTCAGAGAGTATTCATTTCAACATTCTAATCAGCTGCAAACTGAGGAACACTTTATAGCTCTCCTCAGGGTGATAATGGTGAATTGACATTCACAGAGCAACAGCTTGATGCTGCATTGCCCAGCACGCCTGTCAAGATTTAGCTGGAAGTGCTGTGTCCCTCCCTGCCTGAATCTGAGGCCTGTATTAGCATGTCAAAAGCAGCGGAGCAGCTGCGGCCTGGGGTGGGGTTCTGTCACTTCTCCAGCCTGTGTGGATAGGAGGTCCCAGACTTTGACAAGCTGCTTGCTGTGCCTCCACTTGGCTGGGAAGGCCCTGCTCGTTAGCTTGATGGAGTATGCTGTCTCCTAAGATGGGCAGCAATTCTGCCAGTGTGTGGTGCTGGCTGAAATGCAGCCACTTGGCCTAGAGATAAGAGGCTTGGCAGGGGTGGAGGCTGGAGTTTGGTGGGGAAAAGTCACTGACAATAGCCTGAGGTTATGGCTGAATTAGTTAGGAAGCAGCTGAGTTGGCGAAGCCAAAATGGCAGCTCATGGCACCTGACTCTGTCACCTGCTAGTGGCTCACCACATGCTCCCACACTTTGGTTTTGTCTCCTCAGCCCCTGAAGGGAAACGATCCTCAGGACTGACAGCGGTTTGGGTTGCTCGGAACCGGTTTGCTGTCCTAGATCGCATGCATTCGGTAAGTTAAGATTAAAAGTGGAAGCTGGGCATGTGCACGCCTTTAATCCCAGACTCTGCAAGCCTCCCAGGCAGAGGTAGGGTGGATCCCTGTGAGTTCAAGGCCAGCCTGGTCTACAAAGCAGGTCCAGGACAGCCAAGATAGCAGAGAGAAACCCTGCCTCTAAAAACAAAACAAACAAACAAAAAAGACTTAAAGTGGAAAGTAATGTAGGGAGTAGAGTAGCAGTGGCCCATATACTGCATGGTAAAGAGCTCTGTCTCCAGAGCAGGGTGATCCTGGGTACTAGGGCTCTAGTCCTAGCCTCACACTAATCCCTGGGGAAAGAAAAGTTGATTTGATTGGGTTGATATTACTGGGCCTCTGGGCTTTTGAATTTGGAGGGGCTAAAGCCGTGAGATTTTAAGTATATGGTTTAGATGAGTTGGAGGTTGTCCCACTACCCTAACAGGTACTAAATGTAATAGATTTAGAGTGCCAGGTATGGTGGCATATACCTTTATTCCCAGCACTTGGAGGCTGAGGCAGGTGGATTTCTTTGAGTTTGTGGCCAGTCTGTTCTGCAGAATGAGTTCCAGGACTGCCAGGGCTACACAGAGAAACCCTGTCTCAAAATATATAAACGTGTGCATGCATGCATGACTAAAATGTAACTGGCCCAGCACAGGATAAACAAAGTTCTTCCAATAAAATATTCAACAAAGCCGGGCGTGGTGGCGCACGCCTATAATCCCAGCACTCGGGAGGCAGAGGCAGGTGGATCGCTGTGAGTTCGAGGCCAGCCTGGTCTACAAAGCGGGTCCAGGACAGCCAAGGCTACACCCTAAGCCCTGGCTAATTTCTTTTAGTTGACTAAGAAACTGATTGAGGTAACTATTTTTGTTGTTGTTGTTGTTTGCTTGTTTTTAAGTATTGGGATTGAATTTAGGGCCCTGTTCATGCAAGGTAAGGGCTCTGCCATTGAACTATATGCCCAGCTTTCGTTTTAACCTTTTTGTTTGTTTGTTGTATAATTTTAGGATCTTACTGAGACCAGTGAGGCTCTGCCTAAACTAGGACTGACTTACTCTGCAGCCAAGCAGAGCTTGAATTCACAACCCTACCTCAGTCTCCCAAATGCCTTGAGAGTACAGGCTGCACCATAAGGCCCAGCCTCTTAGGATTTCTTTTATTTTCATTTTATGGGAATTGGTGTTTTGCCTGTATGCATGTCTGTGTGAAGGTGTCAGATTCCCTGAAGCTGGAATTACAGACAGTTGCCATGTGGGTTCCTGGAATTGAACCTGGGTTCTCTGGAAGAATAGCCAGTGCTCTTAACCATTGAGCTGCCTCTCCAGCCCTTTTTCTTTTTCTTTTTAAAGAGAGGGATTAGAAGCCAGTGAAATGCCTCAGTGGGTAAGAACCCTTGCCAAGGAAGATGACCTAAATTAGTCCCTGAGACCTATGTGTAGAAGGAGAGAACTGACTTATTTGATTTGTCCTCTGACCCCTACACGTAGGCACAATGATGCATATGTACCCACACTTTGGTGCGTACGTGCCCACACGGGCACGCGCATGCACAGATAAAGGAACAAATGGGTGAGTAAATACATAAACTGAGAGAACTGATGAGGGAAGGAGAGAGGAAAGTCAGAGGTTAATGATAAGGTCCCGGAGAGAATCTTGGATTGACCAACTTGATATATAAGTGACTTGGACAGGGGGAAAAGTTCTTTATTAAAGGAACAATTGCCAAGGGACATCATTAGCTTCTTGTAACTCCACCTGTACTCATTTCAGCTTCTGATAAAGAATCTAAAGAATGAGATCACCAAAAAAATCCAAGTGCCCAACTGTGAGGAGATCTTCTACGCTGGCACAGGCAGCCTCTTGCTTCGGGATGCAGATTCCATCACGCTCTTTGATGTCCAGCAGAAGCGGTAACATGGCAGAGGCCCCTGACAGGCAGACTGTAAGGAGGGAGAGTGGCGGTAACATGGCAGAGGCCCCTGACAGACTGAGATGAAGGAGAGTGGAAGTCTTTAATAGGAGCCTGTTTTGTAAGCTTGCTACGTAGCCTAGCTGTTTCTTGTACACTTAACTCCTAGACTGTTTGCTGTCCTTTTTCTCTTTTCATGGCCATCCTACCACCATATGCACACATTCCGGCAGTATAGCATGGTGCTGTGTATTTAGGTATTTTTATAGTACATACCTGAACAAAGAATGCTTTGAGGTCTTGGAGTGAGAAGAACACAAAGTTGAATAGCACTGCTGCTGTTCTTAAAGAACTTAGTAAGTCTAGTGGTGAAAACAGATAGATGTAAATGCCTAATAAAAGGCGGTAATTGGAGGCAACAAATGAGGAAGGGGGCAGTGCAGAGTGTGAGCCAAAACATTTAGCTCATTGACCCACAGCATAGGCAATGTTTCCTTGGTGTTACATGAGAAGTTGAGCTTTACATTAAATAAAGATGAAAAGACATAGGTAGGTCATAGCTTAAGACAAGGAAATTAGGCCCATTCATGAGTACCTTTCTCTTGCTATCCCAGGACTCTAGCATCAGTGAAGATTTCCAAGGTGAAATACGTTATCTGGTCAGCAGATATGTCTCACGTAGCACTACTGGCCAAACATGGTAAGGCTTCATTATATCCACTGTCTTAGAGCCCACGTCCTTCCTGCCAGTTTACTGCACTCACCCTGTCCAGCAGAGCACTCATCCCCTTTGCCTCTTACAGCCATTGTGATCTGTAACCGCAAGCTGGATGCTCTATGTAACATTCATGAGAACATTCGAGTCAAGAGTGGGGCCTGGGATGAAAGTGGGGTGTTTATCTATACCACAAGCAACCACATCAAATATGCTGTCACCACTGGGTAAGTGAATCATCTGGGACAGAGTGGGAGAAAGTGGCTTCATGCAATCACTGTGCTAGCAACGGGGATATAACTGCAGTTCCCTGTTAACATTCTCCATGAAAAAGCTAACAGTGCACATATGTACTCAATGTGTATATGTGTGTGTGCGCTTGTGTCTGTGCGTGTACTCAGTGGGTAGTGACAGTTTCTTCGATGCCAGACAACCTGAGTTCAATCCCCAGATTCCTCAAAGTGGCAGGAGAGAACCAGATCCTAGAGCTGTCCTCCAGCCCCCACACACCTGCACTGTGTACACACAAACACATACACATAAAAGAAAAATGTTCAAAACTTAGGGAAAAAATTCTAAAGGACTGGGGAAGGACCAGTGAAATAGCTCACCAGGTTTAAAAAAAATACATGCTTTATGTGTGAGCCTGGCAATCTGAGCTTGACCCCTAGAACACCTGTATAGGTGGAAGGAGAGAACTAACTCCACAGAGCCGTCCTCTGACTTCCACACATGCCCTGCAGCATGCATTTCTACCCCACATAATGCACACACATACATAATAATGACTTTATTTTTGAAGGGAGGCTAGTCATTGGTGGTGTGCTTTCCTAGTACGCCCAAAGCTCTAGGTTCAATCCCTAGTTCGTAGCATCTATTCTGTCATAGAAAATAATAAAATCAAAAAAAATTTAAAAGTTTAAAAAAAAAGAAAATAATAAAATCAATTTGAAACACTTCCTGTCTGTACCATTGTTTAAGTAGTATTTGATGAAAGGGTAACAAGAAAATACTGTCCTAACTTTTGTTCATTGTTTACAAGCTGGATTTCCTCTCACTTCTGAAAATTGTGCCTTTCATCCCCTCTTCCTAGGGACCATGGGATCATCCGCACTCTGGACTTACCCATTTATGTCACAAGAGTGAGGGGCAACAATGTGTACTGCCTAGACAGGGAGTGCCGTCCTCGAGTACTCACCATCGATCCCACCGAATTCAAGTTCAAACTGGCCCTGATCAACAGGAAGTATGATGAGGTATGAAGCAGGGAAACCTAGCAAAGTGTTAAAAGAGGCAGCACTCCTTTTTCCTTATGAGTAATCTCTGGTCCTTGCCTACCAAACTCAATGTCTAGGTCCTGCACATGGTGAGGAACGCCAAACTAGTAGGCCAGTCAATCATTGCTTATCTCCAGAAGAAGGGTTACCCTGAAGTGGCGCTGCACTTTGTAAAGGATGAGAAAACTCGCTTCAGCCTGGCTCTGGAGTGCGGGAACATTGAGGTGAGAGGGACCTAGTAAGTCCTAGAGGCTGGACTCCAGAAGGCCTTAGCTGGGCTTCATCTTAGCCGGTGTGGAATTCAGGATTTTAGTTAAATTGAGCAATTTTCCTGTTGCTGTTTCTGTTTCTGCTTCTTCCTGTATCTTCTGCCCAGTGTTTTCACTCGTTACCATCTCAAATTGAATTTAAGAATTTCTAGGATAAAAGCTAGATGGCAGGAAGTCCAAAGAGTCTGCTTATTTTCCATGACACTTGATCTTGCTGGATGAAGTACTTACAAGATGCTGAGGCCCAGAGAGCACAGACGTTGTTTCAAGGAAGAAGCTTAGGAAGCCTGCTTTTCCAGTTCTGCTCTGCTTTTTTTTTTTTTTTTTTTTTTTTTTTTTTTGGTTTTTTGAGACAGGGTTTCTCTGTGTAGCCTTGTCT
>OU015747.1:124696699-124734266 GCA_907169655.1 Acomys percivali
TGTGTGTGTGTGTGTGTGTGTGTGTGTGTGTGTGTGTGTGTGTGTGTATTACACTTAAAATTTTTCTTCTAAATCAAATGATGAAGCCAGACAAGGAAGGAGTCTTGGTGCTTCTTGACCTTCTGCTGTAGAGTTTGCACTCAGTTTACAAGACTTGACTCATTTTTGCCGTTTGTTTGTTGATGTCTCACTATATACCAAACTCTATGCTAGAGTTCGAGGTCCATTAAGGAACAAGTTCTAGGCATGGTGAATCACATCTTATCCTAGCACTCAAGAAACAGTCAAGAAGATTTCCCTAAGTTTGAGGCCAGCCTGGGTTACAGATTAGGACTCTGTCTCAAAAAACAAAGGGCTGGAGAGATGGGTCAGCTGTTAAGAGCACGTTTTGCTGTTGCTGAGGACCTAGGTGTGGTTCCCAGCCACCCAAATGAGGGCTCACAACTATACTCAACTCGAGTTCCAGAGGACCCACTGCTGTCTTCTGACTCTTTGTTTTGTTTTGTTTTGTTTTTTGAGACAGGGTTTCTCTGTGTAGCCTCGGCTGTCCTGGACTCACTTTGTAGACCAGGCTGGCCTCAAACTCAAAGAGATACACCTCCTTCTTCTTCTGACTCTTAATGGGCACCAAGCATGCACATGATGTCCACATATACATGCAGGCAAAACACTCATACATAAAATAAAATGAGGGGGCTGGAGAGATGGCTCAGCGGTTAAGAGCCCTGGCAGCTCTTCCAGAGATCCTGAGTTCAATTCCCAGCAGCCACATGGTGGCTCACAGCCATCTATAATGACATCTGGTGCCTTCTTCTGGTGGGCAAGCAGAACATTGTATACATAATAAATAAATAAATCTTTTTAAAAAATAAAAATAAAAAGGAATAACTCTAGTCAAAAATTATAAGTGCGAGATGTAGATGTAGGCTGTGATGGAGAGGAGTCAAGCATAAATCCAAGGTGGTTGTTAGCATTGATGATAGTGCTTAAAGAAAAGTAGCTGGGGGGCTGGAGAGATGAGTTAGCTTTAAGAGCAGTGGCTGCTGTTCCAGAGGACCCAGGTTCAATTCCCCAGCACCCGCATGACTGCTCACAACTGTCTGTAACTTCTGTTCCAGGGAACCCAGTACCCTCACTCAGACCTACATACAGTCGAAATACCAATGTACATAAAATAAAAATAAGTTTAAAAAGAAAAGTAACTATTAATTATAAACTAATTTCTTTGTACAAAATTATCATCTGAGAACTGGATGTTGTGGTTTTTGCCTTTAATCCAAGCACTTGAGAGATAGAAGCAGGTGGATCTCTGAGTTCGAGGCCAGCCTGATCTACAGGAGTTCCACGTCAGCCAAGGCTACACAGAAAAACCTTCTCGCAAAATTTTTTTTTAAATAAGAAAAAACCTCATGGTGATGACATATGTCTAACATGCCCTCCCCCCCCAAAAAAATTACCTTAAAAACTTAGCATAGGTGGAATATTCCTAAATGAAATCCAACATTTGAAATGCTTCAAAAGCCAAACAGTATGTAGCCCTGGCTGCTCTGGAACTCACTAGCTAAAATCCAACTTCTCAAATGGTAATACAATGCTCTGAATTTCTGAATTTAAATTTCAAGTTTTTAAAAGAGTTTTATTACACTTACTTGTTTATTGGGTGGGTAGGTATGATCCTGTCACTCTGCACTGGGTGTGCTGGGGTGGGGATGAGTTAAAGGAGGACGTGGGGAGTTGGTTCTCCTTTCACTTACTGTAGTTCTGGGATAGGACTCAGACTGCCAGGCTTGGTGGTGAGAGCCCTTACCTATTGAGCCATCTTGAGGGTCCAGATTGCCTATTTCCAGATGAGGTAATATAACACTTTAGCTATAAGTGGCAAAACATGTTTTGACAACAAACTCAGATGTTTAAATAAGAATAGGATCAAGTGTCACTGTCATCAAGCACAACAAACATTTTCTTTTTACCAAATTTTTTGTTTGATTTTTGCTTTTTGAGATAGCCTTGGCTAACCTGGACTCACTTTGTAGACCAGGCTAGCCTAGAACTCACACAGTCCGCCTGCCTCTGCCTTTTTTATTTTCTTAATCTTAATTAATTATAATTTATTCAGATTACATCTCAAATGTTATCCCCTCCCTTGTATCTTCCCATTCCCACGCTTCTTCCCTCTTCTACCCTATTCCCCTACCCTAGCCTCTGACAGAAGGGAACCTCCTCCCCCACCATATGACCACAGCCTGTCAAGTCTTGTCCAGATAGCCTGCAGATATTTGTTTTAAGACATGGTCTCATTTTGAAGCTGTGGCTAGCCAGGAACCCACTGGAGAAACCAGATTTTCTTACGTCCCCCTTAGCCTTTTCGTGTAGCTCCTCAAGTTTCTTCTTTGTGTGTATTTGAACACCTTACCTATTCATCCATCTTGTTGGCATACTTCTTGGGCTGTGTCAGAGGCTTATTGCTACATTTGTGGTGTGTATTTCTCCTTCCATGTTATATTTTAAAGCAACTAAGGGAATGAACTCTTCACAGGTTTTCCTCTGGCCTCATCATGTGTGCTGTGAGAGTCACATACAAACATGCACACACAATAAACATACAAAAAGTTTTAATAAATAAAACAAACACCCCCTTGCGTTTAGAGTATGATTCAGTGTATCTACTAAATCTGCATTCAAAGTGTTGCTCAAGACAACAGACATACAGAGACTCAATGGAAGAGGAATGCATTTCCACACTCACTTGTATGGCTGTGGCCATCCTTGGGTCTTTGCTCCCCTTTCTTTGAGAGATAGCATCATCTTGCCATATTTAACTCCTCTACCACTACAACATGGCACCTGGTTTCCCTCAGAACAGGTTAAAAAAGATGACACTGAAAATACAGTCCACATGCTGGGTGTGGTGGCACATGCCTTTAATCCCAGCTTTCGGGAGGCAGAGGCAGGAGGATCACTGTGACTTTCAGGACAGCCTGGTCTACAGAGTGACTTCCAGGACAGCCAAGGCTACATAGTGAACCCTGTCTCGGGGGTGGGGGGTGGGGGGGTGGGTAGGGGGAAAGGAGGAAGAGGAGGAAGAGAAAAGAAAATACAGTCCGCAGTTACTGTAAGCTAACCTCCAGTGTGATGACTTTTCATCACTTCTGAACATTCTCTCCATTGGAAGCTGCTTAACAACTTCAGCCTACATGTATGGTTGGATATTATGCAAGCATTTAAATACTAGGAGATAAGGGTCAGCCTTCCCTCAGGAGTCTACCAAATACCAAAATGACATTCTCTTGGCAATGTACCTATACACAAAGCCCGATTTTTTTCTATAGAGTCCCTGGCCTATCTCACAGCGGCTACACATGGGTTAGATGAAGAAGCTGAGAGTCTGAAGGAAACATTTGACCCTGAGAAGGAGACAGTGAGTATTTACACAAGTGCCTCTCATAGCAGGATTCATTCTCATCTTGAGATAATTTAAAATATAAATTTTACTCTGCCACCTAATTATAGAGAGGGGCTTAGAGATAAGTCGAGAAGCAGAGCATAGGCTTTTCTGTGTGACTCTTGAGAGCTATTCATGTTTAACGTCTTTATTATTCCACCTCTCAGATCCCAGACATTGATCCTAATGCTAAACTGCTGCAGCCACCTGCTCCTATCATGCCGCTGGATACCAACTGGCCCTTATTGACTGTGTCCAAAGGGTTCTTTGAAGGCTCCATTGCCAGCAAGGGTAAGTGCCCATTTCTCCTATAGCACTTTTTAAATGTGTTTTATAGAGAACTATCCTGAGTGAGTCTGAGTATGTCTCAGTTACTAGATCACTTTCCTAGCACGTACAGAACTACGGATTCCATCCCTAGCATTAGGCACATAACTGACATGTGCCTATAGTACCAGCTACACACATGGAGGTAAGAGAAACAAAAATTCAAGATTTTTCTTGGCCACATAGTTCAGGACAGCCTGGACTTATATGAGACCATGTCTTAAAAACAAACAGAAAGGGGGCTGGAAAGGTGGCTCCTCTGCTCTTCCAGAGGAGCCAGGTTCAGTTCCCAGCACCTTCATGGCAGTTCACAGCTGTCTGTAATTCCAGTTCTAGGGGATCTGACACCCTCACCCATGGAGGCAGAACACCAAAGTACATTTAAAAAAAACAAAACAAAACAATAACAAAAAAAAAACCCAGCAGGGTGGTACATGCCTTTTATTCTCAACACTTAGGAGGCAGAGACAGACAGATCTCTGTGAGTTCCTGGGTAGACAGATCTCTGTGAGTTCCTGGATAGCCTGGTCTACAGAGTGAGTTCCAGGATAGCCAAGGCTACACAGAGAAACCGTATCTTGAAAAACAAAAGCCAAAGGAAAAAAAATCTTAGAAAGTATCACTAACAGTTTCATCTGTTCTTTATTCTGTGTGAAGTTTGACAGAGTATTGAGATGCTAGCCAGGGCTGGGATGTAGTCTCACAAACTGAGGAAAACTTTTTGAGACCCTTAAAGAGAATTTAACCCAGATGTAGCACATACCTGTAATCTCAGCAATTAAGAAGTAGATGTAGGAGGAGCAAGAGTTCAAAGCCATCACAGAGAGTACAGAGCTGCTTAAGGTTAGGCTGGCCCACGAAGTGGGTGCTTGTGCTGCCACCAACTTCTGTAAACACTTTGCTGAGTTTCTCTAGTTCACCATACATGGAGTTATCTCCTCTTAGTGTTTCCTGTTCATCATGTGCTGTGTGCCCTCCTGTTTGGACATTTTCACCAGTTCACCTCTACGTAAGAGCCTAAGCAGAGGGGCTGGAGAGATGGCTCAGAGGTTAAGGGCACTTTCATAGGTCCTGAGTTCAATTCCCAGTAACCACATGGTGGCTCATAGCCATCTATTATAATGAGATCTGGTGCCCTCTTCTGACCTGCAGATATACATGCAGGCAGAGCACTGTATCCATAATAACAAATAAATAAATAAATAAATAAATAAATCTTTTTTTAAAAAGAGCCTAAGCAAAGCCAGGCATAGTGCACACACTTTTAAGCCCAACACTTGGAACACAAAGGCAGGAGGATCGATGTGACTTCAAGGCCAGCCTGGTCTACAAAGTGAGTCCAGGACAGCCAGGGCTACACAGAAAAACCCTGTCTCGAAAAACCAAAAACAAGCCAAAAAAGCCTAAGTTGGTTTCAGGCATTTTGTGTCTGGCCTCAGCCTCCTGGACCCACCCATACCCTCATTCTCTGCATAGACTGTAGTAACGGTGACTATTAAAGATTTCAGGAAGAAGTTGCGAGAGTGGGCAGCGAGAGACAGCCAGCTGTTGGTGAGAGGGAGCTAGTTCTCTCCTGCCTCCTCAGGGGCTGAACCCAGGCCTCATGCAAACTAGACAAGCTCTCTATCACCGAACCATAGCTGCCGCCACACCCAGCCCCTGCCAAACAAAAAAACAAAAAACAAAAACTAACTCTGCTGATTCGCTTCTATTTCTTCTCTGTGGAACCTTTTGCAAGTTAACATAACATATATATGACAAAAACAATAACTCCCAGCACTCGGGAGGCAGAGGCAGGTGGATCGCTGTGAGTTTGAGGCCAGCCTGGACTACAAAGTGAGTCCAGGACAGTCAAGGCTATACAGAGAAACCCTGTCTCGAAAAACCAAAAAAAAAAAACAATAACTCAAAATATATGGTCAGGAACTTTTTGAGATGGCTCAGTCAGTAAAGTGCTGCCATGTATGAATGAGGACGTGAGTTTGGATCCCCAAACTGGAAGTGTAGTCACTTATACATTAAAAAATAGAATAAAATAAAATAAAGAAAAAATATAGCCAAGCGTGGTAGCACACACCTTTAATCCCAGTACTCGGGAGGCAGAGGCAGATCAATCTCTATGAGTTCGAGGCCAGCCAGGTCTACAAAGTGAGTCCAGGATAGTAAAGGCTACACAGAGAAACCCTGTCTTGAAACCACCCCCCCCCAAAAAAAAAAAGAAAGAAAGGCAAAAAAAAGAAAAATATATATGCATGGACAAAGCAAAACAGGTCAAAACCTTGGCAATTATTTTTGTCTTTTGTTTGGGTTTTGTTGTTTTGTTTTTGAGATTTAACTACACAATAAAACATTTCCGAGGCAGGGCAGACATCTCCTGGCTGTCCTGGGCTCACTTTGTACACCAGGCTGGCCTCGAACTTAACAGAGATCCACCTGTCTCTGCCTCTCAAGTGCTGGAATTAAAGGCGTGTGCCACCGTGACCGGCTTCCAGTTTTCTAATCTACCAGTTAGCAGCACATAGTTCTGAGGTCACAGCCCTGAGCAACTGCTTTTGAGAGCATGCCCCTTGTCTGTAGAGACTTGTACACTTGAGACTTGGCAGATTCTAACCAGCTCTCTTCTGTCCCTCCCTTGGTAGGAAAGGGAGGAGCATTGGCTGCTGACATTGACATTGACACTGTTGGTACTGAAGGCTGGGGAGAGGATGCGGAACTGCAGCTCGATGAAGGTAAGGATGCTGCTTTCGGATAGAAGTAATCTGTGGAACAATCTAGGAGCTAACTCATAGAGCCAATAGGATCCTAATATTTCAACATAGGAGTAGGGGTGGGGGTTATGCTGCCACCCAAGTCTAATTTGGTCCTGGATTTTCCTTACAGATGGGTTTGTAGAAGCTCCAGAAGGTTTGGGAGAGGATGCTCTTGGCAAGGGACAAGAAGAAGGAGGTGGCTGGGATGTAGAAGAAGATCTGGAGCTCCCACCTGAGCTGGTATGTGAACTTCCTGCTCTGGAGCATCTCTCCTTGTCACCCTGTAAAAACTAGTGGGGGTGATCTCCCTCTCTCTCTCTCCCTCTCTCGTTTGTGTCTATTCTGAAGCTCCACAAAGGATGCTCCTAATCTGATTCATATCTCCCATTTGAAGGAGTAGAGCCCAAGTTTGTTGCCTTGTTCCATTCTTAGGGAGGATAGAGAAGAGATGTATAGCTTCCCTCTAATATGACGCTTGTCTTTTCATTTGAAGGGGGAGGTGTTTAATACTTGAATTGCAGCTTTTGGTATGTCACCTCCTTTCTTGATCTAAGCATCTAAATGTGTGTCTTGAATTCATCAGAACACAGTATCTGGACATAGCTCAGTTGATAGGGTGTTTGCCTCGCATGTACAAAGCCCTTAGTTTGGCCCACACAATACATAAGTCAGGCATGGTGCCATAAGACTGTGCTCCTAGCACTGTAGATAGAGGCAGGAAGATTTGGTCCTTGCTACATAGGGAGTCAGACTCTGTTTAAACAAATAAATAAAGCCTTATTTTCTTTCTTTTAGGACGTACCCTCTGGGGTAACTGGTGGTGCTGAAGATGGGTTCTTTGTGCCCCCAACCAAGGGAACAAGCCCAGCTCAGGTAAGCAGGCAAACCCAATGACACAGGGATGAGTGCTTCTAAGCTGGCTAATGTTTGATTGCTGTGTAAAAAGTATTGGCTGATTTTATCAGATATGGAGGAGGAGAATTGGAAAAAGATAGGAAGGTTTTCATCTGGCTTATGTGTTTTGTTTCTTCCTAGATATGGTGCAATAACTCCCAACTTCCAGTTGATCACATCCTGGCAGGTTCTTTCGAAACAGCCATGCGGGTAAGTCTCCTTTAAAAACCTAGGCCCTTCTTCTTGCGTGTCTATTCCACAGTCCCAGGGCGAATGGTGGACTCATCTCTTAACCACATGAAAATGGTCTGGCCCACAGGGCCAAGGTATGTGCTTCACGGCAGTTGTTGGCCTTGCTAAAGGGATTTGCTTCCTGACGCCCTCTTATCTGCTCTCCCCATGGCCTGTAGTCATGCTTGCCAATAAGCCATATCCGCTGCGTTACAGCCTGCTTTCTGGCTTACATTCGTAAAATCTGCACCTCTTCCTGAGTAGCTGTGTATTATGACGGTAACTAGATGTTATGATGATAGTAACAACTGCAACAACCATCAGCATTTATTACCACTCTGTTGATTATTCTAAAATACTCTATACAGATGTTTAAAAGATCCTATAATTGACTGTATTTTAATAGTGAGAAAGCAATACAAAGAAGTAAAATACCTTGCCCGAGTCTGATTTTATTTTTCGTTGGTAGAAAACAAATCCTATGTTCTTTTTTCTTGTGTTCTAGCTTCTTCATGACCAGGTGGGAGTCATCCAGTTTGGCCCCTATAAGCAGCTGTTCCTGCAGACATATGCTCGAGGCCGCACCACCTTCCAAGCACTGCCCTGCTTGCCCTCCATGTATAGCTACCCTAACCGTAACTGGTAAGTACCCTTTCCCCTTGCTGCCTGTTCCAAATTGGAGTAGATACTTCAGATGGTAGCCACAGTGACATGGAATTGCCGCAGAGCTAAGGTTTCCAGGAGGAGGGATCTGTGGCTTGTTTCTTTGGGGTCTGGTTTACACCAGTTGCCGTCCTGTCCCCAGCTCCTTGCACAGTAAGGTGTGGGCGATTGTCTTAGCTAGAAACAGAGCGTAAGTCTTAGGTTGCTGTTGACTATCCTGTTTTCTTCCTAATTACCCTTCCCAGGAAGGACGCAGGCCTAAAGAACGGTGTACCAGCTGTGGGCCTAAAGCTTAATGACCTGATCCAACGATTGCAGCTGTGCTACCAGCTCACCACAGTTGGCAAGTTTGAGGAAGCTGTGGAAAAATTCCGTTCCATCCTACTCAGTGTGCCTCTTCTTGTTGTGGACAATAAACAGGAGATTGCAGAGGTAGGAGTCTAGCCACTTACTTGATCCTCGGCACCTCTATATTCATGTCTATGTCATGACTGTCTTCTGCAACCTCTTCAGGCCCAGCAGCTCATCACCATTTGCCGAGAATACATTGTGGGTTTGTGCATGGAGATAGAGAGGAAGAAGCTACCTAAGGAGACTCTAGACCAGCAGAAGCGCATCTGTGAGGTAAGATGTGTGAGGCCAGCTCTGCAGAGGCGCTGTTCCCATAACCCTCAATTACATCTAAATGGTTTGGTTTGGAACTTTCTTGGCTTTGAGGAGGAAGAGAAATTAGAGGAATTGAGGAATAAAACTCATTCCTCAGATCAGGAGTTCATATATTTTAACTAATTTGTCTCACAGCCAATCGTGTGGGCTTTGTATTGTTTTGTCTTTTATGTTTCTGAACATCAGCCTGCTCTGTGTCCCTCTCTGTCCACTAGATGGCAGCCTATTTCACACACTCAAACCTGCAGCCTGTGCATATGATCCTGGTGCTGCGGACAGCCCTCAACCTTTTCTTCAAGCTCAAGAACTTCAAGACAGCTGCAGCCTTTGCCCGGCGCCTGCTGGAACTTGGGCCCAAGCCTGAAGTAGCCCAACAGGTAGAGGGGATTCCATCAGTGACTTTAGGGAACCCAGGCCTTAAGTGAAAGGAGCAGAAGCTCAGTGTCCTTGTCTCTCAAACAAGACAGTGTACCAGCATCCAACCCTCAAAAAGCCACGGAGTGCTGCCATCTGGTCACTTACTGACCTTGGGCTTCTTTTTCCCCTTGATACCAGAGTAACAATTTATTCAGACATGGCATTGAGTAAGTGGCACTCTCACATACTTTATAAAGCTGTTTAAATGGAGTGGATCCCACAGTTACCCATGTTGTAGTAGTGAGAAAATAATACCTTGCCCAAGTTTGGTTTTTTTTGTTTTTGTTTTTCCTTTCTGTGTAGCCTTGGCTATCCTGAAAATCACTATGTAGATCAAGCTGCCCTTGAACTCACAGAGATTTGCCTGCCTCTGTCTCACAAGTGCTGGGATTAAAAGTGTACACCACCACACCCAGCTTGATTTAATTTTGGGGGGGGGCATGGGGGTTGCTGTTTCAAGACAAAGGTTTCTCTATGTAGCCGTAGTTGTTCTGAAACTCTCTCTATAGAAAAGGCTGGCCTCAACCTCACAGCGATCCACCTGCCTCTGCCTCACAAGCACTGGGATTAAAAATGTACACCACCACTGCCTGGCGATGCATCTGTTCTTAAGCTCCAGGTGACCCATCTTGACCTCTTATGCTTTGTATTCATATTCCAGTATATATGCCATCCAAAAACATTCTTCTAGCACAATAGACACTGTTTCAACTCATTCTGGGGCCCAACCCTGATAATCAGATCCCCAGATTGGTCAGGACTGTGGTTTTAGAGCAGTGGAGCACGGCTGGGGACAGAGAAAGAGTTCCCTGTGTATCCCAAACTGGCCCTCACACTCCTGACCCTCCTGCGTCTGCCTGCTGAGTTCCTGATGCACCACTACAGCCAGCAGCAATGGCAACTGTTAGTTTTTCATAGGCATCCTGGACAGAATGTGAGACTTGTCTGCATTCCTGTAGTTTAGCTACTTTTGTTCTGTTTTTGAGACTGGGTCTTAGTATGTAACTCAGGCTGGCCTGGAACGTGAGATCCTCCTGCTCCTGAGTGCTGGGATTATAGAAATAGACCATTATGCAGCAAATAGTTGCATCTTGTATCAGAGATTATTTGTGTTGCTTTCTGTCCTCTTAAATAAAATGTTCCTTCTCTCTAGACCAGAAAAATCCTGTCTGCCTGTGAGAAAAACCCAACAGATGCCTGCCAGCTTAATTATGACATGCACAACCCCTTTGACATTTGTGCTGCATCTTACCGGCCCATCTACCGTGGAAAACCCGTGGAGAAGTGTCCACTCAGTGGGGCCTGCTATTCCCCTGAGTTCAAGGGGCAAATCTGCAGGGTCACTACAGTAAGTACTGTCCTCAAGAATGTGTCTAAGGGTGTTGGGGTGGGGATCCAAATACAAAACAAAAGAATGTGTGTAGGCTGTTGAGGGAAGGGGCAGGAGAAGGAAGCATGGTGGTTGCTCTATGGCCTGTGTTTGCCCAGCTCCTGAGGCAGCAACACGGGGAAAGCTAGAGCTTTAACCCACTGTTCACTTGTCAGCACCAAGCACCCATCTGAGAATCTGGGGCATAAGCTTTCTGGGGTTCTCAATCTTTTTGATCTGTAACTTGATCCTGTTTGCCACTTCTGCAGGTGACAGAGATTGGCAAGGACGTGATTGGCCTGAGGATCAGTCCTCTTCAGTTTCGCTGAGGCCCTTGTGTACAAGGTTGAGCACACACTGATCCGTCAGTGTCTAGCTGCAACTCTCACCCGGCCCATACAGCCGACTTCAGCTTGTTGATACTGGTTCCCCCTAAAACTTCCTGTCCTCTCTATTCCATGGCAAATCAGAAGCTTCACGCTTGACTTGCCTCCTCCTGCAGACCTCTCTCCTGAAGGTTACTGTGGTTGTGATCATAAATGACTTTGCCTTTCAGCTGGGGTCTTCCAAGGAACGAATGAAAGCTTTGTGCTGCTTATTTGTTTAGCAAATTCTTTCAGTATTTATTCCTCACCACCTTGTTTCAATTCCATCTAGAAAGCAGCAAGATGTAATAAATGCCATTCTTCCTCAGCCACATGAAATTCTTAACTATCATGCACTTAATGTCATAAATAGATTCCTTCCTTCTGTGGGCCCAGACACAAGAAGAAGTCATTTATTTGGTTTTGAAAAATGTGTACCATTTTTCACTGATTTGTTTCTCTCCTTTCTAACCATTGTTCTTGTATTTTGTTGTCTCACACTAAATAAAATAAAGCTCCCTGGCTTACCACTTACTTCTTGGACTATTACTTTCACATCCCTGCTTAGATTCTTTGCTTCAAAATCATTTTTTAAAATTACTATATACATTATTTTTTTTTTTTAATTAAGCTGTAAGGAGGAGATCACTTTTTTCTTTTTTTCTTTTTTTCTTTTTTTTTTTTTTTTCCGAGACAGTTTCTCTGTGTAGCCGTGGCTGTCTTAGACTCTAAGGCTGTGGACCAGGCTGGCCTTGAACTCACATCTATCCACTTGCCTCTGCCTCCCTGGTGCTGGGATTAAAGGCGTGTGCCACCACGTCTGGCAACATTGTTTTTTTAAGAAACATGTGAAACAGACCTGCATTGTTGGAGAATGGTAAAAAGAGTTCCTTTTTTTTTTTTTTTTTTTTTACTGCAACTTTCTATTCACTGCTAATTACAGCCAATATTTGCTGAGCACCTGTCAGTGTCCATCACTGTTCTATGTATTTTGCATAGTTTATTCACATAGAAGAGATTTAGTATTCAGTAAGTCATATGTGTACACTAAGTACATAGTTGTCTTAGCTTCTTTTCCTATTGCTGTGATAAAACACCCTGACAAAAGCAGCTTATGGGAAAAAGGGCTTATTTGGCTCACAGTGCCAGGTTATAGTCATCCATTGGTGCAGTGCAGTGAAGGTGTGGAACTTGAAGCAGCTGGTCACATGTCCACAGTCTAGAGCAGAGAGCACTAAGCTTGAGGGTTCCTACCAGCACTCAGCTAGAACTGAGTATGTATGTGTGTGTCCGTGTGTGCACGCCTGTGCGTGTTTGTGTGTGTGCGTGTGTTTGTGTGTGTGCGCACATGCCTGCTTGGCTGGTCTGAAACTTTATGTAGAGCTAGCTAACTGCCCCTGAGCTGACAGGACTGGAGAGAGAAGTCTACCTCTTTTTAGGACCAGCGCAGAGGCTTTCCCTTTAAATGCAGGATCCCAGGCCCGGCAAATGCTGCTGCCCACGGTGGGCAGGTCCTTCCATATCAATTAACAAATAATAGTCATTCTTCACAGACATTCTCTGCGGTCCTTCTGCCAGGTGATTCTAGGTTATGTTGTCAGCAACTGGGTAAATGATGCATTTATTATTCCTATGATTTAAAATACATAATTTCGGGGCTGGAGAGATGGCTCAGCGGTTAAGAGCACAGACTGCTCTTCCAAAGGACCTGGGTTCAATTCCCAACACCCATGTGGCAGCTCACAGCTGTTTATAACTGCAAGATCTGATACCCTCACACAGACATACATGCATGCAAAACATCAATGCATATACATTAAAAATAAATTATTAAAAAAAAAAAACATAATTTCAGGCCCAGCCTTGTGGCTCCTTCTGTTCTAGCACTTATGAGGTAGAAACAGCATCAAGGGTTCAAGACCAGCAAGGCATGGTGGAACATGCCTTTAATCCCAGCAGTTGGGAGGCCAAGACAAATCTCTATGAATTTAAGACCAACCAACCTGGTCATTCACATACTGAATTCTAGGCCAGCCAAGAGCTACACAGTCAGTCGTTTAAAAAAAAAAAAAAAAAAAAAAGTTCCAGACTAGCAATTAAGAGCATTGCTGCTCAAGCCAGGCATGGTACATACACCTGTCATCTCTGCACTCAGGGAGGTGGGTGCTCTACCTCCCTCTTCTGGTAGCCACAGGTACTGCATGCACATCGTGCACAGACTACAGAGTCAAAACATTTGTACATAAATTTTTTGTTTTCATTTGGTTTGGTTTTTTTGAGACAGGGTTTCTCTGTGTAGCCGTGGCTGTCCTGGACTCGTATCCCTGAACAGACCAAGCTGGCCTCTACCTCCCTGAGTGGTGGGATTACAGGCATGTGCCACCACACCTGGCTCACAATTTTTTTTTTTAAGTCCAGGATAACCCCAGCTAGTTCAGGGCCATTCTAGACTACCCTATCTCAAAAAACAACAGTACAGGCTAGAGTGTGGCTCTGCAGTTAAGAGCAACTATTGTTCTTCCAGAGGACCTCAGTTCAGTTGCTGTCACCCAGGCGAGGTGCCTCACAAGCTCCTGTAACTCCAGCTCCATTGCTTTCTGTTGGCCTTCATGAGCACCTGCACTTGTGCACAAACCCACATCCAGATGTAGATGAATACACAGCAGGAGATGTAGTCCCATTGGTATGTGCAGGGCGCTGGTTTCATTCCCAGCACTGCTACATAGCCAACACACACCCTTCTCAAAAATAATAAGCGCAGAAATTGTATTTAGTTACTGGGTATTGAGCCCATGGTTTTACATGATAAGGGACTATGCTAATGCTGAGTTATCTATATCCACAGGAAAAAGGATGTACAAAGTACACAGGGTTTCCTTGTGCTTCTTGAAATAAGTTTCTCCTACAGCCCAAATTGGCCTTGAACTATGTAGTCAAAGATGACCTTGAAATGTTACTTCTTAAAATACTTGTTTTATGTATATGAGTGCTCTATCCAAGTATATCTGCATGGCAGAAGAGGGCATCAGATCCCAGGATAAATGGTTGTGAGTCACCATGTGGATGCTGGGAACTGAACTCAGGACCTCTGGAAGAGCAGTTGGTGTTCTTAACCCATCAAGCCATCTCTCCAGCTTAACCTTTTCATTTTAATCTTCTAGTCATCTCCTGAGTGCTTAATTTTTTCATTTTAACTCATTTTTTCCAGTTAACAATATATCCTTGTAGTTCAACCGTCCATCTTTGGAACAATGCTGTCAGGCCAGTGAAATAGCCTAGGGAGTAAGGACACTTGACCCCAAGACTGACAAGCTGAGTTTGATCCCAGAATTCCACATGGCGGAAGGGGAGAACCTGCTCTCCCATGGTGCTGTATAGCCACCACACAAGCATCATGGTCGTGCATGCACCATCCCACCTACATACACACAAGATATACTTTTTTAAATTTTATAAAAAAAAACAACTATACTGCCAGGCGTTGGTGGCACATCCCAGCATTAGAGAGTCAGAGACAGGTGGATCTCTGAGTTCAAGTCCAGCCTAGTCTTTAGCAAGTTCCAGGACAGACAGGGCCACAAAAAAAAAAAAAAAAAAAAAAAAAAAAGTCCTGTCTCAGAAAAAACAAAACAACTCTACTATGACAAGTTTGCCTTGTGTGCCTTTTCCCTGACCCGTTCCTATTACTGTTCCCTAAGCAAGTAACTAGTTACTAGTTTCCTTATAACATTCAAAAAATATATATTTATGAGCAGTTAAGACTGTTCTTTCCCACCTCCCTTTTATAAATGATAGGAACATAATTTTTTTTAAGATTTATTTATTATTGTGTATATACAGTTTTCTACCTTCATGTACACCTGCACACCACAAGAGGGCACCAGATCTCATTATAGATGGTCATGAGCCACCATGTGGTTGCTGGGAATTGAACTCAGGACCTCTGGAAGAGCAGCCAGTGCTCTTAACTGCTGAGCCATCTCTCCAGCCCCATAATTTTCTTTTTATTCAATGTATTTTAAAGTTCTCCCATAAATATATCTTATTTTATGGTATGAAAGTGCCTTATGACTTCTGGGTTATTTGCAACCTTTTGCAATTATCAGCATTGTTGCAATAAGTAAACTTGAGCATATATTGTGTGGGTTGGGGAGGTGTGCCTGAGGCTGGACTGCAAGAGGAATACCTGCTTCAAAGACAGACCTTTCTTTTTATATTTTCAGATTTAAGAATTGTTTTCTTAAATCTAATCTTCAAACTAAGACTGCTTTCTCAAAAATTTGTATATTATGAAAATATTTTCTCAAGTTTTATACATTCTTCCTGCAAGTACAGCCAAGAATCAGGCATGGCGGTTCACACCTAGAATTCAAATTCTCAGAAGGTGGTGGCAGAACAATTGCCCGAAGTTCAAAGCTAGCATTGCCTAAAGAGTGAGTCTTGGGGCTGGAGAGATGGCTCAGGGGTGAAGAGCACTGACTACTCTTCCAGAGGACCTGGGTTCAAGTCCCAGCAACCACATGGTGGCTCACAACCACCTGTAATGTGATCTGACACCCTCTTCTGCATAATAAATAAATAATTTTTTTTTTAAAAAGAGTGAGTCTTAAGAAATGGGCATCTTGGGCATTAGAGAGATGGCTTAGCAGTTAAGAACAAATACTGCTCTTGCAGAGAACTCAGGTTCACTTCCCAGCATGCACATTTGGTGGCTCATAACCACCTAGCTCCAGATTTGTCATCTCTTGCCCCTGAGAGCATGTGTACTCATGAACACATACACTCAAATGCATGCCCACGCACTCACACACACATGCACATGATTTGAAATCATTAAAAACATTTTTTTTAAATCTTGGCAGGCATATCTCTGTGAGTTCTAGGCCAGCCAGTGCTACATTGTGAGACCTTGTCTCAAAAGTTTTTTTTATAAGTTTACAAGTTAAATTACAAGGTTGTACACAAACATTATAAAGTGAACTTTGTCAACAAAGGTGACAATCCCTGCTTCTTGAAGCATATCTAACTGGGGGAAAATAGATATATGTGAAATAATTTTGAGTATTAGTCAAGAATCTGAAGTTAATCAAGCAGGGGAGAGCTAGTAAGTCCTTAAACAAGACTGACATTGGAAAAAAGCACTGTGGGCAGGATAGCGCAGGGCGGTGCACATCTGTGCACATCTGTAACCCTACTGCTTGGGAGGTGTAGGCAACAGGATGAGGAGTTCTAAGCTAGCCTGGGCTAAAGGAGTCCCTGCTTCAGGCAAGCAAGAAAGGGGAGGCGGGAGGCTATAAAACATTGTTCTGTCTGTATTCACCATATAATAGGAAGGCAGACAGAGCAGTTAGGGTAAATAAGCATTGAAATAGGAAGCTAGGAATTCAGTAGTAAGAATAGCAAAGCCAGGTGTAGTGGCATACCCATTTCATCCCAGAAATCTGGAGGCAGAGGCAGGGGTATTTCTGAATTTGAGAACAGCTTGGTCTACCGAGTGAGTTCCAGGACAGCCAGGGCTACGCACAGAAACTGTCTTGACAAAATAAAAACAGCACATACAAGAGTGCACACACACACACACACACACACACACACACACACATACATACACACACACATATACATACACACACACACACACACATACACACACACATATACATACACACACACACACACACACACACACACACACACACACACACACACGAGAAAGAATAGAGAGACTCATTTGTTATTTAATCTGTCTTGCTTCTATTAACTACCATCTGTGTTTCCAATTGTATCTCCAGTCAGGCTTTACAGATGGGACCAACTCTGATTTATTTGCAGATTTCACTGTGCCCAACATAAGACTGTATACAGCAGTAGATGCTAGCTTCATGCTAAAAATAATCTTTTGTTTATCTGTTTTGTGTATGTATCAAGAAGTAAACGTTAAGGTCAGAGTACAGTGCATGGTAGAAATCTCTCCTTCTACCACGTGGGCTCTGGGGAATGAAACCAAAATTGCTTCAATTTGGCAATCCTGTCTCAGTCTAAAAAATATACATCACTGACCAGGCAAGGTCTGGAAGGCAAGAGACAGGCGGATCTCTGTGAGCTCGAGGCCAGCGTAGTCTGTGAGTACAGGACAGAGAGAAACAAAACAATCCAAAACAAACAACAACAAAAATACACGTTACCAAGAGGAGTTTAATAGCTTCACATTTAGCTGAGTCTTGTGGTGTAACCTCTGCCCTTGGGAGATGTAGACAGTAGGATGAAAACAAAACCTCTCCAGATGAAAGGTTCCAGATTAAAGGGAAAGTAAACAAACAAAACGAAAGAAAATAAATCCTTCCCACCTCCTCGGCCGACCCTTCTTCCGCCCCGCCCCCCCCAAAAAAATCAAGCTCGGCCTGGTGGGTCAAAACCAACTGCCGTGCTGTGTAGCTCTGGTGGTGGAGTGCTTGCTTAATAAGGGTAAGAACGAAGGTTTAAGACACAGCACCAGATAAAAAACAAAAACAAACCCAGTTTCCTGTCCCTTTAAAAATGGCGGTCCTGCATGGTACAACAATATTATTGGCTGCACGAGTCATGGGGCGGGGCTAGGGGCGGGGCATGTGGTGGCGCCAGTGGTCCCGCCTCCTACGGCAAGTCGGAGGTAGCAAGATGGCGGCGGCTGAGGAAGGTTGCGATGTTAGGGTCGAAGCGGACCGGGAACTGGAGGAGCTTCTGGAAAGTAAGAGCCCTTGATGGAAAAGGCCAGAGGGGGCGGGGGGGGGGGGGGCGGCGAGAGCCCATCGAGGGGTTAAATGAGCGTAAGGTTTCTGGGCGAGGCGGGAGGATGTCTCCAATAGTTGGAGGGGGAGGTGATCTGAGTTCGACCCCGGCCCTCATTAGCTGGCGGTGGGTGTTCACCTTGGTTACTGATTTGGCCAAACTGCAAATCTCCCTGCGGAGGGGAAACTAACTGATAAGATGTTTCACGACCCACCCCCCCAGCCCTCCCCTCCAACCTTCTCCTACTTTAGATTGTTGTTGAGGCAAGAATCTCACCCTGTATCTTAGGCTGACCAGGAACTGGCGGCAGTCTTTCTGCCAGTGCTGAGATTCCAGGCTGGAGCCACCACGATCGGCTTTAGTATAAATTATTGAAATCACCTCTCCTGTCAGTAGCCCTGTTCACAGAACAAAATAACCTTTAAGCTCCAAGGGTCCTTATCCCTGTGATAGTATCTTTCTTCACCAGAAAGACACTTCTTTTATCTCATAATCTTTCCTCATTCTTTTACCAGGCCCTTAGTTCTTTTGTGTAAGTGGTTCAGGGAGACGCTTTTTAAATTTACTGTTGTTTTGAGAGACTCAGACTCAGTAAGTACTGCAGGATGGCCTTGAACTTGTGATTTTCCAATCCCCTGCCTCCCCATTCCAGCGCAGCACCACTATGCCTGACATCCTTTTTCATCCTTGGGAGAAACTGAGAGTGAGCCAGTCCCAGGGGAAAACATCTCATCTCCCTGAAAACATGGTGGATGTTGGTTTACTTCTTGGCCTTGCCCTCCACTCTGGTTTCCTGCCCGGAGTGAAGCCAGTACCCTTTGCCTAATCCTGGCAAGCGGAGTGGTGGTGGCAACACCCGCTTTTCGGGGCAAAGGTGAACCTTTTATCTGTTGCTCACTCACACGATGTGGGTGGGAGGAAAATGAACAGATTCAGTGAGGAGTGCCAATGTCACCGGATCGGCTCAGGATTACTTCATTTGATGCCAAGCAGAGCTTTTAGGTGCCTGGTGAGAGAAAACTAAATTGGAGCCTAATTTAATACCCTCCCTTAGAATGTGTGGAGTTTGTAGGAGTAGTAGGTCCCTTGGAACGTTGGGTAGGATACCCTGTGTTTTCTTGTAGAAGGTTATTGCCTTTAGGGCCTCAGAGTGAGCTCACAGAGATAAGGGAATTTCACAGTATGTATGTAGAGATTTCTCTGCACAGCTTATTTAATCCTTCCCTTCTAGTTCTGACATGAACACTGGTTCTATATAAAGGGTTTTCTGACCCATTGGTCACAGGGAATTAGATGATTCCCAAGGAAGGTGGGAAGCCAGTGACCAGATTAGTGACCAGGCAGGAGAGATGCCAAGAAAAGAGAGAGAAGTTCAGGAAAAGTGCCACTCCATATGATTATTTTCCTAACAGTTTGCTCAGAATCACACTGCTTTCTAGCCTTATCCATGCCCAACATAGCCGCCATGTCTCTTGTCTCCAAAGGTGCTCTTGATGATTTCGATAAAGCCAAACCCTCCCCAGCATCCCCTCCTACCACCTCGGCCCCCGATGCTTCAGGGTCCCAGAAGAGATCGCCAGGAGACACTGCCAAAGTATAAAACTCACCCCCTTCAGGGAGGGGGAGGATGGGCATACAGCTCAGAGCAGGGGTGGGGTTAGGCCCCTGTGGGCCAGAGGTGGGTGGAAGGGTGCCTTTGCCTCACAGTGCACAGTGGTCTTCCAGGCCTCAGTTCCTGTGAAACAAAAACTTGTGGTTGTACGGAGGGACAGCAAGAAAGTGTCTTGAGAAAAGAGGAGTTTGAAGCGATGGGGTTTGTGTGCTACCTCATATTAATTACTCCTTCAGTAGCCAGAGCCTTTGCTTGCTGCCCCAAGAGCAGGAGGGATGCTCAGTGGAGGTGCTTGTGGGGGAGATGTTCTACTTCCCAGAACCACTGCCTGAGCTCCTGTTCAAAGCTAGACCCAGAGTGGTGCTGTGGGAGGTGACTTTTGTCCACCTCTGCCCTGCAGGATGCTCTCTTCGCCTCCCAAGAGAAATTCTTCCAGGAACTGTTCGACAGTGAGCTGGCTTCCCAGGCCACTGCAGAGTTTGAGAAGGCGATGAAGGAGCTGGCTGAAGAAGAGCCCCACTTGGTGGAGCAGTTCCAGAAGCTCTCAGAGGCAGCTGGGAGAGTGGGTGAGGAAACCCCAAACAAAACGTACTGGACAGAGAACACCAGGATTGTAAAATTGATAAAAGTCATGATGTCACAGCCATGGAGTGGAGCAAGGCAAGAGAAAGAGGAATGGGAACCTTGCTTCTGAAAGAAAAGGTTAAGATATCTTGGAAAGTAATAAAAAAGATTATTCCAGCAAGGCATAGTAGTATATTCACTCAGTCCAGCACTTGGGAGGCAAAGGCAGATGGATCTCTGAGTTCAAGCCCAGCTTGGTCTACATAGTGAGTTCCAGGACAGCTAGACCTACACAGTGAGACCCTGCCTCAAAAATAAATAAGTAAGTAAAAATAAGATTATCAAAATAAATAAAATAAGATTATCCCAAACCAAGCCTTTTAAAAAAATTTTTTTAAAGATCTCTTAATTACATATATAGTGTTCTGCCTGCATATATGCCTACACTACAGAAGAGGGCACCAGATCTCATCATAGATGGTTGTGAGCCACCATGTGGTTGCTGGGAACTGAACTAAGGACCTCTGGAAGAGCAGCCAGTGCTCTTGTCCTCCAAACCAAGCCTCTTTTTTTTTTTTTTTTTTTTTTTAACATATAAACCAAGCCTTTTAAAGGACAGTGTCGTAAGTGTTACTGTGGAGAACAACTAGCACATTTAGATTTCTGGCACAAGCATGAAGGTAACTACAGAACAAATAAGATTTTGAAGTGGTAGCAGTTTGCTAGTGGATACGTTCTATCCAGGCTGGTGACTGCATCAGTCTAGACAACTGACAGCTAAGATCCTAGGTAACCCTGGTCCTTTTCTTCTCTCCTAGGCAGCGATGCAAACTCTCAACAAGAATTTACTTCTTGCCTAAAGGAAACACTAAGTGGGCTAGCCAAAAATGCCACCGACCTTCAGGTAAAGGAAAGGGGACATGGGTCCGTTCTCAGATGCTTCCTGAATAGTCTCACAAAATAGATGCTCTAGGGTATCTCCCAAATCTGGCTCTGCCTTGACTTTTGTTACAGGCCAATTTAGGTAGTTCTTTTCCACCTGAAAGTGTGGTAAGCATTCCAGGAAAGCAGTGTACCTGCTCACTTCTCTCTTGTCTTGTCTAGAACTCAGGCATGTCTGAAGAGGAACTGACCAAAGCCATGGAAGGGCTAGGCATGGATGCAGGGGATGGGGAGGGGAACATTCTCCCCATCATGCAGAGCATCATGCAGAACCTACTGTCTAAGGATGTACTGTACCCATCCTTGAAGGAGATCACGGAAAAGGTTTGTGAATTCCCATTTCTGCCTGTTCTCCTCACTTTGTTGTATCAACTCATGGACCACTTTGCTCGGACTGTGCATAGTAAAAGGGTAATTTGAGTGGGCAAGCACTTTATTTTGGATTTTCGAGACAGGGTTGCTCTGTGTAGCCTTGGCTGTCCTGGACTGCCTTTGTAGACCAGACTGTCCTCGAACTCACGGCGATCCAACTGCCTCTGCCTCCTGAGTGCTGGGATTAAAGGCGTGCGCCACCACTCCCGCTGGGCAAGCACATTTTTAAGATTCCTTCTTGTTGGAGGTAGAAGAAATTGTAAGTGAGAGAATAAAATTACATAGGCAGTTGGATGATTTGTCCACATGGGAATGTCTGAGCTAGACAGGCAAGTTCTTCAGCTCTTAAGTTTTCTGTAAATTAGTTCAAGACTCTGAGTTTGACTGATCCATTCGTTCTTGTGTTTCTAACTTTATTAAATGCTCCAATAGGGACTTGCAGGAATCCGTGGTGGTGTTGTGAACAGTTTGAGAGTAGTTTAAATGATGCTTCCTGCTTGAAAGAGCTTATAGTTCCACTAGAGAAATGAAGTAGAGAAATAGCAGCTCTTCAGCATTACAGGACAGCATGTGACTGAGTGGGAAATGCACAGCAAGACCAGGAGTCTGCAGGCCTCGGTTAAACAGCCCGAGTCTAAGAGTAGTTCTCGTTGTTTTTAGAAGATTTATTTTTACTACTATTTTTAAATTAGTTTGTGTATGTGTGTGTGTGTGTACACATGAGTGTATACACATGTGGCCTATGGAGGCCACAAGCATCAAACCACCTTGAACTGGAGTTAGAGCTGGCAGTGAGCCACCTGTTATTGCTGGGAATTGAACTTGAACTCGGGTCCTCTGCAAAAGCAGTTTGTACTCTTAACTGCTGAGCTATCTCTCCAGCCCTGGTTTTTATATTTTTAAGTTTAAAAACAACAGTGCTATAGAGAGATGGTTTAGCAGTTAAGAACACTTGACTGCCCACCAGGCATGGTGGCATACACCTTTAATCCCAGCACTCGGGAGGCAGAGGCAGGCAGATCTCTGTGAGTTCAAGGCCAGCCTGGTCTACCAAAAAAGTGCCCGGACAGGCAGGGCTATACAGAGAAACCCTGTCTTGAAAAACCAAAACAAACAAACAGTGGCTACTCTTCCAGAGGACCTAGGTTCGGTTCCCAGCACCCACATAGCAGCTCACAGTGGTCTGTGGCTCCAGTTCCAGGGGACTTGATGCCCTCTTCAAGCTTCTGAGAGCACCACACACACATGTGGTACAGAAATACATATGCAGACAAAACATTCATACAAATAAAATAATAGAATGTTTAAATAACAACAGGGAGTGTGTTAGCTGCTCTTGGCAAGGACCTGGGTTCAGTTCCCAGCACCAACAATCCATTTCTAAGGGTTCTGACACTCCTCCCTGACCTCCAAGTGCACCAGGTATGCACAATACAGACATGCAGACAAAACACTAATGCATGCAAAATTTAAAAAAATCAATCTTGACGGGTGTGGTGGCACATGGCTGTAATCCCAGCACTCAGGAAGGCAGAGGCAGGTGGATATCCGTGAGTTCGAGGCCAGCTTGGTGTACAAAGCAAGTCCAGGACAGCCAAGGCTACACAGAAACCCTGTCTCATAAAACCAAAATTAATGAAGTAAGTAAGTGTAAGTAAAGTAAATGCATCTTTAAAAAGCAACAGAGAACAACAGTGTTCAATGGAGACCATATGTGACCCTGGTCCTAGTTAGCCACAGCTGTCAACTTTGACAGCCCAGAGTCGTCTGAGGGAGCCTCAGTTGGAATTGCCCAGATCACACTGGACAATGGCCATGTGTGTGAGAAATTGTCTTGATTGATGGTTGCTGTGAGAGGGCATAGCCCACCGTGGGTGGTACCAATGCTAGGCAGGTGGGCCTAGACTATATAAGAAATCTAAAAACACAAGCCAGAAAGTCAGCCAGTATGCAGTATTCTCCATGGTGTTTGCTTGAGTCCCTGCCCTCAGTGATGGACTGTTGTCTGGAAGTGCCAGGTGAAATAAACCCTTTCCTCCCCAAGTTGTTTTTGATGTTTTATCCCAGGAACAGGAATGAAACGAAATAAGCCTCAGACCCTAAAGTGTTTACTTTCTTCTTTCTCACAGACATAGTTTATTAATCTGCAGTTACCATAAACGCCAGTATATCTAGAGGATCTGTTGGAGTCAACAGGACTTCATGCTTTTCATGATGAGCTTGCTTATTTAGCCTCTGTTTCTTCTTGGGCCTCTTCTCTTCCCTTCTGAAGTCCCCTTCCCTCCTGGTTCACTTCATTCTTTCCCACCCTCCCCCTCCCCACAGTATCCAGAATGGCTGCAGAGTCACCAAGACTCTATTCCTCCAGAGCAGTTTGAAAAGTATCAGGAGCAGCACAATGTCATGGGCAAAATATGCGAGCAGTTTGAGGCCGAGACGCCCACAGACAGTGAGGCCACTCACAGGGCTCGTTTTGAGGCGGTGCTAGATCTTATGCAGCAGGTAAGGCCTCCTTTCTCTGCCTTCCCACTGGTGCTGTCCTCTTGGGTGCTGAATGAAGCTGTCTAGGAAGGTGCTACACTACTCAGTCTGGGTGGGGGAGGGAGCACAAGAAAGACCACATACCATGCTCAGAAGAGACCAGATCACTAGTCAGATGCCTTTTGTTGCTTTTGTGCTGTTTTCTGTGGTTTTTAATTTTTATTTCCTGTTCTTATTTTCTAGTTACAGGACTTGGGCCATCCTCCAAAAGAGCTGGCTGGGGAGATGGTGAGTATGTCTTCTCTATTTTAACCCTGTTCCTAGTTTACAGACGCCAGCAATCCATAGCTGATTCATGGAAGGTGGTCACTGTGGCTAGGGATGGACCTTGAGCAGCTCTAACCTGAAATAGGAGTGCTTTTCCTCAGTCCCTTCATCTCTTCTCCAGCCTCCTGGCCTCAACTTTGACCTGGATACCCTCAATCTGTCGGGCCCACCAGGTGCCAACGGCGAACAGTGTTTGATCATGTGAAACACAGCGCATTTTCTTCCCTGAGTCCCACGGGGAGCACCTGGAGTCAGCAGAGCCACTGAGAACTGAGGCAGGAGCATCGTGTCTGGGAGCTGGGTGTCCCGCATTCTGTACATCCCATTTGAGACCGTGCCATACCAGCTGAGGATCTGTTCTGTAGGCCGTTTCTATGAGTCCTGCTCCATCATGGTTTCTGCTGTTAAGAAACAAGCCAATTATTTGCCAGGTGAAGGAAGGCACCCCTTTTGGGGCATTTCACTTCTTCCTGCTCCCAAAATTCATGTTGCATAGGCTGTGCTCGTGTTCCCCGTTATTCCCAGGGACTTCGTGCCTTGTTTCCACTCCCTCTCTTGGGTCTGGAGAGCAGGAGTTGAGTCCTAAGACTCTGTGCTTCTATTAGGGACCTCTAGGGAATGAGGAGAAACGTAGCCTGGCTGGGGCTGGAGGCTTGTCACCACATCTCGTCTTCGTTCTGACTTCTCTGAAGGGAAAGGAATTTTGCACTTAGTGGAAGCAAAGCCTTGGGCTTTTCCTGTACCGAGGTGCTGCACCCTAATTCCCCCTTTCTCCTGACAACTTAAGTTGCAACCCTGGCTCTTTCTACAACTCTGTGATTCGGGGGACCCCAGCTCTTGACCTTCCTCTGCCCCCTGACTATCCTCTTATCGCCTCTCTTTTTAGATTCTTATTTATTCTGGCCCATTTTAACATATGCTGTGCTAGATGAAGGCCAGTATTGTTTCCTTCCATCTATCCCCTGTACCGTTCTCACTAGACCCTTCCCTTCTTCCCTGGCCAACACATAATTGTAGATTCAGACCTGGTAAATGCATGGCATTTCTGCCCAGATAAATCCTGGCTTCTTTCAGACATCAGATTTCCCTAGACTCCTTGGTTCAGGAAGGTGCTTGGGAAAGGGTGTAGCCTGAGTCTTTTTTTCCTGCAGGCCCCATGGGGCAGTATCTAATAAATATTCTGAGCGAGTGTGTGGGTTATTTTTCATCCAGGTCTGTTTCTGATCTTCCTTGTCTTCTGTAAGCTGTAAGTGGGAAGTGTTAGGGGACAGTTGTGTGGAGTGTTGTGCTAGGCTCCACTGTGACCCAGCTCCAGCCCAGGCCGCACTTCTTCGGCAAAAGAATATGTCTTCATTTCCTTGGTGGTTCAGTCTTCACTTTTTACATTATAATTGATCTTGATATATTGTTAACATGTTTTCTAAATTACCTAACTTTGAATTGACCTTCTCAGTGGGTCTAAGGACCATGGCTGCCATATATATTTTATAGATATTCTTTTTGGCCCACCTAGCTGCACCTAGCTGTCCTGGTTCACTTGGAAAGTAACTTTTTTGTTTGTTTTTTTGTTTAGTTTTGTTTTTCGAGACAGGGTTTCTCCGTGTATCCTTGGCTGTCCTCACATTGTAGACCAGGCTGGCCTAGAACTCACAGGGATCCACCTGCCTCTGCCTCCTGAATGCTGGGAGGAAAGTAACTTTTGAAAAATATATTTTTTTATTTATTCTTTGGAATTTTATACACGGATACAATGTATTCTGATCATATCTACCACCACCACCCCTGGAAAATAACTTTTGCAAGAACAAATTCATTTTTATCATTTGAGTTTTCAAGCTCATGAACACATCATTTCCCCCAGGCTAAACTCACTCGTAAAGTGCCACACATGGGGCTGGAGAAATGGCTCAGCGCTGTTCTTCTGGAGATACTGAGTTCAATTCCTAGCAACCACATGGTGGCTCACAACCATCTATACCCTCTTAACGCCCTCTTGTGGTATGCAGGTGTACATGCAGATAGAGCACTCATATACATAAAATAAAAATATCTTTTTTGAAAAAATGCCACACATTCTATGGAAGGAAATGTGCTTAGGCCTCAGACTGTGGAGACTACACAGCTGTCACAACTCATCAGACAGAAGACTCAGGGTCCGAATTTAAGACTCCTCCATGCTCAGAGAAAGGGAGAAAGTACAAGCTGATTTGTGATGACAAATGGGGCCTAAATTGCCAATATTTTATTGATGCTCCTGGGAAATGCTTGACAAAGACAGGTGAGGACACAGGAACAATTGGAATTGTGCTTACTGCCATTCTAGCTGGTCTTTAGTCTCATTTTTAGTGGTGATGCCATGATCCACCATGGCTTTATTTTCAAGCCTTTTTTTCATTTTTATTTTGCTTGAACATGAGCAAGCTGACCTTGGATTGGCCTTTTTTCCTAAATACCATTTGAATTACTCTGGGACTTATAACTGAATAAAATCCAATACCCTAGAGAGGTCCTCCTCAAATTATGTGTGGTGAAGGATCAGAGTTTTTGC
The DNA here is from genome assembly GCA_907169655.1 of Acomys percivali. Taxonomy (NCBI): domain Eukaryota; kingdom Metazoa; phylum Chordata; class Mammalia; order Rodentia; family Muridae; genus Acomys; species Acomys percivali. The sequence continues at coordinate 124,723,438 of OU015747.1, forward strand.
CTTTAAACATGTAGTCCCTCAAGCATCAGTGTGTAGTTCTCCTGCCCATGACAAGTATGCAGTTAAGACTATATACAACCTGTCCTACAAATTTGAAAATACCTAAACTGTCTAGACTCCATTAACAGGTTAAGCCCACAAGTCGTATAATTGAATTTCACAGCAATATCAAATACTAAAGTTTTTAGACACTGTTATTTCTGATTCCTAATGTCACAAGTTGATATAGTCATCAAAACAAAGCACCTTCGTGGCAGTAATGCTGTTGGGCTTTCCTTAGCATCCTCTAGTCCTAAGCAAGTGTATACCTGCTTGGAAGTCCTCTCTATGTGTCACCTGTGGAGAACTTGGTCTTTAGCAAAAAACAAAGTGTCACTATGTGGTTATCTAGCACTTTTTCCAGCTTGGTTCTCTTTCTGAATAACTAAAAATTCCATTGCATAGCTCAAGTTTAGTGAAGCATTTAAGCTGTTCTCAAAATTTAGAAGACCTGCCCATATAAAATTCTGTGTTTCCAGGTAACAGATTTGTGACTGGATAGATGGCTTTGTGAAACAAGAATGAAATTCATACAAGATGTATAGGGTTGTTTTTCTGTAACATTAGAACATCCTCTCAAGGCCCCATAGGCTAGAACTAGGCCATTGGAATGGCTTTATGAAGCTTGGGGAAAATGGCCCACCTTTAGAAAAAAAATTTAACTGTCTTACATTAAATTTTTAAAAGTTTTACTAATCTGTGTATGTGTCTGTATGTGTGTGCTGGGCATCTGACTCCCTGCACTCGAGTTACAGGTGGTTGTGAGCCACCAGCTGTAGATGCTGGGAACTGAACTTCGATTCTCTAAAAGAGCACCACTGAGCCTCCCTCCGGCCCCGTCCCACATTAGTAGACATGGCAGGTAATACAGAAATGTACAAAAGAGTTCAGAAAGTGGACATGCAATGTTTGTTTTATAATTGAAAAACTCGCTGACTACACTCCTCTAGAGGGCCAAGGTAGCACTTCACTGTTGGAAGCTGAGTGGCAGCTTTTCTGCAGATTAACAGCATGAGTGGAGATTGCTCATTCCACACAGGTGGTTTTAGGAGCAGAACAGGCAGGCAGCCAAGATTTACATAAAGGACCTTTAAACTTGAGGTCAAATAAAAGGCATTTAAGTTTGGGTCAGCATCTAAGTCACAAACCAGCAACTGCAAGCTCCATTTAGTTATCCACACACGCAGGAAAGAACACCCAACGGAGGTGGAATACAGTGCGGGTTTTTTAGAGGGACCGGATTTATCAGATGGCTTTATATGGTACGGGATAAGTAGTCCAGCAGGAGCTGTTAGCTGATGGAGAGGCTGAGGACTAGGGAGCTCATTCAGATGAGTCTAGATGCTGGAGCCTGGTGCTGAAGGCCTACTTAGAAGATTTCGTGAGAGCCCTGGACTTCAGTGCATGCTGGGATGCTAAAGGAGCTGAATTCTGATGGCAGCACCAATGATGGATAGACAGTAATACGAATCAAGACAGGCAGGCAGTACTGCTGGTGCTGGAAGGTGTTTCCCATTCTGGTGAGGGCCTTCCCCTCTTAATTAGTCCTTCCCAGAAATGCCCTCCTTCACAGGCCTGCCCACAAGTGTGTCTCTTGGTTGATTCTAGACCCAGTTAACATCAGAATAAACCATCATGGCGATGGAAAGGTAGCTGAATGGTTAATCGTGCTTGCTCCTCTTGCAAAAGACCTGAATGTGGGTCCTAGTACCCACATGGTGGCCCACAACAGTATGTAACTCCAGTTCCAGGCCATCTGATGCCCTGTTCTGGCCTTTGGGGGCATTGCATGCATTTTAAGATTTATTTATTGTGTACAGTGTTTTGCCTGCATGTACTCTTGCTCATTTTAGATGGTTGTGACCCACCATGTGGTTGCCGGGAATTTAACTCAGAACCTTGGGAAGAGCAGCCAGTGCACTTTACCTCTGAGCATCTCTCCAGACTGCATGCGGTACACAGGCAAAACACTCAACACCCACAAATTAATCCACACACACAGATTGAAGGTCTGTGTTGACATTGATGTCCATAGATCCAGGGCATTGCGGCAAAGTCTCCTCTTCAAACATTCCCCAATTAGGGAAATACAGGATGCATAAGAACTGCAGTGCTGCACCAACCCTGCCCTATAATGGCTCTACAGATTCCATCTTGATCATTCCCCTGATATCCAAATGTATGTCTGTTTGTATGACCTGCCAACGAAGGTGCCCAATGTTTGGCAGAAAGACCAAGTAGAAACTCCTGGAACTGCACCCCCAACTCTGTCAAGATAAAAATAATGCTGTGTGTGTATGTGTGTGTGTGAGAGAGAGAGAGAGAGAGAAAGAGAGAGGGAGGGAGAGGGAGAGAGAGATTAGTTAACTCTTAAAGGGTGCATCATTAAAAGATTCTCATTTAGTTACAGTCTTCCTAGCTTTTGCAAAAACTGGTGGGTGCATTACAGTGAACAGCTTGCAAGCCAGAGCAAGTAGTAGTCCCCAAAGCACTGCTGTGTCAGATGGAAAGAATAGCACATCTGGTTTAAGTTATGTGACAGGTGCATAGGGGTCAGCAAATTACAGCCTATAAGTCAAAAGTGGTCAGTTGACCAGTTTTTTTTAAATTTATATTTTGTATGGTGTGTGTGAGTGAGAGGGGGAGGGAAGGAGGGAGGGAGGGAGGGAGGGAGAGAGAGAGAGAGAGAGAGAGAGAGAGAGAGAGAGAGATGGGGTGAGGCCATGACCATGTGGAAGTCAGAGAACAACTTGTGGAATTGGTTCTCCACTTCGACCTTGATTAGCCCATGCATCCCGCTGAGCCATCACGGGCCCAATTGCCTGGAGTTTGTAAAGGTTCAGTGACATCCTTGATCACTTTTGTGCTACTTTGGCCAAGTAAAGTCATGATAGAACTTGTAAGGGCCTAAACTAGTACCTGAAGTTCACAAACCCCCAGTTTACTGTGTATGCTCTCAGTTCCCATTGGAAAGTATCAGAAGTACTTTGTATTCATAACCTTGAATATGTACATTCTTATTCTAGGCTACAGTAGAATTTCAAAGGAATCTGGACATTCTGTGGAATGTATTTGTTGGTTCTAGTAAGAGTATGCTAATTAGGTCTTTAGGATATGTTTGTCAAACCAGGAGTGGTGGCGCATGCCTTTAATCCCAAGCCAGCCTGGTCTACAAAGTGAGTCCAGGACAGCCAAGGCTACACACACAGAGAAACCCTGCCTCAAAATAAATTAATTAATTTAAAAAAAAAGACACCAACAAAAAAAGGATATGTTTGTCAAATGATGGCCTAGTGGTGCAGCTACTTTTTCAGTCAGTTCTTGTTGAAACAGGATGGGGAGATGATAAATTCTGCAAAAAGCTTCAAGACCTGCCCCATTGGTGAAAATTTAGGCAATGGTGATTCTGAAGCCTGCTGGAGCATGCCTCATTCCTCTAAAGTGAAAAAGGTCAGTTAGAGTAAGCCTTCAAGGTTTTGGAGACAGCATAGTCTGCACTTAGGAATTCAACATTTCTGTAAGCCAAGGGGTAATGGCGCCCATCTTTAATCTCAGCACTCAAGAGGCAGAGACAGGTGGATCGCTGTGAGTTCAAGACAAGCCTGGTCCACAGTGAATTCTAGTACAGCCAAGGCTAAAACAGAAAAACCTGTCTCAAGAAAAAAAAAAAAGTTTTTGTAATAAGTTCTCAGGGATGGAAGTGGAAGATATGACCTAAAAAAATATGGTAATAGAGATGTCTGTATGGAATCTAAACATCTAAATTTAAAAAATTTTTATTTTATTTTTTGGTTTTCGAGACAAGGTTTCTCTGTATAACAGCCAAGGCTGTCCTAGATTTCCTTTGTAGATCAGGCTGGGCTCAAGCTCAGAGATCCACCTGCCTCTGCCTCCAGAGTGCTAGGATTAAAGGTGTGTGCCACCATGCCTTGCCAACATCTGTAATTTTTAAAAAATTATTTATTTATTATTTATACAGTATTCTGCCTGCATGTATGCCTGCAAACCAGAAGAGAACACCAGATCTCATTATATATGGTTGTGAGCCACCATGTGGTTACTGGGAACCAAATTCAGGATCTTTGGAAGAACAGACAGTGCTCTGAGCCATCTCTCTAGCCCAATATCTGTAATTTTTTAGTGAGTCTGTGTCTTCAGCAAAGAAAGCTACTGTTTGAATAGGATCTCTTGACATGCTGTTGAGCCTCAGTAAAATTCAGTACCTAACTGTACAATATTAGGTGACTCTGGGTATATCAACCACATCCTAGGGCAGACCCATGCCCAGGAGTAGGTGGCCAACACAAAATTTTGGTTTTTTGTGGATTTTGTTTTGATTTACTTTGTCTTTTATTTTCCCTCTGTCTTTTGTCTTATTGGTCTTTCAACTGTTTTGATGTTCATTTTGTGGGGTTTGTGCAGTTTTTGTTTCGTGTGTTTTAGCTTCTTTTTTTGAGTTGGGAAGGGGGTATAAAGTTGGGTGGGGAGGCAGGTAGGGAGGACCTGGGAGGAGTTGGGAAGGGAAAACTTAATCAAAATATATGAAAAATGTTAATTAAAAATACCTTAGGGGAGCCGGGCGTGGTGGCGCATGCCTATAATCCCAGCACTCGGGAGGCAGAGGCAGGTGGATCGCTGTGAGTTCGAGGCCAGCCTGGTCTACAAAGCGGGTCCAGGACAGCCAAGGCTACACAGAGAAACCCTGTCTCGGAAAAAAAAAAAAAAAAACCTTAGAGGGGCTGGAGAGATGACTCAGCACTTAAAAGGACTGCCTGCTCTTCCAGTAGTCCTGAGTTCAATTCCCAGAGACCACGTGGTGGCTCACAACCATCTATAATGGGATCTAATGCCCTCTTCTACCCTGCAGGTGTACATTCAGGCAGAACACTGCATACATAATTAATAAATCTTTAAAAAATACTTCAGGGGTTAATGAAATACGAAAGCGTTTCAGAAACAGTTAGACCTGGTGTAATCAGTGGAGTTTTCACTTAGGAGGAGCAGGGCTTAGCTGGAGGAAGTGCGTCACTGCCTGTCCTTGGCGCTATCTATCTACTTGGCTTCTTCCTACATTATCCCATTTCTCTGCTTCTTGTTTGCCAAGCAGCCAAGAACATCGTCCGCCCCACCTCCAGCTGTGATGGTCTGACCAAGCACATGGAGCCAGGCAACCATGCACTGAATCCTTTGAAATCATGAGCCAAAAGAAACCTTCCCTCTAGAAAAACAAGTTAGGTGATTAACTGTACAGATCCCTGTTTAACCAGCTGGTTATTGTCACACCAGCTAAGTCCTAAGGTCGGGTAGATAGAGGTGTGGTCCAAAAGGAACTGCAGTGGAACAGATGGCTGCAAAAGGAACTGTGGTTTTGGACTGTGAATTTTAAATCACTGTAACTAGGCTCAAACACATTAACCAAAACAGGAATCATTACAATCAACATTACTTTGCCAGTAAGAAGTAAGACTGTGAGCCCGGGCAGGTGGTGGTGCATGCCTTTAGTCCCAGCACTTGGGAGGTAGAGGCAGGGGGATCTCTAAGTTCAAGGCCAGCCTAGTCTATGGAGTGAGTTCCAGGACAGCCAAGGTAACACAGAGAAACCTTGTCTTGAAAAACGAGGAAGGAGAAGGAAAAAGGAAAAATGGGGAGGAGGAGAAGGAGGAAGAAGAAGAAGAAGAAGAAAGATTATTTCTGTAGCTTTGGGATTTGACAAACAACTGAGTGTTTCCTCTCACGAAACCTAGGTCTATTTCTCCACATGTACCTCAGTAAAAGGCATTACTGTTTATTTACTCAAGATAACCCAATACATCCTTGCTTTTTCCTTTTATTGCATGCAATGTTAGCAAGTTCACCTCTCTGCCACTTTGAGAGCATATCCTCAGTGCAGCCACTTCCTGCCACTTGTACAGCAAGACCAGAACTGCAGGTCTTTCACAATACCTTCCTAACTAAGGAGTTGGCCCGCTTCTGTTTTGCCTCCCTGAAGGCAGTTAATAAGTCAGCTAGAGTGAATTTCCTCAGTTATAAATCAAGTCATGCCACCTGTATTCAGAATCCTTTATGACTTCATAGCCCACTCTTAGAAGAAAATCAGCTCTGTCCTTGGTCAACACATCTGCAATGGATCTGAACTTCCTTCTCTTGCACTGCCTGGCCTCCTCTGTAAGACACTCCATCCTCGGGGGCTCTGCTGACCCTTCTTGCCTGGAACCCTTTCCCCAGGTAAGAAGGGCTCACTTTCTCACTTCAAGCCCTTATTCAGAGGGCACCTCAGGAAAGGTCTCCAAACTCCCAGGGTGAAAGAGCACACCCACATTACCCTGGTACCCCAGCAACCTGCTTTTATCTTGTTTCCTTTCACAATAATCTTCATAACTTTATATTATTTTCTATCTCTTTCCTCCCCCTGCATTCCCAACCCCTGCACTATAAAGCTCTGTAAACCAAAGAATCTTAGTTTCTTTTATTCACTGCTGTAGTGCCAAGATCAAGACCTCTCAAGCCAGGCACAGTTGCACATGCCTATAGTCCCGGCACTCTGGGAGGTGGAGGCAGGAGAATCTCTGTCAAGGCCAGCCTGGTCTACGAAATTAGTCCAGGACAGCCAAGACTACACAGAGAAACCCTCTGTCAAAAACCAAAAACAAACAACCCCCAAAGCAAAAAAGATCAAGGCCTCTCGTGTAATAGGGATACAATCAGTAGTTGTGGACTGAATGAAAAGAATGAAGTGCCCGGCGGTGGTGGCGCACGCCTTTAATCCCAGCACTCGGGAGGCAGAGGCAGGCGGGTCGCTGTGAGTTCGAGGCCAGCCTGGTCTACAAAGGGAGTTCAGAACAGCCAGGGCTACACAGAGAAACCCTGTCTTGGAAAAAAAAAAGAATGGAATGGGATGACAGGACTTTAACTACTTTGCTCATTAGTCCTCTTCTAGGTGTTAAGGTTACAAAGATGAAAAAAGAATAGTTCCTGACTTGAATAACTTACATTCTAATAATATAGTTAGAATTAAAATATATAACTGAAGCCCACAGAGATGGTCTGGTGGTTAAGACTGGGTTTGAGTCCTAGCTGTAACTCTCATTCCTGGGGATCTGATGGCCTCCTCTGGCTTCCACAGACACTGTATTTACACAAGTGGTGCAGGGACATAAACTCAGGCAAAATGCCTATATATATTAAATATATAATTATAGGTTAAGTGTTATAAAGTGAAACATGTTATAAAAAACTGATGGGGGGCGGGCTAGAGAGATGGCTCAGAGGTTAAGAGCACTGTCTGCTCTTCCAGAGGTCCTGAGTTCAATTCCCAGCAACCACATGGTGGCTCACAACCATCTATAATGTGATCTGGTGTCCTCTTCTGGCTTGCAGGGGTACAAGCAGGCAGAGCACTGTATACATAATAAATAAATCTTTAAAAACCATCTGATGTCAAGCCTGACATGACATGGGCACATGCACACATGAATGCACACACAATAAATAGATAGTTTTTAAAAACTGATGCCGACTGGAAACAGAAGTGTGTATCTATACTCCTGCTTTAGTGGCTGAGGCTGGAGGATCACTGGAGCCCAAGAGTTGGAGGCCTGCCCCCTCTCTGCCTCTCTTCTTGTTTGTTATGGAGACAGGGGTCTGTATAGCCCAGGGTGTGCTTGAACAGCAGTTCACGTCTCTGCTTCCCCCTCTCCAGTGCTGGGACTACAGATGTGGGCCACCATACTCATCCTGTGAGACCTCATATCTTGTTTTTTTTGTTTTGTTTTGGTTTTTTGGATTTTCAAGACAGGGTTTCTCTGTGTAGCCTTGACTGTCCTGAAGTTGCATTGTAGACCAGGCTGGCCTCGAATTCACAGGGATCCACCTGCCTCTGCCTCCCGAGTGCTAGGATTAAAGGTGTGCACCACCACCACCTGGCTGAGACTTCATATCTTAAGAATGAAAGCAGAGCCAGGTATAGTGGTGCATGGCTTTAATTTCAGCACTCACAAGGCAGAGGCAGGCAGATCTCTGTGAGTTCAAAGCCAGCCAGAATGACACAGTGAGACCCTTCCTCAAAAAGAAGTACATAAGGGCTGGAGAGATGGCTCAGAGGTTAAGATCACTGTCTGCTCTTCCAAAGGTCCTGAGTCCAATTCCAAGTAAACACATGGTGGCTCACAATCAGCTATGATAAGATCTAGTGCCCTCTCCTAGCATGCAGGAACACTGTATACATAATAAAGAAACAAATCTTTATACATACATACATACATACAATGAGAATCGGTAAAGACGTGGATATGGGTGTGTTATTCCCAATACTTAAGAGCTGTCTCTCTTCAGAAGTACCATTTGTACAGAGACCTGACTTAAGGGAGACACAGTCTAATAAATGTAGCTAAACATTCCAAGGTGAAACACCAAGCTGGAGCTGTAACTACTGTGGTGTTCATGCTAGCAAGAAGGGTAAGGCTAGAGCAGATCCAGGTAGCCAGGTATCGTGGGGAGAGATAGAATCAGAAACGAGATAGGGACCAGATCATGTAGAACCTTGGAGGCTACTGTGATAATTTTGGCTTAAAAAACAAACAATTAACGCAGGGCATGGTGGCACACACATGTCTTTAGTCCCAGCACTCGGAAGGCAGAGGCAGGTGGATCGCTGTGAGTTTGAGGCCAGCCTGGTTTATAAAGTGAGTCCAGGTCAGCCAGGGCTATTACACAGAGAAACCTTGTCTCGAAAAAAAAAATATTTGGCCAGGTGGTGGTGGCACATGCCTTTAATCCGAGCACTTGGAAGGTAGAGGCAAGTGAATCTCTGTGAGTTCGAGGCCAGCCTGGACTACAGAGCAAGTTCGATGACAGCCAGAGCTGTTAACACAGAGAAACCCTGTCTTGAAAAATAAACAAACAAACAAACAAAAAACCAAAAAAAAAAAAAAAAAAAGAAAAGAACCTTTAATCCCAGCACTTCGGAGGCAGAGGCAGGCAGATTGCTGTGAGTTCGAGGTCAGCCTAGTCTACAAAACGAGTCCAGGACAGCCAAGGCTACACAGAGAAACCCTGTCTTGAAAAACCAAAAAAAAAAAAAAAAAAAAAAAGCCGGGCGTGGTAGCACACACCTATAATCCCAGCACTCGGGAGGCAGAGGCAGGTGGATCACTGTGAGTTCGAGGCCAGCCTGGTCTACAAAGCGGGTCCAGGACAGCCAGGGCTACACAGAGAGACCCTGTCTCGAAAAACCAAAAAAAAAAAAAAAAAGAAAAAGAAAAAATTCATGTGCATGATGTTTTGTCTCCATGGATGTCCATGTACCCTTTGTGTGCAATACCTACAGAGCCAGAAGAGGGCATCAGATCCCCTGGAACTGGAGTATGTTAGCCAGTGTTCAGGTGTTGGGACTTGAAATGGAATCCTCTGGAAGAGCCGTCAATGCTCCTAACTGCTGAGCCATCCATCTGGATCTGTTCAACTTTATTTCATGATAAGGAAGTATTGGGTGTTTGGGGTAGGGGACTATGACTCGATTTACAGCTTAAGACACCGTGGGTGTCTTATGTTTAATTGCAGCAGGACACTCATGAAAATAGACAAACCAGCTGTCTTAGTTACTTTCCTAATTGCTGAACAAATTCTGTGACCTGAGCAGTTTATTTCAGCTTATAGTTTGAGGGGAAGTTCAACATGATGGGGAAGGCATGGCGGCTGGAGTATGAGGCTGCTGGTCACATTGTGTTCAGAATGATGAGCGCTGGTACCCAGTTCCCTTTCTCCAGCCCATGGAATGATGTCATCCACAGTTAAGGTAGGTCTTCCCACCTCAATTAGCCTAATCTAGGTAATCCCTCACAAGCATGCCTGTAGGCTCATCTCCTAACTAACTATAGATCTTGTCAAGTTAACAGTATTAATCCCCACCTGCCCGATGCAGCAAGTAGTCAAGCAAGAGACAGCTTGGGATAGAACGTGGCTGGAGCTGGAGCTCAGTGGGCAGAGAGAGTGCTTGCCTAGTGTGCATGAAGCCCTTGGTTTGATTCCCAGCACTGAATAAAATCACACATGGTGGTACATGCCCAGCCCTCAGGAGATGGAGGCAGTAGTTCTAGAAATGAATTTGAAGCTAATCTGGGCTACTTAAATGCTGGTCTTAAAAAACAGAACTGAAGGGCTGGAGAGATGGCTCAGAGGTTAAGAGCACCAGCTGCTCTTCCAGAGGTCCTGAGTTCAAGTCCCAGCATTCACATGGTGGATCATAACCATGTATAATGAGATCTGGTGCCCCCTTCTGGTGCTCATGTGGAACACTGTATACTAATAAATAAAACAAATCTTTAAAAAACAAAAGCAGATCTGGAGGGGGAGGAGTCTGTACCCAACACCTTGACCTAAAAGAGAGAGAGAGGCTGAGGATGTGGTTCAGTTGGTAGAGCACTTGCTCCACATACCCAAAAGCCCTGTGGCTCAACTCCAGCACTGCATAAGCTGAGAATGGTGATGCTCACCTGTAATCCCTACTCTGGAGGTAAAGGCAGGAGGTTCTGTAGTGTAAGGTCATCATCCTCAGGTACTTAGTGAGTTGGAATGCAGCCTAGGATGCAGGAGACCCTATCTAAAACAACAACATCCTCAACATCTGTTGGTGTTCTGACTCTCCCTGGTCAATCAGAGAAAGACAGACAGACACTGTAGGATGAGATATGGTCCTACAGACAATAAGGGGATCCAGCCTTTGTGGACTGTGGACTGCATATTGAACAGCTGCCCAAAAGTTTATTTATTTATTTATTTATTTATTTATTTAT
>OU015747.1:124734276-124783139 GCA_907169655.1 Acomys percivali
CAGCTGCCCAAAAGTTTATTTATTTATTTATTTATTTATTTATTTATTTATTTTTCGAGACAGGGTTTCTCTATATAGCCTTGGCTGTCCTGGACTCGCTTTGTAGACCAGGCTGGCCTCGAACTCACAGCGATCTGCCTGCCTCTGCCTCCCGAGTGCTGGGATTAAAGGTGTGCGCCACCACGCCCAGCTCCAAAAGTATATTTATTTATTGTTAAACAAAAGTTACTTTTTTGGGTTCAACAAGTTCCTTATACCAAAGCCCCTAATCTAAGTTATATGTTTCCTATATGCAACTTTAGTCTTTAATGTGTACTGTTTGTAGTACTCAATAATGCAAGACATTCTAGGTGTGCCAGGACCAAAGTCATGCTACTAAAGGACTGTAAAGCTCCTTTAGAAAAACAACTCTATAGATAACAGCAGGTGGTGCATGCCTGGTCTACAGAGTGAGTCCAGGACAGCCAAGGCTACACAGAGAACAAGGAAAGTGCTTCTAGGAAACAACTATTCATTCTCGTGTCTGCCCTAATAGTGAGAAGCAAATAGTTTATCCTAATGTTTACATTTCCTGCTACAAATAACAAATAAGGGTGCAGCCGCCTGCTGGCTGGGGGTAATCTGGGATTCTAGAATCCTGTGCGGCTCTCCTTCAGGTGGTAGCACAAAGCAATGCACAACAGTCACCTGAAACCATCAGCCCACAGACTTACGCTGCATGTCCATATTTTTGCTGCATTTTCACAACAGCTAACTTATGAATAAACCTAGATGAGTAGAAAGAGAAAATATGGAATATATACACAATGAAATCATTCAGCTATGAAGAGTGAAGTAGTTGCAGACTGCAAGTAACATAAGCCAGACTCAGAAATACAAATATAACATGTTTTCTCTCATATCCAGCATCTGGATTTAAATTTATGTGTGTACATATATATTAATTACACATACTTATTCATACTTAACAAAGAAGTAGAAAGGATACTGAGAGACAAGGAAGAGATACAATGCAAAGAGCGGATAAGAAACAGGAATGGGTGAGGTGGGGGCAGGCGGTGGAGCACGCCTTTAATCCCAGCACTCGGGAGGCAGAGGCAGAAAGATCTCTGTGAGTTCCAGGCCAGCTCGGTCTACAAAGCGTGTCTAGGACAGCTAGGGCTGTTACACAGAGAAACTCTGTCTCAAAAACAACAACAACAATGAACAAACAAACAAAACAAAACAAAACGAAGAACTAGGAATGAGCATGAAAATGCCACAAGGAAACCTATTATTTTGTTTTTGTGTAAGCTATGTATGTATGTTGGGGGGGGAGGACTCACTTGAGCCCAGGACTTACTTTTGATTGGTTTTGTTTAGGCCTGCTTCTTTTTGGGTACCATAACTCTAGATGTTTTTATTTCGGGCTCACCAGCTACCATGCCAGCTGGCTGCCGATGTAAAAGAATCTTTATACAGGGTTAGGTTGACCATAAACTATTTTTTTTTATGATCAACACACCCTAAAGCCTTATTAATAAGCAAAAATTCCCCAACCACAAACCCAGCTGCCCCCAGCCACCAGGCACACGTTCGAGGTCAGCTAGAACTTCTTGTTAACAAAATAACGAATCAGAGCTGACCACCCTGTTTCAACACCCGCCCACCCCCATATGAACAAATTGCGGTTTTCACCTTTAAATATATAACTTCCTCTCCGATCTCAAACTGGCCTGAGTTCAGAAAACAAAGCTTTCTTTTTAAGCTTCCATGTCTAAGGTAAATTTTCTCGGCTTCCATCCCAACAATCCAGGATGACCTCCAACTTGTGCAGGGCCTGCCTCAGCCTCCTGAGTGCTAGGTGTGTACCACTATGCCCAGCTTGAAACCTGTTAGTTCATATGCCAATTTAAAAAGTTAAAGTCTGGCAGTGTCGCATGCCTTTAATCCCAGCACCTGGGAGGCAGATCTACATAGTTCCAGAACAGCCAGGATTATGGAGAAGGACTCTGTCAAACAAACAAATAAATACTGTCTCTAAGCCTTCTTAGCCGCCCAGGTCTGGGGAATCGAACTTTTAGACCCTTAGGAAGCATTCCAACACTTGAGCAATATCCCCAGTCCTTAGTGGTTCTTTGAAACAAATGAACAAATGAGTGGTGTCAGGCGTAAGTGACCCTTGCTAGAAGGCCTCTTAACTAGCCACTGGAGGAAATGCAGTCTTGAGCCTCAAAGAAGATCGCGGGGGTAGGGTGTTTTGTTGTTTGATTTTTCTTTTTCTTTTTTTTTTTTTTTGGTTTTTCGAGACAGGGTTTCTCTGTGTAGCCTTGACTGTCCTGGACTCACTTTGTAGACCAGGCTGGTCTCGAACTCACAGTGATCCGCCCACCTCTGCCTCCCGAGTGCTGGGATTAAAGGCGTGCGCCACCACGCCCGGCCTTGATTTTTCTTTAAACAAGAAAAAAAATCCGTTTGTGTCAAGAATTAGAACCTCAGGACTGGAGGAGATCTAGTAATTTGCCTGACAGTCCCTTTGAAATGAGGTTCATTTTCCGTCACGACGCCGAGGAGCCCTTAAATCGCTTGTGATTTGAACACCAGGAGACAAGCCATCACTCTGAAGCTACAAAAACAACTTGATTCCTCCGCAGCGCGCACGCGCCCCTCGCTGCTACGGTTGGCCTGAGACTCCGCCCCTTGTGCGGCCACCGGGAGGGTTGGAAGCCGAGAGCTCGCGCGACCGCTCTCGCTTAGTCTCTTCCAGCGCAGCGTCGCAAACCTGGCCGGAAAGCGGGACGGCGCAGGCGCAGGCGTAGAGACCCGAGGCGGCGGTGGTGGCTGCCGCTGGCCAGTGTAAGATGGCGGCGGCGTTGGTGGCGGCAGTGGACGGGGCGGCTGGGCCTGGAACAGTCGGAGCATCCGCTGGCAGAAGGATGACCCAAGACGGGAAGCGGGCTGCAGAGCCTCGCCGGCTCCCGTGTTTGTAACTGCCCCAGCCGGACGCCCTCCCCTTGACCTACCCGGTCCGTGTTTCCCCTGGCTCGGCCTCTTCCCCCTCTCCCTGACCGCTTCCCCGCAGGATGGGCCCGATCCCTTTCCTAAGCTCCCAGGGTTTAGGTCTTACTCCCCTCACCCGAGTCACTGCTGGGAGGACTGCTTGTCCTTTGCCCAGGTCAGCCCCTGGCTTGCTCCCTTGAGCCATCCCCATAATTCACGGGGACTTCTTAGTTCGGTGACCCGTTTAATATGCTCTCATTTCTCCCTTTATAATGTGAAGACCCGGCTCTGACTGCGTCTCCTTGTCACTTCAGGGCCCGCGCAATGTGTCCCCCTCCCCCACCCCCAGTTCTCAGGCCCAGCACCTTGTACGGAAGGCCGAGGTCCAAGAACCTACCAGTATGCTCTTGAGCGCGGATCTTGTACGCTTTGTGATAGAATTCTTTTAGTGGACCTCTTCCCTGACCGGAAAGCTTTTAGGACACCTTAGAGAGGTCCCACTTGGTTCTTATTAGTTGGAAAGCATCTGGTGGCTTGAATTTCTGACTCATATGATTGTTGGTGGAGTCTGTAAACAAACCGGCACTAGCGCTATCACATTCTCCCCCGGATTCCCCCCTCCCCCCGCCTGCTCTGTAGCCTCTTAAGGAGAGGGGTGGTTTGGTTGAGAGCTGAAAAGATGCAGGTTTTCCTCATAAGTGACTTTTTAGTGTTGGTGAAGCTGGGAAATGACTTGCCTGGCGTTTAAATCTTGTGTTAATTCTTTGTATTTACGTTACGGCTATGGGTTTTGTTTGTTAGTCAGAATTGAAGTAGGTAAGTTATTTTGGTTTTAAGTAATAAGGAGGACTGAAAATATTAAAGTGTGGTCATAAATATTTTGGATACGTTCAGAAGATACACCTTTGCCATGTAAACTTTAACTTTTCTCAGCTCTTCAGTGAACCTCCAGAGCAATTTTCTCAGGAGCTCAGCCTGGCCTTACATCAGTGATAAAAGGAGGAAAGGTGAGTGGAAGTTGAAGGCTTTTAATTCCTCAGTTCAACCCAGACTCTTTCCTGATGCTCCAGTGCAGACCACGAAACTCATAACAATTTTACCTCTATTTCCAAAAGTTTGAATACTATCCGTAGCTTTGTTCCAGCCTTGGCTAAATTACTTACACATTTAATTGGCTGTGTTTTGACCTGCTGCCCTAAACTATTGCTGTGTGTCTTCAAATGATTTGAGTTACGCCTAGAGTGAACGCTCTGTGCCTCTTCCCCCCCACCCCCAGACAGGCAGGGTTTCTCTGTGTAGCCCTGGCTGTCCTGGACTTGCTACGCCCGGCTCGCTCTCTTTTTTTTTTCCTTTCATTTATTTGCATTGTGTTTTGTCTTTGTGTGGATTGTCATAGACTTTTAAAAACTGAGACTTGGTTTGCCTGAATTCTGTTTAGTCTTTTGTCAAATCAGATCTCCCAGACCCAAAAGTTACCACGCATGCCTTTTGGAGAGGATTTAACTACTCATGACTCAAAGTCAGGAGTGATGAGTGATTCTAAGTCCAGTTAGTCTCAGAGGGCCAACTTTTCAGAACACAGTGGGAAATTTTTGGTTAAAAAAAAAACGTAGTTCCTTTTGTAGCTAGATTGCAGACTTTTTGGTTAGTAGAATTATCATGTGCTTTCATTAACATGATTCAAGCCAAATCGGGAGAGCGCAGCTGTCTGTGTAATGTTTGTAAGGCTTTTAGATTTCTGGTAGCAGAGGGCAGAGCTGTGCTTGAGATTTGTAAGACTTAATAGAAGAGCTAAGTGGCTCTGGAAGGTAGGTTTTGACCAGTTCTTAAGATTTGTAGTTGGAAAAGTTTGATAGTTACTGTGTTGTTTCATTTCATGTGGTGCCCAATCTAGAAAATGCTCATTATGAACTAGAATAATAACTTACACATATATGTAAGCTCTAAGCATACAAATACATCTTCTTCTTTTTTTTTTTTTTTTTTGGTTTTTCAAGACAGGGTTTCTCTATGTATTCTAGGTTGTCCTGGACTCACTTTTGTAGACTAGGCTGGCCTCGAACTCACAGCGATCCGCCTGCCTCTGCCTCCCGAGTGCTGGGATTAAAGGTGTGCACCACCACACCCGGCACAAATACACCTTTTAAAATTTAATTTAGTTTTAATGTTTGTGAGTGTTTTACCTGCATGGCTGTCTGTCCACCATTTGCATATGTGATGCTGGAGATCAGAAGAGGTTGTCAGATCCCTGGAACTGGAAGGTAAATGGTTGTGAGCTGAAATGTGGGTGCTGTGAACGGAATCTGGGTTCTTTCCAAGAACAGCCAGTACTCTTAACCACTGAACCATTTCTTCAGCCCATTTTATTTGATTTTTGAGACAAGGACTCACTTGATCCCAGGCTGGCCTGAAATTCACTATGCAGATCAGGTTGGTCTTGCAAATTTCTCCAAACTCCCAAGCGCTGGGTGTGCAAGCTGAGGCTCCATGCACAGGCAGCACAGACAATAATACTTACACGTATACAAGCTGAGGCTCATGCACAGGCAATACTTACACGCGTTTGTTTTGCACCCAGCTTTCTAAGTTTTTTGTTTTCTTTTAAGAACTGGGGCCTAAGCTGGTGATGTTGGTGCACATTTTTGATCCCAGCACTTGGAGGCAGATGCAGGTGGATCTCTGCTGAGTTTGAGGCCAGAGGACATAGTGAGATTTTATCTCAAAAAAAAAAAAAAAAAAAAAAAAAAAAAAAAAAAAAACTGAACAAAAATGGGGACTAACTTTCAGGTATACTAAACAAGCCATCTGTTGCTGAGCCACAGCATCAGTCCCTCCAGCTCCTAAGGCTTCTGTCCCCGTGTGGGAATTGATGCATGGAAGCACAGTGCCTGTGGAGGCTAGAACAGAAAGCGGCACCAGATCTCTTGGATTTGGAGTTACAGCCTATTGTGAGTTGTCATGAGGGCTCCAGAAACCCAGCTGAGGTCTTTAAGAGCAGTAAGCACTTTCATTGTAAGCACAAGCCACTGTTAGTCCCCTTAAATTAAATTTTGATTGTTCATATTAGATGTTTGCTTTGTAAATGCTGTGTAGGGTGTCTTAAACTTGATTTATGAAGCCAGGCGTGGTGGCGCACGCCTTTAATCCCAGCACTAGGGGAGGCAGAGGCAGGCAGATCTCTATAAGTTTGAACCCAGCCTGGTCTAAAAAGTAAGTCCAGGACAGCCAGGGCTACACAGAGAAACTATGTCTTGAAAAACAAACAAACAAGTAGGAGGGGGAGGAAGAGGAGGAGGAGGAGGAAAGCAAAGCTCTTGGATTAAAGGCTAGGGCTTAGCCACACTACAATTAGAAACAGATTCCCCCCCCCCCCCGGTCGAGGTTCGCATGCCTGTAATCCTAGATGGATCTCCGAGTTTGAGGCCAGCCTGGTCTACAAAGTCCAGCATAGCCAAGGCCACACAGACAAACCCTTGGGGCTTAGGGTGGGGAAGAGACTTTTCCGGCACACGATCTTGGGGCTCACAGTGTGATCTGATATCCTGCACCAGTCCCCTGTGTATTTCACTTTACTCCCAAGAGGGCTACATTTTCTCCACGAGTATGTGTTCTGTCCTAAGCCTCAGCAACAGATGATTAAAAATGTGACAAGGAAATGCTGTGTCTCTTCTAAAGTGAATCAGGGCTTGGTTGAGAATACATATTCATCTTTTCAGCTCACAGCTACACAATCTTTTTGTTTTTGTTGTTGGTGGTGGTTTTTTGTTTTATTTTGTCTTGTTTTTTTGAGACAGGGTTTTTCTGTGTATAGCCCTGCCTGTCCCAGACTCAATTTGTAGACCAGTCTGGCCTAGAACTCAAAGTGATCCACCTGCCTCTGCTTCCCGGATACTGCCCAGCTCAGCTACACCATCTTAAGGCAGCGCAGATAAAGATTTTTTTAAAAATTTTTTATTTTTTAATGTGCATTGATGCTTTGCCTGCAAGTATCTGTGTGAGGGTGTTAGATCTTGGAATTACAGACAGTTGTGGGTGCCATGTGGGTGCTGGGAATTGAACCCGGATCCTCTGGAAGAACAGCCAGTGCCCTTAACCGCTGAGCCATCTCTCCAACCCCCCCCAGATAAAGATTTTAAACCTTTCTGTTTTGTTTCTAGATCTGTTTTGGATGAGTCAAGGTTTCAAGAAGTTGAAGTTTTAATGACAGTAGAGTATAAAGGCAACTTCATTCAGACCAGTGATTTTTAGGGCTGATTAACTTTTTATCACCACTGACCCAGGGCTAGGTTGCCTATTGTAATGTCAGGACTCTTGGCAGTGGTCATGAGTTAGGCATTTGTATTTTATGAGATCTGGAAGTTTGTATTGCATGGAGGGCGGAGGAGAGAAGGAAATGTGTTGCCAGAATAACTTGACTGTCCCTTACTGCCTGCGTCCTGGGTAAGGGCACCCACCCCACCCACCCCCTAACACTGCAGGGATGACTTCAGGTGACATCTTTGTATACATTGAATCATATTCTTTTTTTTTTTTTTTTTTTTAAGATTTATTTATTATTTATCAGTATTCTGCCCACACGTGTGCCTGCCCACCACAAGAAGGCACCAGATCTCATTACAGGTGGTTGTGAGCCACCACGTAGTTGTTGGGAACTGAACTTGGGACCTTCGGAAGAACAGACGGTGCTCTTAACCTCTGAGCCATCTCTCCAGCCCCTGAATCATATTCTTAGGCTGTGTGTTAAACAGCCGTAAAATTCTGTCTCTCTCAGGATATTTCAGCGTTCTAAATATTGCCAAAGAACAGGGATATTTGTTGTTGTTTCTTTCTCTATAAAAGAATCCCACGTAGCCCAAATTGGTCCCAAACTCAGCATGTAACTGAGGATGGCCTTGAACTTCTAGTCTTTCTGCCTCCACCTTCCTAATGTCATCACAAACATATACCACTATCCTTTCTAGCCAGGCCTCATCTTGAGCTCACTATGTAACTCAGAGGGGCCTTGAGCTCAAACTGCTACCCAGGTCTCCTGAGTCTAGGATACTCACAACTGACTCCATAGTACAGGCTTTTAAAATCATATGACTATGCTTTCCGTAGATTTACTACTGTAAAAGTTACTCTAAGCCAGGTGTGGTGACACATGCCTTTAATCCCAGCACTTGGGAGGCAGAGGCAGGCGCAGGCGGATGACTGGGAGTTTAAGGCCAGCCTGGTCTACAAAGTGAGTCCAGGACAGCTAAGGCTACACAGAGAAACCCTGTCTCAAAAAAAATTTTTTTTAAACATATCCAGGAAATATCTAGATTATAGAAAAGCAACAAGGATCCAAAGTACTGATTGTGGTGGTGCACACCTAAATCCCAGCCCTCCAGAGACAGGCAGGCAGATCTCTGAGTTCCAGGACAGTCAGAGCTATGAAGAGAAACCTGTCTGAAAAAGGATCCAAACTGAAGTGTGTATATTATAACATTGTGTTAGAGTGGTTTAAAATTTATTTATTTATGGAGTTAGTTTTTAAGTCTTTGAGATTGAATTTGCCAGGGTTTTTTTTGTTTGTTTGTTTGTTTTTCTTTTTTTGTTTTTGTTTTTGTTTGTTTTTTTTTGTTTTGTTTTTTGAGACAGGGTCTCTCTGTGCTAGCCTTGGCTGTCCTGGACTCACTTTGTAGACCAGGCTGGCCTCGAACTCACAGCGATCCGCCTGCCTCTGCCTCCCAATTGTTTGTTTTTCAAGACAGGGTCTCTTCTGTCTTAGCCTTAGTTGTCCTGGACTCACTTAGTAGACCAGGCTGGCCTAGAACTCACAGCAATCCACTTGAGTGCTGGGATTAAAGATGCTGTCACTACGCCTGGGTTTTTTTTTTTTTTTCTTTTTTTCTAAGTAGATTATCAGTAAGACAAGATGATTTGTTATTCACTCTCCCTATTTAGAACTCAAGCACCCAAGTGAATGAAAATCAGCAGCAGGCATGGATGTCTGGTAACCATGTGTACAGTAAGCCCCATTATTTGTAGTTTGGATTTTTTGGGGGACCAACCATGGGATAAAAATATTAATTGGCAAAGTATGGAATTAAACAATTCATAAGCCGGGCGGTGGTGGCGCACGCCTTTAATCCCAGCACTTGGGAGGCAGAGGCAGGTGGATCACTGTGAGTTTGAAGCCAGCCTGGTCTACAAAGGGAGTCCAGGACAGCCAAGGCTACACAGAGAAACCCTGTCTCAAAAAAACAAAAAACAAAAAAACCCAAACAAACAAAAAAACAATTTATAAGTTTTCTGAGTAGCAAGATAGACTCTACCCCAGCCTTCCTGAGACCTGAACCATCTTTTCAGGTAATATGTCAAAGATGTACTCAGTCAGTTATTACCTGGTATCAGCACCCATGCTGCATTAATGTCTGTGTTCAAGTGAGTGCCATCCAAACGCAAGACCAGTGATGGCAGCAACTCAGGTTACAAAGAGCAGTTGTAAGTGCTTCCTTTCAGTGAAAAGGCCAACATTCTCAATAAGGGAAAGATAGGTATATTCTTGAGGAGTACCAGGTAGGTACTTGGAAGGCCAAGGCAAGACAGTCTTGAGTTCAAGGCCAATCAGTGCACACACCCTGAGCACTGCCCCAAGTCCCCCACTCCTAAAAAAAGAACAAGAATCTTATGCTGTGTTTTTTAAGATATGTAATAAAGTATCCTCAGAGAGACGTCTCAGTGAATTTACATTGGTAGAATTTTTCAAAAATTTGTTTGTAACTGGACTATGGCTGTGTACACCTTTACACCCTGTTTTGAGAAACAAAAAGATTTTTTTGTTATTTTATGCTTGTATGTGTTGTGCAACAAAAGTTTTCCTGGCGAGAGACAACATAGGTCTGCTCACCCAGCACAGGGACCTACTAGATTGGAAGCCTGGTCTGGCCCCAAAGGAGTTGAGCACAATCTTGGGTTTCTATTCTTGCCCTCACCTACTGAGTGCTGGAGGTAGGAGTGAGCCACCAGTGCAGACTCACTGAGTTAACTGAATTCTATTGCTTTACAGTCTGCTGGGGTTTGCTCTGGTGCTGTGTATTCTAATGCTAATTACTGGCCCCCAAGATCCCAGTTGCCACCAAGACACATTCT
The DNA here is from genome assembly GCA_907169655.1 of Acomys percivali. Taxonomy (NCBI): domain Eukaryota; kingdom Metazoa; phylum Chordata; class Mammalia; order Rodentia; family Muridae; genus Acomys; species Acomys percivali. The sequence goes on from OU015747.1 coordinate 124,744,375, forward strand.
CAAGTACACCAGTCTTTGTTGTGTAAACTGTGCTCTACCTAATTTAGTTAATTGGTTAATAAAATAGCTAAAAGCCTGTAACTGGGCAGAAGAGAAGTAGGCAGAGAGTAGGTTCCTGGGTTTGGGGTCAAAGAGGCCCAGAGGAGGAGAGAGGAAGCAGAAGACACAGCAGGAGGGACGGAAGTTGCCATGGGGCAGTGTGGACCATGAGCACCAGGCCAAGGGAAGTTTGCCCTGAGAACTGACTGGCCTGGTAGAGCAGAAGCAGCACAGACAGGAGTGACTAAGGCAAGTAATGTGGGTGTATAGCTAGGAAATAGCATCATGGAAGGTTGATACTGCCCAGTTACTGTGCTTTACAGCTTTTGTAAATCCAAGCTCTCTCTTCTGTCTCAATTATTTGGGAACTGGCCAGGGTAGAGAAGCCCTCTAGAGTCTAATACACCATTCATCAACAATGATCCTTGGATGGGAAAAGAAATAGTTGGGATCTTGAATAAGAGAGTCACTTAGCTGGGCATGGTGGCAGTTGTCCTAGCACCCAGGACGCTGAGATAGGAGGGTCACTTTAAGTTGAGACAACCTGGGATACATAGGAAGTTCAGGTCAGTATATGCAACATAAGATCTAGTCTCAGAGGGCCGGAGAAATGGCTCAGAGGTTAAGCGCACTGGCTGTTCTTCCAGAGGTTATGAGTTCAATTCCCAGCAACCACACGGTGGCTTACAGTCATCTATGATAAGATCTGGTGCCCTCTTCTGGCCTGTTGGCTCACAAGCAGGCAGTCAGAATACTGTGTAAATAATAAATATTTTTTAAAAAATCATGTCTTAACCCTCTTCCTCCCTCCCCCGCCCAAGAAAATGGCTCCTTAAGACATTCCATGAGAATAGCTTTTCACTTTCTTTCCTTTTTGGTTTTTCAAGACAGGGTTTCGCTATGTAGCCCTGGCTGTTTTGGCCTCACTGTGTAGACCAGATTGACCTTGAACTCACAGAGGTTCCATCTATTGCATTGGTTCTCACTACCTTTGTAATATGTCAGCTTCGATTTAACTGTATTAGAAATTAGTCCTCCAGGTGCCAGCTTGTCATTTGTGGCATTTGATTTCTGTACTCAGAATTTGTCTTATCAGTTTATAACTGTTTATAAAGCCAAATGCTGCCTACCCTACAGTGTTGGTCACGTCCATTCTCCTTTATCGCCATGTGCCACCAATCTAAGCCAGGCTCTTGGCAGGCAACTATAACAGCTTTAGTTAGTTAGTTATTATTTTTTGGTTTTTTTTCAAGACAGGGTTTCTCTGTGTAGCCTTGGCTGTCCTGGACTCACTTTGTAGACCAGGCTGGCCTCGAACTCACAGAAATCTGCCTGCCTCTGCCTCCTGAGTGCTGGGATTAAAGGTGTCACCACCTCCACGCGGCTATAACAGTTTTTAAACTTGTTTCTCCTATTTCAGACAATCTTTTTGTTTTTTGAGACAGGTTTCTCTGTGTAGCCTTGACTGTCCTGGACTCTCTTTATAGACCTTGAACTCACAGCAGTCCACCTGCCTCTGCCGCCTGAGTGCTGGGATTAAAGGTGTGCGCCACCACGCCTGGTTTAATTCATTTTCTTTTTGAGACAAGTTCTTACTGCGTTGCCCAGGCCGGTTTTAAACTTGTGATTTAGGATAGCCAGCCTCAGGCACTTGTGTTTATTTTTAATTATCTTTTTTTAAAAAATAATTTATTTATCTTTATTGTATGTGCATTGGTGTTTTGCCTGCATGTATGTCTGTGTGAGGGTATCAGATCTTGGAGTTACAGGCAGTTGTGAGCTGCCATGTGGGTGCTGGGAATTGAACCCTGGTCCTTTGGAAGAGCAGTCAGTACTCTTAACCGCTGACCCATCTTTCCAGCCTCCTATTTTTAATTATCTTGATATTTGTATCTTTTGTATTATAATTGTATAATTATTCTTTGCAGTTGATTAGTTGACTATACAAGGGATTGTAGATTCATTGTTTATATTTGTAGCTTCTGCAACATGTGGTGTTGCATGCCTTTAATCCCAGTACTGTGGAGGCTGAGGTAGAAGGAACTCTTGAGCCCAGCCAGAATTACATGTGAGATTATTTTAAAAAATAATAATAAAATTAAAAAAAATTTTTTTCAGCTTCTTACACCTACTTCATTATTGTATATACCAGCTTGTTTGTATGCAGGAGAATTACTGTGCTGTGCAAAGGCTTATCATTTGAATGGGTTGCCCAGTACTTCTGTACAATTGGGTTGCCTTGTTTTGTCAGATTTAGGCACAGTAGGAAATAGAGGTTAATTTAATATTTTATACAATACAAATCTCCTGCTTTGAATTTCAGTGCTATTGGCTCTCTGGATAGAAAATACTGGACTGTTAGAATGTAACTGTCACTATGAGAAGATTGGCTTGGAGCGGGGCATGGTGCCACACGCTTTAAGTTCCAGCATTTGGGAGGCAGAGGCAGGTAAATTGCTGAGTTCGAAGTGTGCAGGACAGCCAAGATAACACAGAGAAACCCTGTCTCTAAAAACAAACAAACAAACAAACAAAAACAACTCACCTACCCCTATGAAAATTGGGTTGGAGAATTATTTGTTATGGAGACTAAATTATTAAATGTTTTTAAAATTATTTTTTTGGGGGGTTGGGTTTTTGAGACAAGGTTTCTCACTGTAGCCTTGGTTGTCCTGAACTGGTTTTGTAGACCAGGCTGGCTTTGAACTCTACCTGCCTCTGCCTCCCCAAGTGTTGGGACTAAAGGCGTGTGCCACCATGCCTGGATTAATATTAAAATATTAAAGTGAAAGTATTTTGAGCCATGGTAGCATTAAAGCACATGCCTTTAATCCCAGTACCTAGGAGGCAGAGGCAGACAGATCGCTGTGAGTTTGAGACCAGCCTGATCTACAAAGTGCATCCAGGACAGACAAGCCTACACAAAAACCCTGTCTCGAGAAAACAAAAACCAACAAAAGAAAACAAAAGAAAAAATACATTTTCATTTTTATTTTATTTACTTTTAGATTATTCAGGACAATATTTTTCTGTATAGCCCTAGCTGTCCTAGAACTCGCTCTGTAGAGCAGGCTGGCCTCAAACTCTCAGAGATCCACCTGCCTCTGCCTCCAGAGTTTTGTGATTAAAGTGTATGCCACCACTGCTCAGCTAGTATGCTAATTTTTTTAAGAATTAAAATATAATTACATAATATTCTCCCTTCCCTTTCCTCCCTTCAGCCCCTCCCTGTACTCCTCTCCTCAGATGGCCTCTTTTTAACTATTGTTTTACACATGTATGTTTCTAAATATATAAATATAACCTGTTCAGTCTGTTTACTATCACTTGTATCTAGATGATTTCAGGTCTGATTACTTGGTATTAGGTAATGAATTAGGGGGGGCTTTTCCCTGGGGAAGACTGTCCCGCTGTCCTCTCCTCCTGTCAGCATTCTTTTGTTTCCTGTTGTTTGAGTAGGGCTGGGGACTGGTGAGGTTTCCCATTCCATGGTAGCATGTCTGTTGCTATCATCCTTGTTTGGGTCTTGTTTAGGCAGCCACATTGATGAGACTTCATGTGTGTAGCTTCTGATGTTTCTAGACTTACTCTGGTTGTAGAGAACAAGTGACCTTGTGCCCAGTTCCAGCTGATACAAGTACAACACGATTCCTGCACCTAACACTTAAGGATCGTCTGGGGAGGCGGGGAGATTGTAAGAGCCAGAGAAAAATGAACTTTAAGTGAGCTGCTTTTGTTTGAGAAGAAGTATTGGTAATAAGGAGAGGAGGACTGCTTCCAGATGACAGTGGGATCTAGAAGAGCAAGTCTGTGCTGTGGGTGGAGCTGTTCAGTATAAGCTGTATGGGCCCTCTGTCTTCTCTATGGGAACTGTGAGCCCTGCGGCTTACAAATGGCTCTTAGGGATAATTGAACTTTTGGAAGATCATCTTTCAGTTTTAGAAGAAAGTCTAGAACTTTACCTCATTTAAATATAGATGCTTATGTAGGAGAGTTATCAGCTGCATAGCAGAATGAGACATGAATTGGCTTGAGAGAATGCAGGGAAAATGTAAGTTATAAGAATTGACTAAAGAAGGTGGGCGTGGTGGCACACGCCTTTAATCCCAGCACTCGGGAGGCAGAGGCAGGCGGATCGCTGTGAGTTCGAGGCCAGCCTGGACTACAAAGTGAGTCCAGGACAGTCAAGGCTACACAGAGAAACCCTGTCTCGAAAAACCAAAAAAAAAAAAAAAAAGAAAAAAAGAAAAAAGAATTGACTAAAGAGCTGGTTGTGGTGGCACACTCCTATAAAAATCCCAGCACTTGGAAGGCAGAGGCAGGTGGATCTCTGTGAGTTCAAGTCCAGCTTGCTCTATAAAGAGAGTTAGATCCAGGGCTATTACACAGAGAAATCCTGTCTCAAAATACCCCACCCCCCAAAAAAAATTTGACTAAAGTGCTGAAGAGATATCTCAGTGATTAAGAGCACCACCTGCTCTTCCAGAGGTCCAGAGTTCAATTCCCAGCAACCATGTGGTAGCTCACAACCATCTATAATGTGATCTGATGCCCTCTTCTGCAGATAGAGCACTCATATACAATAAATAAATAAATCTTTAAAAGAAAAAAAAAAAAAAGAATTCACTAAAACTGAGTCAGTCCATCTGTTCTAGAGATGGCTTAGTGATTAAGAGCACTATCTGCACTTCAAAAGGACTTGGGTTTAATTCCCAGCACCCACATCATGGCAGCTCACAACTGTCTGTAACTCCAGTTTCCAGGGGTCTGATACCCTCACACCAATGCAAGGGTTACTCTGTACAGCTGAAACTGAGTTCTTTCTTAGTTAAAGGACCCTTTATCCTTGCCCACTATAATAATATTTAGACATTGATATTCTGTCAGGCCCAAGGTAAAGTCATGTTATCAGAGTAGTTTTTATAAGCCCTAGGCACCAAAGGATTAAAACTGAATCTACAGGAAGTTTAAAAAAAAACTAAAACAACGTCAACATAAAGGCAGTGGAGGTATCCCTCAGTGTCAGTGTGTGTTTATAATGCCTACGTGAGCCCCAGAACTCCTCAATGTTGGTGTGTATTTATAATGTCTGCATGAGCCCCTGAGCTCCATCTCCAGCATCAGTAAATAAAGATTAAAATTAATAGCTCTTTTCCAGCTGGTCATGGTGGCACACACCTTTAATCCCAGCACTTGGGAGGCAGAGGCAGGTGGATCTCTGTTAGTTCGAGCCCAGCCTGGTCTATAAAGGATGCCCAGGACATCCAGAGCTGTTACACAGAAAAACTCTCCCTCAAAAAACCAAAACCAAAAAAAAGAAATTGCCAAAATGTTTTACAAATTGGTTGTACCATTTTTCATTCCATCTAACTGTACATGAAAGTTCTAGTTAATTTTTGTCTTGTCCATACTGGCTATAAAGTAAAATTTCCTTATTAAGGTTTTTAACATTCTGAAGATGGTTAGCATAATCTCATAGTTTTAGTTTGTTTCCCTAATTATTGGTAATGTTCAGAGACTTTTCTTGTGTGATCATTACATGCTGTGAAGTTTGTTGCTGTTGTGGATTGTTTGTTTTCGGTCTTGAGGGTTTCATTCTGTCGATTGGAAATTACTACGAGGACCACACTAGACTTGAAGTCCCAGAAGTCTGCCTTCCTAGTGATTAAAGCTATGTACCATCATGCCAGGCTTTTGTAAGAATTTTAAAATATATTTAGTTACAGTACTTTGTCTTCCATTTGTTTCATAGATATTTCCCTAACAGTCTATAGCTTATCTTTTCTTTCTTTTTTTTTTTTTTTAAAGATGTACTTATTTATTACATATACAGTGTTCTGCCTGCACATACACCTGCACACCAGAAGAGGGCATTAGATCACATTATAGATGCTGTGAGCCACCATGTGGTTGCTGGGAACTGAACTCAGGACCTTTGGAAGAGCAGCCCATGCTCTTAACATCTGAGCCATCTCTCCAGCCCCAGCTTATCTTTTCATTGTCTAGTCTTTTGGAGAGACTTTTTGATAACTCCAAATATTTGTTAATTTTAAAGCTTTATGGTTGTTTCCTATCTTTTATAGCTATATCTTTTTTAAAAAAGATTTATTATTATTCATATAGTATTCTGACTACATGTGTGCCTGCCTGCCACAAGAAGGCACTGGATCACATTACATATAGTCATGAGCCACCATGTGGTTGCTGGGAATTGAACTCAGGTCCTTTGGAAGAGCAGACAGTGCTCTTAATCTCTGAGCCATATCTCCAGCTCTGTTACACAAATTATCTTTCATCAGCAGGGAAGCCCTGACTTTTCTTTCTTTTTCTTTTTTCTTTTTTCCCAGGACAGGGTTTCTCTGGCAGCCCTGGCTGCCCTAGAACAAGACATACAGACCAGGCTGCCCTTAGCCTCACAGAGATCCGCCTGCATCTGCTTCCCGAGTACTTGGGTTAAAGGCATGCCTGCCCCTGACAATTTTTAAATAAGAAAGTCTTGGTTGTTTTTCTGCCTGATTTTTAGTTAGTAGTCTGTTGTATATTTAGGTGAAAGTCTAAGTGCTTATTATTACTAAAACAAAAAACCAAAGAAACAGACTTGATCACTGAGACTGACTGACACCTGGATCTCACTCACCCCCCACATCCTCAGATAGTTTACTCTTTAACCTTCAGTTTGGCAGGAGTCATGGTTATTTTTAGAATATAGGCAGTAGAGCTAATCTAAACCCCTTGCTACCTGAGACAGTGACCTCATCAGCTCTTTCAGTTCAGCACGGTTTGTTCTGGATCAGATTTTACATGTTAGTTGATCAGAGTGGAAACAGTGGAGTTTCAGGCTATGTAAAGCATAGAAAAAATGAAAATGATGTTTTGAGCTTCACTCAAAATGGTACTTATTTTGTTGAATGGAAAAGCAGAGGCAGTGGTTATGGCATTTAAGTTGTAAGGCACAGTAGAGTGTCTGCCTGCTTTAGTGTGGATAGTGTTTTAAGATGGCTCAGGCTGCCGGGCAGTGGTGGCACACACCTTTAATCCCAGCACTCAGGAGGCAGAGGCAAGTGGATCTCTGTAAGTTTGAGGCCAGCCTGGTCTACAAAGTGAGTCCAGGACAGCCAAGGCTGCACAGAGAAACCCTGTCTCAAAAGACCAGAAACAAACAAACAAACAAATCCAGAACTTTCTTTTCCTGTAATTCCAGAGGGCAAACTCTAAGCATAGCAGTACAGGTGGTTTATGGTCATGGCTGTCTTCCAGCTTGTAGATGTCTGCCTCTTCACTGTGCCTGAGAGAAAGGGAGAAGCAAACTCTTGACATAGGCACCAAGACCTGTGAGGATATCCACTTTTTTTTTTTCTTTTCTTTTTTCTTTTTTGACTTTTCAAGACAAGCTTTCTCTGTAACAGAGCACTAGCTGTCCTGGACTCAATTTGTAGACCAGGCTGGGCTCGAATTTAGAGATTTGTCTGCCTCTACCTCCCTGAGTGCTAGGACTAAAAGCAAATGCCACCATGCCTGGCTTATGTTTTCAATATATGACTTTGAGATGCTTGCTATAGATGCTTTGAGATGCTTCTGCACTAGAGTTGAATGGTTATGTTTCATTTTGACTGAAACTTAGGAGAATTATAGCTTTTCTTAGAAGTAGTTGTATTATTGTCATATAATGTGTGTGTGTGTGTGAGAGAGAGAGAGAGAGAGAGAGAGAGAACACACTTGCATGTGCAAATATGCCACCGCATGTGTGTTGGGGGCAGAGGCAAGGCAACCTCAGGTGGCAGTCCTCACTTTCTCCTTGTTTGTGGTAGGGTCTTTGTAGTTTGCACCTGTCTACATGAGGCTAACTAGACTGCAAAGCTTCTGGGAATTCTCTTGTCTCCCGTTCCCATCTCTCCTGGGAACACTGACTGCCCTGACAGATGTGAGCGATCATAGTTTGCTTTTCATGTGGGGCCTGAGGATTTGAACTCGTCCTTTACACTTTTTGTGGCAAGCACTTTACCCACTAAACCACTCTTCTCAGCCCATAATTTCTTGGTTCTCTACAGTTAGTTCCCAAAATGAGATTTATATACTCACTAAAGGATATGTAAGATGGTCCAGTGGTTTATAGAAAAAGAACACTTAAATATTTGTTTGCTATATATTCTAGAAAAATATTGCATATCTTTTTAAAATTATTATTACATTTTTCTTATTTTGTGTGTGTGTGCCATGGTGAATGTGTGGAAGTCTGAGGACAATTGTGGAAGTTCCACCATAGGAGTCCTAGGCATGACACTCAGATTTTCAGGCTTAGTGCTAGGGCAGGTACATTACTGAGCTATCTTGCTAGCTTTATTTTGTATTTTTAAAAATTATTTTTATTTTATTATTTTGTGTATGGGTGTTTTTCCTGCCTATGTACTACATGTGTGCCTGGTGCTTGTGGAGGCCAGAAGAGGGCATCCTGTTCCTTAGAACTAGAGTTACAGACTATAGTGAGCTACTGTGTGTGTGTGTGTGTGTGTGTGTGTGTGTGTGTGTGTGTGTGTGTTGTTAGGGAATTGAACCTAGGTCCTCTGAAAGAGCAGCTGATGCTCTTAAACTCTGAGCTATCTTTCCAGCTCCCTGTTTTGTTTTTGTTTTTGTTTTTGAGATAGGGTTGTTTGTATTATGTAGCTTTGGATGGCTATTACTCAGTGTATAACCCAGGCTTACCTCTAACTCTTGGAAATCCTCTTGCCTTAGCCTCTCAAGTGCTGGGATTACCAAGGTGTGCTTCCATATTTGGCAAATCTTAATATTTTATGCAATCCAATTGTATGTGTATACATATATATTGGGGTTAGATGGTCAAATTTTATACTGAAGTTCATTAATAAAATTTTTATCACTGCTCCTGTCTGCATAGGTTTTAACTTAAAATTCTACTAATGTATAACATCCCTGGAATAGGTAAAGGTTGAATATCCTTTACCTAAACTGTTTGGGACCAGAAGTATTCTACTTTTTAAAAAGTTTTATTTTTATTTATTTATTTCTTTGTAGACCAGTCTGGCCTTGAACTCACCGATCCACCTGCCTCTGCCTCCCAAGTGCTGGCATTAAAGGAATGCACCACCACGCCACCTAGTCACATTATGGTTTTTCATGTTGGTATTTGTTGCTGCAGTATTGGGCATTGAACCCAGGGCCTCATGTGTGTTGGCCAAGCGCTCCACTATTAATCGATATTTCAAGCCTAGATTTGGGAATGTTTGCATATAAATAATACGAACATCTGAAATTACCTAAAATTGAAAACTAATTGAGGATTGTGTTAATTCTCAGAAAGCTTCACAATTTGGGTCATTTGGATACCTAAACTAGAGGCACTTAGTCTTCTGGTTATCTTTTTGAGGCCAGGGTCTCACGTAGGCCGTACCGACTTTGAACTTGTGATGTGTCTGACGATAGCCGTGAACTCATAGGCCTGCCTTCACCTCCTAAGCACTAGGATAGCATGTGCTGCCACGTCCAGTTTTCAGTCATCTGCTTTATAGATGAAGAAAGCAAAGACTAATAATGATCACGAGCTCATCAGGACTCAGTATACTAACTGCTTCACTCGTTTGCTGAATTCTAGAACTTGTACTTTTTATAGTCTAGGACTGACTTTGCTAAAATTTAATCTTTAAGAACTATCTGCTGGGGTTTGCATGAGCCTTCACGACATTTTCCATTTCTGAATTTAGTAATGAGGTCTGTCAACTTTACTTTAAAAAGAAGATCCTTTTTAAAACGAACCTTAAGCCATTTTCTCTCCCAAAAGACTAGCCTGTGAACATCATGGCTCCCTCTTCCCCACCTCTCAGAGCAGGTCATAGAGGTTGGGCAAGCAGATGCCCCTTTAAGAGCAGTATGACAGGTCACCCATTGCCAACCTTCTGGAGAGGGAGGTATTTAGTGATGACAGTGGTTTTGGGGAACTGCTATATTATCATCTGGAAATGGATAATAATGGGGTGGGAATGTGATATGGTAGACAGTTTAATTCTAGAAGTGGAAAAAAATCTCATCTGCTCCTAATCTACCATGATATAGCAGTTTTCTTTATAACCAATGATGGAATTACTTTCCTTATTTCTTAGGACTTTTACAATAATCTCATTAATTTAAAAACTGTAAATTCAGTGTGGGGAGATTTCTGAGATGCTAAAAAATATATAGTGACTACTGAGAGACAAGCCAAGTGCTGTGTGGGAAATGCTTTACCAAAGTACATGCGCATAGGCTGGCAGAGATGACTCGGGTCAAGAACACGTTTTCCACTTGCAGAGGACCTGGGTTCATCCCTCAGCACCCGCATGGTGGCTCACAAACCATCCATAACTGTAGTTCCAGGGCATCTAATGCCATCTTCGGACCTTTTCAGGCACCAGGCACATACGTGCTGCCCATAAATACATACATACGTACATATATACATACAGGCAAAAAACCCTCATACGTAAAATACACATCAAAAGGAAAAGAAGCCAGTTGTGGTGGCTCACAGCTGTTACCCAGCTCTGGGGAATCTGAAGCAGAAGTGTCCCTGTTAATTTGAAGCCAGCCTGGGGTACAGAGTGAGACCCCGTCTCAAACAAAATAAAACCAGACAACAAAGTGAGAGGAAGAAAGCTGTCTGCCCCAGACGTAGCTAGTTTTTGTGTACGGCTGCTGTTGACATACTGTGTCAGCACTGTGCTTCATCACTGCTCTTCCAGGTGTTTTCTCAGATTTGGTCTTTTTTTTTTTTCCTTTTTTCTTTTTTTCAGTGTTTTTGTTTCTCTACTGTGGCCTGCTGCAAGTAGTTTTGGGTAATTGTCTCTACAGAGAACAATTTTTCTGAAACACCATAGGAGTCTGTGAAGGGGAGAGATAGAGGCTGAGGGTAAGGATGGGCTTCTGTGATAATTGTTAGTGGGATGAAAGGGCTGTTGAAGGATCGGAGGACAGTGCCTGGGCACTTGGTCATGGGTCATAATCATACTTTGTCTTTTACCACTGCCTTTTGTTCAGACACTGAAAGGGCTAAACAAAACTCTGGCCTGAATAATATTATTCTTTGCTCTTTGGAATTTGCTGGAGGTGGCAGTTAGGCCCTAGACAGGGTGAGAAAGTATAGCAGCGTCAAAGACAGAAGATACATTCCCTAGTTCTAGTTAGGACTTTGCTACAGGGGTCAGCCTGGTGAGAATTAGTAGAATTAGCTGAAGTAATGTTCGCCACTATATAAAATGAGCTAAGAGGTTTCATGGGAGTGCTTCCATACACTTTTTTATGGCACACATCGGAGGATCTGCCTGCCTCTGTGGCCTAACTCTAGGCTTGAAGTTTTTTCTTTTTTTCTTTCTTTCTTTCTTTTTTTTTTTTTTCCTTGGTTTTTTAAGACAGAGTTTTTCTGTGTAGCCTTGGCTGTCCTGGTCTTGCTTTTGTAGACCAGGCTGGCCTTGAACTCACGGTGATCTACCTGCCTCTGCCTCCCACGTGCTGGATTAAAGGTGTGCACCACCTACCATGCCTGGCTTGAAGTTTTTTCTTAATGGTAAGATATTCCTGGGTTCAAATTCTATCTTTGCTTATTATCTTTTTTGTTTTTGTTTTTTGAGTCATGGTTTTTCTGTGTAACCTTCCCTGGCTGTCCTAGAACTCACTCTGTAGACCAGGATGTCCTCGAACTCACAGAGATCTGCTTGCCTCTGCCTCCCAAGTGCTGAGATCAAAGATGTGCGCCGCGACCACCCAGCTCTGCGTATATTTGTGTGTCTTTGCTTATAATAGGCTTGACACTATGCATCTGAGTGACCAAAGGTCAGGTTTCTTTGCAAGAGTTTGATTTCTTCAGTCGATTTGTGTGTGAAATGAGATTAAGAACCTTGACTTGTGTGTTCATTTTGTGATAACAAATGCTTCACAGCGTTTGTGCAAACACATCTGTCCTTAGAGTGGGAGGAGGTCCTTGTTCAGAGGGTGGTGCTGAGTGGCCATCTGCTAATTCCAGGGTCTTAGCTAGCAGCCTGTTACCAGATATGCACCTACACTTCAGTTCCTTCGTGCCCATCTGAAAACCAAAACCAAAACCTACTATCCAGTGCTCAGTAAGGAAGAACAAGGGTTGGCAGTTGACCTCCCCGCACCTATGGCTCTTTATGGGATTACATCCCAGGAGGCTGGGGAGGTCCTGAATAGCTATGTTAAGTGTACATACAAAAAAAGGTTCTTACGAAAATGGTAAAATCTATGAACTGTTTAATCTTGTCTATTTATTGTCTTTCCCAGGGGCTTTTCTAATTATTTTATTTTGTTTTTCCCAAATCCAGGCTGGCAAGTATCATTTTCAAGATGTCCAGCAAAGGGAGCAGCACAGATGGCAGAACAGATTTAGCTAATGGTAAGGCACTGAAAACAGGTGAAGCTCTTCACTGTCAGCTGAGGGCTCCCCTCTTCCCTAAGGGAGAGTGGAGACCTGAATTTTAGTGGGACAAAGGAGCCTTTGTGTGTTTGTTGTTCAGATGTGGGAAAGTCCACAGGAATCGTCTGTGTTGCCTACCACTTTTGCTACTTCAAATTTTATCTGATTGTTTTCAGAAGATCAATACAGAGATATATTTCTGTCCTTTTTAAATAGTTTTAATATGTATGGTCATTTTGCCTGCATTTTTGTTTGTGTACTACTTTTGTGCCTGATGCCTGCAGAGGCAGAAGAGAACGTTAGATTCCTTGGAACCTATGTTACAGACAGTTGTGAGCTGCCATGTGGTGCTCAGAATTGAATCTGGGTCCTCTGAAAGAGCAGCCTGTGCTCTTAACTTCTGGGCTTTCCCCTCCCCAGAGATACATTACTTTTTCATTTGTTTTGTTTTTGTTTTTGAGACAGGGTTCCTCTGTGTAAGAGCCCCTGGCTGTCTTGGACTCGCTTTGTAGATCAGGCTGGCCTTGAACTCACAGTGATCTCCTGCCTCTGCCTCTCTGAATGCTGGAATTATGGGCGTGTGCCACCATCCCCAGCTCAAAGATATAGTTCTAAAAGGTTAAGTGGTTTGGATTTTTGAAAGCCTGTTCACAGAGGGGCAGATTTATGAAATACTACTAAGAAGAAAAGGAAAGTGGAGGGAGTCTGAGGGTCCTCTGCTAATGGTCTGTTGATATGTTAGGTACTAGTTTCAGAGAATGATAAGAGTAACCAGTCTGGGAATGTGTCTCAGTGTAGAGTGCATGAGACTCTTGGGTCAGTCTCCAGTGGCAAAAAGAGGGAGAAAGCCGAGAGAAAAAAGTTAAAACCAAAACTTCTAGAATCAGGTCTTCCTTCCATCCCTTTACACTGGGCTTAGTTAAAAAGGACAGGATTCTAAAATCTTAGGTTATTAGTCTCTCTGTCTTTTTCTCTGTCTCTGTCTGTCTCTCTCTTTGTGTTTGTCTCTCTGTCTGTCTTTGTGTGTGTGTGTGTGTGTGCGCGCGTGTATATGAGAGAGAGAGAGAGAGAGAGAGAGAGAGAGAGAGAGAGAGAGCGAGCGCAAGCGCGCCACATGCACACATGTGCTCACACATCCTGAAGATCAAACCCAGAGTCTTGGACATGGTCGGCAACTACTCTGCTACAGGTCTGTATCTCCAGCTCATAGGTATATTTTTGAACCGCAGCTTCTCTGTCAGTTACATCAGGGATTGACAAACTAGTCTTTAAACGCAAGCCAGCCTGTCACTTGTTTTTGTAAAAAGTTTTATTGGGGACAGGGAAACTGACTCAATGGATAAAGCACTTGCTACCCAGGCTGGAGGACTGGAGACTAGAGCCCCAGAACCTGTGATGGCCCCATCACAGTGCTCAGGAAGTGGAGACAGGAGAGATGCTGAACAAGAAAGCTAGAGTGCCAGGGTCAACAAGCTCTGGGTTCAGTTGAGAGACTTTTAGTAAGGTGGAAAGTGAACACGAGTCCTGATGTCAACTTTAGATGTCTGCACACATGTGTGACTCCCTGCACACACTGCATATACACACACATGGACAAAAAGGCTTGCTAAAACACAGTCATACCCATTTATGTAATCTCTTTGAGTTGCTTTTGTACAAGTGAGATTCAGTAGTTTAAGACACTGATAAGTGGTCTTCTATACTTAAATTTTGACCATCTGGGCTTGTACAGAAAAAAAATGCCAGATTTTAAGCTAGATTTTGGACTTCAAAATCTGCATTTGTTAACCACAACTTTTTCCATTTCAAGCTTTACATTTATTTACTTAATGTTCATGTGTGTCCTAGTACTTTAGTAGAATCAAGTTTTTCTATCTTGTGGGTTTTAAAGATCAAAATTATGTTGTCAGGCTTGATGACAAGTGCCTTTCTTTACCTTCTGGGCCATCTTACTGGTCCTCATTTATCATAATTTTAACAGTAAATTCCAGGAGTTTACTTTTCTGTGTATCTAGGGCTCTGTTTGGCGTCCTGTGCGGGGTACAGTCCAGGCATCTAACCCAGAACCTCGTACCTCCTAAGCAGACACTCTCCCATTGAGCTGTACCCTCAGCCCTGGCTGTCCTAGACTCACTTTGTAGACCAGGCTGGCCTCGAACTCACAGCGATCCGACTGCCTCTGCCTCCCAAGTGCTGGACAGAGAAACCCTGTCTCAAAAAACCAAAAAAAAAAAAAAAAAAAAAAATGTGTGAGAATGTTAAACTAGGCTTGGGCACGTAGCTTCAGTGGTAGAGCTCTTGCCAAACAAGTGCAAGGTGTTAAGTTTGATCCCTGACATCATAGAAGAAAGAAAAAAATATTTACTAAGCTCGATTTAGTGGTTTGTGCCTGTAATCCTAACAGTCAAGAAACTGAGACAGGAGACTCTTCGTGAGTTTGAGGCCACTGTGGCTACATAAAAACTAACTAATTAATGTAAGTTAAAATACATTTGCTAAAACGAGGTGAGAACCTGTGTAAATGATCATAATGACCAGCTTCAAATCTTCCAACTCCCTTTCTGTAGGTTTTCAGAACCGATAGGTTGCCTACCAAGATAGCTCAGTAGCTAAGGCTATTTGCCACCTGTTGATGGCTGAGTTTGATCCTGGAACCCTCATAGTAGCAGGGAGAGCTCAGTACTTCAAGTTGTCTTTTTATGGCTAGATGCTTATTGTGGCACACCCACCACGCCCACCACACCCACCAATAAATAAATGCCACAGTAGTAAAAAAAAAAAACTTTATGAAAGAAAGCTAAGTAGTCGGAAGCATATGCTTTCCTGACATGGGGAATTGTAAAAGTAACTTTTATTAGCCTATTTGAATTGTTGTCTCAGATGATTATTGCTTCCGTCTGCTATCCTAGCCTCTGAGAATTACTGCGAAATAATCTCACCCTTACTTGTTCTTTCTGAGCTCTGGGCTGGCTGGTTCAACTCAGCTGTTCGGGCTCAAACTCTTCTCCCAGCTGACTTACACAGTCTGCCTTCTCTCTTGGCCCAGGAATTGCTCTGCTTGGCCTCAAACTAATTCCAGGAGTCTTTTCTTCACCTGGCTCCTTCTCATTCTCTGGCTCCGTCAGTCTTCACCTGCGTTCTCTCTCTGTAACCTGCCTCCTCTCCTCTCTGATTGTTCCTTAAGTAGCTTCCCTTTCCTCTCTCTTCTCCTGAGAGTTGGACACATCCTATTCTGTCATATCTTTTCTGATTCATCATGTTTTCTGTCAGTTAGGCATCACTTTCAAACATGGGTGCTTCTACAAACTAACTTTACCTTCCTTATTTGGGATTAAAGGCTTGTATTACCTAGGCTTTTCTTTACTTGAAACTTGCTCTATACCAGGGTGGCCTTGAACTCAGATCTGCTTGCCTCTGTCTTCTGGGTTAAAGGAGTGTTTGTATTCCAGCCCAGTCACACAGACCTAGGATCTTTGGGTGTGATCTCTTGCTAGACAGTCAACATTCCTCTACAGGAAATGGCATAAGCTAATGTGGTTTTTGTCAGTATTTAACATCTTCCATAAGAAGATGGCTGTGTCAGTCCTTACTAAGAAATTTTTTTCTTTTGAGATTTTTCAATTGAAATAGTATCTTATTATTGCTACAGAGTCTCTCTCTCTCTCTCTCTCTCTCCCTCTCTCTCTCTCTCTCTCTCTCTCTCTCTCGCTCTCTCGCTCTCTCTCTCTCTCATCATTTTTTCGAGGCAGGGTTTCTCTGTGTAGCCTTGGCTGTCCTGGACTCTCATTGTAGACCGGGCTGGCCTCAAACTCATGAGATTTCCCCCTTGTCTCTCCAAGTGCTGGAGATTTTTTAATGGATAGTTTTAATTATTTGCTGTAACCAATAGATTCTGTTAAACAGAACATAGCCTAAAGCCAGGTGTGGTGATGCACACCTGTGATCCCAGTACTCAGGAAGTAAAAAAGAAAGATTACCATATTTGGAGGTCAGTCTGGTCTACATTATGAGTTCTAGGCCAGCCAGGGTTATATTAGAGACCCTGTCTCAAAGAGAGGACAGAATCTAAGGTAGCTGCATCAGACATACTTTTTTTTTTAAAAGGGGATATTAATTTTTTAAAAACAATTTCTTTTTCTTGAGATGTATTTATGCATTATTTATACAATATTCTTCCTGCATTTATGTCTACACGACAGAAGAGGGCACCAGATCTCATTATAAATGGTTATGAGCCACCGTGTGGTTCCTGGGAATTGAACTCAGGACCTTGGAAAGAACAGCCAGTGCTCTTAACCTCTGAGCCCTCTCTCCAACCCCATTTTTTAAAAATTTCATGCATGTATGAAAGACATCTTGGTCTTATCCATCCCTGTCCCCACCTTCCCACCTGAACCTCCTACATGTCCTCTCTAGCCTTCACGGTGTCATTGCCTCTCCCTCTCTCTCTCTCTTAAACTAACCCATTAAGTTTAGTTTATGCTTCCAGCAGTCACATGGGGGGTGGGACTATCCACGTGAGCAGGAACAGTCTACCAGTGGCCATATCCCTGAAAAAAAAAATTACTCCTTTCCCCAGCACCCAGTAGTTCCTTGGCCGGGGAAAGGGCCTCATAAGCCCTCCCCCATTTATGCTTGATCTTCTGCAGACCATGCGCAGGTAATGGGCAGGCATAGCTCTGGGCAGGCATATCCAAAGGACAGCAATGCTCAACAGTCCTCCAGCTCCTGCCTTCTTCCTGCCCCTTTTGTGATATTTCCTCAGGCTTGGTAAGGGATTGAACTAAATGTCCTATTTATGATTGAGCACTGAATAGTCATTTATTCTTAGTGCTTTGACCAGTTATACATCTCTGTGTTAACCACTGCTCACTGAAAAAAGAAGGAATACATAGCTATGAATATAAATAAAGATTTGTAGAAGGCAGTTTTAACGTGTCCATTTTTTCAGCAAAACAACAAGCATAGGTTTCCTCCTAGGGCCTGTGGGCCTCTGTAGCCAGGAGCTTTTGGCTAGGTTTACAAAGTGTAAATTCCCTCCTATGAAGAATTCCCTTCTAAGCAACCTCAGAAATCAGTTGTTTATCCCTGTGACAGCCGTGTCACTATTGTACCAGTGAGCCTGTGGTCAGCATTGTAGCATCCAAGTTCCAGCATTGGGTAAAAGTATTAGTGGTTTTTTGTTTTGTTTTTGAGACAGGGTCTCACTATGTACCTTAGCCTGACCTGGAACTCACTATCTGTAGGTCCACCTGCCTCTGCCTCCCAAATGCTGAGATTAAAGGCCTGTGCCACCATGCCTGGCCATTGGTATATTTTTAAAATTTGGGGAGGGAGGATTTATTTATTTGTGTTTTATGTATATGGGTGTTTTGCCTTCTTATATGTCTGTGCATCATGTGCATGCAGTGCCTGGAGAGGCAAGAGGGCATTGGGTCCTCTGGGACTGAGTTACAGATGGTTGTTAGTCACCATGTTGATGCTGGGAATCAAACACAGGTCCTGTGGAAGAGTAGTTAGTGCAGGGCATATCCATTCAAAACCTTTTATTTTAATTAGCTCATAAAATAGTTTCTACAAGACTCTATATATTCTTAGTGTTAGTTAACATACCTCCACTTCCTCCCCCAGCCCCCATCTTTCCTTAAGTCTTTAATCCTCAGTATTTTCACCCCTTTACTTTCATTATAGCATGTGTTTGGCTCTTAGCCACCCTCTCAAGAGCTCTTTTCCCATCTTAGGAACTCTTTCTAGCTTCCTGACCTCTATAGATATTCCAAACTAAACACCTATATCCAAAATTTTGAAGCTAGGATCCACAATCCACATAAAGAAAGAGTACATGAGATTTTTTTTTTTTCTTTTTCTTTTAAATGGCCCTAAGTTACCTCACAGGCACACTTTTCATATAGTTTTCCAGTGCCTCTTTTTTTTTTTTTTTTTTTTTTTTTAAGATTTATTTATTTATTATTATGTATACAGTGCTCTGTCTGCACATACTCCTGCAGGGCAGAAGAGGACAGCAGATCACATTACAGATGGTTATAAGCCACCATGTGGTTGCTGGGAATTGAACTCAGGACCTCTGGAGAAGCAGTCAGTGCCCTTACCCTCTGAGCCATCTCTCCAGCTCCTGCAGTGCCTCTTTTTTTGGGGGGGGAAAGATTAAGCTTTGTCACAGGTGGAAGCTGTCTTGGCTGGCTTTACCCTTGGGGCACCCCATGAATACCTTGTGACAGACTGAGTGGAGCCATCCTGGGCCTGGAATTCAGGAAGCAGACCTGGGAAACCCACCTGGGCTATTGTTTTTCTAATTGACCCTCAATGGGATAAGGAGACCACCTTTCCCACGTGACTCAGGCAGGTGGGGAGGAGAGAACAACAGGTTCAGACCGGGCTTGAGGGCGGGTGTGGAGCTGCGAACAGGCTGGACCAGCACGCGGACCAAAGAGACACCTAAGGACCTGTCCTGTGGAACGGATACCGGAAGGTTCACTCTTTTGTCCCTTTAACCTTTTTTCCTTCTTGTGTAAGCTAGTTGGGTTGTATAATAAAGTTTAATTGTTAAGAAACAGAGCCAACATATTTTATTAGATCTTTTCGTGTAGTCCTGCCTGGCCTTGAACTTGGGGTGATCCTCTTGCCTCTGCCTTCTGAGTATGGTAATTACCAGTGTATGTCTCCATGCCTGGTGCTTGCATGCAGCTTTGATCTTAATCTTTTGTGTAAAACTAACCGAGATTTCCTCTCAGAATTTCCCCTGTTCTCCTTTTTTGAGACATATAGCCCAGGCTGATCTTAAATTTGCTAAAGATGACCTTGAAATCTTAGATCCTCCTACCTCTATCAACCACGTACTTGGATTACAGGCATGTATTGGCATGCCTGGCTAGAAATTATTTTTATAAGCATTTGGAACATAAACACATTTACTAAAATTTGTTTCTTGGTCTTTGGTGTAGTTTTTTAGACCAAGGTAGAGACTCTTTCTGATCCCTGTCCTGATTGTTTTTCCTTACTTTTCCTTGCATGTGCCCATTAATGTTCAGGAAGCCTGTCTAGCAGTCCAGAGGAGATGTCTGGAGCTGAAGAGGGCAGGGAAACATCCTCAGGTATTGAAGCAGAGGCCTCAGACCTGAGTTTGAGCTTGACTGGGGACGATGGTGGCCCCAACCGCACCAGCACAGAAAGTCACGGCACAGACACAGAGAGCTCAGGTGACAGCATGGAGGACACTGGCCATTATTCCATCAATGATGAAAACCGACTTCATGACCACTCAGAGGAAGAGGAGGAGGAACAGCCGCGGCACCGTGTACAGCGCAAACGGGCCAGCTGTGACCAGGACTCATCAGATGATGAGCGAGCCCTAGAAGACTGGGTATCCTCAGAGACAACAGCTTTGCCCCGACCTCGCTGGCAAGCCCTTCCTGCGCTGCGGGAGCGGGAGCTGGGTTCAAGTGCCCGCTTTGTGTATGAGGCTTGTGGGGCAAGAGTCTTTGTACAGCGTTTCCGCCTACAACATGGGCTTGAGGGCCATACCGGTTGTGTCAATACCTTGCACTTTAACCAGCGTGGCACCTGGCTGGCCAGTGGCAGTGATGACCTGAAGGTGGTGGTATGGGATTGGGTGCGGCGGCAGCCAGTACTGGACTTCGAGAGTGGCCACAAAAGTAATGTCTTCCAGGTAAGGCAAAGAGCTATAATAGCAACTGAGAGATCAAACATCGGTAGACAAATTTGAGTTGCTACCTAGAGCAGATGCTAGTAGCAAGTTGTGATTTGAAGTAGTTACCAGGATGTGATCCAGTCTTGACTCTATAATAATATACTGAGACATATGGCAGCTTTTTGTTTCTTTGCACATAAGGACTTTTGTTAAGTCCAGTGTGGATAGGATTCTTGAAACTCATAACGGTATGTCGATACATAGCGGTGTAGTAGAGAGCACAGGCTCCTGAACCACACTGCCTAGTTTTCAGATCCTGGCCCTGTGTGAGTTTGGACAGTGATTTAATTTGTGGTTCAAGTTTGTGTATCTATGAAATAGAGCTTGTAGCATATCTCAGCAGCAGCACATGGCCTGGGAGTGTAACTCAGTGGTAAAGTACATGCTAAGACTCTTGGATTCTATCCCTAGTCCCAAGAAAGAAAAAGAAAGCAAAGGAAGCTAAGCGCTTAGAGTGGTGGCTGGTATTTAATTACAGTTGGTAAAAATCTGGCTAATGAGTCTATGGAGTTGCTGCTCTTCAGCCCTGCCCTCCACACTAATAACTCGGCACTCATCCCCACACGTGATCTTTTCCTTTCCTCAGCATTCTTTTTTTTTTTTTTTTAATATTTATTTATTATGTATGCAATGTTCTGCCTGCATGTACACTTGCATTATAGTAGAGGCACCAGATCTCATTATAGATGGTTGTGAGCCACCATGTGGTTGCTGGGAATTGAACTCAGGACCTCTGGAGGAGCAGTCAGTGCTGTTAACTTCTGAGCCATCTCTCCAGCCCCCCTCGGCATTCTTTCCAGGTTCCTTTGTGGCAACTTCACATTTGTTTGTCAGATGAAGAATTGTCCTTGTTTGTTCCTTGCTCTTCTCCCTTGTAAGGCATAGTTGTGGTTTGCCATTGTATTTAATCCTGTAGTGTCCATGCTTCCAGAACCTTCCTCTTGCTTCTGAAAGATTTTGGGCCCAGCTGTCTGTAGGAAAGGCACATCCAGCTATACAAAGAAAGAGGGTGACAAGGGATTGTCGACACAATTGTTCTCTTAAATTCACCTCTTTAATTTCTTTTGTGTGTCTCATTTTCATTCTTAATACTCCAGGCCAAGTTCCTTCCTAACAGTGGTGACTCCACCTTGGCTATGTGTGCCCGGGATGGGCAGGTCCGAGTTGCAGAACTGTCTGCTACACAGTGTTGCAAGAACACAAAGCGTGTGGCCCAGCACAAGGGAGCATCCCACAAGGTAAGCAGTAGTTAGTTCCCATGACTGTGATCCAGATCCTCCACAGACCTCAGCCAGTGTTTTCTCTACCTGTTGAGTCCCCTAATTGTGTTCTTCTGCCTTACCTCATTCAGCCCCTAGATTTGTTACAAAGGGAGCAAAAACAGCTGCCCTCAAGTTCTTGAAAAACAAATATTTAAGAGACCCTTAGCTCATATACTTAGAACATTTGGTTGATTATTCCTAGCCTCTGGCTGGGCATGGTAGCTTATACCTGTAATCCTAGTACTTGGGAGCAGAGGCTGGACTGCTGTGAGATCAAAGCTGGCTGTAGAGCGAGACTGCCTTGAAACCTCAGAATAAAAATAAACAAATTTAGCCCCAAGCTAGAGCTATGGTTAGTTTAGAGATCCTTGAGTTCCTGTGTCTTTTTTTTTTTTTTTAAACCCCTGACTTTTTAAAAGATCATTTTAATGGCTCCAAGGTGCTGGTGGTTGGTTCTCTTGAGGTGAAAATTTCTGACTTTCCTGCTCACAACTAGTAGCCTAAAAACAGTGATGTTATTTGAAACTTGAGAGCTGTGAATGCAGAATGGATAGTCATGGTGGCAGCCAGTGAGGCTCTCAGGGCTTTCTAGTTGCAGGGTAGACAGTGTTATTCCATGCCATGCAAAGGAAGGCTTAAAAAATATTTTTAATAAACTACCCACCTCTTTAATTTTTTTGTAAAGATTTATTTACTTATTATTATGTATACAGTGCTGCCTGCATGAACACCTGAAGGCCAGAAGAGGGCATCAGATCACATTCTAGATGGTTGTGAGCCACCAGATGGTTGCTGGGAATCGAACTCATGACCTGGAAGAGCACTCAGTACCTTTAACTACTGAGCCATCTCTCCAGCCCTACTTCTTTGATTTTTAAGTCTTATTAGGAGCTAAATTTCAGAGTTAAGATACAGGCACTGAAAAAGAAAAAAAACTCTATATTGTTGGTCTGTACTCTTGAATGTGTGGGTTTTGTTTTAGAATGAACTCCTTTTTGTTTTTTGAGACAGGGTTTCTCTAGCCCTGTCTGTCCTGGCACTCACTCGGTACACCAGGGTGACCCTGAACTCAGAGATCCGTCTGCCTCTAGAGTGCTGGGACTAAAGGTATATGCACCACCTTCTGGTTTAGAATGAACTTTTTTTTTTTTTTTTTTTTTCCCAAGACAGGGTTTCTCTATGTAGCCCTGCCTGTCCTGGACTCACTTTATAGACCAGGCTGGCCCCAAACTCACAGAGAGCCACTGCCTCTGTCTCCCAAGCGCTGGGATTAAAGGCGTGCGTCATGGTGCCCGGCTAAAGTGAACTCTTAATAGTTGATAGTTTTCCTTCATTGTCCGTTCAGATCCCTTTGGTACTTGGTTAAAATAGCAAATTACTTGTCCTTGGACCTGTATAGAATACATAGACTATTAATTCACACAGTAAAAGTAAGTGAAGCTTAAATTATTTCCCTTAGAAATTTATAACAAAATAAAAAAGGTGGACAGTTCATTTGGTAAGACTTGTGGTTTGGTTTGGTTTGCTTTGGTTTTTTTGAGACATAGTCTCACTATGTAGCTCAGGCTGCCCTTGAACTCATAAAGATCCTCCTGCCTCAGTCTCTCCAGTGCTGGGATTAAAGGTATATACCAACCACTCCTGACCCGCTAAGGCATTTTAATTGCTTCCCTTGTTAAATGTAAGTGAATGAACTAGATTCCCTCTAACTTTTAGAATGCATCCTTTCCCTTTCTCTCCTTCAGTTGGCCCTAGAACCAGACTCTCCCTGTACGTTCCTGTCAGCAGGTGAAGATGCTGTTGTGTTCACCATTGACCTGAGACAAGACCGGCCAGCTTCGTAAGTTTAACCATAATACCTCTTTTTTTAAAAATAAGATTTGTTAACTGGACAGTGGCAGTACACACCTTTGATCCCAGCACTTGTGAGGCAGTGGTAGGCAGATATCTGAGTTCGAGGCCAGACTGGTCTACAGAGTAAGTTCTAGGACTACATGGAGAAACCCTGTCAAAAAAAGATTTGTTTTATTTTTATACTTTTTTTTTTTTTTGGTTTTTTGAGACAGGGTTTCTCTGTGTAGCCTTGGCTGTCTTGGACTCACTTGCAGACCAGGCTGGCCTCGAACTCAAAAAGATCCTCTTGCCTCTGCCTCCCAAGGGCTGGGATTAAAGGCGTGCGCCACCACACCCGGCTTTATTTTTATACTTAATCTAAGCCAGAAAGCCTAGAATTGATGACTTAATTTATTTTCAATTTTGTGCATGTGTGTATCTGTGTGGGGATATGCACACATGAGTATAGATGTCCACAGAGACCAGAGGTATCAGGTCCCCTAGCAGCTAGAGTTGCAGGTAGTTATGGACCACCCAGCTTCAATGTTGGGAGCCAAATTCTGCTTCTCTGCAAAAGTAATATGTGCTTTTAACCTCTGAGCCATCTTTCTAGCCCAGTCATGTTTTCTTCACAAACCTCTATTCCTTGGCCTTGAAAATACTTTACATGTCATGGTAATGTTGAATTCCTATGTTCATCAAAGTATAGTACTTTAAAGCCTGTGTATGATAAGAGATAGCTTACAGTTTTGGAGAGGTCCATGTTTCCTGTGCCTGTTTTTTACTGGTGAAATGCTTAATCTACGTTTATTTCTCCAAGGAAGCTCACTTTTTATAGATAGACTTTAATAATTTGATGGTCTTCTCTTCAAAATGGCATAGTTCCATTTTCTTATTTTGTTATTCAGAATAGAACAAAGCAAAAAAAAAAAAAAAAACCTTGGTACACATTAAAATTTGATGTATTAGTCATGTCTGTATTTGCTCCATTGATTTCTTCCCTTTTTATGACCATCTTGGATCTTTTAGGTTTTGTGGTTGGTTGGCTGGTTTTGTTTCGTTTTGAGACTTCACTGTATGCCAGGCTGGCCCTGAGCTCAGGTAGTCATCCTCTTGAGTGCTGAGATTCCAGATCTGAACTGCCATGCTGACCTCCATCTGGGTCTTAGGAAAATATAACTATGCTTTTTCTACTCTTTGAAGGAAACTAGTGGTGACAAAAGAGAAGGAGAAGAAAGTGGGGCTGTATACAATCTATGTGAATCCTGCTAATACGCACCAGTTTGCAGTGGGTGGACGAGATCAGTTTGTAAGGTGAGTTTGTCAGTCTTTTGTACATCTGAGAGTTTGGGACTTATGCTCCCCAGGGTGAAGTAAGCAACTGTGTTCATTAACCACCATGTTGAGCCCTTTGTCCTCTTGGAAAAGCTTCAGGACCTTCTGAGGCATTCTGTGCCCTATTACAGGAACCTGAGGAGTTCCGTGTTATGGGGATTATCATCTTTCAAAATTAATCTACTTTATGTGTATGGGTCTTTTGTCTGCATGTGTATAACTGGGCATCATGTTCATGGTGGTACCTGAGGAAAGCAGGAGAGAGCATCTCTATTTTGCCATCTTTTCAGTTCTGAGATTTATCATGTTTTAAAGAAGACTGATGAACCTGGTGTGGTGGTGCACACCTGTAACCCCAGCACTCGGAGGCAGAGATGGGAGAGATCTCTGAGTTTGAGGTCGGCCTGGTCTACAAAGAGAGTTCCAGGGCTACATAGAAAAACTCTGTCTCGAGGGGAAAAAAAACCCAACACCTAAAGAAGACTGATAAATTTGTCCCACATAGTGGCTAAGACATAAACCCATATGTGTCTTCCACTATTTTCCTATATAAATTAACATTTTACTAGCAATCTTTTCAAATAATTTTTAAACTTAATTTTAGTATTGTCTGTGTAGGTATGAAAAAATAGATGAGATCTATACAGTAGCATAGTGCACACCGTATTGCACATTAGCATGCATGTGGAAGCAGAGGACGACTTCATGGAGTTGGTTCTGTCCTTTACACTTGTTTGGGAGTCGCACTCAGGTTGGGAGGCTTGCATCATTGAGCAGCAAGTGTGCTTACCCAGTTAATCATCTCGACAGCTCTGCACCAGCAGTTTTGAACACTGGTTGGATTTAGAAAGAATTTGCCTTGGGAACATTCTGTAACTGAGAATTTTTGCTTCTGTTGTTCTGAACCACTTTTCTTTATCTGTAGTTAATAACTTTGTTACTGTGAACATCTGTTTTTAACACTGGCTATTGAGACACATCCTAAGGGAAAACAGACATCCTTCCTTCAGTCCCATCATGCCAGTTGTTTTCCTTTGGCCCTGTTCCTTAGCTAGCTGCTGTATTTTAACTACATTTCTTTGAGATTGTCAGTTGAAAAAGGAGGGACAGTGCTAGAAAAATAGTGTTTTGTTTTTCTATTCCGCTGGTAGAAATTCTTCTTTTGGAATGAAAGCATATTTTTGTAACTACTTGAAATTACTTGTATTAATTAGAATTGTGATATAATTTTCAGAAAATATATGGCTTATCCTTTTTAAGAGTTCTGGACAATTTGTTAACTCATTTTCAAATTTTGTTTCTTTTAGCCAGTAGTCTTTAAATATGTAGCAGTATTTTATTTTGTGTGTATAAGTCTTTTGCCTTCATGTATATGTGTACCTCATCTGTGTGCCCGGTGCCCACAGAGGCTAGAAGAGGGCTGTGGATCCCCTGGAAGTGAAGTTGTAGGTGGGTGTGAGCTACCATGTGGGCGCTAACCAAACCTGTGTCTGCTACAAGAGCAGCTAGTGTTCTTAGCTGCTGGCCCATCTCTCCAGCCCTCTTATCTTTTTTTTTTTTCTTTCTTTCTTTTTTTTTTTTTTTTTTTTTTTTGAGACAGGGTTTCTCTGTGTAGCCTTGGCTGTCCTGGACTCACTTTGTAGACCAGGCTGGCTTCGAACTCAACAGCGATCAGCCTGCCTCTGCCTCCCGAGTGCTGGGATTAAAGGCGTGCGCCACCACCGCCCAGCTCCCCTTATCATTTTTATATAAGATGCTATTGGTCGCTGGGCATGGTGGTGCACGCCTTTAATCCCAGCACTCGGGAGGCAGAGGCAGGCGGGTCGCTGTGAGTTCGAGGCCAGCCTGGTCTACAAAGGGAGTCCAGAATGGCCAAGACTACACAGAGAGACCTTGTCTCAAAAAAAAAAAAAAAAAAAAAAAAAAAAAAAAAGATGCTATTGGTCAAAAAAGCTGTTGTCAGAGCTTTCCTGGTTAAGCTCCAAACATTCACTGAACTTCTAGTTGGGGTTTTTTTTTTTTAGAGAAATTGATTGCTTAAAAAATCTCTCTCAGCGGGGCGGTGGTGGTACACGCCTTTAATCCCAACACTCAGGAGGCGGAGGCAGGCAGATCTCTGTGAGTTCGAGTCTAGCCTGGTCTACAAAGTTAGTCCAGAACAGCCAAGGCTACACAGAGAAACCTTGTCTCAGAAAAAAAAAATCTCTCTCATAGAGAATTTAACCACAAAGACCAAGATGTTTAAAGAGGAATTGATGAGTTAGCTGTATTTACTTATTGGAAGATCTTAATTAAGTTCCAGTTCCCTGCTGCACAGCTTATAATTTCCCAAGGTTAAAGTAGGGCTGAGGCTTGCCCTTAGCATTTCAGCACACAGAGGAATAAGATACTCAGCTCTTCTCTTTTATCAGCGTCAGTGTTCCAGTCCCTTTGAGCACCCTAATCTCTTAGCAGATGGCAGCCTATTTACTGTCAGGAGTGCATATGGATTTGAGCCACACTGATTCTGAGTGGAAAGGCCTTTTGTCACCTAGATCTTCTCTGGCGTTATACTCGCCTTGGCTTCTCTGATGGTTCCTCAGTTTGCCTGTCAAACACCAAATACTTTATGGAATAACACCATTGCTCTTCCTACTGGCCTAAAGGACTCCTGCAGAAAGAAACAAGGAGTACAGAGAAATAGCCTGCTTAGCCACATATTACTACATTTTATTTTAGGGTTGTGAAAAAGCATTTAAAGGAAGCTTTAGAAAGATAGACGTTTTTGATCTAAAGCCAAAACAAACAAAAATAAGGAAGGAAAGAAATTACCAAATGGAACAAAGAAACTAGCAAATGGAGGTCATGTGAGTGTAAGGCCCTACTACTACACTCTGCATAGATTGCTTTAAGAGTTTAGAGGAAGCCGAACCGGGCATGGTGGCGCACGCCATCAATCCCAGCACTTGGGAGGCAGAGGCAGGCAAGTTGCTGTGAGTTCGAGGCCAGCCTGGTCTACAAAGCGAGTCCAGCCCAGCCAAGGCTACACACAAAAAAACTTGTCTGGAAAAACAAAAACAAAAAAAGAAAGAAAGAAAGGTTTAGAAGATTGCAGGGATAGAGCATCTGCCTAGTGTGACTGGATTCCTAGCACTGGAAAGAAGACGGGTATGGGGTGAATCCTTTGGTGGTAAATTGGTAGTTTAGTTGGTTGACTTGTAAACTTAACTGCTGTAAGATGTGGGATAGGCCTTGGTTTATAAGACACAGTTGATAAAGAGTCATGTCCCCCTCCCATTCTTAGATTGAGAATAACACATTGGAAGAATATCAGATTAAGGTCAGATAGGGGAGGGGGTCTAGGGTAGCAAGTCAGTGGTTGCCTGAAAGCTTACAGAGAGAGTTACACTGTAGACTTTGAGAGGGGTTCTAGGGAGGTGGCTTAGTTGATCAAAACATTAGCCACACAAGTATGGGGACAGAGTGTAGACCTCAGAGCTCGCATGAAGACAGCTGCGCATTGTGGCACACACCTGTAACCTCAGCACTGCAGGGGATGCCAGGCAGAAAATCCTGGGGCTTGGCCCAGGTTCAGAAAAGAAAGGGAAATTTTATATTCATCTTTTTAAATTCCAATATCTTGAATAGAGCCTGGTAAACTGTACAGACTCTTTTATTTTGTTTTTTAAAATAAAGTTTTACAATTCAATGGTTAAGAGTGAAATGTCACTTTTCCAGAGGATCACAGTTCAGTTCCCAGCACTCCTGCTGGATGCCTCACAACTGCCTGTGATTCCAGCTCTGGGGACCCAGCTCCCTCACCTGTATTTATATGCTCACACCCACATGCAGACACACACACGTACATATGCTCACACCCACGTGCAGGCACACACACGTACATATGATTAAAGATGAACTTCTTTTTAAAAAAGAACAAAGTTTTACTGGAACCCAGATATGACAATTTACTTACATATTACACATAAGAAAGTCATTGTTGCAATGGCAGAATTCAGCTACAATACTTGGTAACCTGTCAGACTTTTGTCTTCTGCTGTTTAAGAGTTTGCCAGCCCTGCTCTGATATCCTAATTAACGATTGGAAGAAAAACAAAAGAAAGATATAAGTATCCCTTAAAAAAACAGAACAGAGAACACTGGGTGCTGAAGAACACAGAATAGTCCATATACCACAGAGCAGTCAATGGGCCTTGATTTTTTGTTTTTGTTTTTGTTTTTCGAGACAGGGTCTCTCTGTGTAGCCTTGGCTGTCCTGGACTCACTTTGTAGACCAGGCTGGCCTCGAACTCACAGTGATCTGCCTGCCTCTGCCTTCCAAGTGCTGGGAGTAAAGGTGTACACCACCACACCCAGCCGGGCCTTGAATATTTAGTACTTTTCATTAATTTGCTCACTTACTGAGCTTGGAGTATTGTCTGTTTTGTTCTGTTTTGGGACAGGGTCTCACTGTAGCCCTGGCTGGACAATCTTCTACCTTTGTCTCTGAGTACTGACAGGAAAGGCATATGCTGTCATGTGTAGCTGTTTACTGAGTTTTTAAAATGGGTTAGTTACATTTGAGCTCTGTTGATTTAAACAGAAGAACATGGGAGGAGTAGATGAATATGATAGAAAACACATTGACTACATGTATGAAATTGTCAATTAATAATAATAAGCTTTTTAAATGAGAGGGAGAGTGTGTGCACAAGCGAACTGATATATGATTTGGCCATTTGTGTTAAGGCTAGTGCTGTTAACACGGATAGGGATAGGTTTAGAAAGAGTTGAGTTTTGGAAGGAAAATGAGTTTGCCTTTGGGCAACCTATTATTACAATGTCTGATTGTTAAGTAGAAGTACGTCCAGAGCTCAGAGTAAGAGACATAGATTTAAAGTAGGTTCCCAGATGTCAGGAGGTGGTGGTAGTAGTTAAAGCTTGACAATGGAATTTCATCATCAAAAGAAAGTACAAACTACGGTGTGGTGACACACCTGTAATCCCAGCACTTGGGAGGTAGAGGCAGGTGGATCTCTGCAGCCTGGTCTACAAAGGACAGCCAAGGCTACACAGAGAAACCCTGTCTCAGAAAAAAAATAAAAACAGCAAAACAAAGAGTTGCTGCTTCACTTGAGCTGTAACACTTGAAGGGCTGTTTTGGATAAGGCCTTCTGTTCTCCGGACATTTACCCCTGCACCTGACCACACACTGGCCTTGCCAGAGGGACCCAAGCTCTGCTTCTTGTCCCTTTTGGCAAAGGGCTATAATTGCCTGAAAGAGCTGTAGCACTCTTTGGAAAAGGCTTTCCTGGATCCTGCAGACCCCACCCACCCCAGGCGCTGCCTCATTCTTCCCTGCTCAGTGTGCGGCCTGTGCCCAGCACCCCAAGGGACGCAGAACCACAAAATACTATAATGAGCATTACTTAAGACTAGGGAATTGTTTTGTGGTTGTTGTGTTTTGGTTTCTGGACTTTTCCATTCAGTATTTTGACTGTAGTTGACTACAGGTTACTTCTGTGAATTGGTGATCTGGTGGTAGTTCTTGTGGCTTATAAAAGGGAGAACTAGCCAAATAAAAGGTAAAGGAAGGAGAGATGGCTCAGCAGTTATGAACCTTTGCTTCTAGACGACCTGGGTTCAATTTCTTGTACCCTCATGGTAGCTCACAGCCCTCTATAACTCCAGCTTGAGAGCATTTGGGTGTCTTCTGGGCTCTGCAGCACTGCACGTATACCAGTGATCCATTCATGCTGGCAAAATATTCATACACAAAAATCAAAATAAATCTTACCGACACACCGTAAAGCATTTTCTCTGCCCTTGAGTGATAAAATACTTTGGGATAATTAACATACATATAAAAGGTATTAGTTGCTTCAGTGAAAGTAAACCATAAATGGGGCTTGAGAGATAGTTGAGCCATAAAGCTCTCTTCTCATAGACATGGGGTCTGAGTTTGATCCTCAGAGCACATTTAAAAATATGGGTGTTGCCAGGCAGTGATGGCACATGACTTTAATCTCAGCATTTGGGAGGCAGAGGCAGGCAGATCTCTGTGGGTTCGAGTCCAGCCTGGTCTACAGAGCAAGTTCCAGGACAACTGGAGCTGTTACACAGAGAAACCCTGGGGGGACGGGGCAGGGAAACATATTATATATAGTGTGATCCTTGCAGCCAGTCATGGAGAGGCAGAGACGGGAGGATCCCTAGGACCTGATTGCCAGCCAGTCTAGTCTAATTGGAGAGCTCCAGGGAAGTGAGAAATCCTGTTGGCAAGGGATGCAGTGTTCCAAAGGATGACACCCAAGGTTGTCCTCCAGCTTTCACATACGTGAAACATAGCCCTACTAAAATAAACAGGAAGTACATGACACTTGAGAGATAAGCCACTTCAAATGGATATAATTGAGGATTACTGCTGTGTGGAAAATACCTAGGTAAGGTAGAGCATGAAAATGGGTTAGAGAGGGGAACACCTTTGCTAAGGAAAGAGTCTTCACTTTGTAAGTTTTGACACTTCCATTGCTTCTTCCCTAGGATCTATGACCAGAGGAAGATTGATGAGAATGAGAACAATGGAGTACTGAAAAAATTCTGTCCTCATCACTTGGTAAGATTCACGAAGGGCCAGTGGCTCCTGGCTTCCTTAACTCCGTCCTGAGCTGCCTCCAAACTCGTTGGCATAGTGTGAAGAGTTTGGAGTTTGAAGTCAGACAGATTTTAATCCTGGCTCTCTCACTTAAAAGTGTTATGGTCTTAGGCAGCCAGCTGGCCTTTGCTAGTCTAAGTGTTCTCAACAACAAGACGGAGGTTTGCACCAATGGTGTGGCCTAATGTGACAGTGCAGCTGCAGTGGCTGTGCCACACGCAAGAGAACCAAGACAGGGCCTCATTAAGACTGCTCATTGAGCCGGGTGTGGTGGTGCACACCTTTAATCCCAGCACTTGGGAGCGAGAGCAAGGCAGATCACTGTGAGTTCGAGGCCAGCCTGGTCTACAAGGCGAGTCCAGGACAGCCGTGACTAACACAGGGAAACCCTGCCTCAAAAAACAAAACAAAACAAAAAACAAAAAAGACTGCGCATTGAGATAGATATGTTTCCTCAGTTATATACCTCACTCCCACCCCTCCCCCACCTCTTTCTTTCTATCTGTTTATCTCTGGGAAAAGATACAGGGGATTTTCTAGAAAAACCTGTTCCTGAAGGTTGTATAACAAATGGAGTGGGGCTAGGGGCATCAGTCGGTCTCTGCTCCTTATTGCAGGTGAACAGTGAGTCCAAAGCAAACATCACCTGTCTTGTGTACAGCCACGACGGCACAGGTACGTGAGCAAGGCCCAGCTCCTAGGATGGCATGCCTCCTCTGTCTAGGGAGCTGCTGAGCCAGTGAGGCATGTGCCCTCCAGTGTAGCTCCAAGTGGAACAGCTGGGATAGTTGCTGATCGGGACCATGTAGTGGGAGCATATAGCAGATTTCAGGGGCTTGCCCTGAAGCCTAGGCTGCTAGCCTAAGCAAGTTCTTTATTCCTTAGTAAGTTAAAGAGTGTGATCTCCTGAGTGTCTACTGCCCCTGGGCTGATCATGTGTTCATCTAGACCCTATATGACCTTACTTGCTGTGCTTCCAAACTAGGAAAGATGGATGCTATATCTGGGTGCTAAGAGGACGCACTACCAGCAAAAGCCCCATCCTAGACAATCTCCCATCCCCTCAAATCTCCTGGTTCTTGTATTTTTCAGCCTTTACCTTCACTGCTGTGTTCTTATTCTTGGCAGAGCTTCTGGCCAGTTACAATGATGAAGACATTTACCTTTTCAACTCTTCTCACAGCGATGGGGCCCAGTATATTAAGAGATATAAAGGTCACAGAAATAATGCGACAGGTCAGTCTCCTTTTTGTGTTTCCATGACCCAAGGCACATGAGAGCCACATCATGTTATTCCCATTGTGTAAGTGGGAGTAACTTAAGGACTAGGCTGCCTGTGTCACTTTGGGCAGTGAGAGGTTATGGCAAGTTGGTCTGGAGTTCTCTCATCAGAGTGCCTGGGCAGAACTCAGTAGCATCTTCACTGCAGTGATGGTGCCTCCAGCTGCTTTCAGTGTGAAGCTCGGCTTCTTTGCTTTCTGTGCTTTCAGGTGCCTTAGAGTGGGCACAGACGTCCTGTAGAAAGTCAGGGAAGCTGCAGTGCTGAAGTACATATAATGTGGTGGGACTGTGTCTTTAGAAGGAGAGAAGGGAATGCTGCTATTGAGTAAAGCAAAGGAGGAGGCATAGTAGTGGGATCTAGCCCAAGTTTCCAGTGGAGTTCAGCCTTTAGTTCTGTGTCTGGTTCCCATTGGTGCTCACTGGACTCACCTCAGTGTTTTAACAAAAGACCACTGATGCCCACCTCCCGCTCCCCCCACCCTGAGTGCAGCTGGGACATTGGGAGTTTTTAAAGTCTCCTAACTGATTCTAATACAGAGAAGGCAGAGGGTTTCCTCACTTTGTTGGCACCACTCCTCTCAGCTCGTGTCATCATTTGACTTGAGACAGCAGTAACCTTTACTACTTCTCTTGAACTGGTAAGCAGGAAAGAGGGGTAGGGCTCTGTGCTTGGATTTCATTACATGGGCAAGCAAGAGAAAAGGTGTGGCTCCGATCAGCTGATGACCTAAGAAACTGATTGAGTACCAATAAAATTATTTTTTTCCGAGACAGGGTTTCTCTGTGTAGCCTTGGCTGTCCTGGACTCCCTTTGGAGACCAGGCTGGCCTCGAACTCACAGCGACCCGCCTGCCTCTGCCTCCCGAGTGCTGGGATTAAAGGCGTGCGCCATCACCGCCCGGCTCCAATAAATTCTTACCAACAATAATCCTGTGGCTCAAGGTGGGCAGAGCAGAAATGAACCAGGTTGGGACAGATAGGCCATTACTTTGAGACACCTATACCTGGTAGAGTATAATTGAAGCAGACCATTGCGTAGGGACAGCAGACTCCTGCACTGATAGAGCTTTTTGGGAAAATACAGTCTGGAACTGGTGTGATTCTTATAATAATTACCTATCATAAACACAGTCTCTTCACTTGTTTTGTAGAATTGAAAAGAATTATTCGGCATTCAGCTGACTCAGAGTTTGTGATTACTAACTTCTCGGTGAGGTAAATAAACATAGGCTCAGTACCAACCCTTATGTGGTTTCTTCCCTCATTTATCATTTCAGTAAAAGGCGTCAATTTCTATGGCCCCAAGAGTGAGTTTGTGGTGAGCGGTAGTGACTGTGGGCACATCTTCCTCTGGGAGAAGTCATCCTGCCAGATCATTCAGTTCATGGAGGGGGACAAGGGAGGTGTGGTGAGTATGCTGTGCTGGACTGGCTGCCCCTAGTTTCTCAGGTCAATAAGGTAGGTCTTGCATGGGCCACTGAATTTTCACTAATTGTATGGTACAGTGTTTCAGAGTTCCACAGAGCTAAATTAAACATACTTTGCTTTGGGGGTGCTAAGATTTTGATGGAATATTTTCTTCTATTCCTTCCTTCTGCCTTTAAAAGGTATAGTTTCTTGAAAAGAGGAAAGGTTTTAGGGGGGAAATTTTTTTTTAAAGATTTATTTATTTATACAGTATTTGGTCTGCTATTGAGCTAGCATGCCAGAAGAGGGCGTCAGATCACATTATAGTTGGCTGTGAGCCACCGTGTGGTTGCTGGGAATTAAACTCAGGACCTCTGGAAGAACAGCCAGTGCTCTTAACCTCTGAGCCATCTCTCCAGCCCCTTAGGATGAATTTATAGCCTGAACAAAACTCTTTCTTGTGTCTGTGTGTGTTTGTTTTGTTTTTGTTTTTTTGAGACAGAGTTTCTCTGTGTCACCCTGGCTGTCCTACTCAATTTGTAGACCAGGCTGGCCTCAGACTCAGAGATCAGCCTGCCTCTGCCTCCCAAGTGCCAGCTATCAGCCTGATTCTTAAGCATGGGCTTTTTTGAAGGGGAAAAAAAAAAGATATTTCAGGACAAACCTTCCTATATAATGTCAAAACAAGATGTATCTGTGCCTTATCTCTTAAGTAAACCAACCAGTGGTTTAGGCTGATTTCTTGATCGGCAGAAAAAGCTAGATGCACATTTATTTTTTGTTGTTGTTGTTTATTTATTTTCGAAACATTTTTGAACATTTTGGGAAACAAGAGTATGATTTGTAATTTAGATAACACGATTTCATTATAATTTATCTGTAAAGTACTATTTAGGAGAATATCCATGCATTTACAGTTGTATGCATGTTGTATTTAGGGATAAAGTGCCGTCCTATTAAACAAACACAGATATTCTATATGTAGATAGAAAAGTAAACGTAATAAAATACATATTTTTCTTGAAAAGAACAGCTGAGCAGCCTGCTAGATAATGTGGTCATATCGTTGTCTGCCTGTCTTTTGAGTTTTGCAAGCATCCTCTATGTGAAAGGGTCAAGAAAGATTTTGAGTCAGTCACAATGGTGCATACCTGTAATCCCAGCACTTTGGGAGGCAGAGGCAGGCGGATCTCTGTGAGTTAGAGGCCAGCCTGGTCTACAAAGTGAGACCAGGACAGCCAAGGCTACACAGAAAAACCCTGTCTTGATAAAAGAAAGAAAGAAAAAGAATTGTGAAAATCAAGCTAAGGAGTGAAGGACGGCCAGCTGTTACGTGTTTGCCTTACTAAACTCACCTGCCTCTGCGTCCCGAGTAGTGCTTGGATTAAAGGGGTGCGCCACCATGCCCGGCCCTTTTTCTTCCTTTTTTGAGACCCAGCATTGGGAAAGAGTTAAATAGCCTTCTACTTAAACAAGGTTTTTGAGCCACTGATGAAAGGGAAGAGATAGTTTGAAAGATTATGCTTTACTGATCACCCAGGACAGTTTGGTTACCTGAGTCCTCTAAAGAATGACTAGACCTGCTTGGGCCCTCATCCTTTTCATTCTTCTAAACTGTGGACAACTTCAGAGTCCAGCTCTGACTTGATGAGACTTACCAGAGAGCGCTTTTAGAGTTGAAAGTGCTTTCTTGGCAGTCAGGATCCCAGTCCTTCTTACAGAGTTCTTGGTATGCTAGTGAGGATATTTCATATTTTATTCTGGTTTCCTCTAAATTTTGTGGACCAAGGACGTACAGACTAAGTCTTGTATCGCCTGAATGTACGAGGAAAGGGGTCTCTAAGTTCAAGGTGTGTCTTACTCTTCGCTACTTCTATTTCCTTCCCTTCAAAGGTCCCTCCTCTGTCACCTGTAGTTAACAAGTTGAAAGCACTGGAGTCTTAATGAAAATTCTGCAGTAGGCACATAGTCAGTAAGTCTAAAGGACTGGTGACTCCTTTCCTGACCATAAACTGTCATCTTGGCATTCTGTTCCAGAAGGTCACAGGGATGTGTGCCCTCTCCCAAGTCAGCACTTGTCTGTTCGGCAAAAGCCTTCTGCTGACCAGTTTGCTTTCAGCCCAGCCAGTACCAGGCTTTGCGGATTAAGCCAATGTTTGGGAAGAGCATTGACTTGGGATAGGTGGGCCCCAGGCCAGAGCTTTCCCGGTTCTAAGAGATGCAGTGACTGCCCCTGAAGACTTTCTTCACGCATTCTTGCCTTTGTGTGAGCGGAACAATCCTTGTGCTTCTTCTGTGGTTCCCTCTGAGATAGTTTTGTTCTTGTTACAACGTTCCAGCGGTGGAGATCAGCAGCTCCAGCCCAGGCGGAGATGACAAAGCCCTTTGTATCCTACAGTAGAGTGTTAACAGCAGAGGAGCACAGGTGTCACTGCCCGCCTGGTTCTTGTTTTGGGATCCTTTCTTTGTTCCCACTCAACTTCACAGAGACAAGAGTGGGAGATGATATCAAGGAACAACTTCTTACTCTCCCAAGAGCACTTTGATGCTCTGTTCCATCCCCTATTTGTGTGCGCACATGTACACACACACACACACACACACACACACACACACACACACACGTCTTCTAACGTCAGAGTTCTTTTCTCTGCTCAGGCATTATTGACAGAATAAGTCCTGGCTTTCAGACAGGTCTGATGAAGTAACCAGTCCCCTGGCCCAGAAGTTCTCTGTCGGCTCCGCCTGCCCGCTCCTGCTCATGTATTGTATGTGTTCTCTTGTCTGCTGGCCACTGGCTTTGCCCTTAGCTTAGGTCTCAAGGAATTGTTCCCTTATGTGTTTATATTTGACTCACTTGGTGATAGAGCAGAGGTAGCTCAAGAGTGCAGGTCTTTAGCAAGATGAGATGAGGAAACGGCTGGCTGGATGTGGTCAGCTTTGTCTGTGATTGTCACGTCTCTGTACTGGAGTCTGTTCTCTAGTGCTTCCTTGGGCTTCCAAGCACACAGCCCAAGATTCTGCAGTGAGCTTACCTGGGGGAAATGGGCTTTCTGGTTTACTGTTAAGCTTAGACTTAGATTTGGCCTTCTCTAGCTTGTTCGAGTTTACAAATAGAACTCAAAGAAAATGAAGTCATTTTTATTCTCTGTGCCTGCCTTACGGTTTCCTTAGCTGCTGTCTGAGTCCAGGCACAGCAGTGAAGTTTGGTCCAGAGAAAACTAGAAGAGGCTTTTTGCCAGGGTTTATTTTCTTGGCTACAGAGCAGCTGCAAGGCGGGGTGCTTTTCCTATCAGTTCCTCATCTGACTAAAAGCCTAAAAATGCTTTAGCGGCTAGATCTGGGACTGGCTCTTCCGGTGGGGATGGGAACTGCTCTGTTCTGCCCCATCCTGCCCTGCCTTGCCCTGCCCTGTTAAGGAAGCTCATGTTTTCAAGTCAGACAGCAGAGGGCACGGGTGCTTTCAGACAAAAGGAAACTGTCTGAGACCAAATGTCTGCCATCTACTGTTTTTTTTTACTGCTCAGTGAATGAGGTGGCTGAGACAGATTGAGTGGAGGATCTGCAGGTACAGTGTGCTCTCCTATGGCTGAGTTTATTATGCCCTTAGGGCAGGTAGTGATACAGAGTTCTTAAACACACAGACCTCCCTTGCTACCCTCACCCCTATGCTCCTTCCTCCTCTTCTCAGTGTCTGACATTCTCCAGTTAGAAACAGTGCCATGTGCATACATCTTCTCTGGAAGTGCAGTGACAGCTGCTGCTTTCCTAAGTTTTTTGTTTTTGTTTTTGTTTTTAAATGTCACTGATGAAGCCACTGGAAGAATTTTTTCAGCCTTGGCCAAGTTGGAGCTTTAGATTCTGGAGTGAACGAGGCCATTTGTGTACTACTCCTTACTTTACGAAGCCAGCAATAGGCATGGCCAGTCACCACCTGCTCCTGGGGACCATGACTAGGCGTGCAGCCTCCCCTCATCTACAGACTGGAAATTGTTGTTGTTGTTGTTTGGTTTGGTTTTTTGAGACAGGGTTTCTCTGTGTAGCCTTGGCTGTCCTGGAGTCACTTTGTAGACCAGGCTGGCCTCGAACTCATAGAGATCCTCCTGCCTCTGCCTCCCAAGTGCTGGGGTTAAAGGCATGTGCCACCACCGCCCAGCTGTCAGGCTGATTTTGTTTCCAGTTTGTATTTCCTCTATTGCCAGGGGTATTTGGTGTAGGCTCAAGTAGGTGGGCCTGTTTTAGCCCAGGTCATGGGCAACTATTTGGCTCAGGGTGGCCGTGGTTTTGAGACTCTACTCCTATATACTCCTGAGCTTGTGCTCTCTTTCCTCCCAACCAGGTAAACTGTCTTGAGCCCCATCCACACCTACCTGTTTTGGCAACCAGTGGCCTAGACCATGATGTGAAGATCTGGGCACCCACAGCTGAAGCTTCCACTGAGCTGACAGGGTTAAAGGATGTGAGTGGCTTAGCTGAAGACATTCATTTCTCTCTGCTTATGCATGTAACTGCTTAACCATTCCTCCACGTCATATGGAGTGAATAATTTGTTGATCAGTTCTTTAAAGGCATTGCTCTACCACCCTCCTTCACCTTCTCCCTGCCTTTGTAGGGACGGTCCTGAGCCAGAGGGCAGCTTTGAAGTGCTGCTCCAGGAAAAGCTGCCTTATAGTAAATTATCCAACCTGGCAGACCTTGAGCACCGTTTCCTCATCTAATCTAGCTCTACATTAGTTTCGTGGTATCTGAAAGGATTGGTTGGGGTGGAAGACAGTCTGCTTGTGTGTGTGTGTGTGTGTGTGTGTGTGTGTGTGTGTGTGTGTGTGT